>OY728129.1:796953636-797578636 GCA_963277665.1 Viscum album
CAGTCAAAATATTGCCAAAGGTGATGGTAATAAAATGTACATGGATCTCCTACCTTCCAATATGATAGAGAAATTCACTACCAATTTTTTCTTTTATGATAAAGTATAGGGAAACATCCACTTTGGTCGAACTAGGTTGAGGAACCTCTAGAAAGACATGAAGATCGAATGTTGAACCTGAGTATATATCTGGATAAATGAGACATACTAGTTATTTTCTATCCTTTATCCACACATCAATATAACATTCCATAAGTGTTATTTAAATAATTTATTTCATGGAATATGCCTCAACATATGGAAAAATCTTCATCTATTGAGAGACAACGTTTTACCCTAGGATGAGTATCAAATCCATTTCAAGGAAATATAAGGGATGAAATTAAAAATTGAATTAACACCTCTCTTTGAAGAACAACATTAAAATATCATGAAATAATAAAGATACCTTTAATGTTCAGGACTCAGTATGTTAGAGCAATTGCATCAACTGATTGCATATTCCCCATAGAGGGATCATATCAAAGTATGGGGGGTGTATAGAGAGTTAAATTTTACCATTATCCCTAACCAAAAATTCCCACTGAAGGTGGTTTCCTGAAATGTTATAGAATCAGGTTGGAATAAAAAATGGATATTGTACATAACTAATGATATGATCAACAAAAATAGGCCCTGACTGACTATCACTGACATCGGGCAATAATAGAGAATAAAATTGAAATACTTTTGAGTTTGGAATCTAAAAATATCGAGAATGACTCTTACATAGGGGAATGAAATCATAATATAGTGAAATTTACATAAATTGCACAATGACCTTTGAAAGTAGGCAGTTTAGGTGCATACCAGATGATGTACCCATCCCATGTTTGAACAAAACTCCATGAAATTTGAACGGAAGTCAAAATAGTAGTATCCACGGTGGTTGAGAAGAATCCCCATCCTGCAGGGTGGGGTGATTTCTTTACCCAACCTTTGAGGTTAGAAAACAAGACCTAAATCATTATGAAATTGGAATGGCAATTTCTCAACCCTTAAGGTTGGGGGATCTATCACCTAATCAACCTCCTTCTTAGTGGAATTTAGTCTTCTCCCAATTCGGGGAAGAACCACAGAATGGATCATCTTGGCTCATCACATCCTGTGATATGGAACCCTCACTAGGAAAACACATAAATAAACTATATACATATGTCCATCAGATTAATATCTATCAAATTGCTCCCAATGAATCATACAAGGAGAGGATGAGCCTCATAAAATGTGTACAAAAAGGTTGTCTCTCAAATACAATGATATAATTCCTACAACAAATTAATTATCATTGAATTTCATTAAAACTACCACTTTAAATCCAAAATAATGGATTTCCATTTCGGAGGACTAATTAGAAGATTAAGTTTCAGTTCAAAATATGGTACACATTGAAATGATTGAAAGATATTGTACACTTAGAACCATAGAATCACCTTAATTTTTGGTTTTCCATAAAAAACTCTTCCATTACCCCCTCAAAAGTAATCCAACATGGAAAAGGGTAATGTTAAGATTGTGTCTCATCTACCTCCTATAAAGGTTGATCCCCTTTCACATTAAGATGGATTTTATCAACAAGAGAGAAAAAAAATAAGTGATGAGACTCAATGAAGAACTAATCTGAGTCTTCCTTTTTACTAAATATATTCTATAAGATGATCCTTAACTCATACTCCTAACCGATTTTCCTTAGAAAAGAGGGATCACTGTTTCAATTGAAGTAGATCTGGAACAACTTCTCAAATTGGGATACCAACGACCAATATACCTAGATCCATCAGTAGAAGATTGGGGATTCCCTTTTTTGGGTTCACAACTAAAATAGTGCTAAGAAAATCCATCTAATCCAGCCCATATAGGCTACCAGTGTTAGATACTAATAGTGCTGCCACAAATGGCTCTATTGGCCATTGCACTTATTCAATATTTAATACATCCCCACGTTCTTTATGGATCATGAACACTATTTAGTGACTAATAGATCAATTGGAATCCAAGGATTAATGGAAGGGACTAATAAAACTAGAATAGAATTCTTACCTTGAATGGGTAGATCTATCAATTCCCCTACTAAACATTAAGAATCCTACATTGATTGTTTTTAAGGGCCCAAGAGACCAGTAGTAGCATATGATACATTTAGCCTCTCACAATGATCCCATGATGGGGGGCCATAAACAAAAGGAGGCATTGAAACTAATGTTTTTCAGGAAATCACTATAGGTAACAACCTTTCTTTGGTACACCAGTTTTCTTGCTCGGTCAATTACAATGTTGGAAGACCTTTTTCACAAGTTTATATTTTAGTTTAGATCAACATTGTAAAAGAAAATATTCATTTAAATTTAAAACTAAAATTATATTTTTTAAAAAGTGTCATGTATTTTATTTCTTGGTGAAACGTATTGAAATAATCCTTAAAATGATATCTTCCTACAGAATATTTTTTCTCCATCTACTTAGAAAATCTTCACAAGAAGTTGTGGATTCCACATATCCCTTTGAAATATATAGAAGGGTTTTGGGAAATTTTCATGATCACTCAAATAGTGGAATACTCCATCGCATAGACCAAAGATAAGTCCTATGAAATTTAATCTACCCAAGTAAAGAGAGAGGGAAAAGAAGACATTTTTGGGGTTACACATAATTAGAACGATGTACCTGCTCCTTCTAAAATATCTACACCATATCAAACGGTTCCACCTTCTGAGTATTGGAAACAATTCCAACCTCATCAAGATGATCAAAGAGAGTAGATGCAAAACTAGTTTGTGGAGATGAAAAACAAGGTATATTCTTTATGAAATGGACAATTCGCTAGAAAATTTATATCGGTATTGGAAAAAACATGATCATGTTGTCAAATCACATGAAACCAAGTAAGGATGGTGAGAAGATATCCTGATCTATTACCCCTTCTATCATGTTCTAGGAAACAACATCTAGGAGTGTTTTTTCAAATACATGATTCAAAAGATAGTGGACTCAGGGGAAGTGATGTTGGGTAGTACATTGGCTCATGTATCATGTGTCTCTACCACCAATCTGAATGAAGAGAATGAATGGAAAGACGTTAGCATTAAGAGTGTTCCTAAGTTAAATAAATGGATGTTTAGAAATATGATCAACAAAACTCATGATATCCTTCAAACATAGTCAAAATACAAAACTTTTCCATCAGCTACTTCCTCTATAACACAACCAACTCTATTAATAGCTCTATCCAAAGAAATATAGTCTTCCAAAAGGAGACATTGTCGGAAGAGTAAAAGAAATTGGGAAAATTATTTTGTTGAAAATATAAAGTTTTCTTTAAATTTTCATACTTCATTCCTAAATTCCCGTAAGCAAGGGGAACCACCCCTCCAAATGGTAAAAAAATAGTCTTCCTTTCGGATTAAATCTCTATCAGATGATGAATTGTTCTTCAGTTCCATTAAGGTTATTCACTTAATGGATCAATTCATAGATGATGAGTGTGATTATGAACTTGAATTCCATACAATTGATTAGGGAACTGGGCGAAGAGGCTTTCATATTTAAGGATACAGGGGAAGATGTAATCATTCTTGGAATCAATACTCTATCCACGTCCCTACTCAAACCAGCTACGTGGAAAAATTCATGGGAGAGATCTCGAGTGAGCTAAGTTTGAGTAGAGAATTACCCACACACATGAAAAGGCATTCCTTAATATAATAATCTTAGAAGACCATTTAGAGGATACATTATTAGTTAATCATCCTTATCATGAGGGTAGACAAAGTCAAACAAATCCATTAAGAGTATAGGCAGAATCAGCTCATATTCTAATGGTTCATCATTCAACATTGAGTACTTCAGTTCCTAAAGTTCTTGCAAAAGAGCATCAACATGATCGGAAGAGCTAACCTTTGGACATGAAGTACGATATTTTGGAGCAATAATCCCTAGTACTAGATAATTTTTCAATATTGGATTCCTTGAGCCTATCAAACAGCCCCCAAAAAGCACTCAAAGAGGCCTTATCAAGTCCTTGGAAATTTGAAGTTGAATTTGATACTACTGAACTGTACCGTACATATAATGAACCTGAAAAATTACACATTGTCTTCTATATCATATAACGAGATGATAGTGCCATTGTATAAGTACATATTATACCCTTGTATATATCTATAAGTATAAATGAAATTATTATTCGACAAGAATTCATTGAAAATGGATCATGAGTCAACCTCATTTCATTCCAAACAGTTCATTAATCAGGTTTCCAAAAATCTCAATTATCCCCATCCACTTTAATGTTACAGGGTTAGAAAAGAATGATAAATATACTCTTGGGGAAATAAAAATCAAAAATCAGTTTGGGGATCTCATTTCCAACTCATAATTAACGGTTTTTAGGAAAAATAAATACTTTAACATTTTTCAAGGAAGACATTGGCTCCAACAACATGCAGTTATCCATTTATCATACCCCAAATGCCTTGAATATTGTAACTATTTTAAAATTGGTACATTTAATAGTTATAAAACCCCATTTAAATATTTTTAATCATAGTCAATTAATGTAATATTATACTTGAGGGAAGGTAAATAGTATGTGATTGATGATGTACCTCGAATAAATGACCTGAATGGTTTGGATATGATCCATGTTAATCCTTCAAGTAGCATAATGAAGATTATACACTACCCATGAATGAAACTGAAAAGTTCATCCCAAATTCAATAACACATTTACTAAATTCTATAATTTCTATCATGAAATTAGAGGCCAATAGCACTGCATAAGTTTACAACACTCTGACCAGTAATGAAATCCTAGATGAAGAGGTATTTACTCTATCCCCTGATCTCCAAAAAATCTATGCTTAATCATATAGGTTAGAATAAATTATGATGAAAATGATATAAAATTAATATTATCATTCTCAGTTCCTCATCTCCCATTCTAGTCTCCAAAAGGGCCTCTCACCAACAATTGAGCTAGAAATGATTGCTTCATCTTCTGAATGTCTAAATGTAGACTGATCCCCTAACTCTGAGAAAATTTCTTCTTCACATACATACCAAGAAGTGGAAGAATATGTAATTAATGAGGAAGGGGAAGAGGGTAATGACCTCAGTGGTTCTCCTCTTATATTTAAGGAAGGTTTTTCCACCACTTTTGAAAAAGTCAGATAAATAAATCTGTGTATGGATAAATATCCACGGCCCACTTTGATCTGTACAGTCATAAATTCCAAATACCAAGATGTATATACTTTCTTCCTAAAGAAACATAGGGACGTGTTTTCCTAAAATTACATAGAGATTCTAGACCTCGATCCTGAGGTGGACACCCATCATTTGGGTTTTCCATAAGACCACTAGGGATACAAGTAGGTATCCAAATGGACACACCCAATTTACACCTCCAAAATTGTGACAGAAGTGGATAATGTCAACAAGGTTAACTTTATCTGATAGGCATGGTATCAAAATGGAAAGTGAACCTTGTAAATGTGAATAAAAATAATGGAAAATCGTATTTTTCAATGAACTTAGACATCTCAACCAACACTATTTGACATATTACATCTCATTTCAAATCTAGGAACTCTTCATTGATGTGATGACTGCATATCAAGCCCTCCCATTCATGGATGGCTATTCAGGGTACATCCAAATTAATATGGCCCTAGAAATTGAATAATCTGCTGCCTTTAGGTCCCCCCTTGGAGTTTTCTATTAATGTGTCATTCATCACATCATATAACCTTTTTGATGATGCTTATTGCATGATATGTTGATGATCTAGTGTTTATGTCCCAAAAACGTTTTGACCACCTAGATAACCTAGAAACCATATAAAACAAGCTCCTACAACATATCCTAACAATGAATCCCTTAAATTATGATTTCATGGTAACATTGGGAATTTTTCTAAACATTATAATATGCCATAATGAAATCGAAGTTGACCCTGATAATAAAAAGGATATCCATAGTTTGTCACCTTAATAAGACCTCAAATAATTTAGAGTACTTTAAAGAAACCTATCCTATATCTGGTGATTTATAACCATCCTTTTATGAATGTGTTTTAACTTCACCAAATTCTAAAAAGATTTTTTTTTTCTTATTAGTGGACTGAGAACTATCAGGAATCAATATAAAACCTCAAGAAATATCACTTGAGTCTACCTATATTAATACCACCCGTTTTGTAAAATATACTCATTATATTTGTGACAACCCAAGAGCGGTCTCTAAGAATCTTCATCACTAAAAAAATAATGTTGGGAATTAAAATCGCCGCAACTATCTAGGTCTTACCAGGCTCAATGTTGGGACTCATTATTCAAGTATCGAAAATGGATTCCTTGCATTAGTCTTTTCGGTTTAGAAATTGAGACACTACATGTAGAACCACGAGTTCAATTTTCTCTCACGTAAAACCCCAATAAAATACATTATTAGTAATCCTATGTTGATAGGATGATTGGCATGGTAGGTAGTTATCCTGCATTAGTTTGACGTATAGTTTGTACCTCAGAAGGTAGTGAAATTCCATGATTAGGCCGATTTAATTTCCGAACACCCATCTACCGAATCAACATCGTTGAAAACTAAATTTCATGATGAAGATATATAATCTAATCCGTAAATCCCCAAAACATGGTAAATTAATTTTTATGATGCTTCCAAGATCCCAACAAGGAAGATAATGGATGGCCCAAACCTCAACAAATTTGGGTTAGGGTTATTTATCATTTCCCCAATGAAGGTTGTTTTACCTTACTCCTTACTGATATCAGAAGGTCGTAATAATAATTAGGTGTAATATCAAGTCCTCATTGTAGGCTTGGAACTGGTGCTAGGAATTCTACTGGACCACTTGGAGGTGAAAGGTGACTCATAATTGGTAATCAAACAGATCAGTGAGGATTATTCCATTAGAAAATAAGAGATAATTCCCCTTCTTGACTATGTCTAAGGGTTAGTGAAATAATTCCACTTGTATCCAACAATAAATCACATCCTATGGTCATAGAATTCCCAGAAAGATTAATTGGAGAATGAAGCTATAGTTATGGTGGACCCAAACTAAGACAAAACATTCATCACCATTTTCCATCGCTGAATGGTATATACTTTCGTTCAAGTATAAATAGAAGAGATGAATGAAGTTATCCTTATCCCTAAACCATATGGTCCTAACACTATATGGATGATTCCCATTATGTATTACCTACAAAATATAGTACTTCTCTTAGTAAGAGATGGTATGGAGTATATCTTATGGGGAGAAACCAACATCAATAGTAATAATGGCCCTCATCACCATAGAGTCCTCTAAAAATGAGGATTTCATGGTGTCCTTATCATATGTTTCCAAGGATAATAGACTAAGGATATTATATAAGTAGTTTATGTGGATTCTTGTATTGAAAACTAGTTAGGGTACTGTCTTTCTGACCAAATATAATGGATTAGATACTTCTAGCCAAAAATGTCATAGGATTTCATTTAATTCCCAAAGAAATTACATTCTTGAAAATTTCATGCCATCATAATACATAAACTCCCAGAGTTTCTATATACAGTCAAATAATCCTAGTCATTTTTTATGGGAAACGGATTTTGTGGGAGCATACCCTCCAGTTATGTCCATAATGTTTAAATAAATCCTAAATGGTACTGATTTCATCTCAAAATAGTCTAATGAAATACCCCTCAAAGAGGTCGAGGGATATAAGCACAGTTAGTTTCCTGAAACCCAACATCATTACCAGATTTTGTATCCCTCATGAAATAATGATGAACAATGGAATAGATATCTATTCTATTGAAGTAGAAAAGCTATATCAGGAGTACAATATCAAATCCAACCATTCATCTAGCTATCATGAAACCCAAATTGATAGATATATATATGCCTTCAAAAATAACCTATAAAGCATTCTTCAGAAGATGTTGGATAAAGAAAAAAACTCTTGTCCTAACAAGCTCTTGCATTCCTTGTGGTCTTACCAAAATATTACCCAAACTACCACACGAGAAACCCTATATACTCTCATGTATGGAATAGAGGTAGACATAACCATAGAGGTCTAATTTCCATCACCTTGTGTTTCCATTAGTGAAGAGATATCCATAGATGACCAATCATAGGAATGACTTTGTGAATTGGAGAAGCTCAGTAAGTTAATATTAACCACCTTACATTACATGGATTTCTATCAAAATCGGATAGATTTACCATTTAACAAGAAGATATCCCTCAATTTATTCTTCCAAGTTGAACTAGTATTGGACCTTATGAATCCAATTATACCATGAAAGTAGTCACCAAAGCTTGAATTATATTAGGAGGGACATTAATATGTACACATGGTTTACTCTAATGGATCTTATTCCTTAATATCAAGGGATGGAGAGATCATTATGACCAAACCAATGAATGGATTCTAAAGAAATACTTCATGTAATCATTGTACATTCATCTCAGCTACAAGATGTAATACTTAATAGTTTTTCATTTTCATTGGACCATAAAAATCATGACATGTCATCCTATTTACAGGATGCTAAATTTCATAGAACTATATACCGTCAAAGAGGTAAGGCTCTAAACTATGTAGCGTCTCTTCTTGATCGTACATTATTAAACTGCATGATTAACGTCCTTGTTTCATGATATAAAAATACACAACATTTTGATCTGTGATTGATAATATCATGATATCGAGTGTTGGTTCCCCTACCACACATTTATCTCAGATCTATGTGTGGGTTGATTCTCATTCCAATGAGACACATAGTGATGCACAGACCTCCCATCCCAGTTCTAGCCATGATGAAGAGAGAAAAAATCCCCTTTTCCCTAGGTATGAATTTTTCCTTCATGGGTAACTTTTACATAACTTTTTATGTATTGATTCTCATTACAATGAGATATATAGTGATAGGTAGACCTCATGTCATGGTGCCATCCATCATTATAGAATATTTCAAGTCCCCCTTTTCTCTACATCAAATACTATTTGATTTGAGTAACTATTTCTATAAATATAAGAAGTATGATTCTTACATCAATAATATATATAGTGACACTAATATCTTATTCCATGGCCTAGTAGAAAAATTAATTTCCACATTAGGTGATCCATTTCCTTACCGCAGGTTGTTAAATTGTATGGTCAACGTACTCATTACTTGACCATAACTACATAATCTTTTAAGAACTATATTTGGCTTCATTATTTCGATCAAACAATATGCGGTGATGCCCAAATTTTCATTCTTGAGCCCAGTCATAACATTTCCTATCTTACACATCATGTCATTATCATCAACAATACATGATGATTAACATCATGGGATTTTAGCACTACGTACATCTTGATTCTCTTTATGATTAGATACCTACTGATGCTTTGATTATACATCATGGCCTAGCTAATAAAAAATATATTTCCCATATATTTCCATTGTATTACCTTTATGTGGAAGAATAATCCTTTTCCATTCCATGCTTTTTCAAACTGATCCTTCATCACATGGGATTATGTGTTTTGGAAAAGAAGGTCCCTTCGTGAGTAGGGAATTTCAATTCACACCAGGGTTATCATGGTCCTTGTTGCACGATCTTAAAGGTAACACCATATGACTGTTTTAAATGACTTTAAATAGTATGGATTACTCAAGAACTATGTGTGAAATGATCTCAAAATATTCAATCATAGGGCTAGCCACAAAATAATATCGAAAATTCCCCCACTCTCCCACATATGTGTAGGATCTATATAAGAGGATTCAATATGATTTCTCACGCATGTGTGAGAAAAAACTAAAAAACCCTTTTTTCTCCACACATGGATTGAATTAGTTTAGAGAATATTTTCTAGAACTATGTTTGGATTTATTATTGATCCAATAAGATTTATACTGACTCCCGAATCGTATATCCTAGCCCATCCCCAAAATTTCTTTTTTCATTGAGTAATCTTCGTCCTTACTACATGATGTTAAACTACTTGACAAATGTCTTGGCTATATGAAATTAAACTATATGGTACCTAACTCACTAGCCTAGGATGATTCCAAAACCATTGAAATATATAGTGATACCTAGGACTCATGTCCTAGTGCTGACCACAAGGTAAGAAAAACATACCCCGTCTTCTATAAACAAACAAAAATACCTACAGGAGATCTTATTTTGGGTCCCCTCATTAGGGGGTCCACCAATGAAATAAAGATGTACCCCTACATTTGGAATTGTACTTAACACACTATGACCAATATTAGTCCAAATTTTTTTTGTTATCGAAAATATCACATACACACTTCATAATCCAAATCATGGACACTTTTGGATCTTTATAATCACTCTCCATCTTTTGATGATGGAATGTCTGATACATAGAGACTCATTTGCTAACTATGTCGTAAAATTCCCTGATCGTCTATGCATAAAACCTCCCTCCAAATGGGTCTTTCATCAAAAGGATTCCAAATTCTGACAATGAAATAAAATTCCCTATTTGTATTGGCATAAAATAACCCACAAAATGGATTTTTCAACCATCAGTAACTTTTCCCCCAAGAGAATCCACTTATGTCCTTATATGATTTGACAACATTATGTTGGAACCCACATTTGGATTCATTTCATGATCATACATCACATATTTGAACCATTTTCTTTCTCCTAATCTGACAAACCCCAATAACATTATTCACAATTTCCTCCCATATGTATAAATTATTATTGAATGAACATGGACATATAGGACATCTATCACCTATCATTTCCATAATTCCCTATTACTGGTCATTTGACCTAAATCTAGAGTCACTATATTTCCCATGTTTGGGTAATAAAAACGTAGCAAATATTTTCCCTATTTTCTAGCAATTTGACTTAAACTTTTTCCTCCCATATTCAGATAATTTCATTATAAAAAACAAGACTCAGTGTCCTGGGAAATTAGAATCTCCATAAAATTCCATTAGCTATCAACAATAGAATTTCAAAATTACTGAGAAATCCATTTCATGAAAATGTTATAACCCAATACAATTGGGGTTTTCTAAGTCAACCACAATGTTATAGAGACTATTAGGAAAAGTATGACACTATTTTACTATTTTATATCACACCCCATTTTTCTTTTCATAAAGTTTCCCAAAAATGGTTTTTTCAACCATTGGTAACTTCATCCTCGAGAGAGACATCATTTATCACCATAATACCTTTCCCCATATCACTCATCCGATCTAGAAATCACCATATTATAGGTTACAAAATTACCCTCCTAAAACACAAATGTGAAGGTACATTACCGAATTGATTACTATAAAAGGGTGAAATTATTAACCTTTCAGTCAAATCTGAAGACCTTAAATTATAGCCCCTCATAACATCCTTGTTTTATGAAATTAAAAAACATATAATGCCTTTGATTTATGAAATTTAACTACATTTCATAAAATTATATCCAGAAGACATTGAATTGTATGAAAATTTTCTCAACATAAGATGTTAAATTGCAAAGTCAATTTTCTATTAGAATTAAATTAAAAATACTCAGTGATTTAACCCTTTTAAAAAAGGGTTTTTTAATTCTAGAATCAAACAATTAACAAAATTTACCCTCCCTCACAAAAGTCCAATTTTTGTTGGAATGGTTCCCCATTTATGTATAGTGCCAATAATGATTCTCTCTTCATTATCAGGCATCTTCGCTTGATAAAACCACACATCATGGTCTTATGAAATTTTAATATTCATAAACATACATCATCCATCAGTAATAAAATTTTAGAATTTCTGAGAAATCCTTTTCCAAAACATTTATAAAAAACCCTTGTTGAATTTTCATAAGTTGTTCATAATGTTTTATGGTATTTAACCCAGAGGATGACATAATTTTACTATGAAGTAACACTCCCAAGTTGTATTTTCATACAATTTCAAACAATATGGTTTTTTCAACCAGTGAAAATTTCATCACCAAGGGAGAACTCCTCTATTATAAAATATGTTTTAGATTCACAAACCACAAGATTATGGCTCAATATTCCCCATTAAAATCATATTAATTTTGGAAAATTATCATCCCCCAAGACTTATTTGGGTTACCATTTAAAACTTATGGTCAAATTTATTTTACCTAAAACAGGAGTCGCAATAGTCTTGATCAAATGAATTTAAATTGTACATAAAAAGATACATAGTACTCACCGTATTGAAATCTCACAATGGGAACTCTAGTTAAAATTTGAGTCATAGATGGAAATACCAGCCCTTTATGTGTTCTAGGAAAACATCATGAAATAAAAATAAAAATGCACAACACTAGTTTAGATGAAAACTCAAAAAGGGAATCCAAATAAAAATTCAAGTCTCTCCAACTAAGACTTATTTATATAGGGCATAGATTAAAAAATGAGCATGATGAAATAAAAATATCCAAATTTTGTAAGGTTTCTATATAACCAAAGTAGTAGTAGAACTATGCTCGCTTGGCCCCATGGATTAGGAAAAAATTAGACTGTTCTCTCATAATTTTCATTATAATTACAATGAAAAGGAATTAAATAAAATGGGTCATTTTCAGAAATATATTATGATAATAATGAGGCCAAAAATTAATGAATGATTTATTGGAAAAAAATACTTTTCATTTATGTTTCAATGCACGAGGGAACTTCCACACACTGCAGTATCTCTAAAAATTATTTATAGTTTATCCTCAATATAATCATTGATAAGTTGAGTTGTAGATCAAGATTCTCTCATAGATTTCTGTATATTGGTTGATTTTGTAGAGAAATCTTCCTCAGTTTCATGGAGATTCTTCTAGCCTGTAGAAAAAACATATATTCTTTGTTCCAAATCCCTAGGAAAGGATCGATGTAGTTGGACTACCTATTCCTTTATGGTATTTAATTATTGGCCAACTAATTATGCCTTACCCCACTATGATTTTTTCTCCTCTTCCCTTTGATAGAATATCACCTTCACTGTAATAGGGATATCATGTTATTCAAATCTTCCATATCCTAACAATCCAAAAAAAGATAAGATGTTGATGAAGTCATGATGGTAGGTCTTCCAAAGGCGTCTCTATAACTATCTTCCCTATGACCCATCAGATAATCCAGTGCATAGAGCAAAGAGCTTCCTATATCTCCAAGTCTGACTCAAAGTCTCTCTCTGAAGCTTAGATGTATATAGGGATTGGTACACTCAATAATTCAACTTATTGTATTCCCTCATATATATCCTTAGTTTCACGTAACAATATTAGTGGAACTAGCATAGAACCCCCCCCCCTCTCAAACTTGGTCTCCAAATTCAATGAAACAGAGCAACAAATAAAACATCTCATCAACATTAGGTGGTCAATAGACACGAATGATGGTGGAACAACCATGGTGGATAATAACACTTAACCATTTCTTGATAAACCATTGGGATCTAAATCTACACAGTACTCCCAGTCTTGAAGAAAGTATCTCTTAATGAGGAGTATCATCCTCAATTTCCTCAGAAAATGAAATCATGGGATCATGAGAATCTCCCTATTTAGGATACTCATCCATCCCTCCCTAAAAAATGTGAGTAGGGTGGACATGGATTCCTAGTTCCCAAAGTGCCTTGGAAATATTCTCTATAGAAAAGGCTACAAAAGTAGATCTTTTATGTAAAGCATCAGGTGAAAGAAATCCAATTCTGTTTGGAAAATGCAAGAATAAGAAAACTATTGTCTAAGAAATTCCCTAATAAAATCTTAAATATCATTTAGTTAACCTGATGTATTAATGTTTTGATTAATTAGTTCCATAATTTCATGATAAAAATCATCAATTATCATAGCATCCTAAATAGTGTGTGTATCTAGAGCACGTTACTCAAGACCCAAATTAGATCCATCATCAATCCCCTCTGCTGACTTCTTAGCAAGAACAACGTACTCAATCCCTATAGAGTCTGGTTCAGCATCAATACCTTCATTAGACCATTTTAGATCCACGTCGACCCATTCTTGAGATATAATAGGACTAACGTTTACTGATGTGAGGTCTTACAGTGTAGAACATAGAAAAGAAATATCTTGAAGAGAGGAAAATCAAAAACATCACTTGACACCTTAGGGTGTTCTTATGACATTACTGTGGTCCTCTAACCTTTTTTAGAGATGGGGGCATATATGATTTCATATTTTTTTGATTCATCCATCATGATGATTGATTCATCAGCATGGATATGTGCCTCCCCTAGGGTATCCTCTTCAACCATTTACAGATCAACACTAGATTCCTTGAGATAGGAAAGTGATTCATATTCGATAAATGACAAGTATGGTTATAGAAAGTGTATCAATAAAATCATGATATTAAATGACTGCAAAAAGACTTAATGTGGCACATTCATCGATCCAACTTTTTGGCCCTCTTTTTCTTCATCTCTAAATATTGAAAGGGGGACCTATTTGTACTCTCAACAAAAAAAAAATTAGGCAATGGTTAAGAAAATCCTCCCTCCATTTCCACCACCACCATCATCTAACCTAGAGATAGTTCTAGTGGATCAATATACTCATCCACCATCTCAATTGGGGAGCCAGTGGGACCATACCGTAGTGACCCAAGCACCATTGTTGCCACTACTACTTCTTATTCTTCTTGTTTTCCTCTAAGATTCTAAATAAACCGAATAAAAATTAATTATAGTGGGTGAAAAATAAATAATATAAAATGGTAAAGATAAATATCCATTGGAAGGGTCAAGGTAGTCATCTCATTCTTCTTGGGTGTGACCAACTACCCCCTCATGTATTCCTCGGTCTTCCATGTTAGAAACTCACTTTATGACCAGATCCAAATCATCATTTGCATATATCGAAGATAGAAAATACTAAATTCATCTCCCTACCTTGGGAAAATGACTCTTAGGGTGAATATAAGTGGGTGATTAGATATCTCCCAACTCTGGGATACATAATCCATCTTGGAAAAATAACATTGTATCTGTGATGTCATGAGATATTCTTTGAAAAGCTAAAATCACTAAGGGTCACACATAATTTGGATCTTAGGGGACTGGTTGTGAGGAAGTCCTAACATCGTTTGACATGGAATCCATTTTAGGGATCTTTTCCCCCATAGAAGACCAGGTAACTATAACCTAAGTCAGATCATGACTATAATTACTAGACATCCATGGATCGTAATGTGTGGTTATCTCAACCCTACCTACTCAAAAGACTTCATCCAATATTACTTTAATGACTTGGGAGCTTCAGTATAATCACATTCATATTAAACATTTCACTAATTCATTCCATGACCATCATTTTTTGTTGTTTCGATCCAGTGAATTCCATTAATTAAAACACCTCGAGGTTATGATGAAATCCATGAATTGGAATACCCATCCTCCAATCTAATTGATGCGTATGATGGAAGGAATTTTAAATGAAATCTTCAAAACCTTTATGGTTATCATAATAAAGAACTATTGGGCCACTATCAGGTGTTTCCTAAGACTAATGTGTGTGGGTGGGACGATGATTGACTATTTAAGACAATTGATATGACATGTAAATCGATACAAAGAATATGCTTCATAGATGATTTCCTTTTTAATGTGAGCCACTAGTAAAATGACATTGAATGGAATTATGTACACCCTCAGTTATTCATTATCCTTAACATTATCAGGGAATTCCCATGTCATTTAATCACCATACGAGATGAAGTTGATTTCTTCTGAAATCTTCATTATCTTCAATGCTTCATCATACTTGAAGGGAAAATGTTGGATTCCAGAAACCACATAAAACAATAGGTGAAATTGGCTTTCAAGGACATTAACTTGGATCATCACACCATAAAAACTAAATACTGCTTCAATCCACACCCATAACACTGGAAACATCCCTGTGATTCTAAATGGGGGTTTCTCATTGTACATATGTAGTAAACACCTATAAATCCTTCCCATGATAGGGGAATCCAACCCAATATTTCTCCCTTATATAATTTTTTATTCTATAAAAACTGTATATGGCCTTACACAATCATTATAATAATGGACCAGAAGTAAGTAAATGTATCACCACATCATGAGAAATCCATCAAGGTTATTCTTTATAAAAAATTCAAAATTGTCCTTATAACCCAAGAGATTATACTTTTCCGTATCCAATGTGGTCCAGAATGTTCCTGAAGGAACCAGATTATCTAATTAGGGAATCCTATAGGATTATAAAAAGTAGTAAGTACTAATTATGTCTTGGGGAACACCTTCATCTAGGTTCTAGGATGGATTTCACCCTTTGGGATAGGGTCCACGTCATTCACATCCTTAGCCACCTTAATGAGCTTGTGGGATAATGGTTGTGTCTTTTCTACATCATCTCATGTTGTCTTAAGCAGGATAAACTCATCATAAAAGTCCATGAGAATAGGGGGTCTCTTAGATTTTTAGACACCACATATTCTCATACATACAAAACCATGTATTATATGAAATTAATTTTAATGAGGACACTGTCGACTCAACAGCTTGGGAAGGATTTCATGGTTTTTATAAAAATTACTTTTACTTTCCTGAATAACCTCATAAAGTTTTACATCTTTAAACTATTTATTAAAATCCACACAAGTTTGGTGAACCCAATAATCGCACATGTATTTAGGTATATCTCCCCCTCTAAAGCAGAAATATCAGTCTTCCTTTGAACCATGCAACTAGACTATCTATGAAGAATGGAATGTTGGGAAATAATAGTGAGTCTTCGACTCTTCAACATAAAAGTTTTGGTTTGTAGTCCAGTGGTAGTGATGTAAGAAAAAATGGTTGGAATAATCCTTTCTTTGATGTAGACACCCTTGGAGGCTACATTGTTTGACGGATAATTTGTATGTTCCACCAACCAAGATTTTGAGAAGAATATCTAAAAATTTGGGATGATGGAATCCCTAAAAATCCCCTGATTATATAAAACCAGGTAGTCAGTTCATGCTGATACAATTGTAATGGATTGATAAATCTGGGAGAGTAGATTTTACCACATCATAATAATCTATCCCAACAGTCCTGATCATCTCTGATGCATGTGTAATAGAATTATAGAGAGAAGTCATCGGAGGAATTTAAATACTACAAGAAGGAATTGAGTTATATCATTCAAAAAAAATATTTATTTAAAAGGGTTAAAATTTTGTCTTGGATGTATTACAAATTGGTGAAAAGGAAGGCCTTTTCATAGGACCCTCAATCTAGTCTCCGGTGTATGTGTATCGATTAAGTCTCCCACATAGGTGCATCAATCAACCCCTCTATATAAGTTTCATCAATAAAAGTGGTCTTGCATAGAATACTTAGAATTTTTATTCATGTAGGGATATTGATAAGAAGGAATAATGACTATGTTTTAGATATATCTTTCAGAATACCTATGCATACATCATGCACGGTAGGCTGGGTGGAAAACCAACACGATGAGATAAAAAGATTCAAATGTGGAATGGGAGGAATCAAGAAAGGGTTTAGCTGTATTTATAGACTCTGTTGGTCTATGTATCAGACCTACATCATGAATCTGCATCGTTTGCTTGTGCACTAGACTTGTTCACCCATCCTTCTCTACCGACTTCTGTGGGTGCCCTATATAGAATACCTCCACTACAATCATAATCTTTTATCTATTCTACATCAGGACCAAATACTATTCTATAAATCATTCTAATCCTGATGGGGGGGTAAAACTCTATTTTGTAAATGGGTGTGAAAATATATGAATGGAACCTCAATTCTGTAAAAGAGTTTAAGGGTTCCAAGAAGAATGAAATGGATTTTCCCATGTTGGCTTGTGTGCACACCCCTATGCCTTAGAAGGCTCAACCAGCCCCCCATGCATGCTACTGAAAGTCATTCCACCCCTGTGTAGGACACATATGTTTTGGGAATACACTATGGACCTACAAGGATGAACTCCTTCAACTAGTGTTCCCAATTTTCCAATAAAAAAAACCTTAGGACTCATCATTTGTAAAAATAAAAAATCATAACAATCCCCCAAGTTGTGGTTATGAAGCCCTATCTCACAGGTCTCCAAAAGGTTCCCAAGGATCCCTCTATAACCAATTAAAAGAGTTAATTAAAGGGGGTAGTGTGATCAATGTCCCTCCACGGTCTAAAATACATGACATCTATATGAACACCCTATTCCACCCCAATGAACAACCACCGGAATAAGGCCCCTTCCCTAACCAAGAATCTATGAATGATCCATCTAGGGACACTTGGGGAGGCCCATGGTGACTAGGATAAAGCCTTTTCCATGTTTTATTTCTCAGGTTTTCCATTATCAATGTAAACATTAACTCGCTCCAGCCTATATTCCCATGTATGAAGCAACTCTGATTCCCCACAAGGCCTATGAGAACAACCTTTTTTCTCTAATCCAGGACATGCATGATAATACCATTGAGTAATCTTTCAATCCACAAATGTCAGGGCCCCCTGTCCATTGGATCCTTTTTCTGAGGGTAAACTAGATGGAACCATCACTGATGCCTCCAAACTTGAAAAATAATGTTAATAGGAACAATAGTGTGTCTCCCATTTGGATGTGCATTACTTCAGTTAGAGGTGTCCATCACTTGTCCTCCCTAATAGGTATCATCCTTATGGTTCATTAAGATATGAATTACCATGGTCACGAGTACCCTAGACCTGGGGGTGGTGTTAGGGAACTCTTATACATGGGTAATTGGGTTAGGACCTTGTCCTTCCCTATTTGTATCTAAGACACAACGCCTATAGAACTATGAAGAGAGGGTGAGGATCACACATTCCTTTTCATTTTACAAAGAGTTAAATCCTCCTATTCTCCCATGGAAAACATTTTAGGGAATAACTCCTGCAGTAATCTTTTATCCTTTCTTACAGGACCTCTCTAACTTCACCCTTTCCTAAATCTTCATACCCATGGGTTGTAACGAAATATATCACTAAATGTTAATATCCTGGCTATCAAAATAATTGGGGAGATGTAGAATTCAAATATAATTCTCTCTCCCTTTCAGTATATGGTAAAATAATGGGGATAAGTGTCATTTACTTAGACTCTTCAAACAATTAATGGGGGATCAAGTAGTTTCTAGATCCTCAACTTCCTCTGGCTTCTCACATTCAACAATGACTCATGTGTTCTTATAGGATATCCACAATCACGAAATAAAAACATTCATATGCTTGTTTTGGTAAAGAATATTCTTCTAGATCTAGCTTTCACCTTCATTCAGAGGGTTTATATAGGTGTGGGTCCCCAAATACATGTATCAAGCCTTAGAGAAAAGTGGATTGTGTTGTTTCCTGGATTTTCTATTTTCTCTTGTTTCTCACATAGTGCATGACTCGCATGGGATTTTAGGTTGATGAAGCTCATGAAATACACATGATCCCAAACACATCAGGAATCATTCCAACTGTAATCCCCAACCAATAAATGGGCCACCTACTTTGTGTAAGCCCCAACCATTCACAATAGAGAATCCTCCTCACGTGTAAGCTGCAAACCAAACCCTCATATCTCTATGAGTCAACCCACTTTTCAACACCCAAATCCCAATTAGGGAATCTTCATTAGATCTAATCCCAAACCTTATCCTCTAAAAGGTATATACTCCCTTGGGATGAAACCCTTCAGAGTTTCTCCATAAGTGTAGGTCCTCACAACTGAACTACATGGAATTTGATTCCCATTCAAATGGGATATATAAGAATCCCCCTAAAGACCAAACCCAATATTACAAACCAACCTTAATTATATGGAGGCCACATTTATTCAACATGAGAATCCATATCCATTCTACGTTCCCTGGCCCACTTTAGCATAAGTCCCACACAAAATTTTAATGGTAATATTTCTCCTAAACAACCTAATTCCATGCCACTTAACTACATAGTATGGTCTTATCACATGACCTTAAATGGTATGATGTGAATCATTAAGTGGAACGAAATTATATGGGTTCTAATTCCTTTTACAAGGATATATAGGAAACCATTTTATAGTTCTAATCTCGATATCAAAACAACTCCCATCTCCTCAGATGATGATTCACTCTACAGTGCCCCACTGTGTGGATGAAACTAGAATCATCGTAATAAGGACCTAGAAATATCTTACAAGTATATAAGAGGATACCAAGGATGGATAACCTCTGGTATATAATGATGTCTCTATTGATGATAAAACATCGGTACATAGAGATGATTCTAAATTCCATATATACTAATAATTTATTTTTAATAAAGTGGTGACCCACATCATACTTGGGAAATAATGGTGGATTAATTAACATATCTTAAATCTATAAGAGGGTCACATACTTTGAAAAAATCCCCCAAAGACGGTGTGATGAGATAGATCTTCCATCCCTTAGACTAGTGTGTGTTCATATGTATCATTGAAAAATCATCCAAATGAGTGCCTCCCATTACAAATAGATCCCTCGTTGATGTAGAACCAATGGGTAATTCTTATTCCACAAGGAAATCTATTGAAAACATTTAAGAAATGGTGAAATCGATGAGAAAAATTGCAAAGAAACTCAACCCCCTGAAATCAATCATTGGGTGCAAAATGTTCTTCAGAAAAACCTTTATTATAAACCATAATATTAATCTATAAATCCATTTTATGATAATTTTCTATTTTTTAGATCGTATATTTATTATAATATTTTTATTAGAACAATTTTGTCTTACAAAAACATAATCACTAAAATTATCAATTTAAAAAACATTTATTTACATGTACCTTGATATAACTATGTCATATTTTCATTTTATAAGATAAATAAATATCATTTTAAAATTTTATTGGTGATGGTACTATTATAACTATCAGGTAACTATACACAATGGTCAGATTACTATTCCAATGGTCAAATTTTTAATAGTTATCTAGGTTCTCAACAACCTATAAGTACTCCATATTTCACTCATTATTTATTCAATTCTTTTTTTCTAAAGTTTATAAATATTTATATATATTAAATTTCATTATGACTATAACTTTAATAATATTTTACTTTATTTCTACAATTTTGTTCATACATTTGGTTATTCTAGTGGATCAAGAAGATCCAAACTTTCATATTCATTATCTTATTTTATATTTTTATATATATATCATTTTTAATTCTTATGTCAATTTTTGTTCTATAAATATATTGTTTAATTTAATTATTAAATTTAGTTTTATTATCATGTGGTGTTTGTTCATTATGTTAAATTACTAAATATGACACAATCATAAAAATGAAAATTTCATTTATATCATTTTGGTTCATTACATTCTTCCCCCTTAATAAATTTTACACTAAAAATTTTGTTTTACATACTATGGTGAAAAAATAGTGGGTACTTATAATTTTTGGATTCATTATTTTCCCATACCACCTCCTCCTTCTTATGGATTCACAATATTACATTGACTAGGTGAGTTGTCTTGTTGTGTAGAACATTTTCACTATGGTCCAGGATCTTCACCTGTTGTTCCTCATAAGTGAGATCATTTTCCAGCTATATCACCATTGAATTCAGTACATGTTAGGGATATGGTATGTAATTCCTTAATAGGGATACATGGAATACATCTTGTACTTGATAAAGGGTTGGTGGGAGTGTAAGTTGATTAGCCACATCTCCAATGTGATCGATAATCTCAAAGGGGATGAAGTACCTAGGACAAATATTTCTCTTCCCAAATTTCATTACTCTTCTATGGAGATATAAGGAGGAAAAATTTATCATTGACCTCAAACTCCTAGTCTCATTAATGATTTTCATCATATTAATTATTTTTTATTTTGATAAGTCTTGATGTGATGCTAAATAGTCTTGAGATTTTATAGAATTTCCTCATCAATTTAATGAACCATCATCCTACATTCACCAAATTCATCCAAGAACATAACCATTGTATATATCTTTCCATAAAGGACATCATATAAATCTATTTTTAATCTTGAGTGAAATCTATTGTTGTAATATAACTCAACCATAGGAATATGTTGACCCCATGCTCATTTGAAGTCTATCAAGCACTTTATAAATATCTATGATAGTGTATGGATAGTCCAATCATATTTATCATCATTTTTTGGGTGATAATCAATACAAAAGATTGAATACTTATTTAAATCATTTTAGAGAGTCCTATATAACTTTGAAATAAATATCTGGTCTTTGTTAGATACAATTTATAGTGGTGTTTTATACAACCTCACAACTTCTTTGATGTATTTCCATTAAAGTTTAGTGATTGAAAAGACCTATAAAATAGAAATAAATTTATAAATCTTTGTAAGACGATCCAAAAAAACCCATGTGTCATTATTTCCCCTTGATTTATTGGAAGAATAATTTTAAAATAAATGGTGATGTTTTCACAATTCCATATAGTTATGTGTAATGGTTGTATCATCCTCCTATACTTCTATCTTTTATCCTTTACATCCTTATTTACTAGGAATTTAGATATATATTCCTTGATCTCCTTCTTGATATTTTCCCTCAATTGTACTCTTGGATATCTCGATACATCTTTGTACTCCTTAGTTAAATAGAGAAGGATTAGTTATGTGCATCTTCCAATAGATTCTTCTTTATCTCTTGATTTAATGCCATGTATAGTCATGAACCAAATCTTACACCTCCTTCTTCATAAATCTTTAAATCTAAGGATTTTTATTTTCTTATATCTTCCACCTTCTAATATATTTCCACGTAATCTTTTTTGGAATTTTTTATCTTTTCTGTAAGGGTTATTTGAGCAATCATTTTAGAAAGGAATGATGATGTTACTTCCTTTTAATCATTGTTTCCATCATTTAAAAGTCTTAAAATATTATATACTCCAAAATTATCATCATTCACAAGGTTATTAGATCTTTTCTATTTAAATAATATTCTACTGTGTTTTATTTCCTAGGTTGGTAGTGCATTGAACATGCATAGTCCTGGATCATGTCTAACCATATTTTCTAGTGCATGTTAATCCCATTCTATGTGAATATATTTTTTAGGTTCTTATTATTCGTATATATTTATTACTTCTCAGCAAATAAATAATGGCATCATATTTTCAATGTGATGATCATGGGACCCATCTCTAGATCACGTGTTGGATATTAATGCTCATGAACTTTCAACAGAATTAAGATGATGGATATAACATTATAATTAAGAATTAGTATACAAACCAACACCTTCTTGGAATAATCATAGTATACCATTAAATTTTCTCCACTTGAGGTCAACATGAGGAATTGTGTAGTGATAAGCCACATTTTCAATAACATATTTCTTTCTTCAAATTCATTTGTAAAAACAATATATACTCCCATACAATTCATCTTGGTTAATGTGTTTGAAAATACATAGATGTTTCTCAAAAATTACCGACAATACCCACCTAGTATAATGAATGTAAGGATCACCATTATAGATATTTTTTCATGAAATTCATCAATTATAATTTTCTTGTAAGGGTAAAAATATATCCCTATATTGGTGATAACATGTCCCAATAATGATAATTCCTTCAATCGGAACTCAGACTTACTATGATTTTCAAAAATATTATCCTTTTTTAATGTATTTAACCCAATATTCAAATGATCCTCTTGTACGTCCACATTATTACAGGATTTCATAATATCATCTAAAAATACTACCAAAACAATTCAAGGTAATCTTCAAAGAATCAATTGTTTCACTCCATAAATATTTTTGGAGAATTAGTGAGTCAAAAGGGCATCACTATGAACTCATAATTCCCATACCTTGTTAAAAATGTAGCCTTGGTGATATCTTACTTATTCACATTTAATTTGTGGTATCTTGGATGAAGTTTCACCATAGAGTAGTATTATGACCAATATATTTGATCAAAAAATTCATCTATAAATGGCATGGGATTCATGTTCATGATCATGATTTTTTGAGATCATGATTATCAATTTAGTAGTTGATTGAACCATCCCTCTTCTTTACGAAGAGGGTCAGAACACCCCGTGGTGAGTAAGATAAATATATGAAATAATTTTCCAACTTCTCTTATTACATCTTCTTTATTTCATCTAACCCAATGATGGATATTTTATATGGATTATTTGATATAGGTAGATATCTACGTACAATTTTTATTAATAAATAAACCTCTCGATCTAAAGGAAGACAAGAAAACTCATTGGGGAATATAGCTTGTATTCCCTCATAATGGGAATTCCTTCCAACATGGTTATCTCATTGATATCAATCATTTCAGCTAGATATGATCTCTCATATGGTAATAATATCCACAATTAAGATAAGGATTAAAAATAGATAAATCCTCCTCATTACACTTCTACCAAAATAGAGGATGTTTCTAGATATGAAGAGTTATTTTCCACTCTTGAAATATGATATTATATTTAAATAAAGATAACCAATTGATTTCTAATATAGCATCAAAATCCACTAATATGTGACAATATTTTCTAGGAGGTTTAGTCCATAAAAATTAGCCAATTATGAGTTATATACTTGGAATGGAATATTCAATCTATTTATTATTCTCAAAGATAGATTAACCCTGATATTTTAAGGTTGGGTTTCAATATTTCAACAAAACATGCTAGATATTAAGGAATGTTTTGAACTTGAATCAAAAAGTATTTTGTGTAATTCATGAATGAATGACCACCGTCTTGATCACCGCATATGTAACACCCCGAGATTTTATGAAAAATATTCTTTTTAATTTTATTAATGTCTTGTGTTGTATGCTACACCAAAATGAGTTTTCACAACACGCATCCTCGACATGCCTTGCATTACACGCAATCGCGACCTTCCTCGATAGTGTGTGAGGTACACAATACCGAGTTTCACTAAACAACGATATGCTATAAAAATATTATTAAAACTAGCCGTTATGAATAGTAATAACCACTTTCTGAAATTTTGTAAATTTTATTTTTCAAAATGGACTTCATTTTTGGATTCATATTATCGATATTAGCTTAGTGTGAAATTTTTGTACTCTTTAGATAACTTTCATTTTCTGATGAATAGTGAAAATTACAAAATTTTAATTAAAAACAACCCTTTTAATCGAAATAATTAATAGTGATAAATTATTAATTTGAGTGTTTTTAAAGTATATTTAGAATATATTTTTACAATTTAATACAATGTTGTTCATTGGATGTAATTTCACATTTAAACCAGCCATAAACAAGTATCAATCTTTTGAGAGTTATTATCTCTTAAGAACACGCTATTTGTTTTGACGACGGGAATTAATTTTTAAATTAATTAATGCAACTGATATGTTTTGAATTTGGTAAAATAGACATAAATTTTGAGTTCATAATATCAAATATAGCTTAGGCCTAATTTTTGGTATTTTTCTGGAAACTTTCATTTTTTTGATGAATAGTGAAACCACTAAGTGGTAGTTAAGAAAAATGAATTCTTCATAAAACGTAATTTTACCGCTTATGTGAGTGGAATTTATAAAATCTAAGAGACACGGTTGATGTCAGTAAGTAAAATGTGATTCAATGAGATGAAAATAATTTTTGGTGAATAGTAACTTTTTACTCTTTTTTACCACGGTTAAAAGTAAATAGGGTAATTACGGGTAAAAATGATTTTATTATTACCATAAAACATGACCTAATTCTATTGGATAATATTAATTCAACCAAAAACAACCTTAGGAATAAAATATGACCATTTATGTCCACTTGGATTAGATTAGGACATTTATTATTAATTTATTTAAAGAAGGGTTAAAATAGTTAAAATCAAAGTTTAATAAGTATATCATTTTTAATATAGAGTTATAGATAATATAAATTCGACTATAAATATTAATTATAAAGCTAAAATGATTTACTACATAATGATATTTTATTTGTAATTTTTTTACTTTAAATAAGTTAATGTATTTATGACACAAAGATGATGCAGTAATTATCTTATTTATAAAATATTGACATAATTGATGTTATAAATACCCAAATAAATATAATTTGAGACTTTTAAAGAATTACACTAATTTTATTGGTTAATATGACATGTTATTATTTATTTAATTAACTTTTTTCTAACTCATCGTTCTGTTATGATTTTCACAAAAATCAATTACTAAATAGTGTCAAAATTGACATAAAATAGTTTTTTAAAAAATTATTATATTATTAATTGTTATTTTATTCCTAAAAATATAATGTTCGGCAAAATTACTTAGATAAGGTTATATATATTAATAATAAACAACTTGGGGTCCGTTTGGCTGATTATAGTAACTTTTATTAACCTTATAGTATAAGAACACAAGAAGACACGGTAAAATTTAAAATTATTTAACTTAATGTTAAATCAAAATGATAAGGTTAAAATAGGAACCTAAACTTATATAAATTCTATTGGATGAGAGGATTTCGACCCATCCCCACCTTATCATCGAAATATATCAATTTTTAACTATTAAAAACCGAATTTGACTTTATAATAAAATAATATTTTTAGTTATTCCAAAGGTGCCCCTCTCCTCCCTTATAAAAGGGGACCTCCTCCCTCTCTTTCTCACACCACATTGAGCCTTCAAGCTCGGCCAACCCCTGACAAATTCTATTATCCACTTCCATAGCTACATCCTAGAGGTTCTGGTCTTCCTCAAAGACCAATTTTAGTGCCCTAAAAGGAGATCTCAAAGAGGTGCTTCAAAGAAAGGTAATGTCTGTTACCGATTCTTTCAACTTTATTTCTTCTTCCACTTCTTCTTCTTTGGTTGTTTCATTTTGAAGTAATAACATCAGTATCACTCATATACTGATATTTTATTATAAGTATGAAACCACCCTATTTCACCATCTATCCATCCTATGGAAAACGAAATCACCGCGCGTGCGTACGTACAGAATACTGTCTCCACGCCGTGGTGTAATCTATTTTCCACCACCACCTTACATGGATGGGTATAATGGTGAAAATAAACAACTATATATGATTATTTTAAAGTGGTATTAATTCTGAAATAGTCTTCATACACTCCAATACAATTCCACGATCATGAGAATGATATAATCGCTCGTGCGTACGTACGGACTACCGTCTCCACGACGTGATGAGATTCATTCTCCACGTTAACCATTCATGAATGATTATAAAGTAATATATGATAAGTAATCCTGAAATATATGACATAATAATGATAATTTATTTATGTGTGTATATATGTATGTCATCTACTTAATTCCATTCAACTCAATAAGGAAACGAAAACAGCGTTCATGCGTACGTACGGCCTACCGTCTCCATGAACTGTGTATTTCTTTCCATTTACTAATCTATTATATATATGTATATTCTGAATATATGTTATATAAATCATTTTTTATATTCTCTAATTAAGTAATCATGATCTAAGTAATCATATGAATAATTACAAGTTAAAACACGGACGAAAAATGAAACGATTTTACCCAAAACGCTCTTTAACATGAAATTTACAAAAGAACGGGTAAAATAAAGTCATAAGTGAACCATATATGATATCATAACAATGCATATGATTCTGGAATAAGTCAATGACATTATTTAAATCATTATACAGGAGGTTCGGACACTTACGAAGCAAATCGGACCTAAGGTAAGGGATAATTTTGCAAATCTCATTTTTATCCAAGATTGCTTAATCGTAAGTATTTACTTGGGTTATTTCTATCATCCATTTCCATGTTTTATAAAAGTTTTTTCATGAATTTTTAATATCATTTTTATCCATTTTTGAATTTTACTACATGGTATGTAGGGAATCGTTCTTTTTTTACGTTACGAGGTACTTTTTTTTGACTTTTCCGGCAAAAGTACGAGAAGAATGTTTTTTAACATATACGGAACGAATGGATTTTTACGGTTTTATAAAGCCTTATTTTCATGAATCTTACTCCAAAATATTTCATGACTATTTTCAAAAAACATCCTTTTCTTTTAAAATTGCATGACATTTTATAAAACGAGAATGATTTTGAATAAGAAAGGATATTTACCATAATAATTCTTCTCAAGCGTTTTATCAAAACCATTTTTCATATAAGATGACACTATTTCATATGTGTATATATCAAGTATCATGTATCTATGATTTAAATGGTTTACACTTTCCTTATTATGAAATGATATCCATTTCTTTTATATGGATTATGTGATGATGGGATGATTTTTATGAAACCCATTTTATTATTTGGGTTATGATGAATGATTTATGTTTATGTTATGGCACAAGTAATAATGATTTAACTATGAGATTGGTGGGACCTATATCTCCCTCCAATGCATTGGGTAAAGATTTTATATCTCATTAGATAGACATGTCTGGAACGGCAGGTTAAACCGGTTCAGTGAAACAGGACTGGAACGAGGAGTGAACTCGGTTCAGAAATGGAATTTGTCCACTAAGATAGTCTTGTCAATGAGTCATGATGAATAAGAAATGATTCTCTATGATTATGTGTGTATGACACAAAGTTTCATGTTTTATGTTATGATTATTGGGATTACATTTCACTACTATGATTTATCCCATCTTATGATATTATGATCTGTTTTTCAGGTTAAAATTTCCAAAATGTTATGTTCTTATTAATATGATGTGATTGATATTTCTTTTTTTACCCTTACTGAGCATTTGAGCTCACCCTTTTATGTTTTCTTTTCCCTAGGATATAAAGAAAGGTTTTTGGTAAGAAAAAAATGGATGATATCTATGGGAGATGTTGAAGATCTTTCACCACGATTGGAAGATTATATTCCGAGTTTCCAAAGACACTAAACTATTACGGTCCTTGTGTGTGTGTTTTTGTAATGTACTAAGTATTCCGTAAAAGTAATGTAATGTCCATGTATGTCAAGCTTAGGGTCTCTATAGTTAGTATTAGAGGAAAGGTTTAGTCAACCTTTGGAAACTAGGATGCGAGAACTTTAGTGATCCCTAGAGATATTTCTAAGGTGTGTCTAGGGATGTCCCTAAGGTTAAGTATAAGTATAGGTTATAGTACTAGAATTATGGTAACCTAAGATGTTATATATTGAAGGTACTCCCCCTTTATTATGTTGTTTTCCCTAGCATGATTTTTGCCTCTCACACTATTTTTTTTGGGTTTTAGACAATGGCTGGAACCCGAAGGAACCATGTTGATCAATGTAATGGACAATGCAATGATTGTCCTCCTAAACAAACAAATGTTATGGGATATGGAGTGAAAATTCTTATTGCTATACTTACACAAGCTATGAATCATTCTGGATTTCCAAATTAGCAGAGAAGGGAACAATATTCTATTGAGTCCTTCATGAGGCAACGTCCACCTTTTTTCAGTGGGTCTTCTGATCCACTTATTGTTGAACAATGGATCAGTACCACTGAAAAGATATTTTCAGTTCTTCAACGTTCTGAACAAGATAAATTCATCTTAGCAGTATATCGTTTGGAAGGTGAAGCTGATCAATGATGGAATCTTATCAAGAATACGAGGCCAAGATATGAAATTCTGTCCATGGAATGGGATGAGTTCAAGAACTTATTTTTCAATAAGTACGTCCATAGTATTCTTTGAACAAAGATGGAGAAGGAGTTTCTTGAACTAAAGGAAAAGGATGATGAATCTGTTGGTGTATACAAAGCAAATTTTACAAGGCATGCAAGGTATGCATCTGGCTTTATCATCCAACCTGAATGAAATGTTGATCGATTCTTCAGTGGCTTAAAACCAAATCATCGAAGGGAATTAGCTATAAGAGACGTCAGTAGCTATGAAGAAATTTTGTGTTGTGCTATTAAGGTAGAAATGGAAGTTGGTGTTACATATTCATCTCATGGTTTTGAAATGAAACGAAAGATGGAGTTCAAGGAGAAATCTTAGAATAATGGTGAAAAGAAGATGAATGTTTCCTTATGCTCAAAGTGTGGAAAGAAGCATGGTGGAGATTTTCTTAAAGGGACTAGAAAATTTTTTAAGTGTGGAAAAGAAGGGTATCGAGCAGCTGAGTGTCGAAGTAATGGAAAAAGGGTTGATAATGGTGTGAATAAAGAAAAGACTGCAGAGAACGCATCAACAACACTTCAATTATTCAAGTGCAATGAAATGGGGCATTATGCTAATCAATTCCCTAATCCAAGGGTTAATGATGATAGACATGACCAACCACTTAAAGAAAAGGACAAAGGGAAGTCACATGCGATCACTATTGGCGATGTTGGATATGACAATGATGTGGGGGAATGATTAAGTGTTTATGTAATGGGATTCCAAAATAATGTTGTATATATTATCTTGGAATATTGGAATATTTATGAATTGGTCTATTGTGGTTTTCAATAATTTTATGGTACCGGTAACCATGGAAAGTGATTGAGATATTTTTGGTAAGCATATGATATGTTCATAATGAAGGGATAAGAAGATAATGAGATGTTTGATTGTATTAATGAGCTCATGATTGATATAAGGACTAAGTGATATCATGGTTTGAGTATAAATAATTTTGAGGATTTTGGTTTGTGGAAAGTGTTAACTTTTAACTGCATTCATTTTTTCACTAAGGTTCAATGGGTATACATGATTAAGGTATTCACATGTTTGTAATTTGACCAACAAGATATATCTTATGATATATGGGGGATAAATGATGGAATTCACATGATTGTTATGTGACATTTCAAGTAATCATTTTTATAATATGAGCTTGGACCGAAGTATTTTGGATAAGCCTAAAGATTGGGATGGATTATGTTGGACATAAGTTTGAATTGTTTCAGGATAGAAGTTTTTTTGATATTATTTATGGGATGTTATAGTAATTTAGTTTCAGAAAAAGGACAACCTGCAGGATGGGCGATAGCCCATCGCGTCGGACAAGGCTGTGGGAATCGAACCCACAACCGAAGTGTGACTGGCCTTTATCGCCTACCACTGGCCTAAAATATGTCCCTGTTTAGTAGAAACTAGTTTTATTATGATATAATAAGTATAATTCCATTTTAGGAACCATATATGATTAATCTAACTATAGATCGACTTATGTATATTTAATAACTTTTGTTAACCTTTTGTTTGAGATAGATAGAATGACCCGTCATTCTATCACATGATCTGTTAACACTGCACGAATAACAAATTCAACTTCATTTCTTTAAGAGATGGAGTGGAAATTGTTCATGGTACGAACAATAGTGAGATTGTAACAAAATAAAGTAAGTATTTATTCTAATTCAAATTCTTCAACTTTAGGGAAATGATCTTGAAAACCAAAAATGTTGTCCTAGTGCTCTTATATCTGATGAATCAGATGGTACCTTATATCGTCACAAATTTATGGCTTTGTGATTGCTGGCTTTTCCATAGCCATGTTCTCTACCACTCTCCATCAGAACATGATGGTTAGATTTCTCTTCCATATCCATATTTTCACCTATGTGGAAACCCAGTGATTAGTTTATTTGGGTAACCGTTACGTTTCATACTTTTGTTTTTAAAAATTGGTTTTGGTATTACTTTTTACGATATGGGTTTCAATTAAAGAAACTTTTTAGTAGTAAACCATTTATAACCCCGACGAATTTCAAGGGCGAAATTCATTTTAAGGCGGGTAGAATGTAACACCCCGGGATTTTATGAAAAATATTCTTTTTAATTTCATTAATGTCTTGTGTTTTATGCTACACCAAATGAAGCTTGAACAACACACATCTTTTACTTTCCTTTCATTACACACAATCATGACCTTCCTCGATAGCGTGTGTAGTACGCAATACCGAGTTTCACTAAACAACGATATGCTATTAAAATATTATTAAAACTAGCCATTATGAATAGTAATAACAACTTTTTGAAATTTTGTAAATTTTATTTTTCAAAATGGACTTCATTTTTGGATTCAGAATATCGAAATTAGCTTTGGGTGAAATTTTGGTACTTTTCGGATAACTTTCATTTTCCGATGAATAGTGAAAATTACTAAATTTTAATTAAAAACAACCTTTTTAATCAAAATAATTAATAGTGATAAATTATTAATTTGAGTGGTTTTAAAGTATATTTAGAATATATTTTTACAATTTAATACAATTTTGTTCATTGGATGTAATTTCACATTTAAACCAGACATAAACAAGTGTCAATCTTTTGATAGTTATTATCTCTTAAGAACACGCTATTTGTTTTGAAGACGGGAATTAATTTTTAAATTAATTAATGAAACTGATATGTTTTGAATTTGGTAAAATAGACATCATTTTTGAGTTCATAATATCAAATATAGCTTAGGCCTAATTTTTTGTATTTTTCTGGAAACTTTCATTTTTTGATGAATAGTGAAACCACTAAGTGGTAGTTAAGAAAAATGAATTTTTCATAAAACTTAATTTACCGCTTCTGTGAGTGGAATTTCAAAAATCCGAGAGACACGGTTGATATCAGGAAGTAAAATGTGATTCAATGAGTTGAAAATAATTTTTGGTGAATAGTAACTTTTTACATTTTTTTCCCATGGTTATAAGTAAATAGGGTAATTACGGGTAGAAATGATATTATTATTACCCTAACACATGTCCTAATTCTATTGTATAAGTTTAATTCGACCAAAAACTAACTTAGGAATAAAATATAACCATTTAGGCCAACTTGGATTAGATTCGGACATTTATTGTTAATTTTTTTAAAGAAAGGTTAAAATAGTTAAAATCAACGTTTAATAAGTATATCATTTTTAATATAGGATTATACATAAGGTAAATTCGACTATAAATATTCATTAGAAAGCTAAACATATTTCCTACATAAGGATATTTTATTTGTAATTTTTAGACTTTATATAAGTTAATTTATTTATGACACAAAGATGATGCAGTAATTATCTTATTTATAAAATATTGACATAATTGATGTTATAAATACCCAAATAAATATAATTTGAGACTTTTTATGAATTAAAATAATTTTATAGTTTAATATGACATGTTAGTATTGATTAAATTAACTTTTTTGAACTAATCATTCTGTTATGAGTTTCACAAAAATCAATTACTAAATAGTGTCAAAATTGACATAAAATAGTTTTTAAAACAAATATTATATTATTAATTGTTATTTTATTCCTAAAAATATAATATTCGGCCAAATGACTTAGATAAGGTTATATATATTAATAATAAATAACTTGGGGTTCGTTTGGCTGATTATAGTAAGTTTATTAACCATATAGTATAAGAACACAAGAAGACACGGTAAAAGTAAAATTATTTAACTTAATGTTCAACCTAAATGATAAGGTTAAAATAGTAACCTAAACTTATCTAAATTATATTGGATGAGAGTATTTCGACCCGTCCCCACCTTAGCTTTGAAATATATCTATTTTGAACTATTAAAATCCGAATTTGACTTTATAATAAAATAATATTTTTAGTTATTCCAAAGGTGCCCCTCTCCTCCCTTATAAAAGGGAATCTCCTCCCTCTCTTCCTCACACCACTTTGAGCCTTCAAACTTGGACGACCCCAACCAAATTCTCTTCTCCACTTCCATAGCTACATCCTAGAGGTTCTGTTCTTCCTAAAAGACCAATTTTAGTGCCCTAAAAGGAGATCTCAAAGAGGTGCTTCAAAGAAGAGGTAATGTCTGTTACCGATTCTTTCAACTTTATTTCTTCTTCCACTTATTCTTCTTAGGTTGTTTCATTTTGAAGTAATAACATCAGTATCACTCATATACTGATATTTTATTATAAGTATGAAACCACCCTATTTCACTTCTATCCATCCTATGGAAAACGAAATCACCACGCGTGCGTAAGTACGGAATACCGTCTCCACGCCGTGGTGTAATCTATTTTCCACCACCACCTTACATGGATGGGTATAATGGTGCAAATAAAAAACTATATATGATTATTGTAAAGTGGTATTAATTATGAAATAGTATTCATACACTCCAATACAATTCCATGATCATGATAATGATATCATCGCTCGTTCGTACGTACGGACTACCATCTCCATGACGTGATGAGATTCATTCCCCACGTTAACCATTCGTGAAGGATTATAAAGTATATATAATAAGTAATAAGGAAATATATGACATAATAATGATACTGTATTTATATTTATATATATGTATGTCATCTACTTAATTCCATTCAACTCAATAAGGAAACGAAAACAGCGTTCATGCGTACATAGGGCCTATCGTCTCCATGAACGGTGTATTTCTTTCCATTTACTGATCTAGTATATATATGTATATTCTGAATATATATTATATAAATCATGTTTTATATTCTGTAATTAATTAATCATGATCTAAGTAATCATATGAATAATTACAAGTCAAAACACGGACGACAAATGAAACGATTTTACCAAAAACCCTCTTTAACATGAAATTTACAAAAGAGTGGGTAAAATAAAGTCATAAGTGAACCATATATGATATCATAACAGTGAGTATGATTCTGGAATAAGTCAATGATATTATTTAAATCATTATATAGGAGGTTCGGACACTTACGAAGCAAATCAGACCTAAGGTAAGGGATAATTTTGCAAATCTCATTTTTATCCGAGATTGCTTATTTGTAGGTATTTACTGGGGTTATTTCTATCATCCATGTACATGTTTTATAAAAGTGTTTTCATGTATGTTTAAAGTAATTTTTACCCATTTTTGACTTTTACTACATGGTATGTAAGGAATCTTTCTTTTTTTTACGTTACGAGGTACTTTTTTTTGACTTTTCCGGTAAAAGTACGAGAAAAATGTTTTTTTAACTTATACGGAACGAATAGATTTTTACAGTTTTATAAAGCCTTATTTTCATGAAGCTTACTCCAAAAGATTTCATGACTATTTTCAAAAAAATCTTTTTCTTTTAAAATTGCATGACATTTTATGAAAATAGAATTATTTTGAATAAGAAAGGGTATTTACCTCAAGAATTCTTCTCAAGTGTTTTATCAAAACCATTTATCATATAAGATGACATTATTTCATATGTGTATGTTTCAAGTATAATGTCTCTATGATTTACATGGTTTCACTTTTCTTATTATGAAATGATATCCATTTATTTTATTATGGATTATGTTATGATGGGATGATGTTTATGAAACCCATTTTATTCTTTGGGTTATGATGAATGATTTATGTTTATGTTGTGGCACAAGTAAGAATTATTTCACTATGAGATGGGTGGGACCTCTATGTCCCTCTAATGCATTGGGTAAAGATTTTATATCTCATGAGATAGACATGGCTGGAACGACAGGTTAAATCGGTTCAGTGAAACGGGACAGAAACAAGGAGTGAACTCGGTTCAGAAATGGACTTTGTCCACTAAGATTGTCTTGGAAATGAGTTTTGACTAATAAGAAATGATTCTCTATGATTATGTGTTTATGCGAAAAATATTCATGTTTTAAGTTATGATTATTGGGATTACATTTCACTACTATGATTTATCCCATGTTATGATATTATGATCTGTTTTTCATGTTAAGATTTCCAAAATGTTATGTTATTATGAATATGATGTGATTGATATTTCTTTTGTTTACCCTTACTGAGCATTTGAGCTCACCCATTTATGTTTTCTTTTCCCTAGTATATAAATAAAGGTTTTAGGTAAGAAAAAAAGGGACGATCTTTATGGGAGATGTTGAAGATCTTTCACCATGATTATAAGATTATATTCCGAGTTTCCAAAGACATTAAACTATTACGGTCATTGTGTGTGTTTTTGTAATGTACTAAGTATTCCGCAAAAGTAATGTAATGTCCATGTACGTCAAGCTTAGGGTCCTTACAGCATATTTGTTGGGATCCACCATAGTAGTAATGATAATATATTGTCTTACAAGCTCTCTAGACCTTGAAGTTTGTTTTGATTTATTGTATTTAATAAACCATACTTTATATAAAAATCACATAATTCCCACATTCTTTGTAGTTGAAACACTGGACCACAAGATAACAATTCAATGAATCCATCTATTATTCAAATTTATTAGTGGATTTATAAATATCTATTCATAATTAATGATCCTAATTACCTATTTTCCAATCTTAAAGCATTGCCTGGTTCCCTTAAGATGGTTTATGGGATTCTTCTTCCAACACTTTTGACGTGTGGTATGTTGTATTTTTATTAAACAATGAGTTTTATCTATAGAAATTCTTAAATTAAGCATTATTTGTCATTTTTTTCTTCAGGATTAGGTGACCACTAAGATTCACCAATCTCTATCTCAACCAAAATGGTAAAAAAATTAATCTCGTAATAGTTTCAATTGTCTTGAATCGCTAATGTTATTCACAAACCTAGATTTAACCCACTAATTTTTTTCCTTTCATAATTTTAGTGATAATGAAAATGTTTAAACCATATCATGTAATCCTTATGATGTTTCTTCAAATTCCTTAATAGAATCATATTCATTTTTCATTGGTCTAACGAACTCCCTATCTATTTTAAGATGGAAATTGTGAGGAAAATATTTATTGAAAAAAAATTTCTTGAATCCTTCCCATTCAATAGAATCAAGTTCCAATTTGGAATTTCTGTTCTTCAACAGTGACCATTATTGACCAGATTCCCCATCCATGTTATTAATAGCCTGCACAACATTCATTTATTTCGATCGAGGAGTGATAATATATTCTGAATAAATTTAATATATTATTCAATGATGATGGGATCTAAATATCAACTAAATGTAAGAGGCATTTGTCTCATAAGTAAATCTACCAAAACATGAACTTTCATACAAGGAGGTGGGTGTTCCAAAAGATTAAAGTTATTGTTCATGATGTGTGTTAGTTTAGCCAGTAAATCCATGAAGTTCCAATATTCTACTCTCATAAGGCTAGGAATATCATTAGGTAAATTATCACATTGACCATCACATTATTTTTTGGCACAGTTTCTCCTATTTCTCACCATTTAATAAATTAAAGGAAAATAGTATGATAACACATTAACTAGTAAACATAAAAAAGTAAAACTATTAAATTAGAAGGAGAAAAATTATAAATGAAAAGTAATCTAATATTTTGGAGTTTATAGGTTTCAATATATATTATCCACGTGGATTTCCCTATTTATTTTTATAACCTGACAATCTATTTAAATCCTTAATAATTATTAGTGAAAAGAATTTAAATTTTCCAAATCATATCCCATAGGACTGTCAAACCAGGTTTACAGTTAGGTCTTTTTGTCATGCACCAGGTGAAGATTTATTCAATACCAAATTCAACCTTTTTAGTGTTATTACTCCAAGGTAAAAATTTTCCTGGGCAATATTCAATTACATTATTTATATAGGGATGTAATTTCTTGGATACCACTTACGTTATACTTCCCTAAAATTACATATGATTTTCTGAAATGTAGAATTGTCCCTAGGGTTCTCACTAATGTATAATTTTCCGAATCATTAAAAATAAATAGACTTTATATGATACTAACTATAGTGACCCAGCCCTATTATACATATTATTACATCATTTTTAACTTAGAAATCCAGTTAACACAACACAAAGATCATGAGAACGAGTGTATTTGGAAGACTGGGTTCATAATATATCAAAAGGATAATAAAAAACAAATATTTTGTATTATTATCCAAAATGAGATCCTAAATCCTTTTGAGATCCTAAAACTACATAGGATAACCTAAGGAATACATAAAAGGAAGGAGTGATATATAAATATCAGTAAGGGAATAAACATTATAATTAACCATAATATATGAAGCCAATAGAATAACATGATATCAAAAAACTGAAGGTTCTTGAATAATAAAATTAGAGCATAACATAAATAACAGGGTATAATAATATAATATAATCATAGGAAAGTGGAAGACAAATCAAAACATGACATAAGAATAATTTATTTCTAACATCCAAGATAATGTCACATGTTGGACAGAGTCTCATCATTGACTAGGTACACTCCCTAATCCCATACATAACATCTCAAGAGAAAAAAAACAATACCCAATGCATTGGATCAGTATCATAGAACACCCATCATAATATGTACATGATTATGTGTCCTAAAAAATGAAATTACTCATAATTTATAAACATTTGAATTACCCTTGGAAATAAATGGGTTTCATAATCATTCCTCATATCAAAATCAAAATATATTTCAAAAATAAAGGACTTGAGAAATGAGTATAAGGAATGTATTACCCCATCATAGGATGATAGAATAATCTATTTATTCAAGTTAGATACATATGTAATGTAAGGGTTGGTGTTTTGAGAACCAACTATTTTGTACATTGATTACATGAATGTTCACTTATTATATATTGTTGATTGTTCTGCATGACTATAATATAATAATGTCTTGGAATATTTGTTGCATTGATAAGGTCATGGAAGATCCCCGTTATGATGAGAACCTTGAAATGCTATAAAAATATTCTTAAATAAAGTTTTATGGTTGGATGAAATAATATGATAGGACACATAGTATACAGACCGTCATTTGTGAGTACTCGTAAGAAGATGAGACTCTCTCTCATGGAGTTTGCACTTGGTAATCTCCAAGATGGGAGATTATGAGAACAGACCCGCCAGTAGCAATTCTTCATGTCTTGGTGTCATCGGACATTGCTATCTATGAGTGTGTGTAATAGTCCTTAGACTAGAAGATTATCATTAACTCATGTCATGACTCGCGCACTTAGATTTACTGACGAAAACTGTCACAGAGATAGTTGGTAGGAAGTAGGGTACGTTGGGTGCGTCACGAGTGACATTTTTTTAATGTATAAGTCGAGGAAGTATTTTTCCCTTACATTTATGGAAGTTGATATATCATCCCATTGATTGAAATAGAACTGTCACATTAAATTCTCTGGCCATGGTGTGAACGACGAGTTTATTTCAGGTAGTCAAAGAATGACAGATCAAGCATATAGGTTTATGACACTGCCATGAAACCTGCTTGATGAGATATCAAGAAAAAGGGATTAAATTACACAGTAAGTATTTGTATGATGTGATACGTCAATACGGCATCAACTTCGTTCTCTTGGGTTCCTTGACCCGTTTCTAGACAGTAATCTTGGACTTTAGGCAAGCCCACCTAAGGCCAACGAGAAAGAGGCCTAGAGGGTCACACACTAAGTGTATTCAAGTATCTCAACTAGAATAAATATTATTCTCGTACGTGGTTTAATAATTATTCATGTAATACTAAATTGTTTTAATGATGGAGGAAGAAGGAAATTAAAAACAAGATATACATGCCGTGTATTAAAGATTACACGCCGTGTAGATTTTCATGGAAAACAAGTACACACCGTGTATTAATAATTACACACCGTGTAGTTTTATTTATGGAAAGGAAATAAATAAATGAAAACAGGATATACACGCCGTGTACATTGAATGTACATGCCATGTAGTTTTCAATGAAAAACAAGTACAAGCCGTGTATTTATTAATACACACCGTGTAGATTTTCCAGTTGGATTTTGAGGATATAATATTGTTTTAAATGATATTTTTTATATTCAGCATGGGCGCATGTCAAGGAATTAATTATTCAACATGGGGGTTTTAAATAAGATTCAATGAAATAAATAAAATGTGTAACGCGTTTATTTATTGTCATAACTCTACAACTACAAATCTGATTATAAATATCCTCACAACCCCAACTATTTTCCTACCCCACACACAACAATTCTGGAGAATTATTTCAATGCCGAAAGAACCTCTTTCTCCAAGAACGCTCTCAAGACTGAGAGAGATCCTATTCCATCATATCAAGATGATCTAAGGGAGACTACACAAGAAAAGGTTTCTCCACACTAGCACCTGGAGACTCCTTTGGTGACATCCCGAGATACGAGTTTCATGAGGGGATCACCGCTAGATGAAGTCTACACTTGGCTTCTACAATCCAACGAAAAATCACATCAAAACATGATCAAGAACATCAATGAAGAAAGAACACCCAAAAGGTATTTCTTTTCAATTTATTAAATTAATTATAATCAACCTGTAATGATCCTACTTTATGGTTCCGGGACTTTCCTTTTCTTTGTCTATTTCTGTGATTCAATCCATGGAGGCTGGCATTTATCATCGTATTGATCCTGGATTGATCATAGTTAATGTCAAAAGGCCATGTTGGCACATCCACCCACGTGCTTCCGCTGCGCCCGAAACCTTCAAATGGTATCAAAGGGAGGTTACAATGTTGATTATAGTTATTTAATTTTTGTTGATAATTTAAGCATTTAAATTTGATTCAATTTGAAATAAATCTTTATATAAATATTAATAAATGAGATCTATTCTTCCTCCTTCGTTTCTCGATTCATATCACAGAAATGACCTTTTAATTTTAATTTTGATTAAAATAAACATGAGGAACTCATCCAGAGGATCCAATATTTCTGTCTATACAACACGGGATTACACGGCGTGTAATTAAAACTACACGCCATGTACTTAGATTCAACAAACCAGCACTGGTCTGCCAAACGAATCCATGTGAATTGATTATGCCTATGTTTTAATCATGCCTTGTTGACCATAATTGAATGGTACGTGGAAACTAGAATACACGGCGTGTATGTTGGAGCAACACGCCGTGTAGTCCGATCTGGATAAGGTGAAACCGTGTACAAGGATAAGCCGCATACCACGTACATGGGATCACCAGGTCAGTTACCACGTAACATGGAATTACATGCCGTGTATGATTTATCTACATGCCGTGTACTCCAAAATTTCCAAACTATAGAAAACACGCCAAAGCCTCGGCGTGTACTTTGGATAAATATTGAAAAGAAATACACGCCGTGTAATTATGAACTACACGCCATGTACTTTCCAGAAATGGAATTTCACCAGGTTTTCTCCAAAAGTACAAAGACATGTGCAAGGAATATGGATGAGAAGAATCTCATGGAAATTCAGAAATGAATTTAAGATAAAGAATTGATTAATTATAAGATCATAATTAATTGAATTCCAGTGCGACTTATCTTAAATTATATAATGATTAAAAGAATTTGAATTCTAAATATGTATAAATGTCGTTGCATGCTATGGATGATCATGAGGTAGAACAAAGACCCTTTGTATGTGTGTATAGTTTCATATAAATTTGTTTAATTTAAATTTGTTGGCATGTGAGCCTTTTTACAATAAAATGTAGGGCATGTGTCCCCATGGTTTCATTAATGTAAACCCATGTAATGGAGGATCTCCCAAGCCAGGGGAGATGGTTCAAACCCCGAAGCTGAGGAAAAACCAACCCAAGAAGATACAAAGGTGGATAGGTGGGAGTTGCAAAACCCGAACCATTAGGTTCAAGGTGTTTTGCCTAGGTCAGGGTTAGCATATCAAACCGCTAGATAAGCTAACCAATAGAAGCTCATGATCATACCATCTTATGTTATTTCTGTCTGATTTCATGGTTTATTTATTATGTATGTGTTGTCGTGATCACATAATTGAAGAAATAAACAAGCCTGAAATGATGGAATAAAATAAAATAAAAACTGGACTATGTGTAAACATTATCGGAACATGGTTCATCACTTAAGAAAGCATCACTTAATATTAACAAGCATGTGATAATGTGAAACTATGCATAAATATTAAAATCCCACAATACCATATTAAGTCAAACCAAGCCTTCTGTTACTTGATTAAGGGAAAGAATCAATAAAACTATGTGTTTGACCAACACTTGATGGGAAACATACTTTTATAAAGGAAGCCCTTATGAAATGTTTCAGGTTGACTTAACCATATTACATCAAGAGAAGTAGCCCTTGCTAGACTTGATGTAATATTGGAGGCAAGAGTTGAGGAAATCCAATTCAGGATTTTAAGATTGGGGAGTCCACTCAACAGATCAAGGAACTGTAAGCTCATAGTTGGCAAAGACCTGCCTACCTAAATACCTTCAAATAACTTGACCAACCCTTGTTGGGGTTATGCGAAGGGGAATATGGATCCTTGCCACTAGAATGTCAAAGAATCTGAAAATTACAAGTTCAATGGTAAGAGCCATTGGGAATTGATAAAATAGTGGGATAATTAATAAATTCATTTATTATTTTTCATAAAATGTAATCAAGAAAGTACTGATAAATCTGCTCTTTTAATTTGTAGAATCGAAATGAAAAACTCGTCAACCACATTTTCTCTGGGATCAATTCTGGATAAAGAGAATATCCTCACCGGCAGTAACTTTCAAGAATGGTTTAGGCGCCTTCGGGTTATCATACGTCATGAACAAAAGTTTTATGTACTGGAGTCCTCACTTCCTGATTCTCCAGCCCAAGGGTAAAGTGATGAAGATTTCCTGGTCTATGATCAACATTTAAATGACGCTCTCGACATTCAATGTTTAATGCTATCATCTATGTCTATTGATCTAATGAATTCTCATGAAGACATGGATGCCTATAGCTTGCTCGAGCACCTACGTGTTTTATACCAGGATAGAGCAAGACAGGAAAGGTTTGAGATCTCCAAGGCTCTATTTCAGAGCCAGCTTGGAGAGGGTTCCCCAGCTGGGCCTCATGTAGTCAAGCTCATTGGCTACATTGAGTGCTTAGAGGTTCTAGGGTTTAAACTCCCTGAAGAACTGGGTACCAATCTCATTCTCGCATCACTTACCCATAGCTTCTTAGACTTTGTTGTGAACTTCAACATGAACAACATTGAGAAGTCTCTCTCGGATCTTCTTATCCTTATTCTCCAAGTGGACAATGACATGAAGCGTGAGAAGCCTTATTTCCTCATGGTGAATAAAAGGAAAGGGATGGGAAGTGATTTAAGCCCAATTCTTCTTTATTGCCTTCCATGAAAAGGAATATCAAAGGGATGGCAAAGGAACAGGATGTTTTTTGGTTCGCATGTGGCAAGAAGGGCCACTGGAAGAAAAACCGCACCCAGCCAAGAATGCAAGGGGAAGCTTCAGGTGCGTTTGTCATCAAATGCAATCTATCTGTTTCTACAAATTGGGTATTAGATACTTCTTGTGGTTCTCACATCTGTATCCAAATACAGGAACCGAGTAGATTCAAGAAGATTGATCGAGGGGAGGTAGATCTACGAAGAAGCCGACGGAACCAGACTCGCTGCTGTAGTTGTCAGAGACTACCATCTCACATTGCCTACTGGGATGATCTTGGTGTTGAAGGGTTGTTATTATGTGCCTTATGTTACTAAATACATTATTTTAGTATCCAGATTAGATACTGATGGATTCATATTAAATTTTGGAAATAAATGTTTCTACTTTTATAAAGATAGCATTTGTTTTGGTAGGGCACATTTATATAACGGCCCTTATGTGTTGGACTACACAAACCATGTAATGGAAATCGATGACATAGTCATTTCACATGACTCATACAACACCCAAATTTAGCATCACCGGCTGGGTCATGTTAATGAGAAACGTTTGACAAAATTACATCAAGATGGGTATTTAGATTCTTTCGAACTAAAACCACTTGGTGTATGCCATGCGTGTCTACAAGGCAAAATGACCAAAGACCCATTTAGTGGGAAAGGTGAAAGGGCTAAATAGCTTCTAGAATTAGTTCACACAGATGTGTGTGGACCATTTCCAGTTGAAGGAAGGGGTGGGTTCTCATACATCATAACTTTTACTGATGATTTTAGTAGATATGGATATATATACTTAATGAGGTATAAGTCAGATTCCATTGATCGGTTCAAAGAATACAATAATAAAGTTGAGAACCAGCTTGGTATGAATATTAAGAAACTCCACTCAGAAATAGGAGGAGAATATCTTAATCAGGACTTCATTGATTTATTACGGGAGTTTGGGATTCTATCTCAACTCACTCCTTACACACCGTAGTGGAATGGTGTAAGTGAATGGAGGAACCGCACCATGTTGGACATGGTGAGATCAATGATGAGTCATGCGAGTCTTCCATTATCCTTTTGGGGATATGAATTATAAACAGAAGCACACACACTAAACCAAGTACCAACTAAATCAATAAATTGTATTCCATACCAGTTATGGAGTGGACGCAAAGCCATGTTATCGAATTTACATGTGTGGGGAAGTGAAGACTTTGGTTAAGGCCTCTTCAGGTAAAACACTTGCACCCCAAGGCACAAAGTGTATCTTTATAGGATATCCCAAGGAGACAAGGGGATATTACCTATACAACCCCTCGGACAAAAAGGTTACAGTGGCAAGACACGCCATATTCCTTGAGAGGGAGTACATCTCCAAAAGCGATAGTGGGAGCGAGATAGAATTCGATGAAGTCGAGGCTCAAGATACACAAGAGTTGGTACAAGAAAAGATTCCACAAAGCCCTGTGGAAGAGAAATCTGTACCAGAGACACAAGAATTGCATAGGAGCATGAGAGAGGTGAGAGAACCAGAATAATATGGGTTTCTTGTCACTGAGGATGGTGACTCATTATTGGCTAACAATGATGATCCTCTTACCAACAAGGAAGTAATTGAAGGCACAGATGTTGCCAAGTGGAAAGAAGCCATGAATTCTGAAATGGATTCCATGTACCAAAACAAAGCCTGGATTTTGGTAGATCCTCCAGTATGTAAAGCTTATTGGTAATAAATGGGTATTCAAGAAGAAACTGGACATGGAGGGGAATGTCAGCACCTATAAGGCACGACTAGTTGCAAAAGGTTTTAGACAATGTCAAGGAATTGACTATGATGAAATCTTTTCACCGGTTGCGACGCTGAAATCCATCATAATCCAATTGGACATTTCCACTTACCATGACTTTGAAATTTGGAAAATGGATGTCAAAATATCATTCCTTAATGGGAACCTCCAGGAAGATGTCTACATGACACAACCTGAAGGTTTTGGGACTCCAAAGATGCCAACAAGGTATGAAAGTTGCAGAAATCCATTTATGGATTAAAGAAAGCATGAAGGTCATAGAACATTCGCTTTGATGAAGATGTAACATAATTTGGCTTTGTTAATAATGAATGTGAGACTTGTGTCTACAAAAGGATTAGTGGGAGTCCAGTTGTTTTCCTAATAGTATATGTTGATGACATATTACTAATTGGAAATGAAGTACCTATCTTACAGTCAGTTAAGGCATGGTTGCATAAATGAATCTCCATGAAAGACATGGGCAGGGAAGCATATATTCTTGGGATCAACATCCATCATGATTGATCCAAGAGAATGTTGGGCCTGAGTCAAAGTACATACATTGACAAGAAACTGAAGAGATTCAGTATGGAACAGTCCAAGAGGGGATTGTTACCAGTGTCACATGGCATTTATCTTTCCAAGAAAATGTGTCCTCAGACACATGAGGAAAGAAAGAGAATGGCAAGGATCCCTTACGCATCCGTGATTGGGTCAGTCATGTATGATATGCTATGTATGAGGATAGATGTTGCTTACACATTATGTGCGGTAGGCAGATATCAAGCTGATCCACAAGTCCGCCATTAGATGGCAGTCGAGACTATCCTTAAGTATCTGAGGCATACTAAGGATATGTTCCTAGTTTATGGAGTAGATGATGATCTAGTCATCAGAAGACATTTAGATCCTAGTTTACAGACTGATCAAGATGACATGAAGTCACAGACTGGAAACATCTTCAGTTTGAATGGAGGTGCAGTGAGCTAGAAGAGCTCAAAGCAGAGTGTGGTGGAAGATTCTACAGCGAAGTCCTAGTATATCGCAGCTTCTGAGGAAACTAAAGAATCAGTATGGATGTGAAGCTTTGTCCAAGAACTGGATGTAGTATCGAGTAGTAATGATCATATCACACTCTATTGTGATAATACTGCAGTGGTTGCACTGGAAAAAGAGCCAAGGTCACATCAGCGGACAAAGCACATACATCGAAAGTATCATATCTTGAGGGATTTTTCTCAGAGAGGTGAAGTTGCAGTGAGTAGTATTTCCACAGAAGACAACATGGAAGACCCCTTGACTAAAGCCTTGATGCAGCAGAAACATGATCATCATGTGAGGTCTAGCGGACTAAAAGTTGTAGGCAGTTGGCTCTAGTCTAAGTGGGAGTTTGTAAGGGTCGGTGTCCTGAGAACCAACTGTTTTGTACTTTGATTACATGAATGTTCACTTATTATATATTGTTCATTGTTCTGCATGACTATAATATAATAATGTCCTGGAATATTTGTTGCATTGAAAAGTTCATGGAAGATCCCCGCCATGATGAGAACCTTGAAATGATATAACAATATTCTTAAATAAAGTTCTACGGTTGGATGACATACTATGATAGGACACATAGTATACAGACCGTCATGTGCAAGTACTCGTAAAAAGATGAGACTCTCTATCTCTCTTTGAGTTCTCACTTGGTAATATCTAAGATGGGAGATTATGAGAACAGACCTTCCAGTAGCAATTCCGCATGTCTTGGTGTCATCAGACATTGTTATCTACGAGCATGTGTAATGGTCCTTAGACTGGAAGATTATCATTAACTCATGTCATGACTCGCACACTTAGATTTACTGATGAAAATCGTCACACAGATAGTTGGCAGGAAGTAGGGTACGTTGGGTGTGTCACGAGTGACATTTTGTTAATGGATAAGTCGAGGAAGGATTTGTCCCTTCCATTTATGGAGGTTGATATCTCGGCCCTTTGATTGAAATAGAACTATCGCATTAATTTCCATGGCCATGGTGTGAACGAAGAGTTTATTTCAGGTAGTCAAAGAACGACGGATCAAGCATATAGGTTTATGACACTTCCATGAAACCCGCTTGATGAGATATCGAGACAAAGGGATTAAATTACACAGTAAGCTTTCATATGAGGTGATACGTCAATGCGGCGTCAACTTCTTTCTCTTGGGTGCCTTGACCCGTTGCTAGACAGTAATCTTGGACTTTAGGCATGCCCGCCTAATGCCAACGAGAAAGAGGCCTCGAGGGTCACACACTAAGTGTATTCAACTATCTCAAGTAGAATAAAGATTATTCCCATACATGGTTTAATAATTTTTCAAGGAAGCCTAAATCATTTTAATGATGGAGGAAGAAGGAAATGAAAAACAAGATATATACACCGTGTATTAAAGATTACACGCCATGTAGTTTTTCATGGAAAACAAGTACACGCCATGTATTAATAATTACACGCCGTGTAGTTTTATTTATAGAAAGGAAATGAATAAATGAAAACAAGATATACACGCCGTGTACATTGAATGTACACACTGTGTATTTTTCAATGAAAAACAAGTTCATGCCATGTATTTATTAATACACGCCATGTAGTTTTTCCAGCCGGGATTTTGAGTATATAATATTGTTTTAAATGATATTTATTATAATCAGCGTGGGCGCATGTCAAGGAACTAATTATTTTACATGGGGATTTTAAATAAGAGTCAATGAAATAAATAAAATGTGTAACACATTTATTTATTGTCATAATGCTACAACCTCAAACCTGATTATAAATATCCTCACAACCCCAACTCGTCTCCTACCCCACACACAATAATTATGGAGAATTATTTCAAGGCCGAAAGAACCTCTTCCTCCAAGAACGCTCTCAAGACTCAGATAGATCCTCTTCCATCAGATCAAGACGATCTAGGTCAGACAACGCAGGAAAAGGTTTCTCCACGCTAGCACCCGGAGACTCCTTTTGGCGATGTCCCGACATACGAGGTACACGTGTGGATCACCGCTAGAGGAAGTCTACACTTGGCTTATGTGACGTAACGACGTATCACATCGGAACGTGATCAAGAACATCAACAAAGAAAGAACACCCAAAAGGTATTTCTTTTCAATTGATTAAATTAATTATAATAAACCTGTAATGATCCTACTTTATGGTTCCGGGACTTTCCTTTTCTTTTTCCATTTCCGTGATTCAATCCGTGGAGACTGGCGTTAATCTTCGTATTGATCCCGGATTGATCATTGTTAATGACAAAAGGCCAAGTGGGAACATCCACCCATGCGCTTCCACTGTGCCCGGAACCTTCATATAAATAATTTATAATCATCCCATAATATTAAATATATAGAGATAGATAGATTTATTTATAGATATAAAGATCATAACCTATAGAAACAATGGTGGCTTGAAGAGATCCCCTACCTTATGTTACAGAATCATTATGTATGTGAAAATAATTTACTATATAATCAAATTATATAAATTATTTACCTAATTAAAAACATTTTAAAACAATATTTTATTCATTATAATCGAATTGTGTCCATTTATAACCACTTTAGTGTGATAAAATGTTTAATTTTGTTGTTCTAAGGGCATTTGTTTCATGGTTTTAAGGTCGGATCACTTGTGGATAATTATTGGGGTTCATCTAAAATGACAATAAAACTACATCAGTAAAATAAAATATTACTAATTTGATTATATAAATTTATATGGTCCCAAATACCCATATTTATTTTGAAAAGTGGTTGATTATATTTGTAAAAATGTTCTCATTCTATGGTAAGTTCTTTAGGGCAGTTTAAATGAATGTCACAAACAAGATTTGTTTCATTTAAAAAAAATTTATTATTAAATAATTATATAACCTTAAATAAGTTAAAAAATAATTATTATAACCTTATTTGATAATAATAATATTTTTATAACCATCCTTCTAGGTGGTGGTGAAAAACAAAGTGCACTTTTTATGGAGGCGGTGAACTAACCATACTATAAACAACAATTTTATTAAAGAAAAAAAATAAGGGAGGGATAAATGTGAATGTACAATTAAAAAAAATTACAATATATTTATTATACTTATGTAATTATTTCATGTTGGATGATGGAGATGAGTAGAGGAATAATAAATAAAATAATTAAAAAAGGAGAGAATTTTCGAATGTTACCACATGGATGTTCTCTCCTGAAATACTTCTTCAGGTGCTTTCGGATTTCACTTTTTAGAAAAATGAGTAATTTAGGTAATTGAGGAAAGAGGTTAGGGGAGAGGTTGATATAGATTTTTAAGTATTTAAGGAATATATGTTGTGAGGAGAAGGGGTGAGGGTGGTATTTATATGGGGATGAGTGGGGTGTCTTGAATGTTATATTCACTAGATTATTATTTTATCACAATAATAACAATATCGTTGATTATTGGTACTATATACACAAAATAGTGAATGTTATTTCTATATATTAGGTTCTTACATTAGGAATGACACATAAATTCGTGTATTTATATTATAATTTTAAGCACGGTATTTTATCATATTTCACTATTCACCCAAAAATCACATATTATAAAAAAAATTGAACAAAACAATTTTTTACATTTAGATTTAAAAAATAAACCCATTTTATAAAAAATTATAAATTTATAAATTTTAATTTTAAAATAAAGTCATCATTTGTTTGAAAAATGTCAGTTTTAATATTATGAGTATATTTTTGACCCTTTGAGTAATTATTCGTAGTCTCACAAATTATATTAACATTTTTATAAATATTATTTTATAAATGGGATACCCCTTTCCCATATAATATTATTGTTTTTTAAAACAATTTATATACTAGTCACGCTGCTGAATTTTCTTCTCAAATTTTCAGCTTTTACTTGAGTAATCCTATTTTCCTTTTTATTTGAATGTCCAAACCACTTTTATTTTAGTGGTTAATAAAATAAATTAAAAATGGATTTTTTATTTTTGGATTTACATATATGAAACTCACATATACATTTTGGAGATTAAAATGATGTAATAATCATGCCTTTAAGCTCTTTTATATGCCATGATTTTTTTATAAGAAACTTTTTTCTTTATTCTCCATGGGTTACTAGTGAAATGATTTATTATTATATATGTGGATCACAGGAAATTAATATATATGAATTATTCACCCTTATAGCACACCAATTCATTTGGTAAACAATTTAATCTCTAGTGATGACATATTAGACGATACATTGGTGAATAAACTTAGTAGTTTGTATTTATAACACCTTAGTGATAAACCGTTGTGATACGATTAAGAATGTATCATTTAAATTTTTTAGCCACATTTCTATGTCCTGATTCATGTTTTATTTATTACGATATGCCTTTTTCTCATGCTTTATCATTATTCCTTATGTTCCTATTGATATGTCTCAAGATTACATGTTATACATCTCTCTTGCATAATTCTCATAATGGGATTCATGATAACATCATTAATTTTATGTATGTTACCAGATTAAGAGATGAATTATATATAACATAGTATGATACCATTAAGATGTATTTTGAGTGGATTTAGAAGAATGTTCTCAGTTTTTCTTGTAATATGTATGTTATTTCCACGAAACTAAACTTCAAAACATCCTCTGTTTTGTATCTTGTATTGATATGTTATGTAATGAAATGGTATTATTTCATATAGAGAATGTGGAATATGAAATAAATTTAAAAGATCTTAGTTACGATTTATACCTCTTTTTTAAGAGGCCAAATTTGGTTTATACCGTAATCCTTGAAAGATTAATATCATGAAAAAAACATGGGATATAGGATTAATTGAATGAATCTAGGCTGGTTTTGGATTATTAATTGGAGGATATATAATTATCAAATTTTTTTAATTAGGGAGGAGAAGAGCTTCCCTTTTATAAGTTTGGGGATGGAAAAACATGGAATTTCTTATAAGATTTCAATAATATATGGTTACTTTCATGTGAATGTTTCCCCAAATGACCATGAATTTTAAGGTATGATAATCTAACATTTATATATTTTTCAGAAATAATAATCATCTGATTTTCGGTTTTATTCTGACCATTATCTCTTAGTTTACCCCCCACTGGTAAAACAATTTAAACCTTAACCATGGCAAGAAAATTTTATTATTTTTCTATTAATTATGAAAAATATTAGGTTGAACCTATTAAATTTTATTAATTAAAATAATATAAAATATGGAATATATTTACTAGATTAAATTTCTATAAGTACCAAGATTATATATTAAATAACCACACAAAACATAATGAAAACTTTTTTATGTACATTTTTAAGAAAAAAAATGAATTTACTTCCATTAAATGATTTTTTAAAAACATAAAATGAATTGTACAATATTTTATTGAATATATAGTCTATAAAGTTAATGAAAACCATTAATAAGTCGATATTAGTTTAATTTATTAAAATAAAAACACATTGCATTTATAAAAACAATTTTTTAGGAAAATGTATTTTTATACCTAGAAATGAACTTACACAAAATTCATTTATAATATTTATTATCATGTAATTAATTGTATAATTTTTTTATTAAAATATTCTTATGTTATATTAAGGTAAAATTACAAACAAAAGGGATCTTTTAAAATGAAAATAATTGATATTTTTATAAAAATCGATACTTTAACTATACATTTAAAAATAAGTATTTTCAGAAAAATACATGAAATTTACCCTAATATAATATTGAAATTATTATTTAAAAATGATATTAATTCACATAAATTAAATATCTAAAAATGGTAAAAATAATAATTATAATTCAAAATGGAATAAAACCTATTTGAATAAAACATATTTTTGAAGCATAAAATGAATTTACTGAAAATTGGGTAATTATTTATTATGAAATAATTAATATATTTTGATTATTGAAAAACATTATACATATTTATCATAAATTTTTTATTATTATTCTTAACTACCAATTTAATGTCTAGGTCTTGAAGTATTGTCAAATCATGGTTTATTTTGACTCAGGGTTTTATATAAACCAAGCAATCGAATACATCAAGATTATTTCAAATAATATACACATATAATCATAGGGTGTTACCTTATAATCCCTTTAAAATGAATTTTTACATTCATTTTACATCACTATGATATAAAAATTAAAATTTATTCACTTCATCATACGCTTGGTTCCCATGTTGCTTCCTCGAATATCTGATTCCTCCTAGTAACTTCAACTAGGTAAGTAGTTTTATTTAATAGAAATTTTTCTATATGACCTAATATTTATATTGTTTTTTCATTAAAGTAAATCTCATTATATAGTGGTAGAACCACTGATTTTAGTATATCACAAGTATAATATATATAATTCCTCACAATAGATACATGGAACACATCATGAACATGAGAGAAGTTCACTGTATGTGCCAAGAGATAACATATAATCCCTACCCAATCAAGAATCTAAAATGGTAGTAGTTTAAGGATGGATTTATCCCCTCTCAGGACCACTCCCCTCTGACCTCCCAGTGTCCAATTTCCTCCTTCATTCTCTTTAAATTGTATTCTCCCTATTTTTTGGGTTTCTTCCCCTCACAGTGGAGGATATATCAATCTTCATTTTTCTTTTGTTTTCTCTTTGGATCGACCCCTTTCTCCAAAGGTTCCATTCCGATTTTTCTTCATCCTAGGGTTCCACCCCCATGTGGGTTCTACCTAGGGTTTTATCCCCATGTCAGTTTTTCCTAGGGTTCCATCCTCTGGTCGGTTCCTTCCTTGTTCCTTCTTATGGATTGGGATTTGGTTCTCTCTCGACCTCCCCACCTTCCTCTGACCTCATTTTCTAATGTTACACTCTATGTTGGACCTAGAGCGATGAATTATCAGTGGTTTTGGTCTTCTTGGTTTGACGACTACAGGGATTTATGGACACATTCCTTTTCTCCCTGGATTTTCCATTATCATTTCCATTATCATTTTTCTCTGTTTGATTTTTCTCTTTAGTGGTCTCTTTGCTCTGATGATGTTTCATTGAAAGTGAGTTTCAGTGAGGTTTAGGGTACCTTCTTAGCTTTGGTCTACTTTGGTGGTCTCTCCCCTCATACCCCCTCTGGCCTTCATTAACTCCTCTCCCTTCTAGTCTGTTAGGGTGTATTGGGATATAGGGTGTTTTGGGTAGTGTGGTGCGATGGGGAGGGAGTTCCAGGTGGCTTGTTCGGTGCAGGCATTGGGTTCCATGATTTTTTGAGGTTTCGACTCATTGGCCGGTGTTGTGGTTCTCTTTGTTTTTTTGGTGTCGGGTTTTTCTTGGTGCAGTCAGAGGTATGATGTTGATGTCTATGGGGAGGGTTCTTTGGGTGGCCTACTTGTTTTTGAAGGATTGTATTCTTCCGGATGGAGATAGTTGATTCACGTTAGTTTTGTGGGTTTTTTAATTTTTCTTCGATACCACCGGCATTTGTTTATTTAGGGTTGCGATGACTAGTGTTTCAAATCATTCTTCCAATTGAGGTTCTCTATCCATCTTCTGTTGTCATTTGCCTCAGTTTTACAGTGACTCTAACTTCCTGACAACTATGTGATGTCCGGATGGTGATGTTTCTAGTTTTCTCGAAGAGGACCGATATCCTGTTCTCACTGGTGATGACGAGATGTTTTGCAATGATGGTGGTCATGATGGTGAAGCAACATTGACAGTGATGGTGAAAGGTTGGAAATGTGATTATGGTGGATAGGTAACATGGATAGATTAGTATTATGGTCTTTAAAAATTCAAATTTTGAAAAAAAAATTAACTAGAGCAGTTTTTGGTTCGTGATTTGAGTGGGTTTTTTGTTTATATTCCTTAGAGTTTTATTTTGATGGATAATATGTTAGGGTTCACACTTTCCCCTTAAAATTATCACATCAAAATTTAAAATTTTGGATTGTATCTTAAAATGGAATGACAAACATAGATATAAATTTTAACATATATTTAAATCCCAGAAAATTTTTCCATGGATAAATTCATAGGAATTACTTATCACTAACTTTGAATTCTAGATCTCTCTGAACATTGTCAGCAAAACTCTTCTATCAACGCTGAACAACCTTTATGTACTACTAAATCTCTATAACCTAAAATTTGGTGAACATTTCCAGATTAGGTACTTGTATATTTTCTTCTCTAACTTCATCCAAACATGTCAATGTTCTAAAATTCCTTTTATATAGGGAATTATAAGGATCCATCTGATTGACCGAGGTAAATATAAAAATATAATGGAATTTGAAAAAAGATATTTTTTAATTCCCAAAAGATTTTAAATACATAGAACATGATTTAAACATATAATCTAGGGATTAAACGGTCCTCTAATACTAAATATATAAGGATGATAAATAGTATGGAAACAAAATTTTGAATCTAGATCTTGTTGAAGTCTTCTCTAGAACTTCAATGTGATCCTGAGATCCTAATTAGATAAAATTTAATCTGGTACTACATGAAACCTTACTCCTTCCATACTGTATAACCAATAAATTTAATCTAGAGAGAAGTATTCTCTGATATTAAGGATGTCTATTTACTTTATACGGCGATTGAAAATAACCCAAATAGCATTATGTCCTTTAGATGTTTCGAGAAGTATAATAGTGAAATCCATGGGTATTTTTTCCCATTTCTATTCTGATATGGCTAATGGTTTTAACTTCCCCTTAGAATTATTTCTCTCATCCATAACATTCTGACATACCAATCCCTAATATACATGATCTAGAATATCTCTATTCACATTATACCACAAAAAATGCACATTAAGGTCTCTATACATTTTTTTTACATCTGTGATTAATAGGTTATGATGAAATATGGGATTATTATAATAGATCCTTTTATATGTATGGTATTGATGAGACACATATGCAATTCATGAAATGTAACATTCCATCAGAATCAATGTTAAACTTAGGTACATTTATCAAAAAAAATCTATATACCCTATTTTTTCCTCTTACATATTCATATGGTTATATGGTTAAATGTTTGTACAATCACTAGAGAATGATAATATTTATCCCCTTCATTCAATATTTAAATCCATATAATTTTTTAATCTATAAATATTAGATCTTTATTTATACTCTTTATATTTAATATGGAATTATACTTTTGAGTCAAAGCATCAACCACCATGTTTTCTTTCCTAAGGTGGAAATGTATTGAGCAGTTATAATCTTTAATATGGTCAAACCATATTCTCTAGTGTATATGAAACATTTTCAGGTTGAATATATACTTTAATCATTTATGATTCGTGTATATGTCACACCTTCCTCTGTAAATATAACTCCTCTATATCATTAATGGGAAATTTACAACTACTAACTTCAAATCATGAGTTGGGAAATTTTTCAAGTGAAACATAAATAGGTGTGAGACATAAGATATCAGTTTATCATTATATATAATAATACATCACATCCCATGATTTTATTGATAACTATAAATCAAAAACCCTTCTCCACTATAATATTGTGTTATCCTAACTACATTGACCAAACATCTATTTAGTTCCTTCAAATTTCATTCACATTCATTAGTCCAAAGGAACTTAACTCCCTTCTATGTTAACTTGGTGAGTTGATTAGATAACTATGAAAAATTATAAATAAATAGTTAATTATATACATATAATCTAATAAAACCATAGATCCAATTCACTGTTGTTGGATTAGGATAATGATCAATAGATTCTTTCTTTGATGGATCTATTGATTTAACCTATCTTGATATTATATTTCCTAAAAATGAATCTTTATATAACCAAAATTCACTCTTGTTGAATTTTTCAAACAAATTATTCTTCTTTAGGGTATTCATTGTAATCCTCAAGTGATCATTATTATCTTACTTACTCTTAGAATATATAAGAATATAATCTATAAATACTTCAAAAAATTGATCAAAGTAATTTGTAAAGAATATATTCATTAAATCTATGCATATATCATGAAATTAGTATGACCGAATAGAGTAACCATAAATTTATAGTTTCCATACCTCCAACGGATGGTTATCTTGGTTTTGACGCCACTTTTGACCATAAACTGATAGTATCTTGATCAAAGGTCAATCTTATTAAAATATTTAACTCCTTATATTTGATAAAACAAATAATATATACAGGGTAGTGGATACTTATTCTTGATTTTTATATTCTTAATCTCATAGTCAATTAATAGTAAAATTAATCTATTTTTATTATTAAGAAAAATGAATTCGTGCACCCGATGGTGACAAACTAGGATGAATAAATATGTTATCAATATTTTGTTATATTTTCTTCTTCAATTCCCATAACTCAATCTAGGCTATGATTTTTGGAGTCGTTGAAATATTTATAGAACTATTTATGAGTTCTATTGAAAAATCTACTTCAACATTTGAAGGAAAACTTGGAAACCCATCTAGAAAGATTTTAGCAAAGTCATATACAATATTATTATCTTTGTGTGTGAGCTTCTCTAAAACCATCTAAGAAAAACACCCCATTTGAATAGGAATCAAGACCAATGAAATGGATTTAATTTCCATTGAATGTTTATATTGATCCTCACACCGATATATAATCATAGTTTGGGTTGGAATATAAATTGTAAAATTTTTATTCTAGAATATTTTTAGGCATCTATGTAGAGAGAGATGGTCAAAGAAAAAAAATCACATCAAATTCCCTTAAATAAGGTATAATAATATTTTAATAATTCATATTATCACAAAAAATATCATGAAATCGAAAAATATATAGTTTTGGATACGTGTACCTTAATCATCAATATTTACTTTAGTGATTGATATATAATATTCCCTTACTTTTCCTAGGAGATACCCCTGGGACTAGGTAATTCTCCCGAATAATTCGTTATCTCCACACATATGTGACGTTGAGAAATAAATGGTACTTTAGGATGTAATTTATTTCCTTCTATAAAACTATTAATTTTCCCTCATAAATTACTTTCTCTGTGAAATTATTTTCTATATATAAAACATCTTTTCATTCCTTTGAGAAATTTACCTGGGTGCTTATTCCCACATTCTAAACATATAGAAAGATGAATCTTATTTCATCTATATTATCCATCAACTTAAGTCCCATGAAACTCTGTTTTCATATTATTATCAATGTTAAAAAACTATACCGCATTGAGTATTTTAATCATATATTGATTCAAATAGTTAGGAATAGTTACAAGGTTTTATATTCCATCTTTTACTTTATTTGGTTTCACATGAAGGAAATAATTTCATTTCCTATCACATTCTGTGACAACATCAATCATTTTACTTCCATCAATGGACTGAAACAAAAATGCATAGTATGATCAACAATAATTATATTGTAAACTTATATAATAGTGAAAATCATTTATACTGTGCATATATATTGAAACCATATTTTCAGTCTATGACACCTTAGGATTAAACTGGGTCATCCATGATCATCATCTATTAAAATCATTCCTAATGGTCTATTAAGAAAATGTGGATTTACCTAATTAAGTCCCCATAGAGTTTTTAGCCTTATGTGCATTCTTAGTCCTACCCATCGTGCAATGGTGTTGACCAAGTGAATACCCAATATTCCTCACTCATATTTGTTACGACTATGTGGATTTTTTCCACACCTGCATACAATTTCATGTATCCATAAATAGATGTACTTTCTAGGAAAACTACACAACTTTATTTACCATAACATAGGATTTTCTACTATATTTATGGTTATGTTAATAATTATCACAAAATATTTCTCATCATTGTTCCTAAAAATATCTAATCCTTTCTCATATACCAACTGAAGGTACCCAAACATTACATACATAAATATTACATCATTTTAGATAAAAATTAATTATATAACATTATGATCCATGTTATTACCCTAAAGGTTTCTTTTTATTATAAACATTGATACATAAACAACTGGTAATTAAAATATCAAGATCATCTCTTATATATTTCTTTTCAACTGTCACATTTATTATATATAACATTCTTTAAATGATTCTTCAAATCCTATGGAAATAGAGACTTAAGAAAGAGTGTGATTAGATTCTCAAAAATGGTAAACTAGGAAGATATAAATATGATCATATGTAATCATATGATGAGAATAAGGGAATGATAAATTATATTATCATTTTAAATTTTTACCCAAAAAATCATATAATCTTGAGTCATGATATAAATATTAGTAGTTTATAAAACATGAATCATGAAGGAATCAGAGAACATGATCCATTAGAGTATAACATTAGCATAAGATCTTGTCATAAAAAATGGGAGTAAAGCGTTTTATAATCATAATAATATATATATTATTTCAAGGACACCAACCAAGACACTCATCACATTTTAGTCATGGGGCATCCAACCATCTACCAACTTTTGGCTTGGGAAAACCTTGTTTACACCCTCTTTTGGGATTGGGATATCCATATGTGGATAGTATTTTAGGTTTGGGATAACCCCAGGTGTATGCATTGAGAACATATAAAATTAATATTTTCCAAATTAATTTATGGTATATATCATACCCACCCATAATCCATTATTATGTATTCCACAAGATCATGAAAATATTTCTCATTTCATCAATGTAAACCCTTGGAAAAGAAAATATGTTTCCGCAATATTTCATCATCATTATCAAAATGAATCTTGATAAATAATAAATATGGTAAAATTGGTTCACATATCTATTAAGTGATATTAAATATATGATTATTTGGTTATATATGAAAATATCTTTAAAATATCAACATAACATTTCTTAACAAAAATACCCTATTCATTTTCAAATCAGTTATTCAAAATATGAAAATAAAAAAAAATAAGGTAATGTTTTCCTATGAAAATAACAAAGGAATTTTATAAAGTAATTTTGAAATAAAATATTACTGATGAAGGTTTGAAAATCTATTTATGCGATGTATGTTAAAACAAATATTACATTCAACTTTTTAGTAAAAAATCAAAAGTAACATGTTCTAAAGATGATAAGTATAATTTTTTAGGATTTTATTATAAATTATAATATTTTTAAAAATGATTTTAAAAAATAATTCTTAAATGTTAAAAACAATATTGAAAAAAAATTAAAAAAATATTTATATTGATGAAAAAGATTCTTGATAGAAGAGATAAATTAATTTAGTTTTCCTAAAAAACATCCTTTCAGTCTCATAGGTACATAATGATATTAAAATGAAAGTAAAAAAAATTAAATACTTAAAAAGAAATATATTATAAGAATATACTTACGATTCTGGGTGGATATATCATATAATTTCATTATTTCACATTTAAGCATAATCATTCCCTGTAAAAATACAATATTTTAATGTAAAACCCTTACCATAAATATGACTTGCTTTGTAAGAAATATGACCCTCTATAGAATAAATTAAATTTTTTATTACATTATAAAATAAGCACATACATATATATATTATCATATGTGGTTCACTTAAATAATTTCAAAACCAATTTATTAATAATTTTTTGTTAAAATCGTCATTTATGGGTGTTAACTATTACATTTTTTCATGTATGTTTCAGTACAATAGTAAAAATCATTTCACTTTGATTATGGTTTAACCATATCTATAATATTAATCATTTGATAATTATAAAATTTATTTATTTTGTACACTTTTATAATTATTCATATAAATAAGTGATGAAAATTTCATTACATCACTTCATGGAGATGGTAATATGTATATATGCATGACTGATATTTTTCATTTCTCAATGGACGACACAAAAGAAACCAAAATAATAATTTACCTTTAAAAAATTGTTATTGTAATATAAATAATATATATATATATATATATATTAAATCTTTTATAATCACCATCCCTGAAGGATTGCGATGGAAAATGAATCATATCGCTACATTGAGGTGGTAGTCAGCATGTATGAAAGGAGTGATGCATTTATTACCTATTAAATAGAGAAGTGGAGGATAATGGTCATGTTATCATAAAAATAACATCCAAGTGAATTTATGATACTATATTTATCATTTTTTGTTGATATTATTGGTTTTGAGAAGGAGGAAAAATGAATAATATTAAAATAGATTTGTTAATATTTATACCTTTTTTAGAGACCTTCATTGGAATGCTCGTCAATCCTTAAAAGAAAAATCTCATTAGATGATCATGGGATATAGGATAAATTAAATAAATATATGAATGTTTTAGATTAGTTATTTTCCAATATAGAATACTCATATTTTGTAAATAATGGAGGATAATATGTATCCTTTTATAAGTAGGGGGAGGGACAGAGAAGGAATTACTTAAAATATTTTAATAATATAAGGTCACGTTCAAGTAAAAGTGCATAAAAATGGACATCAATACTAATTTAGGATAATATAAGTTTTAAATATCTTTAACCAATAATTATTATACATGTTTATGTGGTATTAATATTCTTATATCTTAGTTTAACCTCCGGTAAACCCATTTTAACATTAACTATGATAACAAAATTTTATAATTTTCTCTACTCATTATGACAAAAAATTAAGTTAAAATTATGAAATTATATTAACTATGATGATTAAAAAAATATTTAATCCATTTTACTGTATTAAATTTCTATAATATTTGGAATTTAATTTTCAATAAGTACACAAAATGTAATGAAACCCCATTTTTATAAAAACATATTTTTAACCAAAAAACTGAATTTAATTACAATAAATGCCTTTTATAAACCATAAAATGAATTTAAAATTACTTTATTGAATATTTAATCAATAAATTTTTTTAAAAACATTAATATGTATATATCAATTCATTTTGTTTAGATAAAAACAAATTGTGTGTAGAAAATGTGTTCCTTAATCCCGAAAATGAACATATGAAAAATTAAAGTCTAATATTTATTCCCATGTAATTAATTATATTATTTATAATTAAAGGAAACTTATATTACCTTAAGAAAAAATATAAAAAATAATCGCACTTTTAAATGAAAATAAATGACAGTTTTACAAAACATTATATTATAATCGTTCACATAAAAATAAATATTTTTAAAAATTTCCAAACAATTCACACTAAGATAATATAAAATTTTTTAATTAAAACATTATATCCATTTCCTCATATAAAATTTCCAAATATTATTGAAATTCATTATAATTTTCATCCATTAAATTAAATCGAAACCATTTTTTTATGAAAATGTATTTTTGAAGCATAAATGACTTTACTAAAAATTGAGTATATATTTATTATTTTTTATCATTAAATTTTAATTATTTAAAAACCATAACACTTATTTATCATATTTTTTTATTAATATTCATACCTTCCAATTTAATATCTATTTTATAAAGTATTACTATATCATTTTTTATTTAGACTCAATGTTGTAGTTAAAGAACATTATCGAATACTTATGTTTATTTCAAAGGAAATACATATAGAATCTTGGGATGTTACAATTTTGTTATAATAAATCCTTGAAATGAATTTAACTTTATTTTTTAAATTCTACACTTTTATTAAAGTGATTTTTTTATTCCATGTGTACCTATTTAGATTCTTTAGCGACTGGTGCACTCGATCTTCCCAATATCATTTATAACGTTAGAAGTATTTCATGATCATCATGATTTTTTTACACTATCACGAGTTCCCATTCAATTTAATTAGTTTTTATAATATTATATTTCTCTGAATAATTTAGTTAATCAATAATCTATTCCTACTATTTAATTCTGAGTTTGATATTTATCTCTTTTTTGAGTTTTCTAGAATTCTAGGTTTATGTTATTTGATTTTAGATTTCAACTTAGTCTTCTCTTCTTGTTTTCACTGCATTTAGTTTTTGGAGTCATATAGCACTCTTTTTAATTTCTTTATATTATCAATCCAAACATCCATTTATTCAAGATAATATTTGAGTATAACCTCTTGTTAGACTCTTCTATTATCTCCTATAATTTCATTATCACTTTCCACCGCTTAAAATATATCAATGATAGCCAAAATATTTTCCTCATTATGGTCTTTTGAATGTGAGTGTTTTAAATTTTGTTATAGAAAATATAATTATTTTTTGATTATGTTCGAGATATAACAAACAGAGTATAATTTTTTTTAAAATACACATAATCAATGTTTAGTCATGTCAATTCTCCTCCTACACTTCAGAAAATCTCATCCTTCTGAAAATACATGATGGGCATGTATTTATAAAATAAAGTGGTTGGCCAGTTTCACACTAAAGTTTCTCTCTTTTTGGGCTAACCCTTTTAACCCGTAAAACAACCTTATATTGACATATAGTATTTAAAAAAAATTCAAATGTATTTTAATGGTGCATCCAATAACATTAATGTAAATTTTTCTTTTTAATCCAATGATATGGTTGTTTTTGTAAGTATTATATTGTTATCTTAGATAATTATGATTTTTTCCATGGAAAAAATTTAATCATGTTTTAGGAAGTTAAAATTTCCAACTATAGAATCCAAATATTCTAAAATTATTCTTGTGAATCCTTATTTTATAAGCATAAAATTAATAATTTTTTAGGCATCTCGTTTTAGATGTATATAAGAAATGTGGGGAGGGGGTCTCTTTAAATCCAGTACAAAATTGTAGCCATTGATTTTACAATTTTAAGATAATATAATATTATGTCAGGAAACAGAATATTTATCCAAATTAGGATAAAGTGGTTTGAATATAATTATATATATAATTTAATCTATAATTATTTATTGATCCCATAAATTAAAACATTATAGATAATCTACTTTGTTTGATTAAGTGATTCGGTATTCTTATATGTTCTATATAACTATTAAATTTTCATAACATTCCAAGGATCTGGTTGAATGATTAATATGAATATCAATTATCAATCCTATAAGAAATATTGTAATTTTAATTATTATTCTAAAATTTAAACTTATATTATCTAAATTTATTTAATAAATGATGAATTTATACAATTATCACTACCTATAATTAATGTCAATTCATGAATATTTGACTATAAATATACTTATTTCATTGAAAAATAAATAATTTAGTTTATTAAAAATAAATAATAAATATATCATATCATATGATTTATAGGAAAAATGTTGAGAAACATTATAATGTTTGACCATTTTGATCTGGCTAAACATCGACCTTGAGCACTTGATGTTGTTTTAAAAGGTTTAACACTAACAATTAATTCATTAATAACATAGGGATGAGTTTTATACTGGATCGAGTCGTGATGACTCTAATACATGATATAAAACTATTAAGTTGTTTGTTTTGTTTATATTTTACCATGTTGGGTACACATATAGATTCCATATTTGTAAATATAACAATCTTGTTGATGATTTATAAATTTCATTCACATGGTGACCATCAAGGAGAATATGAGTTATGTTCATCTATCATTAATTTTGGTGTTATTATAAATATGTGGATGGGGTTTTTATTTGGGATCATTTTGTGGATGTTTTATCTTGATTTTTGAAAACCTCGACTTTAGAACATTACTTATGAATAATTCAAGTAATAATCCTTATTTGTAATAATAATAAAGCGGAATTATTGGGAGAAGTTTGATTATTTTTTCACCAAAATGAATTGTGATGGTATTCGATGATGAAATATGATATTTTCCATCCATGTGAAATCTCATTATTTTTTATAGTAAGCTAAATCGGGTGAATTTGGAAAGGAAAATGGATTCCTGTGGGGAGTCAACAATTGATCTCAATAATTTTAATTATTTTTTCCTGAGATAATTTTTAAAACAACATGATAATTGAAAAATAAGTTATATAAATATCTGGGATTCATGTGTTGGTCTATTAACTCCTATTCATGTATTGAGTTGGTATGATTTAAGAGAAACAAGATACACCATTTACAGAAGTAATGTCCCTTGTAATTGGATACTCATACTTCAGTAATGAGAAATGAAATTTCTTGGATGATTACCAATAAAAGATGAATTAGATCATTATGTTATAAGAAATTATGTAAAAATAGTGTATTTAAAATAGAGATACTTGTCTTAGTGGGATTGGTACTTATTAATGGAACCTATAATCAGTGAACTAATTAAACAATTGTTTTATAAACATATTATTTAAGGTCTAATTTCACTAAAAAGGCGATGGAATGGTATTTTAACTAAATTTTATTACCCTAAAAAGAATAAATTTAAATTTCTATCAATAATTTTACATTCATTGTTATTTGTTATAATATATGTGGAAAAGGAATAAAAATATATAATTTCACTAAGGGATATTAGTAATTATTTAATTAACACTTAGTCTATGGAATATGGTGATGATATATAGTAAAATAAATTTCTGATATAATAAATTCAATTTTTTGTACCATGAAATAGTAATATATGTATAAGAATTGACAAATTATCTAAGGTTGTATCAGGGTGTTCCTTTTGTATATTGGGTTATGCTTCAATTACTGAACTAATATAGATACACTTTTTATTATAAATCACAATAATCATTATATGGGTTACTCAACTTGTTATATTTAGTGGGTGGGTGGCTTTCTATATGTGAAATGAAGGGAAGAACTTGTTGTACTATTTAGTATTCCATTGAATCAGGTGTGGAAGTGGGTACTTTTTATGGGACTCATGTCTAATACTCAATTAGATCATTATGATTAAAAATTAACTGGGAAATTATAGGATTTATTATATTAATGATTATAGGAATGATATATTGTGTCTATATATTAGTTGAAAATTAATATTGAGTATTAAGAACGGTATATTAGGAGTGTCAGTTTCACATTATGGGATAACATTTTATATATTAAATGATGAGTGTTATATAATTATTAGTGGTGAGATAAAGTAATCAGTTGTTCTTGCACCTTGATAATTATATTTAAGAAGTCTGTAAGAGATATTGATTACAAACTCTCTACTATAGATTGTATATAACACATCTCAAGGATGATAAAATTTATTATGGTGAGTTTTAAATGATTAATGTTTCCCTAAATTTGAAAATGTGTTTTCCATGATATTTTGGTAATAATTTTTTAATTTCATGTTTTGAATAATATATTATGAGTTATTTTAGTGGGTTGTGAATGGTGAAATATGGTGTGTACCATGTAATGTGTTGTAGTTTTTCATGGGGATAATGGGGGCATTGATTTTAGGTATTTATAATGAAAATTTGATTAGACTACTGAGCATGGATTTATTTCTATCAATGAGGCCATTTAAAAGGTGTAGACTTATAAAATAAAATTATTAATATTTTTTGTTTTGAAATAATATTTTTTTAATGTCTATATTAGGTATAATAATCTTTAAAAGAGTGTATGGAATGTTTTAGAGGTTTATTTTGAAATATATGGTAAGGAAAAGAAAATGTGGATAAATGATTTGTTTTATAATCATGATGCATTTTAATGTATTATTGAATAATAGTGATTTAAAACGTATTCAATAATAAATGGTTATTGAATAGAAAAATAATAGATCATAACAATGTAATGAGGAATAAATTGTTTATGTATAGTTAAATAAGTGTGAAAAGTAGGTGTTCATCTTAGGAAACATCACAAACATAATTTTTTTTTATTTTAACATGTTGATTTTGGTCTTTAAAAATTGATTGGATATTTGAAAGTATTATTAGGTGTTTTGTTTATGGGTATTTCTTTGGATCGAATTTAGAAAATATTTTTTGTGGTTATTTAAAGGAAGTGGCTATTTTTTATTGTTTTTTTGTTTATGAATATATAAACCTCATTAAGAATTCCATAATAAAATAAATATTTCATTGCAAATAAATGTTTCTATGGCCTTTTATTCTATTAAATGGACATTCATTTTATAAAATTTAATTGAAATTTGGTTTCCAAAGGAAATAAAATCTTGGGTTCCAATTGTTTTTAAATATTTCAAATTTTTTTCCAATTAATGGATACCTATAGTGGTTCTTCTTATTCCATTTTTATATGTGACAAGGGGATCCAATCTAAGAAATTATATTTGGTATAGATAAGGATTACTTGAAATGATTAATTCTCAAAATGGTGAGTAAAGGGAACTTATAATTGATTCAGGATTTTTAGGGTATAAAATCCCAAATCATATTTTTTATTCTAATTTTTTATCCTTTTTTATCTTTGAAATATATGTAATGTAGATACTTTTCTTATTGGCCTATGAGATTTTATTCCACACCTGGTTGAGGTGAATTAATGGTTCTTAAAACCTGAAATTTTTAATCTATGTTATTATTATAACTTGTTAGTGTGATTTTACCTATATGGTGATGATAGCATGAAAAGAGATGGTGTGATAAAAACACACATTGAATTAGGAGAAATACAAAGTTCACAAAATATTTTGGTCAAGTGGCCAATTCCTGAAGTCTTGTTACTGTGATCTATTTTCCTATAGTCTTATCTTATTTTCAATGAAAATATGGAAAGGATTATGAAGATGTTCCTAAACTCCCAAGTACAAGATAAATCATAATGAAAGTTAACAACTTTGTTGATATGTCATAGTCTTTCTCATAAAATGCCTCTAGAATTTTGATCATTTTTTCACCACTGTTGGTCTCCCCGATCCTATGAATACAATTCCTAAATACATCAATGACTATATTAGAGGCTTATATATTTTTCATCAAACCTTTCCCTGTGTGAAAAAAATAATATTTATACACCTTATAGATATTTTACATTTAAAACTTATTTGTGGCATGATATTTAGATTTATAATACCCATCTGAAATATCTCAAAAAAATCCATCAAATCATGGATTATTATGAACATCGTTGCATTATGATCTCTTATATTGCATTTTGATTACTCCAAAAACTCTATAACCACAAAAACTTGAATTCCAATTGCTTAAATGATTTTTTAATTTCCAATTAATCAACACAAGAGTCTCCAAAACATCCAAAACAATACCTCACTAAATTTTCATATTTTCTCTCTCTGGGGAATGATGATATCCTTTGTGGTGTGAATTGGTAGATTTCATCATAATTCCATTCATATTCTAAAATAGTGTATAAAATAAACACGCATGTAACATATCACAATACATTTTGTCCCCCCAAAATATCTTAGGAAAGCATTCAACATCCAACCACCTTGTTGTAATGCATGACTCTTTTATATATGAGTAAATTTCTCCACTGTATCAACACCATTATGCACAAAATATATGTTTATCAAATGAGGAATTTGTATAAGATTATCTTCTTCTTTAACATCAACCAACTAATGTTTGGAAAGTATAATTTTATCATGTTTTATCTTCCTTATTTGTTTTTCATTATTTTATTTCTCTACTCAACCCCAATGAGCCTATAACTAATCAATGATCAGGTTTTCAATAAATAAAACATAACAAAACTTACATAACCCATACTTAATTCACACTTGAAACATGTCATAAAATTTCATGAATTTCATATAATCTCAACACCACATTATATGTTATAATTTTGTTTAATGGAGTTCTCTAACTCTTGATGTAAAAATAACGCTTTATTGGCTATGTGTAAATTCAAAATATAAAATAATATTTCTCCCTTTTCAATTAAATACATGAGGTACATCTCCAATCCATGACCCATTAACTCTCCCAATAATCAATAGCACTTCAATATATCCATATTTATTTTTTGGTAATATTTTAATAATTAAATGAACTCTTATCGAAAATTTCTCTTCTAACTCACCAATTCATCCTTATGATGGAAAACTTCTCCTCAACCCTTCTCCACAACATTTATGATCCTCCCCAATAATATAAACTATAGTCTCTCCCCCATTTAAATAATATCCCCTTTCATATTCTCCCCCTTTTTGAAAAATTAAAATCAATTAAAGAGGGAAAATAAATTGGAAAACATGAAATTTTTTTAAAATGGAATACACTAGCAACAACACTCTTAAATATTGTATCGAATCCACTATTAAAGGAATTATCTTTATATTTATGAATTTATCCATCGTTGAAACACAATACAATGAAATCTCACAACATTATTACTTATGCTAAATGATTTAGTACTTTATGTTAATATGATTCAACCTTTAATATTACATTATATTATTCGACAATTTGATTTCATTTTGATCATAATACACAATAATCAAAGGATATAAAACATTATCCATCAAGTATTTAAGTTGTGACTTTTTCTATATAAAATTTTTCATCTCGTGAGATTCCAAAAAATCTTCAAGTTTTATTATTATCAAACTGATTGATTTTTTATTCTTAGAGTTAATTTCAATGCATCTTTTTCGGATAAATAATTCACCTCCAAAAGTATACATCTATTCACCAATACCTCCTACCCATTATACATAAAAATACATATAGAGTTAAAATAATGTTTTATTATCATATAATAAAAGGTATATCTAGAGTCACTTTGATATAGATAAATATTAATTTCACTAATAAAATATGAAACTCTATAGTATTGTTTTGAAATTTGAAAAAAATTAATTGAAAATACAATGTCTAGTCTATATGGAATTAAATATAGTAGGTAACCAATAATATTTCAGATCTATATTTCTTCTATACTACTAAATTGTTCATAAATAGAAATCTCTCTCATAAGCTTTATAGGAGTAGATAAATCCCTTGATTCTTACATTCAAAAATAATTCAATAAAACTTGAGAATATTTATTTTGTGAGAGAAATATAAAACCAATAATTTCAATAACATAAAAATTAAAAATATTATCTCATGAAATTTATGAATCTAAAAGAGTTTTCTCATTTGGGTAGAAAATTACTAAAAATTCTTCTTTTTTCAAAAAAAAATAATGTCATCAATATACAAAATCACAATAAGTGAGTTTGTGTCATCTCCATTGACATAGATATTAAATTTCACCTTTCCATTCAGTAATTTCATTCCTATTAAACTATTTTTTATCATAAAATAAAATTTATATGGTAATTATTTAAGACCATATAAATCAATATTCATCTTTAAAATTGAAGAAATGCTTTCATTAAGAATAAACACTTATTGTTCTTCAATTTAGAACACTTTCACAAGTTCACTATTTAGAAATGATGATTTGACATCCATTTGGAAAACATTATAATTTCATTGAGAATAAATGAAAAGAAATATTTTAAAATTTTCAGGAATTGTGATTGGATAAATGCCAAATAAATATCTATACCCTCAATTTCAGATTATCCTTATCAAAAACGATGATATTATTTATGTGTTGTGTCACCTTCCCCGTCGAGTTTATTCTTAAACACACACTTTATCCCTATCACGTTCTTGTGTTTGATACATTACATCAATCCCTAACAGTCATTATTATCAATTTGATTTAGTTTTTCTTTTACATTATTTATCTAATACTCATTTTGTAAATGTTTATAAATGCATCATAAACATATTTTAGTTTAACTTATGAAATAATTAAATGGAGTTCTTAAAACTTCTTAATGTTTGAATTACCTTATTGTAATCTCAATGGATTTTCTCAAATCCCTCAAACTTACTAATACTTAAGAAAATATTTTCACCTTTTCTAGGGTTTCTTTGATTTATTAATAATTTAAAATAATTTTATATTGTAAAAAATATTCTTGTGAATCTGGAATACTCCCAGTTTTTCCATCATATTCTTTAAGATCTACCTCATCTTCTTCATCAATAGGTAGTGATGTTTATAATGTATTACGATTTTACAAAAAAAATTATATGATAAAAATCAATATTATTTATTATATTCTTATTGTAACATCATTGATTCCTTCAAATAGTAGTGTAACTACGAAATATTCATCCATCATCTCTCTCGTAAAACATACCCAAAAGTTTACCTTGGGTATTAAGGTAAAAATAGATACTAAATAACCTTAAGATATTTGTTTTTTACACTTTACAAACCACATATCATAAGGTATATTTATGTAATGTAGTTTTAATAAACACTGATTGAGAATGTAGTCCATTATTTTTCTCTTACCTAAAAACAAACTTTGAGGTGTTATGCTTAGATAACATAGTTCTCCATATTTCCAGCAAACATTGTTTCTTCCACTAAAGTAAATAATTTTATTAAGTTTTGTATAGAACACTAAATTAAATCCTTATTCCATTCTTATAAATATATACCTAATATTTTTCATTCTTATATTTGGATTCAGTGCTAAACAATAATATTTTTATAGAACATCCCATTTTTTCATAGAACTCCTCTGAATGTGTTAAAATTTTTAATTAGATTATTATTTTTACAACATTAAATAGATATAATTTTTATGACTAAAACCATCAATAAAATTAATTATATGACTATATAAAATGGTTAAAATTAAATCTCATTGAGTCACACAAATTTCAGTATATCAACTTAGGATGTTTCTTTAACTTGATCTTGATAGGATTGTGACCCTCATTCTCCATTTTACCTTTATGACATGTCTCTAATGTTTTGATCATTTAATGAATAAATTATAGTTGATTAATAAAAAATTCTTGATATAAAATATTATCAATGTTTTATTACCCTAAATAGTTTAATATTCTATGTCTTAAATTATATTTCTCTTTCACACTTGTGTAGATCATTTATTTATCATTTCCAATATAAAATACATCTTCACTTGTTCATTTTCCTTTTATTTGAATTGTTTCATCCTTCATTCTTTTAATTTCATATATATTATTGAAAAATGTCACCTCACTCCCATTTTAAAAAAATAATATATACTAAAGATATTGTGAATCATTCCATTAATATTCAAAACATCCTTGGATTTATTCTAAAAAAATTAATTTATCAAACACCATTTTATTTTTAGTGATCTATCATTTCCAAAAGTAAGAGATCATCCATTAAGCAATTAAAAATATGTAAGGAGATTATTTTTTTGGTAACGTGTGATAAAAAATTATTTTTTAGTATCTAAGACCTCTCTCTCTTACAAGATTTATAAGAAACCTTAGAATCCATTGGGTTCTCTTCAATATTCATCCTCTTTAATGATTTGAACATTACATTTTTACTTTAGATTCCCCATTATCATTGTGAAACACTTGTAAAAGGTGTTTCTAGGATGATTACACCTCCCATAAGTTTCCTAAATACAATTACAGGATTTATTCTTTTTATAACTTCTATTTTACCTGTTTTCTTGGTTGGACTCTATAAATTTCAGCTTGAACCCCCCAACATTCATAACCTCTCTTAGATTAGGAATGTGAAATTTTTTCCTATAAGACAAATTTATTATTCCCAAATAGTACATACCACCAAAATGTTTCTTCAAAAAGATATCACCAAAAGTTGTAAATTGATTCATCAAAAGATACTCATTTATTTTCCCTATGATTTAAAATTTATTACTTATTTTCAAACATATCATTATTATAATCTATCTTCATAAACATTGGATTTCCATTATTATTATCCTTAGTTTTTTTCTTTCCCCGCCTTGATACTCTTAGAATTTTTAGGATGAATATATGTTGTAAAAATGGGTGTATTATATTTTTTAGGTTTTATAATCAACATCAACCCTTTTTGTCACACTACCACCAAATAAGATGCATAACTATGTGTATAGAATGATAGATCAAGTATTCATAGGAAAATATATATTTATATTAGCAGTTTTATAAACCTTCCCCACTTTTGGGAATCTTTCCTATAATTTATTTGCATATTTTTTTAAACTACCTTTCTGGTCTTTTCTCATGGAAATTTTAGTTTCAGTATATTTTTCATGAGTAATATTTACCCTATCATTTTTAGTAATTGGATTTTTTATGTAAATATCAAGAATAATATCCTTAGAATATATATTTCATTAATATTTTCTTGTTATTCATGTGCACTATAATTTCGTTTTATTAATATATATATTTTATTATTCCTTAATAGAATTACTCAATTAATCATTCTATTATTTTAAAACATTCTTTTCACTATCAAGATTCCTATTTTCCCCAAATTAAACCGAAACCCGAATCCCTAATTAGAAATCCTTTGGTGTTTTCACATTACTAATTTCTTTCTCTTAACTACTCCATTCTGAATATTTAATCAAGAAATCTTCAGAATGAATTCATTTTCCTAGGAATGTAATTTTTCCTTTATCTGTTAAGACTTCTTTATCTATTTTTCCTTCCTTATCACAAGTTGTGGAATCACATTTTGAAAGTAAATTATTATTATTCAATGTATTTATATTTCCTTTCCTTTAAATAATTTTCCTTCACTATGACCAAAACCAACATGTTTCTTCTTCTTTATAACCTTTGGTATTTTCAACCCGCCGCATATTGTTCTTTATTATTATGGAAATTAATAGAGTAGTATCCAATATTTCAATAAATGAAATAATTGAATGGAATTTTACCCTAATATTTACCCTTGATTCATTGTTTTCCTTTTTAAAATAAGGTTATGAACACATTAAACTACATTTAAGAATCTTCATATTGAATTTTCTTTTTATAATATTTTGTAGAAACAATATTTATAGGAAATTTTTAACCTTAAAAATTCATCTCCTTCATTGATTTTACTTTTCTAATTATGGTTGGACCTATCCTAATCTCATGAGAAATCAAGAAATTATTGATATTATTATTGTTTTAGTCATTTAATTCTGTATCTTTAATGGATTAATTCTATGAATTAAATTTATATATGAAGGTTAACATTAAATTCTTCGTTATGGAAGAATCATAAATATTTTCTCTATATATTTGAATAAATATTAAAATATTATTCAGTTTAATAAATAAGTCATGCATTTATTCATCACCATTTATATGGATTTTCTTAAATTGAGCATACATGTTTCCAACTATCAAAGTTTAACCTTTTTGTCACCCTCGTAGTTGATTTAATGTTTCCTCTATATTCCATTAACTATTTGTTTACACATGACCCATGACAACTCCTTATCTAAGAGTGATAAAACTGATTTATCTCATAGTCTCCCATAAACATAGATATTGTTTTTATCTTAAAAAACATTGGTTTCCCAACTTTATGATGGTGCACACCATTCTCGATAATGACCAGAACATCTAAGCTTGGAGATAGTATATATAGAACATCATCTCCTTTCATAGATGGAATCCTCTGACATCATATATAAGAACACCATTATTTTTCACATCATTAATATCCTCCATATATCTCAATAAAAAAATATATTAATAATAATAAACATAGATCCATGGTAAATGTTACCTGGAGATTATTCATAGATGTTATGATACTGACCTATAGGCCTAAGAGAGAGTTTTGTACCACATATAGAGGGGTGAATACATGGTTAATTAAAACACCAACTCCAAATATATGTTATTCCTTTCATTGGTTAGTTTAATGGATCTTTATAGTGATTATGAAATAATTATAGATAGAGTAAGAAATAATACATGTGAATTGTGAAAATATAATGTTTTCTAATAATTGGATCCTAAAAATTTCACACACAAGATGAATAGAATTAAATTAGTTTTTCAAAGGATAAGAACAAATCCAAAATAACGTTTTAAGAAAAATGTTCATATGGGGTAAGCCATGAAGTATGGGTTGATTTTACGAAGTAAAAATCGCTTCGTGGACTGTCACTCTGTACGACATTCAAATACTTCATGAATCACCTATGAGTGAAATAGTTCACAGAATGTGATTGAAAACTTATTCCCCAGAATGGAAACACAATAATTTATGGTGTTAATGGTGATTTAGACCATCAAAAATGATTGAACCCATGAATGACTGCCACAAAAAATGAACACACCCAAGAATGGCCATCCTTACGAATGAAATATGTTTTGGGAAGAGAAGGACCACCTTCATCTACAAATTAAAACATAATATTTTTTGGTGTATGAAGGTGATTTATTACCACAAGAACAGCTACCCCATAAATGAAATAATGTTTTGGGTTGGGGTGTCCTCCTGGGTTCTCAAAAAAGAAGGGTTGCAGCCCACCATGGTAGACTGTCCATGTCAGTATCCAGTTCATCTGCTCATCTATAAAAAACCCCAAGGGGGGCCAAAAGTGGAATAAAAAATAGATTCGAAGGAGAAGAGTTATTAGGATATGAAAAGATCAAAGACTCTAAGACAAATTGATAGAAATATATTGATTACCATCATGTAAGGAGGAACAAATAAACCATCTATCAATCTGAGAATTGAAATCCCCTTTGTGTAAACCATTCTGTGACACATACATTAATGGAACATTTTAATAAAAACACCCCCACATAGAAAACTAATATGCGGGAGGAACCCTCCTCCCACTTATAATGATTCTACGTGAGAGTAATGTTTCCCCATGTAGCAACATACAATACAAATAGAACATGAACCCACATAGAAACATGATTAGTGGGCAGAACCAAGGTCTTCACAGATCAATTCTATATAGATGGTATCCTCACCCATGTAGCAGCATCCACATAGAGGGAACCTCATCCAACCTAAGAACCTACTATTTAAAATGGGGTATCTTATGGTGTTTAACTCTCCACCTCCCATCACTCAATTTTTTCATATCATCATGCCTTATGTTGGCCCCTCTGTGAACTGGTCCAATGACATCATGCTAAGGCCTCTCCCAAAGCCGCCTGACATGTATTATAGGATAATTTGGCCAACCAATGTGTCCACTAAAGTATAGATAACCATGGAAAGTGGAGTCACATGTGTAACCTACATGATAAATTACGCCCTGAGAATGTATCATCTTCTACATTCCCATTGTAATGAGGGTTCTATCCTTGGAGTTACTCATGTGAACCTCTTGCTTTCAGGTGGGGAGGGTGAGGATCAGTATTTCCTTTCCCATTGGAATGTAATTAGATCCTCCCCCCAAAAACAATTTAGGGCATCCCTCTAGGAATAATCCCCTAGTCTTTCTTTTAGGGGGTAGAACTCTTGATCCTCATCACCTTAGCCCTGTTCATATCCAAATTGATCCCAATATGTGACTCTCCTTATTACCAAAATAAAAAAAAAGATACGGGCTCACTCAAGAACATTTATCTCTCTCATTGGAATTCATCTCCTCATCCACCAGAATACATATTTGATCATGAAATATTTATATCCACTACTTCCTCTTGCTTATCACACTAAGAATGACTCATGTGGGATTAGAGGTTTTCGTAAATCCTGACATCCACATGTTCCCAATACAATAATTCCATCTCCATAGATATAATTCCAAATATATAGTAATATGGTCCTCCTATATCGTGCAAGCCCCAATCATATTCACTTAAATGGGAAGCTTCCACACATAAGCCCCAATCACATTCTCTTATGGGACTTCTATAAGGTGTAATACTTTATTTTCTAAACTATGTGGTATTTTATTCAAAACTAACTGGGATATGTAGGAATATTGTTAGAGGTGCAAACCCAACCACAAATTCACCAAAATTTTCTTCAAAACACATTATCAGTAGGGTCATATCCATATTGTAGATCATATCTATTTTGGGTCCCTTAGGCTGCCTTGAAAAAAATTTAACACCATCCTTGACCATTCACATTTTTCATTGTTGTTTTTTTCGTATGACATTAAAATTTATGGTTGGGTCCTTATCACATCACCTTAAAAGGTGATGTGCCCTATTAAGTGGAACCGTACTATGTGGGTTCAGATTCCTCCCATGAGGATACATATGAATCACATCCTACTAGATCGATCCTAAAATTTAAATAACTTATGTCACTCTAGATGACATAAAACTCCAGAGTTCTTCACCATGTTTCATAAAACTAGGGCCATCCTAATAAATTTGTAAAGAATCTCTGATTCATCCATAAAAGGGTTCCATTGAGGGAGACCTTCATATACATATAGATATCTCTATCAATGGAGAACCTCATATATGTACAGATGATTCTGAACCCATCCATGTTCATAATTTACCATTACCTAGGTTTAATCCGTGTATGCATACTTGGGAATGAACAGAGGATTCACAAACATATCTTTAATCTATAAGAGACTTCAGAATGGGAAATAATTTCCCACAAAAGGGTGTAATGAGCCAAACTTTCCATCCTATTGACCAACATGGTTTCTTATGTGTTTTCGGAGAAGTTTCTCAATAAATTTCTACCTTGGAAAAGTAGGTCCATGATTAATCATGTATATATGATGTGTTGGGTGTTTTTGAATCCATGAAAAACACCACTACAAATCATTCAAATATAATGTTCCTGATGTGAGTGAATTCACACAACTAAAACCTTTAAAATCATAAACCAGACTATAATGATCTTTCATTGAAAAAAATTTTGAACCTGATGTTAATTCATAACTAAGGTGATGGTATTACCCCATGCCAAGCCCCTTTTTCATCCAGAATAGAAGAAAGACAAGTGAGACCATCAACTACCCATGTTGTCTTGAGATGCTACTTTGAAGAGAATTTGTTTTCCTTATTTTATAAATATATTATAGGTACTCTTTTCTAGAATTCTATTCGACCCAATGGAGTATCACCATATTTCCAAAACACATGCATCAACCACTACACGGGTCAGGTCTTCAACCAAAATAAGGACACCATCACCCACCCAATATCTTCAACACTGGGTTTTGAATTCATTGGTCTGAGAGAACCACCATAATGGTACTCTCCAATACCTAGAGGTAGCTCGACTATCCCTTCAATTCATGAAGCCTCATAATTCATCCTATCAGTGATGGTTAGTTCTCTAACATATATTTCCTTGGTATCAATCTCAAAGTATTTACAGATCATGTCCCTAGAACATTAATATAAGTTCATCCCTTACCTTAGAGAGTTTGATGAAGTTCTTACCAGTGACTTCATCCTAGCAACATGGGGGTCCTGACCTAGGGACCCTAACAGAAGTCATCATTCTCAACACTGTGCAACCCAACATCCTCACCATGAAGAGGATACCACCCCATGAGACCCAAATGAATTCAATTGAATCCATGTCCCCAAGGCATCCCATAAAGGGTGACTTTAAGATAATTAGGAAAATGACCTTGTCCTTATTCCTACTGAACATGTCTACCATGTAAATATGTTGGAAACCTATGAGAAGGCATACACTACGACAAACTCTCATGAATAACATCATTCAAATACAAAAATTATGAGAGGACGCAAATTCCATCACATTCACATTAACCCCAAAATGAAAATACAGTGAACATGAGAAGATGAAAATATATACTCGAAAATATGAATCTCATCAATAAAATACAGTATAAAAACATTAGTTTATATAAAATCATTCTCATTCACATAAATACCCCCATAAAATAGGGAGGAAGATTATAGGAAGGTGTATATTCCTATGGATTCATACTAATATCATCAATCAAATATGGTGGTGATCCATTATGAGAAGATAAAGATTTATATGGATGCATACCAAGATTGTTAATACAATACGGTAGTGATCAATTATTGGACGAAAAAATTCTTACAGATGCATACCATGTCCATCGGTCTAATATAATGGAAGTCATTTACCAGAAGACACAAGTTCTTATGGATGCATACTATTCCTATCAGACAAATATGGTCTTGATCAACTATGAGAAGATAAAATTCAGGAGGATTCATATCCAGACCACAAGTAAAATATGATGAAAATTTGATAAATTATCTAGAGTATCTATTTATAATTAGAGGGTAGAATCATACCTCTCCCCCCACATAGAAGAACTTCCATTACTTACTGGTAGGAAATTAAGAACCAGATCTGGCACATATTCCTTCTCTGACCCCGAAATGGGAATATATATCCATTACCTCCAAGTAAGTGTCTCAAAACATATTATAAATGATTGGGGGTAAGATATCATTACCTTAAATTATAATATATACTTTCTATGTTATAATCATGTCTATGCAGGTAGTGACGAGTCAGGCTTACAACCCAACATCCTTAAGTGGGGTGACTCGTCCACCTAATGAGGTGGTCACTCAGGAGAGGACATGAATCCTTAATCTCATATGAGAGAGTCTTTAGTATTATTACATCATAAATAAACCATTATATCAGGAACAAATACTCGTTCGAATAAGGGGACACCGGTCCACTTATTTTTCCACTCTATGGTAGGTATATGTCTCTGCCAAAATTTGAGAAGATTATAGGAATATCCCAACAAAACCATGAGATCCAATTGAATAGGCACTGATATATTAATTTTTTCACCTATAAAAATAATTCATAGTTTCCCAAAATATATTTCATAAAAATAAACCATGCCAAAGGAAGCTAGAAATTGAAGAGTAGACTAATGACCCTACTATGATGTAAGATGGAGTTCTTGAGGCCATAAAACATCTCTCGTTGGTGTCATAGGATCATGTTAATCAGTTACCAAATAATGTAAGTGGATGTAGAAGTTGTAAAGGTCCTACCATCAATAATGTTACTAGAAACTCGGGATTTCATCAACAAAGCATCTACAATGAATGCTCCATTCATGGTCAAAAAACTGATCGATCATAAGAGCTTATTTTTATGATCATCACAATCAACCTCCTTGTGGCCAGAAGATCAAACATAATAAAATTCATCTTCTTTTTTTAATCCATCCTCTGGTTCCTTTCAATAGTATGAAATTTATAAATTCTCCCTTCATTCTAACATAGAGTTATAATAGTAGTCCACACCATGATGACACTCTCTAAGAAGTTTCTCCCCATAGTGACATATTTTTTCAGTAAGAAGTTCCTCCACTTAAAATTATCATCCATAAAGGTCCTACATAGGGTATATGATCTATAAATTCTCCCTATATTCTGACATCATGTTTTGATAGTATTCCACTCAATGATGGCATTCATTTCAAAGGTCTTCCCCACAGTGACATTTCATACCGGTAAGAAGGTCCTCCACTTTCTATCATCCACCCTAAAATTCCAACCTATGATATATGATTCATAAATTATCCCTATAGTGGTACATTTAGATAGTATTATAGTCTTCTCTATGATATAACCCATTGCGAAAGTCCTCCCTGCAATAACATTTTATGTTGGTAAGAAGGACTCCCCTTGTTGAGTCAAATACAAGAAATACCTCATATTTTGATGTTTTTGGAATGATGGGACCAAACATTTTAGATACCATATAAATGGAAACTGACAACCTTTCTCAACCAGAATATATCCTGAGATAGCTCTCATGGCCCGATCCACCCCCAGGACATTCCCATAATAAAGAGACCACTACTAGCCCCTCAACATTAGAAAAAAAGTTAAGAAGTTCCCTTTTTGGGTAGATAAAGCAGTGGAGTCTTTGGAATATTAAAAAAATTATATGTTGCTTGGGAGAATAAAATTGGATATGGGTGCCATAACCATTATGTTTTATTCGTCATACACTTCTCATTTTGACATTCCAAAGTAATTTTATAGATAATTCATACATAAAATTCATCTCAATCTCTGGAAAACTCTCTGCCTCCTAAAATAAAAATTCTTGACTTACAACGGGTATACATAACATGTAAAAAATTATTGAGGGATATTCATCATCAAATTGACTTGGAATACCTATCATTCATGTGGATACCAAAATCAGTGAATCAATGAAAATATCATCAATTTTCATATATCAATGCATTTCATGAGTTGCATCATCTAATTGTTGATTCCCCACTTGGCCTTTAATTCGGAGATGGGGGGACATGGAGCTTTTCATTTTAGCTCTTGAACCATTTATTAGAACCCATAAGGAATGAAATCCTATAAATTCATTACTCCAAGGTCACTACTAAGGATAATCCCTACTCCCAAAATATGACACAATCCATATGAATTAGCCATGAATAAGTCTCAAAAGCATCAGGCCTAATGAGAGAAAGCCATAAAAAATCATGAACCAAGAAACCGAGAACATTTATTTGCCTTACTACCTATGGGAATCTAATCACCAGTAACTGAAAATTTCCTAAAAAAACAATTCGTTTTTGTGAAGATTCATCATTTTATCCAACTTATGCTCGAATAAGGAAGCATGAGATAAAGAAAGTGGACCCAATATCAATAAGCATCGTAGTATGGGTTAGGCCCCAACCCATAGGATTGGGGAAATTTTAAAAAAAATTGCCACCCATGCTGATTAAATAAACACAAGGAATATAAACAATTTAATGGGAATAACCCCATCCCCTAGAGGTGGAGGTATTTTTACCTCAACCACCCCCTCAACAGAAATTAGTCTTTTCCAATTAATAGAGGACAATAAGAGTTAAGGTCTCCTAGTTTTCCAGATCTCATGGATCATTTATCCTAGAAGGGATGTGTGTGACTTGGACACATAAAGGTTCCCTTCTACTCACCCTTCACCAAGAAAATCTAATGGGATCCCAAAAATTAAGGGAGATATCCAAAAATTGATTCAAATATACCTCCAACTATTCGATAGTTAGTACGGTGCCCAAAATGCATTATGAATCAGTGAACAACATGGATTCCAATCCTATTAATAGCAATAGAAATTATGAAAATGTAGATAATATTGTATAATATGGTTCCACTTGTAATATGGTCTATATTGAGAATGAAGGTATGTGTACTAGAAACTAGGGAATCTCCAGGAATTTGTGTGCTCCCTCTATCAATACCCCAATACCTCCCTAGTGAATCTCAAACAAAGAGATGAATAAAAGCAAGTTTTTATATTCCCCACCTCTTCCTTTTGATGAGAAAGATCTCCGTATACTCGAAGAAGTATTTTCTTAGAGGGATGTGGAAATGAAAGAGTTGAGGTGACCCAATGATGACCTTATTCAAGGTATCCATTCTATAGAATATTCTCCACCTGTAGAGACTCAACATAAAATTCAAATTGGTGTACCTCCACAAGGGTTCATCCAAGTAATTGAAGTAAGGCCTGGACATCATCCCAAAAAAACTCTTAGACCATCAGTTTATAGGGACTCGATCATGGATGAATATCATGATTTCCCTCCACTAAGGAGACAACTAGAGAGAGTTTTGGAAAATCCTCAAAATATATCCTCAGCTAGATATCTACCTCAAATAGTGGCATAAATGATACATCAAATCCTTCCAATTTATTCACCATCCTGATATCATTTTCATCCAAACACTCATCCAAGGATTATCAACACCATCGAGTCATTGGCGTCTAGATTGGAATCCATAGAGGAACGGCGCATACCAGCGTAGTTGGGATGGATACATTACCCTGACTGGGTGAGTGACACCCTACCACCACCAAACATCAAGAGTCCTATGTTTCCAATATTCATTGTCTTGAGTGACCTGGAAAAACATCCAACCCACTACATGTCCCATTGTGATCCCAATATGGGAACTCTTGAGTAGCAATAATTAATGAAAATCAGATGCTTCATATGAAACATTCAAGGGAAACCTTCATATGGTACACCAGTTTTCTAACTCAGTCAATGATGAGATGGGAGGTTCTCTATCAAAAATTTCTCTTTTAGTTCATCTCAATGTGGAAAAAGATGAAAATTAATGACCTCTTCAATTGTAAATAGAGAGGGAATGAGAGAGTTCAAGATTTCATTCCCAAATGAAAAGGATTGACCTATTCCATGAATTGACCACTTCCCCAAGATTATATGCTCACTCTATGAATTACCAGTCTTCATGATGAGCTATGAATTCCACTCATCTCGATGAATTATAAAAGTGGGTTTTCATATTTTTCAACATCTTCCAAGGAATGGATGACTCTATACAACAGACAAATCTCATGTCTCTAATAACTCCTCCAATCCAGGGGAAAATATTAGGAATGGGAGAGGCAGTATCTGTCACACTTAATCCAGTCTATGTCCCTCTCTGTCTCCAAAACATATATTGTATCCTATATCACCCTTGAGGAATTAATTCAAACCTGATCCTAAATAGGATGAGTGGATGGAACCTTGGAAAATTTAATTATTGGAATGGTGGAATAAATTTTACTCATTCTGAGATGGTCAAATATGTGGTTGTTTTATATACACTATTGAAAATCATTTGCTCTATCTTCAAGAGTTGAAAATAACCGACCAGGTAGGTCTCAATGACAGGCCATATTATTTTCCCTTTCCCTGGATAGTGAGACACACCATTCAATAATGCTTCATCTTCAACATGATCCTATATAAAATGGTATATTCTGGTAGAGTAAAGTTTGGAATTCCACTAGCACAAGTGGAGTATGTTTCCGCTATTTCCCCCAAAGAAGGAGGTGAGTGGAAAGAAGTTGTTAGAAAGAGTTTAAATCAGTTTTATATTTTGATGAATCAAAATAATATCAACCCAAAAAATGGTATTCTTCGAGAACATTTAAAACAGCCAACTATTCCCTCAGTCACTTTGGTAGTAACGTAGCTGAATTAATCATCCACATAACCCTCTAGAAGCCAATATTTTAAAAAGAGGTTTGACCATAAAGGTACGGATAAAGTAATGTAAGAAAAACCTGGGTCAAGGAAAATGTTAGTTTTGACCCTCTTGGACTTTATTCCCCCATATATGAAATAACAGGCACCACCCCACCAAACAGGGACACCAGAAACGGTCTCCCAGATGAAGTAATCATCAAATGAGGTGTTGATTTTCCACTCTATTAATTTCATTAATTTAATGGTTCCCTTATCTGGTTATTGGTATGACTATGGACCCAAGATCACTACACTATATTAGGGAAGTATAGGAATAATCCTTAGGAGTTGAGGATACTAGGAATAAGCAATCATGTAAGGAATAAAAAATTCATCCACTTCCCTTCCCACACTATCAATGTTACAGAATATCTTGGATGATCCATTCAACAGTTCCAACATGAGAAGGATGACCCCCCCCACACAAACCTATCTGAAGGCACTATGACCCAATCACTCTCGAATATCAATCAGAAGATGAATATCTATCCAATAACCCTCAGTGTGTAGGCAAAACAACCTGATATAGACCAATAATAATAGTAGCACCAATAGATTCTATTTTTAGGGTGAATCAATCTTTAGAACATACTCAATCCCATAAATTTATTATAAAATATAATCCCCATATTAGTATGTAATTTCCTCTAAACTATAATTATAACAGCCTCAAATAGTTCACTTTCATACCGACCAAGATAGTCTTCATGCATGCCATAAGCTTCTCAAAATACCTCAAATAAGTACTTATAGAAGCTTTTCTAAGACCCTGAGAGTTTTAATCTGAAGTGGGAACTTCCACGTTCTATCAGATGGAGACCAATCCTATGAAGTGACTCATGGTTATCACATTCATAGATAGAGATGAAGAATCCAATATATGGTTACTCATCAGACTCTTGTATGCATCTGGAATGGTAAATGGTGTTGATGATTGAAAACTTTTCATTGAAAATGGCTCTAGAGATAACCTCATTCTAGATCAAACACATCACTAGCTAGATGGTAGCCAAAATAACCTATCGTCTTCCCCCATAACACTGTAGGGTTATGAAAAAAGTGATCAGAATCCATTTAGACAAATCAATATCAAGGCATAGTTTGGAGACCTCATGGATGACATGGAATTTCATGTGGTTTGGAAGAACACATCCTTCAACATTCTGTTAGGAAGGCCATGGTTGTATCGTCATGTGGAAATCCCTTCATCATACCATTAATTCATCAAACATGGAATTAATGGATAATTAGGACGTTGCATGTTGATAATGTCATGTTTGAATCCTACATGTCACATTATGTCAATATAGGATTGTATCAGTAGAAATGGAAACAAACCTTAGTCGATGGTGTTGCTTGGTTCACTTCCCCGAATGGTATAGAAATGATCCTGAGAAGCCCCTTTAAACAATTCAACAAATACTGTGTATTAACCATCAATTATGTTGTGTATAGGAGACCAGATTCAAATTCATATTCAATGGCCCTCGTGATTTTAGTCATGAACACTATGTCCATTAATGATGAAAAGCATGATGACTCCAAAATAAAATAGTGAAATATCATATGAAAATTATTTAATTACATCCCTAGAGCTCTAGGAAATACCTACCTCAGTGAATGATATAGAAGACGTTTCCCTATAACCCAAAGAGGACAAAGACACTCCTCCATCCCCAAAATATAGATAACATATACAACTACTTTCTCCACCAATGGAACAAGAGGAGGGAGAAGAAGAGGAGGAGTATTTTTATTGACTCCCCTCCACAATCTTATAAGGGTTTATCTACCATCATTTTTTAACCCAAATAAATAAATCTAGGTACAACAGAAGACCCAAAACCTGCATTAATCAGTGTCGCCATGTCTTTTGAAGAATAAGAGGTAAACACATACTTCTTAAAGTTTCATCAATATGTGTTCACCTAGAACTACATATTAATGTAAGGCCTCAGTCTTGATTTTTAAACTCACTGTCTGGGTCTTCCAAAGGACCACCGGAGCTATAAAAAGGTAGTCAGAAGAATGCACCTGATGAATGCTACAAAAAATAAGTCTGAAGTTGACAAGATCATTAAAAAACTTCATTTAGGATATCCAATATCCAAAAATGGAAATATAATGTCATCCCTATAAATAATAATAGTGGGAAAATTAGTGTCATCCAAGATTTAATTGATCTCAACTAGAATTTTGTGAAGGATTAATTCCCAGTCCAGATCACAGAACTACATATTGGTTCAATAGTTAGATATAATACTCTATCCTTTAGGGATTGATATTTAGGATACCATAAAATATGAAAGGTTGGGGAATTTAAATAATCCACAACCTTCCGGGCCCCCAGGGTGTGTTTTTCTGTTGTGTTATTCCATTTGGATAAAACAATTCCATTTCAATATACAAATTTTCTATGCATCACATCTTCAAACCCTTCTTGTGAATGATTTTTGAATTCTAGGTTGATGAACTGGTAGATAAATGTTGACAATGATCTTTCCAACTAGAAGATCTTGAATAAGTCTTCAACAAACTATGACAACACATCCAAAAAATGAACCCCTTGAAATATACTTTTGAAATTCCCTCAATAATATTTTTTGTCTTTTTAATTTGGAATTGTGGAATAGAAGTCGGCAATGAGAAGAAAAAGTTTATACTTGCAATGTCACCTCTTGGAAACCTCATAGAGTTGAGGCGAATTGAAGGAAACATGGGCTACATTTGGTGCTTCAAAGACAACCATGTAGGTAAAAGTCTTTCCGTCACTAGGTTGATAAAAATGAGGGTCACATATCAGTTTACTGATGATTTTCAGGAATAATTCGACAATATCAAGAAATATATCTTGATCCCACAAGTTATTATGCTGCCTATCAAAGGAAGCACACTTATTTTTTATCTGGCATAATTGGAGCATTCTTTGGGTACCTTCCTCTAAAAAATAATGATGTGAATAGTGGTAATGGTCTTTGTTACCTCAGATAAACCGTGATCGATGTTGAGGCGTAATATTCTGATATTGAGATGATTTTTTTGTGCTAATATTTGAGGTTAAAAAATTGAGGCACCACCTACAACATCATGAGGGTTGTTTGATATCTCATAGCATCCCACTAAAATGCATTCTTAGTTGTCTTTTGTTGATCGTAAATCTTTCATGTTGGATCATTATCCAACAAAAGATTGAAGTTCATTTCATTACTTATAATGCAGTTAGTGGCTAGGAATTTGCATATTTACTAGAAGAGCACCCCTCGGAAGAAATTACTTCATTGGTTACTAAATTATCCCATGAATTGGTCTTCTCAAATTAATAGGTCTCCCAGATAAGGGAGATTCATTTTGAAAGTGCATATAAAATCCCAAAAGTAAATCGGATGGAGGACCGCAGCTCCACAAAATGGGGCTGGGAGTCATATTTATATCTCTATAAAATGAAATCCTCCCATACTTCTTCTTTATATCAGAATGATGCTTGAAATAAAAGAACTATAATATTAGGCTCTCATTATAGAGATATATTTTTCACTTTAGGTATTGATAAAACTTTTTAAAAAGTATGAAATTTGGAACTGATCATCAATCAGGTTAATGGTGCTTATGCTATAAAAAATGAAGAGAAAATCCCCAGATAAACATGTTAAAGGAATAATAGTGGAATTGAATTTATAAATAACATTGAATCATGTACCATGATCACAAGATTCATACATCGATATTCATGGTCGATGAAGATGGAGATGAAACAATAATTATAATTATGCACCGCAGGATGGTCTCACTGTTATTCAAGCCAATATGGAATATATCGATTAAATTATCCCCATACCTGAACAATATGGCCCTCGAATGGATGATAATCAATGTGGAAAACCTTATGAAAGGAGAGCTCTAACAGGATAGATCCTTGGTTGAGAAAATATGAAGAAAAGAAACAAATATGGTTCTATATGATGGCACGAATAAAAAAAGGTCCTCAATAAGAAAATCCTTTTATGGTTTCCTTATCAAGTGCATTGATAGATAAGAGACCACCAATCTCATGATATAATTACACACTATATCATTTGTTTCAAACTAATCAAGACCCAAGATTTCCTATCAAATTTGAATTCTTGGTTACTACTGGCCCCTTATAATTCAAGAATACATCGAATTTGCTAAAAGGTGTCATTCATACCTAGTCCATGCTAACATCATTACCCAACCCCCATATCTTCTTCACACAGCCAAATATTCCTAAAAATTTTCCATATGGGTAATGGAAATCATGGGACCATATCCTCCCACTACATAAATTCTGTTAAATTATGTTCTCATAGAAACTAAAATTTTCTCAAAGTGGTCTAAAGCCCCACCCCTCAAAAGAGGTCAGGTCAAGGAACATTTTCAGATTCAGGAGAGGAAACATCATCAAAAAATTTGGTTTCCCTCATAAAATAATGAAGGAAAATGACACTAATTTATATTTTACTAAATTGAAAAAATTGTATCATGAGTATGACATCAAGTATAATTTTTCATTGTGCTACCATGAAACATCTTAGAGATAGATATATTTCTTCAATAGGACCCTATCCAATACACTCTAAAAGATGGTATATAAGGAAAATGAGTCTTTTCCAAAGAATAATATACATAACCTATGGGATTATTGGACCAAGACCCACACTTCCACACAAGTGACCCCATACTTATTAGTATATGGGAAAAAGGTGGTATTTTCCATCAAACATCAATTTCCCTTACTTCGTGTAACCATATTTGATTATATATCAATAGATGAACAACCTGATATTTGACTGTATAAATTTTATTGACAAGATGGGAAGATATTTTTTACCATTCACCATTTCGTGATCCTCCAAAACTAGATTGCATGAGCCTATAATAAAATAGTTTTACTTCGGTCTTTCCTTGAGGGAGAGATGTTTTTGGTCCTATAGTCTCCTATTATAATCAGAAACAAACCTCCAATGTTGAAGAAAAATGGGAGGTACGATATGAAATAGACAAATTCTACTTTAATGGAGCCTAATGTTTGATCTCAATGGATGGAAATCTCTCCAAAGATCCCACCAATGCAAGGGTTTATAAGAATTATTTTGGGTAACCATAGGGTCCCTCATCCTGATCACATGACCTTAAAATGCATGGTACATCATATTAATTGTATGACATTGAATCATGTACCATCAATGGTCCTTTCTAAATGGCCATAAAAGGAACATACCAGAATCCTAGCCACACAAAGATAATCTTTGTCTCCACATCCCAAGAATATAACATTAATTATTTCACTTGTTCTAAGCTACATCACCAAAAATTGGAAAACCAATTCCAGGAATCTTGAATTATTAATATATGTAATCCTCCTTAAGAATGAATATGTGGTGTGTGGGCCTTCTTGGTCCTTATTCATGTCATGTTTGTTATTACACCACATCACGCATATCCCTTTTGGAGTGATATCCCCTTGGCCCAAACACTATGACCTAAAACTATGAGTTAACATCCTAATCGCATGACATTAAACTACATGGTACATCATCCTAATCTTGTGATATAAAACAGAATGATAATATTTGTTGGTTTCATGATGCTAAACTACATATCTGGTCTTTCTCACAAGAACCTAAACAATATTGACATTGTTGTCCATGTCATAATAAAATAAAATTAATGACATATATTTCCACACTTCATGATGTTAAACTGCATAGGAATCATTTTTCCAATTGATGATTCACCCTAGATTAGCTAGATCTATGCAAGGGAAAGATAAAATTTCCATATATGTGCATGAGAGTCAGATCCAACTAGGGATTATCTTTCTCAAGAACTATGTATGCCTTGATTCATTTCATTAATGGAAATGTAGTTATTCCTAGACCACTTGCATTATAAATAGCCACAAATTCCCCTTCATTCATAATATTATTTTCTTACCATTCATTGGACTCAAGGCCTCTTTTCACATCGAGGTTATATTTCTTGATAGTCTACAAAACCATATTTTCCATAACTACAATACCTTTATCGTGATTGCATGATGTTAAACTATGTGGTACATTGTCCATTTTTCAGGACGATAAAATTCATAACACCAATTTCCTCATAGTATGATGTTAAAATACACAGAACCATATTGTTTTCACCTAAGATAGCATCATCATTGGAATTGGTCATATACCATTCCGTATTTTATATTTATGTATGGCTTAATTCCTATCCACATAGGATACATAGCGACGCTTAGATTTTACATCCCGTACAGCCACCCCAAAGAAACAAATCCCCCTCCCTGTGTATGGGCTATACCTATGTAGTGATCTTTTACTCAATAACTATTTATGACTTGTTTCTCACCATAATGATATATATAGTGATTATCGAATCTCTATTCATGGTCATAGATGTGATGATACTTCTTTCACATCAATAAATCTACATGCCTACCACAAGATGTTAAACTGCATGGTCCATAAGGAACTATCTGTGGCTTGATTCTCATTTTATGGGACACATAGTCACACATATGCTTTATTTCTTGGGCCCAACCACATAATATAAACAATTTACCCTCCACTAAATACAAACTAAATAAGTGTAGTATATTCCATATAAGGTCCTATTTATAGTACCATTTCACGAAAAGTGTTGTCTTCTAGTGCATGAGTCGGATCTATGAATGGAAGTTCTTTAAGAACAATGTATGGATTCATTTTCATTATATGGGATAAGTAGTGATGTCCGAACCCCAGGTATTGGTCCCTGTTATGAAATACAGAAATTCACCCCTCCCCCTTGTATGGATCAAACCTACCCAAATATTTATTATTTAGAACTATGTTTGGATTCATTCCTTCCCACATATGATACACAGGGACACCCAGATCTGTGATTCTGATTCCAGCCACAACACCCCCCCTTAAAATCAATTCACCTTAATCCTTACCGTATTAATTTATACTAAATGGGGTCCCACAATTTTGTATTCTTTGATTCACACCATATTGAAATACATTGTGATGTACGAATTCTACATCCAAGTATAGCCACCACAAATTCAAAATTCCCATATCCTTTGTTTTATTACCTCTATTTGGTGGAATAAACCCTTTCCACCAATTGTTTCTCACACTTATCACATATCACATGGTATTAGAAGTTTTTGAAGGTTATTACCCACATGATCAAGATGTATCAATCCATATCTGGGTTACCATGGTCCTAGGAGAAATACCAAAAAAAGAATACCAATTTTCCTTACCGCATGATGTTAAACTATAATGAAAAAATACTTAGCTCATGATGTAAAACTACATGAATATATGACATCCATATTCATTCATGTCATTTTACATGAATCCTTATGGAAAGATATTAAACTACATGGCTAATGTTCATACCGCATGACATTAAACTACATTGTGAAATTCTTTTCCACATGACAATAAACTGCATGGTACATCAAAAACTATGGGTGTCTTGATTCATATTTTGATAAGATATGTAGTGTCACCTGGGCCCCATGTTATAGTCACATCCATGGGGTAATGAAAAATACAAAAAATCTCCAAATCTTGCATAAAAACAATGATCTATGTGGGAGACCTAAAGTTTTTTTCTTTATTCAAGTATCTATCAAGAAAACAGAAATGTCCCCCCTATGTATGAGTCATATCTAGGTGGGGTATTTCACACTACATGGCCAATTGTGGTATGAATGTCTCTTTCATGCTGAGACACATTCATTTCGTTCAGCATACCTTTTACCCTATAAAATTTTGGATTTTCACTATCTTTTTTTGGCCATTGGAAATTGAGGGTAAGTGTCTTGAGGAAGCCTTTGTTTGACTATGCACAATATTTCCCAGTTAGCTTTGAGTAATTTGTCCCTAAAAAGGGCTTTCCAACCAAAAGGAAATTCTTCCTCAGGATAGGCCTCTTCTATCTTTGTAATCCCCAACAATTGTCTTCCCCGTATCATTTCTTCATATCTGAGATTACCTAGAATAATTTTTTACACCTTCTTTCCCCCTCACATATGAGGCATCTGGGAACATCCCAAGCCAATTATACTCTTTTAAAAAAAAGCATGATGCCTTGACCAAAGTGTCCAAGGCACAAAATTTATTAAAAGAAATATTACAAGAGATAAAAATATGGGATCATTTTACAATCATTCACATGGAAAGGAGGAAGAGTAGCAGGGGGGTCTTCGCAACAGGTCATGTCTTGATTAACTCTAAAATTGGTTAAGACATCATCAACCATGTTTGCTTCCTGATGGAAATGTGTGATGATTAGTTCAGATCGATGAGAGAACGGTTTCATTCCATCTAATGGGTGGTAATTGGCCAAGCTAGATGAGTTACACCATTCCAAATAGCGTGAATGATTTTCATCGAGTCACTATCAATCCAAAGTTTGTTCCAACCAATGCTCATGGTAAATGTTATCGCATGAATCAAACCCAACATACCAGCTTCAAGGGAGGTGGCACTACCACAATGACCCATGAAGCATCCTAGGATCTGGCCGAGATGGTTCCAGAAGACACCAACACATCCTGCAGGCCCCGAAATGCCTTTGGAGGCACCATAATTGCTGATTTTGATCTATCCAGGGATAGGGGCTCTCCAAAACACCTCGAGAGTGCGATGCAGCTGACAGAAGTTGCCATTGATTGGAAGAAGTTTTAGGATTCTAAAGTCATGCACAGAATTGTGGCAATGGACTTTTTGAAACAAAGCAGTTTATTTTATGGAAATGAGGATTCAGGTCCAGCCTACATTAAGAGTGAGTGAGTAGTTTCTATGAATAATAGATTTTTTATCCTACCATATCACATAGTGAATTTCACTAACTACAGCAAGGAAGATATTCTTCATTTGCTGAGAACCCTCCAACTCTGCACATTTATTAAGTTGAGTTTTTACAGAGTCAAGAATCAACCATCTGCAATCAAAGATGTCAAAAATATAGTTCCAAAGAGCAGCATCAATAGCACAAGAAATGAAGAGGTGGTTAGCATATTCTATATGCTGGTTATAGATTTTACATTTAGAGAAAATCTTAATTCCAAACGATTGAAGACAAAACTCGATGGGAATTTGATTGTGAGAAAGTCTCTAGATGAGACTGAATCTTGAGGGCTTTATCCAAGGTTTATTGAACTGTTTAATCCAACTAAAGTCACTCTCGTTGTTGCAGAAAGTGTGATTGCATTAAAGCTTTGAGGTGATCATAACATTGTGAGCAAGCTCCCAAATTAAGAAATCATAGTTGTAAGAAAAATTATAGTTGTCAATGAGATTCAAAATAGGAGCAGGAAGATGATCATGTTGAGAATATAAAATTTCTTTGATAGATCTATTGGTGATTTTAGGAATTTGATCAGGAGGAATCATAGAGATTAAAGGTGTGCTGGTCCAATTGTCTAGCTAGAATTTCATGGAGGATTCTCTAGAGACCATCCATCTGGAATTATTTATAATGTTAGTGAATGAGAGTTTGAGGGTGGGACAAATGGAAGAATTAATGTCGGTCAAGTTTCCATTATTATGTTTTTCAAGGAATATATTCTTGAGAAAGGTGATAGAATCAGAAGTATTGTGAAAAATATTCCAAGTGAGTTTAGATTGAAGAGCATCGTTAAAAGACTTTAAATTTTTTATACCAATGCCACCATTTTCAATTGGCTTTCATCAAATGGACCAAGGGATCGTCACAAGATTTCTTTCTAGAATAATACTATTCCAAATGATGTTTTTAATAGCTGTGTTCATTTTTTTGATAAGAATAATAGGCCATTTTTAGAACATCATAGAGTAAAACATTTTTGAAACAATAGGGGATTTGACAAGGCAAGTTCTTTCGGCCATAGAGATATCCTTACCCTTCCAGGAGGAGAGTTGGCTGAGCACTTGATCAATAGTATTAAAAAAGTTGCAGGATTTAGGTCTACCCCAAAAAATGGGGACTCCAAGGTAAGTGAAAGGGAGAGAGCCTTCCTTCCGCCCCAATTCACTGATGATGTTACATTTTCTGTTGAGGGGGGAAGTTCTTCCCAAAGAAGATGCAATATTTGTTCCAACTTATGTTTTGACCAGAAACATCTTCATAGTGAGATAAATCTTTCTTGAGGTTAAGAATGTTTTTTTGTCACCTTGGTGGTAAAGGATGATGTCATTAGCATAAAAGATGTGATTGGGGGAATTTACATTCCTAGAGACATGAATGGGATTCAGTTTATTTGGGACCCCCAGCCAATTGATCAGACGACTGAGATAGTCTTCCTCTATTGAGAAAATAATGGCAGAGAGGGGGTCACCTTGTTTGACGCCTTTAGGAAATTTAAATTAGCCTTTGGGGGAATCATTGATCAAAATGGAGATAGTGGCTGAGTAGAAGAGCATTTTGATAGCAGGGATAAAGGAGGAACTAAAACCAAAACAGTCAAGGACTTTAAAGATAAAGATCCAATCCATGGTGTCAAAACCTTTTCTAATATCAAGTTTAATAGATATGTTTCCTCTTCTTTTAGGTTTATCCAAGTTGTTGATACACTCAGAGGCAAGACAGATACACTCTTGAATGGATCTTCCCTTTATAAAGCCAAACTGATTCCAAGAGACAATTTTGTCAGTAGTATAAGATAGCCAATTTGAAATGATTTTTGTGATGATTTTTTAGAGAGTTTTGATAAGAGCAATGGGTCTAAAAAGGTGAATTTCAGATGTATTATCCACTTTAGGGATCAAGTTTAGAAATTGGGAATTGAGAGCATGGGGTAACACCCCCTTTGAGAAATAGGACATAACTTGATTACAAACATCGATATGAACCACATCCCAATAGTGTTGGAAGAAACCATTGTTAAATCCATCAGGACCGAGGGCACTATCATGAATTAGAGTAAAGAAAATGACTATGATTTTATGCTCTAGAGGTGGATTAATAAGGAAGTAATTGTCTGTATCAGTGATAACTAAAGGAATGACCTTAGGGAGGAGGTCTTTGTTACTATCAGATCCACTGAAGAGGTTTTTATAGTAGGATAATATATGATTAGAAATTTCATGTTCTTTTTCAAGAATCGTACCTCCATCATTTAGAAAGGTGATAGGTCTATAGGCCTTCCTAATTCTTTGGAGTGAGTTCTAGAACTTGGTATTTATGTCCTCGTCAGTTAACCATTTGACATTATACGCTTGTATTCTCCAATTTTCCTTAAAAGTGAGCAAGGAATTGAGTTGGATTGCATTGTCAATTTCATTATTAGGATCAATGTGGATATTATAGTTGGTGTTTTTGTTTTTCACTTCCTTGAGATCATTCTTAAGAAGAGTAATTTCATTGTTTATTTGTTCGTCTTTTGAATTGCACAATGATTTGAGAAATTGTTTGTGGTGTTTTAGTTTGAGGTTGCAATGAAAGGCCACATTGTTGTGAGATATTGAGGACTAGAAAGATTGGACGATATGAATACATTCATCATTAGAGATCCATGTATTATTGAAGTGGAAAGGTCGGCGATGATTCCTATGTTTGTAGGGTAAGTTAACCTGGATAAGATGATGATAAGAGTTCAATCTATGAAGAGTAATGCTAGAGATAGTGTCCCATTAGTCTAAAGCAGGGAAATTCGTAAAGAATCTATCCAATTTGGAGGAGAGAACCTTGTTGCAATGTCTTCTATACCCAATGTATTTTGCACTAGTGAGGTTAATTTTAAGAATGTTTTTGTCTTCAATTGATGTTTTGAAATCTCTCGTGGAAATAGAATTGTGAGTTGTGCCAATCTTTTCACTAGAACTACGAATATCATTGAAGTCTCTCAGGAGAAACAAGGGGGCATTGATGTTCAAGCCCAGATAAGAAAGGTCATTCCAAAGAGTTATTATTTCTTGATATCTATTCTTAGCATAAAAAAGGAGCAGAAGGTATGAGTACCATCAATAGTAAGGGTGAAAGTGAGAATCTGATTAGAGATATTAAAAACACTAACATCCTGTAAATAAACGTGTGCAAAAATAAATAAAGAATCAGCATTAAGATTGTTGTTGATTGCACCAGCAAAAACATAATTGTTTTGACATAGGTGAAAATATTTATAGGATAGGTTCACCAATAGAAAAATGAATAGGATGGTGCTTTCTAATAATTCTTTATAAAACATTGAGGGTTTCAGAATTAGTGATACCCTGACAATTCCAAAAAAGGATCTTCATTTAAATCTGATTTTGGAGTTATAACTCCCTTTCTTCTTTTTTCCAGATTCCTTATTTCTAGTATACCTTCTATCCTCAGTGCTAGTGGTCTTTTCCTAAGCACTGTGGGAGATGATATTGCTCCAGGCTATATGACCTTAAATTTTAGGACCCCCTTTCGTCTTCACCACATTAAATTAAACTACATGATTGATCTTTTAGTTGCATGATTCTAAACAACATGATATTAAAGAATATGTGTGAATTCACTAAGAAACATTAAACTATTTTTAATAGGTTATTTGTGACTATACCCCATCACATTTGGTGATCACAAATAATCTAAGAAATGTTAATAAAAAAAATATTTTTGAAGGGAGGTGTCTCCAATTGCATATAACATGAAAAATAAAAAAAATAATTAAAAAATAAAAAGTAATTAAAAAATTATAGAAAAATAATATAATAAAATAATAAATAAAATATTCGTAAAAATATAAAACATGTACGATATAGATCTGTAAATATATGAATTAATCAAAATATTAAAAACATTTGTACAAGAAATTGTTTATCAAAAAAATACATAAATCGCTGAGGGTGGAAGGTAGTCATCTAAAGGAGGTGGTGGAGGGAAATCCATCCATAATCCACGAGTCAGACATTGCATGTACCTTGTCATCTACTCATGATGATGATTCTTTAATAAACACATCTCATCCTCCTACTACTACTATTGTTGTCGAGGCTCCTCATGTCCCATACACATGGTCTCAATAATCTCACTCTAAGATCGTAGCTACTCTTTATACTATACATCAAATGATGATGACTCTCTACAAGATTTGATCATGATGGATTCTAACATCACAACAGTACCATAATAACTCTCAGGCATCAATTGGTATCCCATACCAACAACTTATAATTTCTCGAAGGCATACCGAATCTATTACATCCACGCTAAATCATAAAATCATGTTTTACTGGTTGTATAATCCCCAGTATCAGGTTGAATCTAATCATATTTCAGAGATATCTCTGCCTCAAATGACTCATTCTATTTAAATATAAATTTAGAATAGTTTAAAAAAATATTTGATGTTAATTTTCAAAATCAGGGAAAAAAATATACTGACCATAATATGCCGTTGGGGACCACCTATAATCTCTCAAGTGAAAATATCATTGTATATCCTCTTATAAATGTAAAAATCTATAATATCAGGATGTTTGACCACTAATTTGAGTATGAAATTAATAGTTCACATTTAAATGTATATAAATTATTAAAAAATTACTTATCATATGTTGTTGATGTGTACTGAATGTATGACTACCTACTAGATGTGTCACCTCCTACTTCCTTTAATTATATCAACTTAATTATTCTATCCTCTAAAAATTATCTCCCATATAGTATCATAAAAATCCATCCCAAACCTGAGAATAGTTGTAATCTGGTCGGTGGGCATAGCAAGACTGATCAAAATCTGTGACTCCTGTATCTCCATGGCTATCCTCCTTGGCAACAATCACACATACATACCTCTCATGCCTCCATGATAGAGGTACATGTGATATCACCGACGAGATAAAATAAAACCAATAAATAATTAATAATTTCATGTTACTAATTAAATAAATTTCAAAATAACTATTTTTTTCACTTACCATATAATGATCAAACATGCGGTGTCGAACGTCAATGGGAATCTGATCCCATGTCACCCATGATCTAGAAAAAAATATCTCAATATTGTACTCCCCTATCCATAATCTATATGTGAAAATATGTGAAAAATATAAAAAATATTTGAACAATTAGTATGTAAATAAATTAATGAAAATTAATGAAAACTAACTAGAATACTCAATGAAACATTCCTTCACATTGTGGATCAAACTCAAGTCATGGATGTCACTCAAGGATAGGGTCCGGAAACATTAATCTCACAAGACCACAACCTTTCCTAGTCATCATTGATCCACCAGTAGTCTGAGGGTCAGATGATATAACATCATGATCATTACGATGTAGTAAAGAATCCTCCAACTCCTGAAACAGATTAGATAAATGCTTCCTAGCCATATAAAACACAAAATGATTGTTCTTAGAAAATAGTAGAAAATAATTAATATATATTGATATATATTATATATGATTATACTGGAAATTAAATTTCAATATTCATCTCTCTCCTAATATTCATATATGATAGTATCAATATCTTCATATTCCTCCTCATTATCATTAATTTCCCTAGGGGTTTCAACTTCATCATCTCTTTCTATTCTAAAATAATTTGTTACATAAATAACATCATTGTAACCATTGAAACATAACTGTGGGTGTCATAATCGATATTTATTTCTCTTCATGGAAAAGATGGTTTTGGTTTACAGTCTTGAAAATTTTCAATTCCATTCAATTAAGAGGAACCACATTTACTTTGGATGAACTAAATTTCATGCAATTTAATTTTTATTATGCTCCACCAGTCACTAAGCCTTCTTGATGAAGAATAATAATTTGAATACCAAATTTTATGTTCTTTATGAGCCAATAAAAATAGTCAATTTGCTGCTATAAGGATTTGTATTTAATACCAATAATTACATGGTCCAGATGAACATAAAATCCTTTATCATTATCCAACCAATGACATTTAAATTTCATTACGTAATTTTGTCCTAAAAACACAGCTCATTTATTTCTTCCTCCAATATGTAAAAGTCAACTTCACTTTCTCTATGATGATATCCTCTCAATCAAACACCACTATTCATTTTTTTATTCCCCATATACATGTGTATAAAATTGAAACCATTCACAATATATGCATTATAATATTTAACCATTTTGGATGGTGGGATACCCAATACACACAATCAATTATCAATTTTATTAGCATGTTGAGATACTAAAAAATTTGGAAAAAATATCAATTTATCAAGTAATAAATTTATTTTACATGTTAAACCATAAAGAAATTACTTTTCCTGTTTTTTAAATGAGTTGGAAAAAATATTTTATCGACGTACTTCAAGGGAAGCTGTTATAATTTTTAGAAATTATTTCGTGATGTGATTATAAATTAGTCTATAAATAAAATAATATTAATTTAAATAAAAAATTTTCGAATAATTGATAGGATCACACATAGTAAAAATGGTTTTGTTTCTTCATAGTTGAGAAGAACATATGTATGACCCATATGATGTTCATCATTTGAAATCCAATGTTCCTAAAATCCACCAAAACCATGTTCTGGAAAATTAAAAACTGATAATTTATTCTTCATTTCATCATAAATATTTCCCTCTGTATATTCCATAAGGTTATTTTTTGAGTGATATTTAGATTGAAAATAATGAGAGAAAAGGAAAGAATTTTCCTCCTATAAATAAGCTTTTCCAATTAATCCTTCAACTGATGCTTTGTTACATAGATTTTTCATTAATTTATACATGAATATATCTAATGGTTAAATACCTCTGAACTATTCCACACCTCTTTTTTTCTTCATATATAAAATGTAATGTCAAATTTTCTATTTAATCAAAGAAAGTCAGCAGGAAGATTTTTTCCAATTTACAAAAGTAAATAAAACAACATATTCTTGCAGTCTACTTAGTGAATCATTGTATATTGTCACCACACATATGTCTTAGAAAAAAAATGTTATTTCAATTATATAATACAAAATAATATAATTAAAAAACCTCTAAATCCAATTTGTATAAGTGTTTCCATTATAACATGATAGAAATGAATTTTTAATATATTAATATGACCATTTCTAATACATCTAGTAAAATTGGAAACAAGACCATCTCGAAGCCTCAAATATAAAATACAATAACAATAGAACAAATTATTTTCTTTCAAAACAATATAAATAAGTTTTGGATTCATTAACAACTATGATCATTCATTTTCAAATAGTTTAAGTTCCTATCGCCTGCAAATTTTGCAAAGATCTAATCGTGCCTTCACATTATCATTGGTTTTACCAAATGTTTTCAAAAATTTATAATATATATTATCAAAATAGTTCTTCTCAATATGCATGATATCCAACATGTTATGGACCAAAAAATAATACAAAATGGAATATCACAAAAATTGATCCATTTTGTCCAATTTTTTAACTTCCCATATCCATCAATTTTTAATTTGTTTATAGTTTGTCCAATGGTAATGGGAGGTAATGAAAAGAAAATGGATTTTAAATCAATACCTAAGATCATTGTTTTAGGTTCATATCTTTCAATTATACCTTTTATGAAATGATATCTATTCCACCAAAAAGGATGATCGATATGAAGAAATATTTGATGAAACTCAAGGAAGAGAGGTTTTCTTCCATTGATAGGCATAAACACTTTGTTGTCAATCATGTAGTATAGACATGATTTTAGAACATGTTTTCCCCTTCCAAATAAAGTTTCATATACTAAGAACTCACTAATTTTCCATATCAAAGCATATTTCATTAGGAAACTTCATTTCACTACAACATCATATGTACTGACACCATTTCACCAAAATAAATTTAACTCACCAATTAATGGATTCATGTAAAAATCAATATTATTTTTTTTGATGTAATATATTTAATAATGTTAAAAATATATCTACTTCATTCATCAACATCTAAGGAGGTAAATTTAATAGTGTTATACAGATTGGTGAATATTAATACTAACTAACATAAGAACCAAATGTATTGAAACTGTCATTAGAAAGTCCCAATCACCCGTTTCATGCTTCGGAAGAAAAATATGGATATACTTGGTCAAAATGTTTCCATGAATAATCATTAGTGGAATTATTTAATATTTTACCTCTTAAAATATTTATTTTATACCATGAAATAAATGATGTTGTGTTCTAAGAAATGAATAAGTGTTACAATCTCAGTATAAGAAGGAAATACCTCAACTGTTTTACAGGAATCAATCCAAACTTTCCTAGTTAATCCTCCTTGTACCTCAATTGTCCGCATATTGTACAACAAACTAATGACTCGTTTTCAACATAATATATGATGAAATGATTTGAACATATACGAATCTTCTGATAACCAAGACCCTAATTATGAACCATTCTCATTCCCTCATAGAAATTTATAGGAAACATGTGTCATTTAGGCAAAAATTATTTAACTAACAAGAATGTATCATCAAAAAAGCTATTTGATCATCCCTTATTTGATTTAATAGCCATAGATTTTTCAACTACTTAAAATTTTCTTATCTTGCAACTAGGATATAAATCATCGTCAATAGGCATCAACAACTAATGAAATTGGAGTGGTTACAACTTAGGATTTAAATAAATATACTGCTAAGTTTTAGTTTGTTGAAAATATGGACCAGCTGCATCATATTCTATATTTTGAAATGGTGATGTATCTAGAACCAAAATATTAGTATGTTCTATAAAACTTTATTTACAATGTTGACACTAAAAAAAATATACTTTTTGAAAGCCAAAATGTAATAGATAACCCCCAATGTTGTCAAATTTGTCAAAAACTCCTTATATCACATTTCTTATATAGAAACTTAATTTTCCATTGTGAAACAAATTATTCTTTTAATGATTAAATGATAAAAAGGATTCAACACCCTCAATATATATAGGATTTATACAGACATCATTTCAATTCCAATGTTGATTTATCTAATCATGATTATGTAATAAAGAATGTTTTCGACTTCTTTTCTCCATATTTCTCTTAAAAATAAAAAATAAAAAAAATGTTTATTATTAATTTAATATAAAGAAAAATATGATCCAAAAAGGGTAGAAATGAAAAATTAAAATTACTTGAAAATGTTGTCAAATTTCTATTTAATGTTGATTTTTACTAGTTACCGCTAATTTTTACTGATTGATGTTAGTTTTAATTAATTATGGTGATTTTTTGTTTATTTTTACTAAACATTACTTATTACCACAATGTCGTATTTGTTTTTTCTAATTAACACAAATTTTTAATAAATATATATATTTATAGTTAATTTTTACTAATTACCACTAATGACTACTAATTTTTATTAGTTCATGACATTAATTCCAGATTTTTATAAAATTAATACTTATTAATACTAATTATTTCCAATTATTACTAATTATTACTAATTATTACTAATTATTACTAATTATTACTAATTATGACTAATTATCACTAATTATTACTAATTATCATTAATTATTACTAATTATTACTAATTATTTCAAATTATGACAAATTATTAAAATTTATTCTAACTATTACTAATTAGAAATAATTATTACTAAATAATCCTAATTTTAATTAATTATTACTAATTAGATCTAATTATTAATAATTATTACAAATTATTTTTATTTAATACTAATTATTATTAATTAATACTAATTATTACTAATTGTTACTAATTATTACTAATTAATACTAATTAATACTAATTATATGTAACACCCAAAGATTCCGTGGTACGCTTCTCTTTGAGTAATACAGTAGCATGTGTTGTACGTAACTTCGAGTTTTAACACACCACAACCAATCAAACCAGCCGTTATGAACAGTAATACCAAATTTTTGAAATTTTATAAATTTTATCATTCAAAATGGATTTCATTTTTGTATTCATAGTATCAAAATTATCTTAGGGTGAATTTTTTGAATTTTTCTGAAAACTTTCAATTTTTGATGAATAGTGAAAAACACTGAGTTATAGTTTAATACCGAATTTTTATTTAAATAATTATTTATTTTATTTAAATTTATTTTAGGTCAAAATACATACATAATAACTATATAAGTTCAATTTAATTCATTGGAGTCAGTTTATAATAATTTTAGAAATATAAAAAATTTATTGAACTTTTCACCGTCTTTTACCCACCTCCTAAAAGAATTTGCAAATTCACATAAAAAATTATTTTACCGCTTCTGTGAGTGGAATTTCCAACATTTAAGAGAAACTGTTGATATCAGTAAGAAATATTTGGTTCAATAAGATGAAAATAATTTTTGGTGAATAGTATGTTTTTACTTTTATTTACCACGGTTAAAAGTAAATAAGGTAATTAAGGGTAAAAATGATATTATAATTATTACCCTAAAACATGTCATAATTCTATTGGAGAAGTTTAATTAGACAAAAAAACCTTAGTAATAAAATATGATCCTCTTTGGTCCACTTGGATTAGATTAGGACATTTTTAATTATTTAATTCAAAGAAGAGTTAAAAGAGTAAAAATCAAAGTTTAATAAATAAAAAAAATTTAATATAGGGTTATACATAAGGTAAATTATACTATAAATATTCAATAAAAATATAAAACTATTTCCTACATAACTGTATTTTATTTATATTTTTTAGACATTAAATAATTTAATTTATTTATGACACAATGATGATGCAGTAATTACTTAATTAATGAACTATTAAATTTATTGATATTATAAATATCTAAATTAATTTAATTTGAGACTTTTTATGAATTCCAATAATTTTCTAGGTTAATATGACATATTAGGGATGGTTAGATGAATTGTTTCGGAAGTGATAATGCTGTTATGAATTTAACAAAAACAAAATACCAAATAGTGTCAAAATTGACATAAGAGATTTTTTAAAAGAAATATTAATTTATTAGTTTCTATTATATTCCTAAAAATATAAGGATCAGCCAAAATACTTATATAATGATATGTGTATAATTAATTATCCACTTGGGGTTATCTTGGAATTATATGGTATGTTTATTAACCAAATAATATGAAAATACAAAGAGGTGTGGTAAATGTCAAACTATTTAACTAAGAGTTAAATCTAAGAGATAAAGTTAATATAGGGACCCAAACCTGTCTAAAACCAATTGTTTGAGTTGTTTTGACCCATACCCACATTATATTTTAAATAATCCATTTTAGATCCATTAGAAATCAAAAATGATTTTATTATAATATAATATTTCTAGCTTTTCTTAAGGTGCCCCTCACCCCTCTTATAAAAGGGCATTACCCCTTCTCTAAAATTCACACCATAAAAGCCATTTGGCTCGGACAACCTCTTCCAAAATACCCTCTCAAATGTCCTCCTTTAATCCTATATGCCTTCCTTTAGTCAGAAAGCCAACCTAAGAAGCCCTTTTGATCAAATCAAAAAGAAGAACCCGAAGTAGAGGTAAATATCTCATCACCACTTTCAAGTTCCTTTCTTCTTCCACTTCCTTTTTGTTTGTTGTTTCCATTATAAAATATTAAATCTAGTATCATCTATATAATTTGATGTTAATATAAATATGGTATAACTAAATTCATTATTCTATCCACCCTTTGAATGACATGTCACCATACGTGCGTATGTACGACTTACCGTCTCCACGTCGTGGTGTTATTGTTATTCAGTACATTATTATTTTGATGGGTATAATAATGATGTTTAGTTGATTTAAATAATAAATATAACATGATAATGATTATTTATATATGATATATTATACAATTATTTATTATTTAAATATCAAAAGAATTATATTGTCGCTCGTGCTTATGTACGGATTACCATCTCCACGAGCGCGATGAGATTCCTTCCCCATCGTATCCATTAAAGAATAATTTTCATTAGATGATTAAAAATAATTTTTAAATACTTGTTGTAAATCTGGATATGAATAAGATACATCCCATATATAACAGATATTACTCAAATAACAAATAATATAAATAAAAATGAATCCTTTAACACCCAAAACGATGATAATATTATGATATTATTAACAAAGAAATGTTAAAAGATCATATATGATATCATATTAATGTATATGATTATTTTATAATTTAATAAAAATTATTTCACCATTATACAAGAGTTTTACCTACCCTTGACCAAGGAAAAGTACAAGGTAAGGTTTAATTTCACAATTTCTTTATTATCTGAGGTTGTTTATACGTAATTACCTACTGGGACCTCTTTATCATCCACATCCATGTTTCTTAAAGATGTATTTCAAAAAAAATTAATATTTTATAGACTATGGGTTAAATTCATTTATAACATAGTTTGACTTTTATAAAAATTTTATAAAGGAATATTTCCTTCATTTTCCAAACAAGGTACTTTTTTACCTTTTTGAAAAATTTAAGGTAAGAATGTTTTTTAACATATACGGAGAGTGCGGCTATTTTATGCCATTATATCATCGTCAAAGCGTTCCTTACAATATTATAGAAATATTTTGAAAATAAATTTTTCTTTTATAATTATATGACTTTTAAATGATTTCAAAATAGAAAGAGATATTTCCCAAAAAAAATGTTTTGATTTCTTCTAGGTCAACACCCTTTGATGGATTGTAAGCATATTTGAAGTTAATTTATTATGATACAAAACATCCATATTTTATTGAAGGTTTTGTGATATGTTTGACTATGGATGTTCTATTTTTATACCATTCATGGTTTATAGATAAATTATAGAAATTTCGTAAGCTATTTTTAATGTGAGTGTTTATGTTATGTTTAAACCTTTTCATATGAGGAATGCATTGGTCTTAGTAAGTGACGGGTGGAGCCTGCTATAGCTCCTCGATGCATCGGTAGGTCTCATTAGACCAACTAGTGTCTTGTCACAAGGCCTTGACATAAATCTTATTTGTAGTCTTGGCACAAGGCCTTGACCATGTGGTTATGAATGTCTGGAATTATGCATTCCATCATTATGAAAGTGGCTATTGATATTGCATGTGATTATTCGACTAGTAGAATATCCATGTGAGTAAGTAAATGGAATTATTTTGATTTTATATTTGCCATATTATACTGAAGTCGAAGTTTAAAAGGCTTTTGTTTTAGTTTTATACATTTCCATAAATGTTTATGCTTATTTATGAAAGTTTCGACTATATTGTTATCCTTACTGAGCATCTGATCTCACCACTTTATATGTTTTATTTTTTACAGGATGCGAAGAAGTATTTTATGAATGACCTCTAGGGATGGTCCGAGGGGATATGAGTGTGTTATATGGAAACAATGTTGTTGTAGTTTTTCATTTTATGATGTAATGTAATCTTTATGAATGTATCTAGTACATCCAAGGCTACTAAACTATTCGGACTTTCGAGACTTGATCTTTTCTGATCATGCCAATGTTATGTAATAATGCACCGAATCTTGGTAACTGGGGTCGAGGCGTTACGTTATACCTTATTATTACTAATTATTACAAATTATTACAAATTATTATTAATTATTAGTAATTGTTAATAATTAATACTAATTAATACTAATTATTACCAATTATTACTAATTATTACTAATTGTTACTAAAAAACTATTTATAACTAATTAATAATAATTATATATAATTATTACTAATTATAACTAATTATTACTAATTATTACTAACAATTACTATTATTACAAATTATTACTAGTTATGAGTAATTGCAACTAATTATTTCTAATTAAGAGTAATTATTTATAATTATCACTAGTTATTTGTAACTACCAATACTTATTAATAATTACCACTCATTATTACTAATTATAACTAATTATTACCAATTATCACTAATTACTACTAATTACTGACAATTTTAATAAATTATTACAAAATAATACTATTTAATTTAAATTAAAAGCATCATTCTTGATTAAAAAAATTATTTCTTAAACTAATTATTGAAAAATAAACTAATTCAAATGAAATACAATTACAATTAATTAATAATTATTATTACTAATATAAGGTAAAATAAATTAAAAAAAATTAAATAAATATCTTAAAACTGAGGCTTTCGGTTGTTGAAAAGCTTGAAAGTTTTTCCACTTTAAAATTTAAAATAATGAAAAAAGTAAATAGAAGAATATGAGAGGAAATAAAGAGAGAGAAGTTCAGAAAAGTTTGAAAAAAAAAATCGGATGGGGTCAATATAGGTTAGGTCATTTGCAATGGGTCCCGTCGCAAATAGTTCCACTGGCATTAATTTGTGGCGGCGGTTAAAAAATGTATTTGCAACGGGGCTCATCGCAGATACCGTCATCCAACAATTTAATTGGGAAGGGAGAAAATCTAATCACAGATAACATAAAAGGAAGGAAATCATTTGCAAGGGGACCTGTCAGAAATACTTTCCTCCCAACACAAAATTTGTTACAAAAGTAAACTCTTGTTTAAAATAAAAAAAATGATAGAATACTATTCACGACGGGGGTACATTCCCACCAAAAATAGTATTCTTGTTGTCTTGTGTGCACTATGCGCAAAAGTTATTTGCGACTGGAATTTCATCCCATCGTAAAGATTCTTTTTAAATGACAATTTGTGATGGGATATGATTCCCATAATAAATAGCCTCTCTCAACAAACTATTTACAAAGAGTAGTTATCCCGTCTCAAATGGCTATTTTCCCATAGTGCTTGATTCCTACCATCTCAGGATATATAGGGACACCCTAATGTTCTATCATGGGTGTAGAAATAGAAAAAGTTAAAAATACCCCTTCCACGTGCACGAGTTAGGCCTACATGGGGAACCCCATAAGAATTATGTAGGGCCTAATTCTCACTTTTATAGGATATGTTGAAGACACACGTATTTTATATCCTAATCCAAACACAACAAAAAAAATCCCCCACATTCCTATTCGTGAACTAGATCTATATAAAAGGGGTCCAATATGTGTCTCACCCCATTCATGAGATTGTATTCAAAGGAAAATTCCCCCTTCACACACAAGAGTTTGATTAATGTGTGCCGAAACCTTTCTAGAAAAATGTATGGTTTGATTATGATTTAAACTACATATGTATTAGCGCTCAAAACATACATCACAAGCACATCAATCATGATAATTCCTTCCAATGTATGGGTTAAACAAGTGTATGAGAAATATTTCTACCCATTCCCTAAAACTTTTGTCACAGAATGCTCCTTTCATGTTTAGTCACTCTCATTTCCCATGAAAAACTGTATATATAGGGAAGTTTGAATCTCTATAAACCTCTCCGACAATCAAAAATGGATGTTCAGTGTCCCAAGGACACCTTTGTTTGACTATGCATGATATTCCCTAGTTGGATCTGCATAAGTTTCCCACAAAAAGGCATATTGACAAAAGAAAAATTCATCTTTAAGAGAGTATTATCATATCTCTATACACCATAATGATGGATTTCATCCCACAACACTCCTTGGATTCAGAAAACCCCCAAATTATAGTTTTCAACCTTTCCCCTTCATGTCTGAGGATGATGGAGTATTATTCAATAGATTACCATGAAAATGAAATATTTTTTTATCACTATGTCAAATCTAAGTGACCTTAAATTTTAATCCTTTAGTGTCCATTCCATATGACATTAAACCACATGTTCCCTATACTAGTTTCAGGGTGTTATACTTCACCATTCTCCATCCCTCCTTTACAAAATCCAAATTCTTATAGTAGTGGTTTCTCATTCATGGATAATGCTGATACAGATTCCCTTATCATTTTCAAACATCATTCCCTTGACAATCGTCCCTTCGTTTTCTGGAGAAATACAAATTTTCAAAAATTACATAGCCATTAAAAAATGGAGGGTTAGTTTTCTAAGGACACCTTTTTTAACCGTGAATAATATTCCCAAGTTGAATTTGAATAAGTCACCCACTAAAAAGGCATGTCAACCAAAGGAAAATTCATCCACATGAGAGGCTTTTCCTACCTATATATGCCCCCAAAAACATCATGTTAAAATCCTTTTTTATGGTTAATCCTCATTTAATTTCCCCATATCCTGCCTCAGATTCAGAAAACACAAAAATAAGGTCACGAATAATCCATCTATCATGTCTGAAAAATATTGGCACATTCTCGACTAATAATTGCTATTAGTGTTCTCACCCCCTAATTCTTGGTCAAGATTGTTTCACCTAAAACATCTGTTTCATTGGTCTTGTATTCAAGAGTCTATACTTCCCATGAAAAGTGACACAAAACATTCTAGGTTGAAAACCTATAAAGGGAAACCTAATCTCAAATCAAGTTACACAATCTAAGCCTGCATCATAATGGGATTAGGAAAAAAATTGGTTACTAACTGAAAAAACACAATGTTTTCAGGGTTTTCCATATAATTCTATAAATATTCAAAATTCTTCTCGTAGAGTCCCTCAAATCAGGCAAACATTAGGGCATTATATGATCATGTAAATTTGATTGTCCCATATTGTAATTGAAATGTATATCCAGTGATGAAACAATTCAAGTCAAATGATTTGGGGTCTCCAAAATAGACCCAAACCAACCCAATCGGGCTGGTTCAGTCCGGTCAAGTTTAAAAAAATTATATGCATGACTTGAGTTACTTTGGTTTGACCCATGGTCAGCTTGGGTCATGTCACGGGTTGGAAAAAAACAAACCCGACCCAACCAAACCAACTTGAGGACCACACCTCTGTTGATATTCCCTCTTTCATGACCTCATCTTCGTAAACATTGCTATTGCCTCTCCCTAGAATCAAGAAAATAAATCCATGAAATTAATGGTTGAATATTTCCAGTTTTCCAACTTGTAAAACGAAGGTAGTTTCTCCATATTGGTTTTGTTAGGTCTAAGTATTAATATTCTATATCTTCTATAGGTGAGTCTCAAAATAACTATTCGTTAAATTATTCCAAATTCCCAACCCATAAAACTTGTTATGGGCCTGAATCATAATGTAATAGCACACCAAGTTTCCATGAATATAGCTGCATGTGAGAAACAATCGAATAATTTTAGCTCGGATTCATTTTCATCCCCTAGGATTATAATCCCCACCCATGAGGGAGGGAGACAAGGGGCGCAGTTTAGTGCTGAAGGTTTTAATCGGGGATTGTGGATTCTATATATCTGACATTTTGAATACCTAAAACTACTTCTATTGGATCGGTTCCAATGACAAGACACTCATTGTATTCCTCCTTGTATGCATCCATGCTTTCTATCACCCACCATTTTATTAGGTTGATTCATCAAAGGGATAGGGGTGGCCCAATCGTGGAGAGGAAGTTAAAAAGAAGCAGGGGATATGTCCTCTTAGAGTAAGTTTAGAAAAATAATCATACAATATTTTCTACATAAACCTATCGACCCGACTTGAACCAACACGATCCAATATGGGTTGGTTCTGGTCGGATCCAAACTAAAAACCCTATCTGACCCCACCAGATTCGAACATACATTATTTTCTTAGGTTGGGTCCAAAAATCCAAAGCCCTGACCCAACCTAGCCCATGGACACCCCTAAAATAGAAGAATTATCATTCAAAATACATTGAAATTTGTAATTAAGGTACATTTTAGGATAAGATGATGAATAATTCTTGGTGGGAAAAACGTTTTCGATCATTTACTAAATGAGAGTGGAGGATTATCCACAACATGGAGTCTCTCTTTATGAGTAGGACATTGTTACTATAGATCCAGATTAGAAAACTCAAAAAGCTAATGTGGTGCTTGACCTAATTCATTTATAGATTGGTGGAAATCTGAAAATGTTGATGTCTCGACATTAGTGTGAGGTTCGCAATTCCTCTTCCCTCTTAGGCTTGTCCAATCCTACATTTTCCTCCTATAATAATGGTTTCCCTTAAATTAAATTTTCCTTCAAGATTCAATTATTTATTGAAAATCTTAAATTCTAGATTGATCCACTCCACCTCTTGAAAAAACCACTCCTAAGGTTCTATGCTCTAAAACTTCAACCTATCACCTTGTGTCCATGTATGCAAGGGGGTCTGAGAAATAAGCTTCATGATGCCTTTCTATATTTGTCGGGGTGTATAAAAAATCTCATTAAACCTTCCAATAATACCTTGGAATTTCTCTTGGAAGGAGGAATATATTTAGGAATAAGCACCAACATATAGAGTCTTGATTCATCATCCTCGATATGGCTTGATTTGGAAGAAACCACCTCCATTGTAATATTAAAAGGTGGAAATATTAGAACATTTGCTGAAGATGCGGAAACTTGTTTCCACAATTCTAAAATCATAACATTTAAGAATTCAATGCATTAATTATCGAAAAAAATAATTGGTGAAATAAGGGAGAACTACCATGGCTCTTAAGAACATCAACATTATAGACCTCCATTGTCTTGTCATCAGCTAGAAAAATTGATGTTATATCCTCCACCTTAAGTTCGACTTTGGATTATTTCATATACAATCATGGTGTAGGCTCATGCTAATCCATGTTAGAAATCTCTAGAAGGGTGCTCACTGATATTATACTCACAAGAATAACCATCACAAAGATAGGAGTGATAACTAAATTTAGCTCTTCTCGAGTTCAATTGCTCCCTCTTCCATGGTTGGGCTCCCTATAGAGGCATGATCCATACACTCATCTAAATCATTGGTCTATAAATGTTCTCCCACTATTGGGAAATAGGTTTTCTTATCATAAAGACATATCCTCCCTATGGTGGATTGGGATCCCCAGAATAGCCTTAATTGTCCTAGGTTCCCTATCATGTTAGCTACAACTTCAAGAGTTATCACATTTATCTCCAAACAAGTATGGGCTATAGGAACCTAGGTTTTCTCTACCTAATTACTCACTGAACCTTCAATAATTCTTATTCAAGATGATTATTCTTAAAATTAAGACACATATCCTGAAAACTAACTAATGAAATGAAATAATCATCCATTATCCCTAACATTAGATGTATCATCAGTTGTGGTTATTATCGATTCCCCATGGTGATACATAAGTATTATCCCCAAGAAAGAACAATAGGTGGGGTCAGGTGTGGAAATACTCAAGAAGGATCTGCATGTACCACCCCGATATTCTCCATTTCCCTAAGATATCCCTCTCCAGTGACTCTTACATACCAAGGGATATTCTTCCCAATTTTGGTTCCTCTTTCAGTGTATTCCAGGGAAGTAATAGATTCACAAATCTCCCCAAGATCCAACAAGTACCAATAGTAGAAGTTTAAGTTCATGATGGTTATAAGAGAATGACTTGGTACCAATTACCTCTTCATCAGTATCATCTTTCCACATCATAATTACTACCATGACCTCCACTCAATTAGACCAATAAGTTCTTCCCCTGTATGAGGGGAGGAAGTTATACATTTCCTCAAATATATATCCACCTAATTAGGATCTTAGAAAACAGGTATGCAAATGGTAGTTGTGACCAATTTCAAGTTTGGAAGCTTCATAGCATTTTCATGGAGTGTTTCTCTAATTTATTTAATAGAAGTGTTTTATCTCAAAGTATCCCATGATTTCTAAGTATCTGGGAATGTATCAGTGATGGGAATGGATAATTGGGGGAGGTATTCCATGGGATGTAGGGATGATTCTAACCTCCACATTTTTTTTCTGTGTGCCTCAACCAGCCTATAACCCTCTAGGACTGAGAAATTGTGAGACCCCAGATGGGAATGAGGAATTTTTACAACCCCAATTTTGGTAGGGGGTCGAATTCATTATATACCTTGGATTCATGAATATGATCTTCACCATATTCATTAACCTCATTCCTCAATAAGGAAATCACTCATTGAGAATATTATATCAATTATGCTAGGAGTGGACTGTGTCATCAAGTTCTTGAAAATAGGTGTCCACCCACTTGGGCTTGTCATCATCAGATATAGTGGAATACAACGACACATAGTCGTACCTAGTCAATTCAGAACATTTCTATTGAAGAAAAAACTATATTACGCGAGATGAATGTGCACACCTCCAAGAATCCCAATATCTCAAGGAAGGTGAGAAAGTCGCATCATGAGTGATGGATACTAGATCTTGATAGTTGGTACCAAGGTAATTCGAGGTTGAACACAATGCCTTCAATATCTTCCATGGGGGATCTAAAACCAGGGAATTTCTTGGATGCTTCTTGAGACATGAATTCCCAACTTTTTTTCTTTGTTTCCCTCCAATTTTATGCACTTTTGGTATTTAACAATAGGAACCGAGTCATCCATTTAATATTAGGGGTATTATTAGTTCCAAACTTCAGCATTGGATATAGTAAGTTTTTGTTAGAAACCCACGAAAGATGAAAGCCTAATCCATCAACGTGTCACCTCTTGAGTGAACATCATCCTGAGATGTAGACCTATAATTAAGTGTTTCACATAGAATGAAGTGTTGATGATCAGAGGGCATGTCATCTGGAAAAAATTGAATTTGCATGCACATTTATAGGGTGGGTACCACTCTTATATAAACTCTCATTTAATCCCGATAAATAATATGCCTTCCCTTAGAGAGATAATATATCCTCACCTGGAGAGGTTTCTAGATCCTTCATTGACAAAATTACTACAAGGGGACATAAGGATCTTTGGGGAAATGATAGTGATAGTTGAGTTGATACATCATTTCCTGCTCACTACATTCTAATGAAATCACCCCATTAATACTTTGGAAGTATGTATCAAGGGAGCCTCTAATATCTATTGAGTATTGATATTTGTGTAGCCTTTAATATGGGATGAAACCCATCCCCAGATAACCTCGAAGGGACCCACCAACCTGTATGGTGGCCTCCCCTCACTGATCCATCCTAAAAAATGGTAAATCATTTCCATCAAGAATCAAAAGAGGTTAATAAACCAAAAAATGGCCAATTATGACACCATTATGAAAGTCGATACTCTAACCCTGATACCAGAACGAACCGTCAGCAGGCTAGCCACTCAAAAATGTGGAAATAAAGGCCACCAGTTGCAAAAACTATTCATCATTAATAATTATCTTCCATCCCCACTTTTTGAACCAACACTCCTAAAAAATTGGCATGCATTCACCAATATCCATTCGGGTCTCAATAGTCAGGAAAGTTCTTAGCCTCCTTTCACAGGGATATAAGACACATAACATTGTAAAGGTGTTAATCTAATCAGAAAATGGGATGACTTTATTTATATAAGGGTCTCCCATTAATAGGTCTCTCTTATTTTCAATAAGTTTCATAGAAAGAGGGGCTTCCTCTCTTTATTGTCCCATGGTAAATGGGGTGGAAAAATTTCTTCATCCATATTACCTATGATGTGAAACCCTGAAATGAAGCATAAATCAAAAATATTGATCCTGACCTCCCTATGCACTAAGTGGAAGGTATTGGTGTTCCGGCTCTACCTTCTATGTAGTTGTGGGGTAATATTTATATTTTGTTAGTGTAGGTCTAGGATAACCATACCACCTTATATATACCCACATCAGTTAGATCTTTCTTAAATTCCCCACATGTTTGGTGGACTCAAAAGGGAAACCATCGGTACATGATAAATTAGCCCCCAAGGAAAATATCCCATTTATATGACTACCCTAGTTGCTCCTTTATCATGTCCTTTCTTGCAGTGCTATGATTATAATGGATTTTTTCATCAGGCTCTCACATGGTTTCCTCTAGTGACCAAGGAGTTTATTTTAGAAGATACTGAGCAGTAAGGGTTACTCAAATGAATTCCTCATTTTCTGAAATGTTGGATCAAGGAATATTGTTATATTCAATTATACGAGACGCATGTTGATTTGTTTTGTGCGCTGCTAAAATTTCAACATCAAATGGTAGCCTGAATCCATAAAGGTGTATCCTATCTAAGACTGGATACACCCTTTGACTTTCACTAATAAGTCCCATCAAGAGTTTATGAAGTGTTATGGTGATTATTTTATCATTATAGTAAATAGAATTGATTATATCATTAATCCTTCCATCAGTAGAAGAGAGAGGAGAAACAATAGTAGTATAAGTGGCCTGTGAAGGTTCTATCCTATTATCTGCATCAAAATATGGAAACATTGATGTAGTTTTTATAGAGGAAAATAATAAATACATATGAACTATTAGTTCATGAAGAACTAGCCCTAGAAACAATAGATTGTGAAGATCCAGGATGGGAGGCACTGGCCCACAAATCCTCAGTTTGTGAAGCACTAGCCCCTAAAGTGTTGGAAAATGAAACATCATTATGTGGGCTTCTCCATATGTGAATCATTTGGTTGATTTGTGGAAGATTAAAACATTACTATTTATAGATGTCTATGTTCATTTTGTGGAAGGGGAATCCAAAAAATAAATGTTATGCAGAATTTGGGGAGATTTGGAGTCTATATAGTTCTCAGTTCCACATGAAATCTAGTAGAAGTAAAATTAGTCAGGACACCTATTTATAGGCATGATTTCCACCTGTGGTTCCACTTACATACTATAAAATGGCTCCAAAAAAGACTAATTTTTACCTCAGAACAACCTCCTCTTCATCTCAATCAAAACCCATTTGAATGGATGCATTTGTGGGGTCCTAAAATTTTCAAACACAAGAAGAAGAAAATTCCATTAATTTGGAAGAGGATAATAACAAATACGAATAAGAGTTCAAAGAAAAATGTTCAATGGTGGAGATATGTGAAGGATAGGTCAATTCCATAAAGTGAAAATCTCTTTGTGTACCACTGCTCCACATGGAGTTTCACCGCATCGTGAAGTTCCAACAAATGAAATATTTCATGGAATGGAATTGATTGATGGTGATCATGAATGAAAATTCAATCATTTAAAGGTTTGGATAATGTTTTCCTTCCCTGTGAAAAACTACCCCCATGAATGACCATCCCTGTGAATGAAATAGTGTGTCAGATGAGATGGACCGTTGGTGCCTGAAAATGAAAAGGAAATCATTTTTGGGGCCAAACAGTTATTTATGCCCCCGTGAACAGATTCCACCATGAATGAAATCATTCACAGGCCAAGTAATCTTATTGTTCTCTCACAAAAAGGTATGTGTCCCACTCTAGATGACTAGAAATGTGGTTATCTGGTCCCTCCTCTCTTTTATAAAAAAATCCTCGAGGGGGGGATGAAAGATGACTAAACTAAAGAGAGTTGAAGGTGATGAGTGAGGAGGAGATTAAAAAACAATGCCTCTGAGGAAAATAGAGAGAGATCTATTGATTCCTAGCAAGTAAACATCTTTGGATTAGTAGTGAGGAGGAAATAATAAATCATTTTTCCATCTAGGACCTTAAAACCCCTTTGTAGACACCATTCCATAGTTTATAAATGGATAAACCCTTTATAAAAAATAATCCCACATAGAAAATGTTATGCGAGGTGAACCTTGTACCATGATTCAAGATGTTACACTAGAGGATTTAGTCCTTGTGTATTAACATGCTATTCAGACAGAACCTAGACCCGTGTTGTAACATGATACATGGGATGAACCCATGTACGTAAAACACAATGCTATGTGGATGGTACCCTCACCCATGTTATAGAATTACACTTGGAGGTAACCACATCCCTCCGAAGAACATGAAATGTGAAATGGGGAACACTAGGTCATTATACACTTCAAATACTATCACTCGCTACTGTCATATCATTGGGCCCCATGTTGACCCATTTGGGAACCAATCCAACAGCATTATGCCCAGTCCTCTCCTAATGCTTCCTGATATGTATGATCAAATCATCAAGCAGCAGAGTGTGTCGTCATGAGTCTACATACCCATGGTACGTGGAGTCATGTGCGTAACAACTACAACAAGGTGGGGACATAGAATGTCTTTAAGTCTACATTAACAACGTAACGAGTGTTTCATCCTTGGAAGTACTCAGGTGAACCTCCCGGTTTTAGGTGGGGAAGATGGTGATAACTCTATAATTTCTCTTTGTAATGGAATGAGGTCCTCCCCCATGAACCAATTGTAGGGTATCCCTCCTCGAGTAACCCCTAGTCTTTTTCATGGGAGGCAACAATCTTGCTCCTCTTTTCCTTAGCATAGGTTGTAGCTAGATAAATCCCAATAAGTAACTATGCCAGTTACCAAAATAAAATAGGTTTTGGGAACACTCAATAACCTATCCCTATCCATTTTGGATTCATCACCTCATCCACTAGTAGATAGAGTGGATCATTTGATCTTCAGATCCACAACTTTTTCTTATTTCTCACATCGAACATGATTTGCGTGGGATTAGAGGTTTTTGGAGATCATGACCTCTACATGGTCCTAATATAAGTACTCCTTCTATATAGATTTAAGCCCCAAAATATATTCATATGGGCTTCCTATATGGTGTAATCTCCAATCACATTCACTTCAATGGGAATATTTCATACATAAACCCCAATCACATGCTTATATGGGCCTCCTATAAGTTGAAAGACTCAACTTACCAAACTATGTGGGATTTGATTCCCAACTTAGTAGGATGCATAAGAAGCCTCCCTCAGGTCCAAACCCAACCCCAAATTCACCCAAAAGTTATCTATTAGACTTTACCGACAATTTTATATCCACCTGGGAGATCACATCTCTTCCGGGCCCCTCTGGCTGCCTTGACAAAAGTCTGACACCATCTTTGACAAAACACCTTTCACTAAGAAAACCCTATGGCATGGGATTAAACTGTATGGTTGGGTGCTTGTCACACAACCTCTAAATGTGATTTTCCCAATTAAGTGGCACTGAACTATGTGGGTTCTATTCTACTCACAAGGTTACGTTAGAAGCCCATCATATGGATTTGATCCTAGAATCAACAAAAATTCCATCTCCTTGGACGACAACAAACTCTAGATTGCCTCACCACATGGCATAAAACCATCAACATCCTAATAAAATACCAAAGAGTCGTTGATCCATCTATAAAAGGGTTTCATTGATGGAGAACCTCAAATACATTTAGATTTCCCCAGCAATGGAGAACCTCTAATACATATGGATGATTATTAACCCATTCATTTTTATAATAGATCATTACCTTGGGATAATATGCATTTGAATACTTTGGAAGGAACAAATGATAACCAAACATATCATAAATCTTTAATAGAGTCTTGTACTAGGAAATATTTCCCCCCAAATGAGTGTGATGAGCTTGAATTCTCATCCTCTTGACCAATGTGTGTTCTTAAGTATTTTTGGACAAGTTAGCTGACAAAAACCTACCTTTGGAAAGTAGGTCCCTGATTCATCATAGATGTAACATATTTTGGGTGCATCTTGATCTATAAAAAATATTGGAAACTATTCAAAGATAATGTGCCTAATTTTATTGACTGCACACAACTCAACAACCTATAATCAACCATCGGGTGATAATGATCCTTCATTGGAAACACCAACTCTTTTCATCAATTTGGTAATCCTAAGCGTATATATATTATGATCTCACTATCCAATGATTTATTTTATTAGAAATAATAATTTTTAATGGGAAATGATTATGGTCTTGAACACCCAATCATCTGATAAATAGAGATAATCGTTAACAAGTTGATTGATCTTTCATAGACCTTCACCTAAATCGCCTCCAAAGTTCGGATCTTGTGTGAAACCCTTATCTATATCCTTAGTCCCAACCAAAATCCTATTATAATGAATTGTCATTTATATCAGAGATTCATAACTTTTTTATCAATTTTTATCTGATTTGATTATCTAATATTTATGTACCTTATAGACATTACAACATCTCCCCTTTTCTTCAGATGTGATGTTAATATCTATAATACCTAGCTAAAATCTATCACTATATCCCCAAAAAATATTAAATCACTTTGGACAATATTCTGGTGTGATTGGGTATATTGTAGTGTGATAATTCAAAATACTTAAAAATTAGTAAAATCTCAAATTTTTTCATCTTAAAACATTGTGTCCTGGATAGTTCATCTTTGGGGCGTGTCTTAAAAAACTATATTACTATTATTGCACCAAATTAACATGATTTGGATAATTGTGGTGTGAACTTCATCTTTTTTGTTATAATTATTAGATTTCAGCATAACATCATTTTTTTCAAACCAATGGGTCACCAAAAACTCAAAGGCTGTAAATAATTTCACAATTGATTCCTTATAATATATTAGGTTAATATATACTGTCAAACACCCTTTTATGTGAATTTACTCTTTTACATATGATTAAACTACTCCTTTTCTTAAAATCCTTCACATTGTAACATTTATTACCATTTAATGAGGCATGTATACAACATTCACATCTTCTATATCAATCTTTTGCAGTGTGGAAAGAACCCCCCACATCAAGATTTTTTCTTCCTTCAAATACATTCATTGCAACTCCCCTCAAGTCTAATTCACCTCTAACTCATCAATGAGATTTTATTCAATAAAAAAACATGAAAAATATTATGTATATAATGAATTTTTTTCCTTAAGAAACAATTCATATCATTCATACAATATATATTTAATTTAAGCACTAAATTATTGGATATAATAATGTTATTGGGAGTACTCTAACTCTCAGTGTAAAAATCATTCTTTGTTGTCCAAGTCTCACTTGAGAACAACTCATATCATTACATTTACCAATCCACTTCAGGAAATTCTTCTTCAATTGAATACCAATAAATTCCCCTAATCATTAAGGGAACTTCAATTTTGAAATATTTATTTTCCCATTATGAAAGTGTTATTGGTGAAATAATCATTTATAATAAATCTATCAATTTCTTGGGAAGTTATTTACATAAAGATGAAAAAGGGAGTTAATGTATGAACTTTGATTAAAGTATGGATACTACCTTTTATGTATCATGGATTTAAATTATAATTTGGGTATACCTATGTTCACCTACTACACTAAAAACTTATATAATGTCACAAAGAATCTAGTTTTATGGAATGAAAAATCATTGTTTGGCATTTTTATTAATACTATTATCTTTAAAACGTTTTTTTGTTGATTATTAATTTATATGTGGCTAAAAACTCTAATACATAATCTAAATACTTACCTGAGGATTTTTATCTTGATTATTTTTATTTTTGGGATGAAGTATGTCACTATTTTATATAAATTGTATTGAAATATTGTGAATGTTGGTGGATTGGGTGTCAAATTTATTTTATTTAATAAATCCTGGTAGTATCACTATATGTGGGGGTTATATTTGATAAATATAAGAATAACTTATTTTAAAAAATATTTTTCTACTCAACCATAATGTTTATAATATGTTTTACATCAATTCCTCAGTATTTACAACTAAAAAGTAAGCTTATCCATCTATTCAATGGTATTTTAAATGGATGTAATGTGAGAATTTTTAATTATAATAAGTTTAATTAAATAGAGAATCCTATTTTTAGTTTTATACTGGTGTAAAAATGGTTTTCTTCAAAATTGGATGTTAATAAATCCTTAAAAAATATTTCAAATGTGGTTAGTATGTGGGTCCAAGACTATTAATCTATATGATATAAGTACATTCCTATTTTAAAACTAATGGGGTTGGTTGAGTAGGTTTATAAATTATTTAATATTTTCAAGAATTCAATGGATTTTTATAATATATCAGAGGTATATAACTTTTACAAACCATGGGTATCCAAGATAAATTTATATTATTTTAGAATCTAACGCACCAAAAATTTCCAAATAATTGTATATTTTATAATATGGTATATTTTATATCCACATTCTCGTTCTATAAAGTTAGAGTGGATGGGATTAATCACATACTCACATCATGAAAATATGATAAGGCATTATGGAGATTCATTTTAAATATGTTTAAACTACGAGTTGTATATTATGATTTAACCATTCAAGAAATACTATTATACCAAAATTTAAATATATATTAGAAATTAAAAAATCTCTTCTTAGAATAATTTTTTTAATTTTTATATATTATTTGGTGTAATTATAATTTATTAAAATATTATTTCTTGTATATCGATGAGAAAACACGTATTTCCTTAATGATGTCTTCTCTCAAGGACACAATACACCTATACTCTACATCGCTAGGAAACATAGCATAGAATATCATTGTATTATATCAAATTTTAATCAAATAAAGGTTGAAATATCTTAATTATTTTATTAAAATTATTTCCCAACCCCACCCCTATAACACTATGAGATTTTAAAAGACCATTATATTTGATATTGTATACTACACAAAACACCAAGCACAAATGAAAAATGAAATATTATTATATAAATATAATTGTTAAATGATTACCATGCAGTTGGATAGTATGAATAGATTTAAACAACTTATGAAAATATTTATAAATATTTTATATAATTTCTTTACTAATAATAAATAAGTACTTCATTTTTAGTAAAATGATTTGATACTTTAAAAATACATTTCCTTAAAAAATAGTTTTTTTTCATTTTATGTGGGGGAATTAAAATTAATTTATTACCAATTTGATAATTTTATATTTATAAATGGACATCATTTTATAAATCATAATTTTAAAATTAACATAGCTAAAATATTTTTATTGTTCTAAAAGAAGTGATTTCCCATTGAATAATGACAAATATTGATTTTCATTGAAAACTGTATTTTATTTTCAAGAATTAAAAAATTCACATTTTATTTTTAAAAGGTTTAAAAGTAAAATTAGTTATATTATATTATGAGTAATAATATGAAGTTAATAAAAATAAATTTAAGGGTTTAATTAATTATAAAATATCTTTATACTTAAGAAGTCATTTTTAAGAAAACAAATTTTCATTGTATTTTTAATTTTAATTTCAAAATAATTTATTCCACATATGTAAATTTTTTCTTGGAAATAATTATTCCATATTCATTATTTTGAGGTTCAAATTGGGTAAATAGGACCCTTCTCTTTTTTGTCATAATGAATCGTAAACATAGAAAATAACTGTCAATGCGGTATGGTTAAATCATGTAATTAAGGTTAAAAATAATATGATATGAACTAAAAAAGACCATAACACATGACTTTATCCTATTGGATGATTTTATTTTGGAATATTTCACTAAATGTTCAAAAATATGGCTACTTGGTTCCATATTTCTTGGATTTTGATCTTTAAAATATGTATGTAAAAGATAATGTAAAAATTGACACATTCTTAATTTTAATTATTATAATATTTTATTAGAGGGATAAAAACAAATTCTGTACTATTATAAGAAAAATGAGAGTTACATTATTTTTTATCATGGTAATTTATTTTTAATTTTTATTGATGAAATAATTAACTTAAATGTATATGAAATGCCAACACAGTATTAACTCAATTAATAGGAAACAAAATATATTACAAACTCTAAAAGTAAAATTTATTGAGTGAGTTAAAGTAACCCGAGAATTTTATATACATATTTGAAACATTATAGGTGTGTTAAAATTATATACTTTAATTTCATATTTTTATTTATTTATTTGAATTCAAATTAAATGAATACTGTCAAAAATTATATTATTGATATTTATTTAAAAATATTATTTTTTAAATAATTAAAAAATAAAAAAACTATAAGAGGAAAATTAGGATAATATATGTCTAAAATTTAATATTTTTTCCATTTATAGGATAATTTTTTACTCATAAAAAAATATAACCTTATATGAGTAAAAGATGGGTTACCGTAGTTAAGGGTAAAGTTGGTTAACTAAGCGGTTAAAACAAAATAAGAGGTTTAAAATAAAATATATACCTATCTAAATTTTATTTCATGAATTTATTTCAACCATTTCTTATATTATCTTCAAAATTATGGCTACCTTTTTTTAACTTTCATGTGAAAATGAATTTATTATATTTATGTCATATTATTAATTCAATGTGTTTCCTTTCATTCACTATAAAAAGGAACAACCTTTCTTCTATCCTATACACAACCTAATGCCTCTTATATAGATGAAAACATGAATAATAATCTTGTAAAAGTCATTATAGATACTATGTATGTGCTGGTATTCAAAAAATACATACCTTAGGTCCCTTGAGGGAATATCTAAAAGAGTTATTTCAAAGAAGTGATAATCTTCCTTACCAACTCCTTCAAATTTCGTTCTTATTAAACATCCTATAAATCTCTTGTTCTCATTATAAAATAATGAATCCAATATAATAAATATAATGAGACATTATTATGATTATAATACAACCATTTTCTATATCATTCTAATTATATAAAAAGAAAAAACATTTCTCCTGAATATGTATGGATTACCGTCTCTATGTAAGGATGTAATTTTTTTCATCCCCACCCAATTTTAATACTTATAAAGTTATAAATAATGAATATATATTATTTTTATTACATAAATATACTTCTACAACTACAATTTCATATATACCTTATTATATTTCAATCCATTGGAAAATGTAAATGTTACTCATGTGTATAAGTGGACTACCGCCACCACAAAGTGGTGTGATTATATTTTAATTTATTATTTGAATGAATGGTAATAAAGATATTTTTGATGAATATATACTATATTTATATCATTATTAACATTACATATATTTTTGTATTAATAGAATAACCTCCATATTTTAATGATCAAAAATCATGTTTAAAATGTAAATGATGAATTTCAGGTTTTATTTAAGTCATATGTTTTTATGGATAAACATGAAAAAATGGATATTTCTTGAAATTAACATTAATAAATACCATATGAATAGATTTTTTTGTCTTTGAATTCCATGATACTATGTCATACTGATCAACTGAACAAACTACCTACCGAGAACTAATTCTGTCTAAGCCTTATACTAATGGAGCACTGAATTTCAAGTGATCAGATGTGTAAAGAACATAGTGCATGAACAAATGAACATACCGTGCGAAGCGATGAACCTATATCATTAATAAAATAAGATACCATGGGAATCACTGAAGTGACCATATAAATAAATCTAGTAATCAGTATAAGTTGAGTAAAAATTTATCTATGTAATATAGAAACCGCATGGGTTATTATAGTGAATAAATGAAGAGCTAAAATGGTCGCAAGAACAAGTAAAATGACCGTGAGAAGAAAAATATGTACCATAAGAAGAAAATTACAAAAATTGAGAATAAAACGACCTATTGAATGAAGGAGTGATGATTTCATGCTCAATGACCATTCCTATTGACCATTCATAACTGTCATTCAAGAAAAATGTGCTTAGTAACCATGGAACAATGTGAACATACCTAAGAAAAGATAACCTACTATTTATAACTTAATAATTGAATATTTCTAAAATATATACTGGATACTTTTATGAGAATTAATTATACAATAAATTTTATTAAGGATGTAAGGAATTTTCTCCAAGGGTTACATTGGGACAAAGATATCTTTTGAAGAAGAATCAACCATGTAATCAATTCTGATATAATATAAATAATATATATTTATATATAGAATAACATAATATTTTGTGTGTGCTCTAGTGATGCATAGAGGAATAATACAAAAAACAATATGACACTCAATTTTCTTTAACCTTCTATGAAAACTCGGTTGGGCCCTTACAATGACAATTTCATGGAATTTTGAATAACCAAAGCTAATCAGACATAGAATTATCAAATATTCACTATATTTATTCTTTTGCAAAAAATAGTATTTTTCTATATATTAATTTCTTTATCTACAAGAAAAACTCTTTTATTGAACCGGATAGTGATATACACTCTATTGGAAATATTTCTAATTGTACTCCTATGTATAACAGTGGAAGAAGGTGTATGTGACATAGATTTTTTATCTCATAAAGAACTATAGAAGATGATTTTTTATATCATGTACAACCTTAGTATGCTTTTTTTAAACCAAATATAGGTTGTGGATTGGTTGATTTTATAATTAATTAATTGGTAGAAAGTGATTTCCATGCAGAGGGGACTAATTCTGGGGTTGAGATTGAACCCATTGTTTTTTTCCACAATGTTTTTATCTATTTTTTACTATTTTTAAGAACCTATATGTATCTATTTTTTGAACTATATAACAAAACCTCACTCTGATAGTTGTATTTAATTTTTTTATATGGATTCTTTTCTCAGTATATTAGTTTCAAAAGATAAATTATTTTCAAATCAATTTTAATAACTTTTGATCAAACTGTTGAGAACCTTTTTAAAATAACAGATTATATAATTATATAGTTTTAGTTAATGGATATTTTTATAAAATTAGGGGTTTTTTATTTTAAATATTTTAAATAAATATTTTAATTTGAAATTCAATTCACCACCCCCTACCTACCCTTTTGATATTTACATTGGGACCAACATTTGGTATCAAAGAGATTTTCAAAATTCTTTTTACGGTGATCATGTTTTATCAAAGGATATTAAATTTATATTAGTTCAAAATTTCTATATTTATGTATAATGTTTGATGAAAAGGAACTTATACCAATCAACGTATTTATTTTAATAGAACTAATTGTGCTTAATGGAAGATCAATATGAAAATAAATATTGAGAGCATGATCTTTGATATTTGGACTGTTATTGAAGACAAATATGAAAACCCCAAATCAATTAGAGTGGAATGGATATATGTAAATAAGGGTGATTATGAATGCAATAATAAACAAATAAATTCATTATATTATACTTTCAAAGAATAAAAATTGAATAAAATATATGTTAATTCAACTTCTCTTTCAAAATTTGGGATACCCATGTTATATCTCATGAGGGAGCCTTAGTTCTTAAAGAGATGCATTTAAATATTTATACTATTATATATGATATTATAACACCTTGAGATTTTATGAATTATTTTTTTCAAATTAATTTAATTTTTTTGATAGTTTAACTTCACACAACACTGAATATATATATTTTTTATTATATAAAAGAACTATATTTGGATTATGTTATACTCAAAATCAAGGAAGTCTTACACTACATGAAACACTGAATTGGATTGTGTTTCATGCAACACTGAGTTTTTGTTAAACAACACATTACTATTATAATTATTTAAATGAGATAGTTATAACCTACCTAATAAAAATGTAATATGAATAGTAATAACTACTTTCAAATTATTTATTTTAATGGTTTTGATAATGGAAACTATAATTTTTGTGAAGTCTTTCTATGTTTCAAATAATTGTTTTCTCAAATTAACTGATTCTTATCTCCTATGAAAAAAAATACTTTTAAACACTATTAAAAAATAAAATTACTTTTAAACACAATTATAAATTTAATCTGAGAAAATAAACATATTTTTTGTGTTTTTGATAGCAAATTTAACATAAGGTGATTTTTTATTATTTTTTTGAGATGTTTCATTTTTTGATGAATCGTGAAGAATACTGCATTGTAGATAAAAAATGCATTTTAGTTCAAATAATTAATATAATTTAAGTTGATTTTTAAAGAAATAATATATCAATAATGAATATTTTTATAAGAAATTTGTTATATGGTCAAAGACCAAATCACAAAAATAATTATAAAAACAAGGATTACATGAGTCTAAAAGATGGTATTTTTTACAGTCTTTATCATAAAGGGGAAGTAAATCAACAGGGAGGTCATCCAACCAGGTGGTGACATGGTTGACTCCCATATTTTCAAGATCAAATTCCACCTTGTTTTCTTCATTAAATTCATGAGTAATAATATAGTGGAAGTTCCTGAGCGAAAGAAGACAGTCCATCTAGCATGTTGTAAGAGGCCACATGAGGTGCATCACACCATTCCAAATAGCGTGAATGATGGTAGTTATATCACTATCAATCTATATATTGTTCCAACTATGTTTCTTAGTGAATGAGATAGCATATATCATGCTCGTAATTTCGTCCTCTAGAGTTGACGAGATTTAACAAGTGCCATAGAAACATCCAAGAAGCTGCACCGAGTGGTTTCTAAAAATAGCGCCGCAACTAGAGGGGCACGGGTTCCCTTTATAAGAACCGTCAATATTAACATTAATCTAGATGGGGAGAGGAGCTTTCCAGAACGCTTCAAAAGTGTATCTAGCATGAATATTGATACCATTAATCCCATACTAACATAGAATCACAAATTCATTCACTATGTTGCTACAAAATCCCTTTTGAATCGAAGCAGCTTCTCAAATGGCAGTGAGGATCCGCATAAGACCTGGATTTAAACTGACTAAGTAGTTGTTGATATTAATACTAGCATTCCTATCATATTAGAGCATATGAAGAAGTTCAAGAGTGGAAGTTATGAAAAGGCTCTTAGTTTGATTAGAGGCTTCAAGACCCACAAAATGTTGAAGTTGAGAGTTGATTGTATCATTAACTAACCATCTTCACTTAAAAAGATCAATTTGAGAGTTTATTGAGTCATTTTTATCATTTGAATCATTTTTATAATAAAATTACATATAAAATCTTATTGAACATCTGAATATCTTGTTTACCCACCTACTCACCACACCTATGGGAATAGTGTTAAACATAATTTAGTTATTTGTGTGAATTGAATTTGGAAAAAGGGACATAAATGGTCATAATCTGTAAGAAATTTGTTTTCTAATAGTAACAATTTAGTTTTTTTAGTGAATACTAAATTTATTATATTTGTATTTACCCTGGTTAAGGGTAGATTGGATTATTAAAGGTAAATATAATATAATAATACTTTAAAATTACCCTAATAGTTGTCCTAATTTCATTAGATAAGTGATTTTTGACAAAAATAAACCAAATAACGGAATTATAATCTTTTTAAACCACTTGGGTAAGAATATGAAATTTATTATATTTTATTAAAAGATAAGTTAAAAATATCATACTTATATTTTTAATAATTAAATGATCTTCAATATAGTGTTATACAAAATATAAATTCTAATATAAATATTCATTTGAAATCTAAATTATATATATACATCATGATAATTTAACTGTAATTTTTAGTGATAATAAAAAAACATAAAATTTTACACAATGATTAGGCTGTAATTGTTTAATTAATAAAAGGGTCAAATATATGATATTCAAAATATTAAAATAAATATAATTTGAATTAATTAAGTTTCTCGATGAATTTTATAGGATAATATGAAATATTATTAGTTTCATAAATGTTTTGGTTCAAAATTATATTACCTCTAGGATTTTATATAAAGACAAAGTTGTGAATAGTGTCAAAATAGACATTGATGATATTTTATAAAATCGTATTTTATTAAATTAACTAATTTTCATAAAAAAATAAAAATAAAAAGAGATTATTACAAGGTATAAAATTTTATAAAGTGTCCATTTATATACAATTTACCTTATATAAGTAATAATTTATTACCTCCCCATATTTAAAATGTTGTTACCACAATTAAAATAACTATAGAATAATTAATGGTAAATCAAAATGGAAAGTTTTAAGATAAAACCCAAACTTGTAAAAAAATATAGGATGAATAGGAGTCAACCCTTAACACATTATAATATATTTTGATTTATTTAATAGACACTTTTTATGAAAATAAATTATATATTGTTAAATCAAAGATAGTTGCAATGTTCCACTTTCTTGTATTTAATATCTTTTATGTGTTCACATGGGATCAAAATAAAATATGAATGATCATAAATTTATATTTTTATATAAATTAAATTATATTCATTATATAAATTAATTTTTAATTTTTATAAGTTATATTATTATATTAAAACTTCTTCAATACTAAAATAATATTTATTTAATTAAAAAAATACAGTATTAGATTATAATAATATTAATTTGGATCTATTTTTGATTAGATAATGTGTCTAATTAATTTTCTAGATATATAAGATATATTATATATGTGTGAAAAAATTATATTTAAATTCCCACCTTGTTTTGATTTATATGAAGACAAATTAAATGATAGAATTAAATTTAACAATAATGATATCTTATTGAACTAATTTATTATTAAATTATTTAAAAATCAAAAAATGTTAAATAATAACAAGGTTATAAGATATGATAAAAAAATTCTTCTAATATTAATTTATGTTTCATTTTTACGTATTTAGATCTATCATAATTTTATTATATTTTAATTTTTTGTGGATTACTAAAAGTACATCTCACCTCAATTATAAATGGGAACATCTTCCCTCACTTGTTCAATTAACATTGAGAATTAAAGATCATAAATCCCATGTACATTTACCTTATAAACTTTCCTAGTAATATTATAAAGGTTCTTGGATTCTCAAAATACCATCTTCAGTGACTTTAAGAGGACATCTAGAGGGAGCTCATCAATGAAGAGGTAATCCCCTCTACTGATTATTTAAAAATTATTTCTTCTTATACTTCCTCTTCAGTAGTTTTTTCCATTATAAAGTAATAAATACAATATAAATTATATTATAATATGTTATTATGATTATTTTATCATCATATTAAACATTCTATCCATCCTACGAAAAATGAAATCAACACGTGTGCGTATGTACGGATTACCATCTCCACGTCATGGTGTAATTTTTTTTCATCACCACCTTACTTGGATGGGTATAATTATGGAAATAATAACAATATATTATTATTATAACATTAAATATATTACTTAATAATATATGCACTATCGATTCCAATACCATTTCATAATTAATGAAATAATATCATCACTCGTCGGTACGTGTGACATACCCTCTCCATGATGTCATGTGATTAATTATCCACGATCACCATTACATAATTATCATACAAATTTATAAAAGGAATAATATTATATAATTATTAAATTATATAACTATATTCTACAGGTAAAAACTGAAACTTATATGAGAAAACATGCATATGAAAATGAAGTAGTTAATGCCCAAAAGAAGTGTAATAATAAAAATATTATTAAATATGTATTAATATGATCATATATGATATCATTAATATAAATATGGTTTTCGAATAAGTTAATAACATTATTTAGTCCTTTATAAAAGATATTATAATACATATGAAGGAACCCAAACCTATATTAAGGAATAATTTTTCACTCTTATTATTATCAAATATTGTTTATACGTAAGTATTTACTAAGGTATATTTATAATCCATTACCATGTTACATTAAAATCTATTAAAAAATATTCTTACCATTCTTCTAAAAAAATTTATATTCATTTTTACACATTGGAAATTTTTTAATAGGCGTTTTGAAAGTAATATTTCGACATTTTCCCTATGAGGTACTTTTTGACATATCTGGAAATAGTACGAGAAGAATTTTTTTAACTTATATAGAATTAATAAATTTTTACACTTTCATGATTTCATAATTCCTTGAGGATTAACATATAATCATGCATGGTTATTTTAATGAAATTTATTTCTTATAATACTGTGAGACATTTAAATAAAAGAATCAAATTTCAATGAAGAAAGGATATTTTCCTCAAGAAAAGTTTTAAATGAGCTTTTATGATTCCATTGTATAACTTCAATGTAGTTTCAATAGAAAGGGTTTTGAAAAAAATTTATGTTTTAAAAAGTTATTTTTAAAGAAATCCATATTCTATGTGATCTTTCAAAATCCTTCCCCATCTAAGATGACATATTTTGTTATAGTTAAATAATAACATTTATATTATATCTTGGAATGTTTTATGTTTTTGTGGAATGATTTTTAAAAAACCCATTTCTTTTCATGGGTTATGATTTTCATGAAAAGATTATGAAACCTATATCTTTTTAATAGGTTATGATATGATTACCTGATTATGACACCCATTCCTTTTCCTTGGTTATGATATGATTTTTTATGATCTTGTGGCACATTTATTTATGATTTCATTATGATATGGGTGGTACCTATATCTCCCTCCAATGCATTGGGTAAAGATGGATAACTCATGAGGTATATATGTTATGTGTGAACCTAATTTCATGTTCACAATTCTATGTGTGGACCTAATTTTCATGTCTATAATTTTATGTGTAGACCACGTTTTCATGTTTATATGTTTATAAAAGGTCTTGATTTAATTTACTTAATTTAATGAGTGAACCTACTAATATTTATAAATGTTCACAAATTTAAAACTTTATGTGTATTCCATAATTTAATTCTTATGTTAATGGTATGATTTCATAGATTATGTTAGTTATTTACTTATGATTCATGTCTTGTGAACATCCAATATTTATACAATGACTCATTAATATGATCTTTTGATATACTGGGTGTGAACTTAAAATGTTATGATCGTGTTTTAAAACCCTTATGTTCATGTAATTCTTACATATCATACATGTTTAACATTAATGAGCATTTAAACTCACCCTTTCTTACGTTTTATTCCCCAAGATATAAATAAAGGTAATATGTTTAAAATCTCAAAATTTTCGGATGGTTTTGAAGAAAATGGACGGGGGAATAAGTAGATGGTTTATGAACAAGTTGTTTTTGTTTCTTCTAAGTTTATAAAACACATAAAATAATATTGTATTTGGGTGTTTTTTCTGTAATTTATTATGTATTTCCTAAAGGTGATGTATTTTACTTGTACGTCAAGCATGGGTAACTATAGATACTTTGAAACTGAATATTGATAAATCCATTTCTAGCATGTAACTCTGGATGAATGAAACTATAAACATGATTCATGAACTTGGGAAGAAAATTGCAGAAAAATATCATGTTATGTGACTTCTAATTTGTATACCTGATAGATAGAGAGGAACCTCTATTTCCATCACATAATCCTTTGACATCATAAATTTACATGTAAAAGAGATTATTGTAAAGTGTATGATGTATGAGGAGTATTTTCCAGTAAACAAATAAGAAAGAGATAAACTAAACTATAATTCTATAGCCTTTGATACACCTAACATAAATTTAAATGAGAATATTAGAGGTGAATATTCCAGCTATGATGAATCAACATCAAAAAGTTATGAGAAAATGGATCACATATCTAGACATTATATAAATTCTTTAGGAAGAATAAATTCTTCAAAAATACAAATTATATAAGATATTATGATATAAAAGGAAATTTAAAGGAGTGTAAAAAGGATGATTCTACTAATAAAATAACTTGTTATGAGTCAAAAAGGAAAGGTCACATAAAAAGTAAATGTACAAAGATAAAATATAAGAAAAAGTATCGGTAAAAAGGAAAATTCTATAAAAATGATATTAAGGACACTCGGAGTGCTTCGGAATATATTTTAAATGAAACTGACTTGATTAGATAAGATAAAAATAATATATATGACTTGTGTTTCATGAAAAATGCATCTAAGGTACTAAATACTATTTATACATACATTGAAAATATTTATAATCCTTATAAGAATGAAAAAATAAAGATAATATTTCTAGTGAGGATTTAGTTGAGTATTTTAATATGATAGAATGTATATTTTATGAACATAAAGATAAATACCAAAGTTTAGAGAAACATAATTCTCTTTTTATTCCTCAAAAAACATCTTTTTCTGTGAAAAAGGAAAAAATATCAACTATTAAATGAAAACAATGAACATAAAATTTATAATAAATAATTGAAAAATTATATTGAAATATTCCCAAAGGATATAGAATCCATAACAGGGATTCTAAAAAAACAAATTTTTCCTAACTATACCATTGGTATTGGTTACCAACCTCGATAGAGGAAATTTTATAATAATAAATTTCATCATAGTTTTAGTTTTCCCTAGTCTGTAAATAGTTATTATTCCTCCGAACCTAAAAAATTATATATTTCTGATGTTCATGAAGTCTAATTATAAGAAACTAGTAAAACATCTTTTTATTTCTAAGGATATCATTACTAACATTTCTTGACACAAGAAAATATGGCTACCAAAATCATTTCTTTTTTAAACATTTCGATAGGAAAATTTTTGTATGAGTACCAATAATCATATTGAATATCTAGATAGTGGTTGTTTTAGATAAATGAATAGGTAATAATTGAGACACAAGAACCTTATCAAAGTATATGGTGGACATGTAACTATTGGTGATAATTCCAAAAGAAAAAAATAAACTCTGTCAAATCTATAAATCTATCACTCTTTTGATTTATGATGTTTTATTCTTTGATGGATTAAAATATAATATATTTATAATCTCATAGTAATTTGATTATGGGTATCATGATAAATATGAAAATTATTCTTTTAAAATTTATGGTTTTATGTATGTTTTAGTTTTTACTACTTTTCATAATGATAATGTTTTTTAAATTGATTTAAATTTATTATTTTCTAAAAATATTTCTTTTTTAATTTCATTTCATAATTATTCTTGGATTTTTAAAAGGATATTAGGCCATTGGAATCTACACTCACTTAAAAATATAACTGGGAAAGGATTAGTCAACGATATCCCTATACTATAATTCCTAATAGAAAAAATCTATAACCCATATAAAAAAGGAAACAAAATAAAATATCTTTTAAAACATAGGAAAAAGTTTCAACTTCTAAACCCCTAGAGTTGGTTCAAATGGATTTTTTTTACCCTCTATTGTTTTTATATTAAATGGGAATCACTATGATTAGGTTCTAGTATATTATTTTTCTCGATACACGTGGGTATTCATTGTTTCTCAAAAAAGTGATTCAGGTCACTATTATTAAAAGTATAAAATGTATATATAAAATATTAGGGGACATAAAATTAATACCTTGATAAGTGAAAATGGATTTGATTATGAAACCTTTGAATATTTATGCTAAAAACAAGGTTATAATAGTAAAATTTCTTCTCCAAGGACCCTAAAGTAGAATTGTATTTCATAAATATGAAATAAAACCCTTCAATCAATTTCTTTAACCAAGATCAATGAGTATGATTTACCAATTTACTTTTTATAAGAGGATATTAATACAAATTTTAAAATTATTAATAGAGTTCTAGTTAGACAAATTTCAATGAAAATCCAATCTGATTTATATAATGGTTGAAAAATAAAAGATAATTAATTTCTAGTTTTCCCTATAATGTATTTATACAGAAAGAAAAATATAATTTAGAAAAAATTTGTTTCAAAAGTGATAAAGAAATATTCTAAGTATATTTTATATATAGTAAATCATATATAGTGTTCAATAAAAGGACTAAAATTGTGGAAGAATCTATACATTTCAAATTTAATGAAAGAGACCCACATGAACCTATAATCCATTTAGAGAACCTAGATAACGAATTTTCTAATATGAAGATCAATTCAAAACCGAGTAAGAATCCATGTAACAAGTAGAAAAAACACACAGAATAGAATTTTTTATGCTCAAACATATATATTATAATAATTAAACAAAAACATTTATTGCTAGAGTATTTAGGACTCATATAGACCATACTTTAGATTTCATTATAGGAGATCTTGATAAAGGATATCATACTAGATAATTTCTTAGAAACCAATTTAAACATTAATCAGTTATAATATTTTAAATATAATAACATCACATAACTAATAGATTATGAGTTGTGGGTAATGGAAATACAATTACGAACCAAATTAGTTTGAAATAAACAATGTTTGGAAATTTGTGTAAATTCCTAAACAATTCATGATCATTTGAACTAAGTGGATTCTTAACAATAAAGTACATGAGTCATGGACTATAATTAGAATTAAAATAAAAACTAGTTACAAAAGGATATAGTTAAGAGGATGGCCTGGACTATGAGGAAACATTTTCACCAGTAGTTAGACATGATGCTATCAGAATTTCGCTTGTCGATTTATCACATTTGGATTTCAAATTATTTTTAATGGGTGTCAAGAGTGAATTATTAAATAGTTATATAATGGGGTATTTTATTATGGAACAAACTACTATATTTGAAAACCCCCACCTTTCAAATCATGTAACTAAAGTAAGAAAATATTCATCTGCTTCAAAATAAACTTCTATAGATTGGTATGATAAGATCAATTTACTTTTGATTTATAAATGTTTTTTAAAAGAAATAGCTAGCCCTATTTTATTTATTAAGAAAATTTAAAAATATATTTTATTAGTTCAAATATGTGTTTATGATATTAACTTTGGATCATCCAAAAACTCTTTATTTTATGAATTTTTAAACAACGATGAAAAAAAATTTGAAATGAGTTTGATGGGTGAGTTAAATTTATTCCTTATTTGTAATATTTTTCAAAATAATGAATTATTTATTTTAAATCAAATAAATCACACTAAATCAATCTTAATAAGTTTTTGTAGAGATAGTACAAAAGGTAGTGATACTTCCATGAGTTCAAGTTGTAAAAAAGATATTGATGAAATTGGGAGACCAGTTGCGCAAACCACTTATAGAGGTATATTGAAAGTTTACTATAATTAACTTCTAGATGACTTGATATTATGTTTACTATCTATATGTATTCCCAATTTCGATCAAATCTAAAGGAATTACATTTAATTTCTATGGAAATAATTTTCAAATTCCATAAAAATTCTACCAACATTGGAATTTTTTATTCTAGAGGATATGCATTTGAATTATTTAGTTATTCGGACAATGATTTTGGTGGTTTTAGTTAGAAAGAAAAATAAATTCTAAAACATGTTACATTTTTGGGAAATTATCTAGTTTAATGGTGAAGTAAAATGAAAAATTTTGTTTCATTATCCACTCTTGAAGCTGAGTACATAATTGAAATCATTTTTGTGCATAGATTATGTGGATGGACTACACATTACTATAATATGGATATCAATTTATATATGTCCATATAAATTGTGATAATACTTGTACTAAAAAAATTTCCCAAAATCCTATACCATACTCAAGGATAAAACATATTTTTATAATACATCACTTTTTGAGATACCATTTTCAAAAATGTGACAAAACTATTGAATTAATTGGTACTAAACAATAGTTTACTGATATATTTACAAATATATTGAATATTGAGTGAATAAAATATATCAGACACGATTTATATATGATAAGTTATGTTGGATTATTTTAATTTATTTTTAACCATTACAGTTAGTCAAATTATATTTACAAATTCTTAGTTCATATTTATTGACTATTTTCATGAAGTTTATTTGAAGTTTATTTCACATGGTTAGTTAATTAACCATAAGTATGTGTTCACACGGTCAGTATACCTACCATCTCCATCTAGTAAAACAATCACTATACCTATCAGGTAACTTAACTCAAAAGGACATTATACCTACTATTGAATATAAATTACATGATCAATTTATTTACCATTGAATTATACTTTTATGGTATGTATATCTACCATGAGATCTAATCTACCATAATCACAGAGTTAGTATACCTACCATGATTATTTTTTTACTTATTATTTTAGAAAATCTATTTTGGTATGATTTTATTAAAAATATATTATTATTTTATCCTAAAATGATTAAAATTTTTATAATTTTAATCATAATATGAATCAACTCGTGTATCTATCCTAAAACCACCTTATTATTTTGAAAACTAAACCTACTATCAAAAACCACTATTGTGAGAAATCTCTTCCACCCAAACCTTCCAGTATTGAATCTATCTTGAGAATCTAAACCATCCAATTTTTTATCAAAATGAGAGTATTCCATGAATAAATTGTGCTACAAATACTGCACCTCCTATTGAATCTCCTCTTATGAAAAAACCAATAAAAGACAAAGTAAGGTTGAGCACTATAGATAAGCCCTGAAATACACATCTAATTATTCGTCTAGTTAATACAAGGAAATAAATAGATAATAAGTTGATTATACCATGTAAATCACTAGTGGATTAATTCATTAAAAGGAATGTATGGGATTTCTAATTCAAAGAGAAAAATAATCCTTTTACCCTAATTTTGTGAAGGGATTTTATGATTTTGTGGGATTTAAGATTGGATAGAAAAAGAGATGTCATTAAATTGATGATAAATAGGGGTGTTCTAGAATATTATTCAAATAATTGTTTGAAATGTTTAAAAGTGAAACACAATGGTGAGAATGGGGATTACGAAAGATCTTATCCAATCTACTATGCTCACATCGAGTTTCAAAGTACTCTATAATATATTACTGGGAATTGGACCCCACAAATCCCGACTATTATAGATCATAGTGGTGAGTGTAGTTTGTTATCTATATTCATATATAATATGATCTATACAAGAAAAGGGTACTCTATTATCCTATAGAACCATGTTCTTTTCATTTTGAGTTTGATGAAGAATAGAGTCTGGAATTTTTTTTCTAAACATTTAAAGTGGAACGTGAATAAATTATGTAAGAATTCATTAAATTATAGTTATCTTCCCTACAAAAAATTCATCTCAACCTCATTGGAATATAAAGGTTTCATACCTTAGGGTTGGGAGATAAAATCATCAAATGGTCCATTTCTATCCCAAATTATATGTAGACACGTGAGAGTTAACAGGAACCCATGAAAGAAAGAATTGGTAGATGATTTAAATAACTTGTATGAGGAGTTTCAACCTGTAAAATATCCAATTAGTCTAACATATTTGGTATATATAGGTATCAAAACCAATTAATTTGTTTAGTATTCTGATAATAAAGTGGTTATTATTGTGAAAAAAGTATATGTTGAAGAATCTAAAATTCATGAAAAATATGTGATGATTGATCATCATGAGTATGCCTAGGATATTCATGAGGATAATAGTATACACTCTCCTATTATGTATTTTGGGCCACCTAACTCACCTTTACACTTACCATCTCATGAAGAAGAGAAAAAATATAATGACCTAGTTGATATTGAGGTATCTATCAGTGGACATAAGCCTAAATGGGATGACTATAATTACTAAAAATACTATTAAAATAGATTAGATGGTTATCCTATGATAGTAAATACTATTTGGAAATATTTTCTAGATGCATCTACTAAGGAAAAAAATTCCCCTAGATATGTAGTGTTGGTATTATACAATCTAGATTCTAATGGGAACAATGATAAGGGTGAATTCCACATGGATAATGTAGACATTCTATTTCCTCTACTCAAAGGGGTTTTGATGGGTCTATAATTAATGAAATATATTATCAAGAAAAACGTTAGATATCTCCTTTTAAACCCTCATCATAGAAAACTATATAGAATATTTTTGGTCCTAGTACCAACATGTTCAGTGAGGAAGCTAATCAAGGTGATTTTATTACAAAGGATATTGAAAATGATGATATTTCTATTCATGATGAAATTGATGGGGGTCTGAAGTTTAGTTTGTATGATCTAGATCAGTTGAGGATGTAATTGAGTTAGATAGTAGTCATCAGTCTTACGATCCATTAACTATTTTACCTGACTCCATAACTTGTACATTATATTTCAAAAAGGGTGATTTACATGAATTCAAATCAAATATCACTGGTTTATTCCAAAAAGTGTTTCTCTGTTTTGGAAATTATTTAGAGCCTACTAAAGAAGGTGATACCTCTAAGATATTAATTTTAGTAACCTCTCAACTCCAATATAAATTTCATCAAAATATGGATTTAATGAGAATTTATATTGGGGATTTCAATGAAAAGATAGATGTGTTATAGAGAGATTTACATGATATGGTTTTAAATCTTGTCCATAGTTATATCAGTTAAGTCTTTCAACATTGAAATTATATTAATCCTCCTCCCACCCCTTTTTTCCAATACTCTGTTGATGAGGTAAGAATTAAATAATTCATTATAGAAAAATTCAAAGTTGTGTTTGATAATTTCAAGTAGACAAGGTAAGGGGTGTTTGATGGTTTTTAAACACATGTTGATAAAACATTGGAATTTTTAGGAAATATTTAAAATATGCTAGGGAAGATAGATAAATAGTCAAAAGGGAACTTTATTTCTACATAATCTAAATCTTCACCAAATCTGACAAGAATTGTTTGTATTGAACTCTTTATTTGGGTATTAAAATCCCACCATTGACCCAATATTTTAACTCTCGAGTTGAGAGTATTATTGTGTTTACCCTAGTGTTAGAGGCCTTCATTGAAAATAAAGAGGATTTTATTCAAGCTTTGGAGCATGGGTCTCGGTCAATGATTAATTTTACTATGCTTTTATAACTATACCTTTACGTTGAAAAAACAACCTTCATAGCTCCTCCATCTATTCATATGTCCTTAGCCCCAACCACTACCTCCTCTATCGTTAATTATTTTGGATTATCTCTTAGAGAACAACTTGGGAGTCTAAGTCATGTTTCCAGTTGTGTAGTCATCGGTGACCCAAATTTAACTTCCTCTCATGAGTCTCTATATTATTCACTACCACTACTTCAAAAAAGGATATTATCCTTCCTAAAAACAGACAACATGTTATAGATTCAAATTTAGAGTATAATTTCTGATTGGGACTCTATAAAACAGTTTTCTATAATATATTTTGAACTATTAATGAAATAATCCTCTCTATTCTCATTTGTGTTTCTATTTTTCATGTCATCTATTTAATTTTTTTCCTCTGATTCTCTTTTAGATAATCTCAAAAGGTTGTATAAGCATGCATTTATTAACTAAATTATGGAATTTGATAACTCTATGGGGTATTTTTAAATATATGTTACAATTTATAGTAAATATATTTTTGAAATATTCAATTCATCTAATTTTAAATTCCATGAGTTTTTATAATAAAAAAATTAATATTTTCTGAATTGGACCAGTACCTTCTTATTTTACTGATCCAAACTCATTTTAATAATGTTATTGATGAATATATTTTCTTATGTTAGTAAAATAAAGTATGTATAAACTTGTAAAAATATATGAGTTCAGAACATACTTTTCATAGGTACCACCTAAACAAATTATACTAACCTTTAGTGTCAAGTGAACTTGTGCTACTAAGTGCATGAAACAACTACCTACCATGTTCCAATTATATGAAATATTTCTATTGATCATGAATTTAAGTTCAAGTGACCACATTTGTACCAATATTATCTCATCAAAAATGATTGTAACATGTGATATAATGAATCTACCACATGAATAAAGGAAGTTATAGTGTGAACTAGTGATGTGATTTCATTAATAAATCTAGTTACCATATGATGGTATGTGAAATTTTCCCTAAGTAATGTAATAACACCATGTGTTATTGTAGTGATCGGATGAAGATCTGAAATGGCCACAAGAAAAATTAAAGTTACCAAGATATTAAAGGTGTATAATGTGAGAATAAAATTTCCTATTATGCTATTAAAGGTTCTTACTACATGATGGAATCAAGTTTTTGTGCCCATTCACCATGCCTAGTGATCGTGCCTAATTTTCATATCAACTGACTATGCCTAGAAACCATGGAACAAAGAAACAATTCTTAAATGAATACAACATACCATGTCTAACTTAACTAGTTGAGATTTTTCAAATCTCCAATGAATAATTTTTTTAGAATTAATTTTAGCATCCGTAAAATTAAGTCTTCAATTAATATTCTCCAATGACTACATTGAGAATAAGTTATCTTTACGAATAATCTATCGTGTTTTCCAGTGTGATGCAATTGATATACAAGTGAGACATATACATATAATTATATAATATTTTTGTGTCATTCTTTGATACACAGAGGACTCATTTAGAAAATATCAAGAATCTATGTCTTCTAGAACTCTTTGTATGAACTCAGTTTCTCCTTAAATTAAAAAATTTCAATGAATTCATGGAAACCTAATCTGATTAGACTGATCATCATCAAATCTTCACTATATTTATTTTTTTATATTTTTTATATAATCTTTAAGATGTGTTTTATATTACTCTATTTATTTATAAACAAATAATCTTTTATTGAACTAGATAGTGCTAGACTATCTCTTCAAAATCATTTCATTAGTACTCCCATGTATAACTATAGAATATGTCGCACCCTAACTTTTTAAATAATTATATTTTATTATTTTTTCTGGTATCTAAATATTTTTTAAAGGTGCGGGCCGAACCCATTTTATTTTCATGTTTTTGTTGATAAATGAATGTTTGGGGCTTTACAGCATTTGGCGCACAGGTAAGTCATGGGAAAAGATGGGTGGCTTTGACAGGTCACCGTACGGCCTTCCCGGTGTTCAAAAACAAAAAAAAACTTATTAATTAATTAATTAACAAAATGAATAATAATGTGAGACAAAAAAATAAAAAATGAATTAAGAATTGTTTTCACAATAATGATAAGAATATTATTTAAGAATATTATTATTATGATTATTTTAATTAATTTATTATTATTAATATAACAATAATATTTAATTAAGATTATTGATATTATTATTTTAAATTTATCAATATCAATATTTTTAATTTCATTGTTACAAATAATTATTATTATTATGTTTATTGGATTTAATTATTTTTTAGGGATTTTTTTCTTTTTTTTCTTTTTTTTCCTTTTTCACCCTTATTATTTTCTTTATTGTTTTCCACTTCCTCTCTTCTTACCCTATCCCTTCCTTGCATCATGCTGCAACCCCCCCCCCCCCAACCCTAGTGCTACTCTCCTATTGGCCATTCCCTCCCTTGGCCGCTCTCCTGGAAAGCACCCCCTTGACTGGACCCCGCTTTTGGAAACCTCGCACCAGTGTACCAACACTACCCTACTAATATTCTAACCTACATCATACCACAAGTCTCCACTCACATTGTCTCCCTTTCTCAGTCGGTGCTCCACAACGGCTCACCTCCGTCGACCCTCCCCTACTAACACAACCTCCAGCGACCCCCCCCCAATGGGCGGCTCCCTTCCAGTAGCCTCACCCACATGTGTTCTACTATGGTAAGAATTTATTCATTCTTTAGGGTTTTTTATCCTTAGTATTTCATTATTTGGATTTAATAATGAGTTTTTGGATTCGATTTATTGAATTAGGGTTCAATTTTATCATTGTATGGTGTGATTGGAGTTTCACACCAATTTTGGAGAATTTTGACACAAAGGGTAGGTGGTTCAATGTATAAGCATTATTTGAGGAATTTTGTTCCTTGAATAACTAATTTAGTGTGTTCTTTGATCAATTTTTTTGTGTAAAATTAATTTTTGAAATATTATTATATGCGTTTGATTTTTAAGTAGCATGTTTATGAGAAATGGGGTCGTTTTTTTAAAACCATATTGTGTAACATTGTATTGTTTTTATAAATTGTGAGATCAGTTTATTAAATTTTGAGAGGGTGGAAAATTGTGTTTTGGTGTGGCGTCGTTGTCTGTTTGATCATAAAAGAGTATTTGAGTGGGTTTTTGTGTAAATCCATGTGATACTTCTTAAAAATTGTTTAATAATTTTTCTAAGTACTTTATTTGAGTTTGAAAGTGATTTGAATAATGGTTTTAAAGAGTTTTAGAGTTCATATGATTTTAAAAAAGGTTTTGGTATAAAATGGTAGTATTTGTTGTGTGTAGTGCCTTTTTGGTTTGGGTATATGAATGTGGAATGTGATATGAACTTTGAACTTGAATAAACACAGAAAGGGAAGCTCGGGTACTAGGTGGGAGGACTAGGACTATTGTGTTATGGATACAGAAGTGGTTTTGGCCCATTTTTACTTAGCTAGATTGACAAAAAAACAATAACTATATATTTGGATGATGATCGGAGACCATTATGGTTATGGGGATTTTCCCTACTAGTGTCTCGTGTATGAGAAAAATGTTTTTTTATTTCTTTACAACTTTTCACCGAGACATGAGGTTCTAGGGTCCCATTACTTACTAATACCTATAGGTCCCCTCTCATATTTAGTTCTCTTTGGATATTTTGAACTCACTATCAGTATATGGTGTGGCATTTGGGTTACTTCAAAAGTAAAATGTTTTTAATTAATGTTACATTCCTTTTCAGTTGATTTCATTAAAAGTGATTTCTTTTAAATTGTTCAACCATTTTCTTGTTTATTTATTAAGTTGCAATTTTGTTTTCCATATAATGTTTATAGCATGAAACATTTTCTTGGGTGGAATCCTGTTGGAGATTTACTCATACCCTACTTACACCTTTGGGTGTAAGTGGATTTGGTAATTGCTGATATAGGTAAGGGTAAAGCTTATGGAGATAGCAGTTCGGGTTGTTAGAGAACTTTCATGGGTGGTGTTTTGGGGATGGCTTGAAGATGTTATCCTTTTTCCATGCGGTGGATTTTGAGATGGTTTTTGGTCACATTCCCTTGTGATAGTTTGGGAATTTATCATGTTCTGGTAGTATCCCCTTTTTGGATCTTTTTACATTACATTTGTAACTCAGATGTTATTTTTTTTTGTAAAAGACTCATTTGGTTGTGATTTCCAGATTCACTTTATTTGAATTATTTAGTGTTTTATATTTACATATTCTGGAAAATTGTTCCCACGTGATAAAATTTTACACAGTCACTTGTCCCAACAAATAGATATTGGAAACTCCCTTCGGGCCTTGTCATAGACTGGGTCAAGGGCTGGTTCATATGATGACCCAACCCGGTTTGTGACCAAAGGGTATCAGAGGCAAGATAATCCATTTGATTCATTTTATTTGGGATGAGTCTTGTTATACATGGGATATAAATATTAGGGCTCAGATTTGTGGATGTGAGTAGAGTGTCTAGACAGTACACCTCATGGAAAAAATCGAGTCTCCATGGGATGTTGGAGTTTTTCTTAACTTATCTTCTCAGTGGGACATGCGGGATGAAGATTGCACATCAAAAATAGTTGGAGGAGAAGTGTTTTGTTCATATCATGTCATGACAATTTGATTTATTTATATTTTATGATTCATGAAAATTTTGAAACGTGTTGTACTAATGATTTTCATGTGACTGTTTCTATTTATAGCATCATGTCTTCCGAAATAGCTCCCCTATAGCCGTTGGAAGAATCCAGAGAGAGTTCTCACTCACCCCCTGATCAGAGGTTGGAAAAATCTATATTCTAGTCTATTCAGGATCTAGGAATGGGATCATGTCATACTCTTACTCTTAGTCTAGTTAGAGAGGATGGGTCTAGTTTTAGGAAGGACCAAGCCCATGAGTTTCTCAAAAACAAACCCCCTTAATTTTGAGGTACCATGAAGACTAAAAAAGTGGATGAGTGTCATGAGAATATTGATCTCATGTTTTAGTTTCCTTATACTCCTAAAGAATTCAAAGTGAAATATGCCTCATTCTTACTTCAGTTTCCCAGTTATTGGTGGTGAGACTCGATGATTTAGGATGTGAAGCATGAGAATATGAGATGGAAGGACTTCAAGGTGATCTTTAACAACTATTACTATCTTGAGGTCTTGGACTATGCTAGATCCCATGAATTCATAGATCTTGTTTAGGGGTAGCAGTTAGTGATGGAATATGCCAGCCGCTATTTCGAAATAGTCCAATATACAACTAAAATAGTCTCCAATGAATAGATGAAGGCTCATAGGTTTGAAAAGGGTTTGCGACTGGGGATCTACTCGCAGGTATTCCTATTAATGTTTAAGACCTATAATGAGGTATTTTATTAGTCTTGTATGGTGGAAATTAACTGTAAGGGATGGTATGGTTCCTTTGGGGTAGTGTCAGTTTTTAGCAATGTCATTTCATCCAAGAAAAAGAGGAAATGGTATGAGAAAGGTAAGAAGGGTGGTGGTAGCTCAGGATGTCCTTTCGGGTAGACTTCATCTATGGATTATGGTTTAAGGTCTATTGGGTTTCATCAGTGCGGGAATGTAGGGTACATCAAACCTGTATTCCCACATTCCCCCAAGACATTCCATCAGTGTGGAGCTATGGGAAACCCACAATGGTTTTGTTGGGAGACAATCCCTTATCAAACTAGGGAATGATATGTGGCTTTCAAGGGAGTGTCAATTCATTCAAAGACTACCAGGATGATGGGATCTCAGTTTGGTGGTCAAGGTGCAAGGACCAGATCATCTTCTGGGAAGAGCCAGATCAGGGAAGAGCTGTAGTTGAGTCGTAGTTCTCAAGAAATGACCAGGAATATGAATTTTGTGGATCAGGGACCAGCAAAATTGGATGAAGGGCCTTCAATATTTCAAGGTACCATTCTGATTGAATCTTCTATTGCAGCTATTTTATTTGATAATGGTGTGTATGTTTCTTTTATCTCTCCCATCTTGTGAATCTTCTGAACCTACCAACTGAGCTTTTGTCTTTTGCAATGGAGTTGGCAACACCGTATGGTAAGAAGAAGGATCAAGGTCTTAGGTGCCTATCTTGTGCACTCTCTGTGTTAGCGGTTGATATGGAGTGGGAATTTCTATTATTTGGTATGTAAGTTTTCAACATAATAATCTATAAGGATTGGATTGTGTTAATTTAATCTCATATCGATATCTATAGGCAATGTGTTAGTTTCATGGCACCTCATGAGAGTTTTAAGGTATTTATTGGGGAATGGGATCTTAAGTCAAGTTGTGCGGGACCACCACTCCCAATATTAAGAATTATTTCCTTTTATTTTTCATCACTCACACTAGAGGACTATGGTTGTACTCTTGAGGGTGGATTGACTCTTATTTAGATGTGTTTCAAGAGGTATTTCTATTTGATTTTTCAAGATTACCCCCAGAATCAGATGTGGAATTCTCGATTGAATTGGTTCCTAGAACAATAAAAATATCCCTTCCCTCATATCGCATGGCCCCCACCATATTGAGGGAATTAAATACAAAACTGGATGATTTAGAATCTAATGTTTTTATTCACATGAGCATCTTTCCTTCGACCGCTTTTATTCTATTCACAAAGAAGGTAGATAGTTCTCTCCAGTTGTGTATCGATTACCAAAATTTGAATAAAGTAACCATAATAAAATTATCCTTTTCCATGAATCAATGATTCATCTGACTAGATAAAGGGGGGAAAGTGGTTCTCCAAAATAGACTTTCATTCTAGCTACCACCTTAGGGTGATAGAGGCAGACATTCTGAAATGGATTTCTGATGTCGGTATGGACACTTCGAGTATTTGGTCATGCCTTTTAGATTTACAAATGCTCCAGCTATTTTTATGGCCCCCATGAATAGAGTGTACCACTAGTATCTCAACTCCTTTATTATGGTATTCTTGGATGAAATACTATTTTACTTTGGATCTAAGGAAGTGAATGAGCATCATTTTTTTGTTGTGTTGGGAAATCTTTAGGATCATCACCTTTATGTGAAGCTTTCAAAGTGCACATTATTAATTAGGGAAGTGAAATTTTGGGGCCATGTGATTTCGTAGAAAGGGGTTTCAGTGGATTGTGAGAAGATCAGTGCAATTATTTCATGGGAACATCCAAATAATGTGTTTGAGATCACGAGTTTTCTTGGCTTGGTAGGTAATTTCATGTGATGTGTTCATTATTTCTCGTGGATTTCTTCCCCTATGACCTCACTCACCTAGAAATGGGTGAAGTATGAATGGATCCCAGAGTGTTAGGAAAACCTTGAGGAGTTGAAGTGGTGGTTAACTATCACACCTGTGTTGACCTTTCCTGATACTGGGAAGGGAAATGTAGTTTATTGTGTTGCTTCAGGTATGGGCCTCGGGTGTGTGCTCATGCAAGATAATCATGTAGTGGCTTATTTTTCTTGCCAACTCTGATCAGATTATAATAAATACCAAACCCAGAACATAGAGTTACAAGTGGTGATTCATGACTTGAGGATGTGGTTTCACTACCTTTTCAGGGAGAAATGTTTTGTTTACTCTAACTATAGAAGTTTATCCTACATCTTGTCACAAAAGGATATTAATCTGAGGCAGCATTGTTGGAAGAATTATCTGTAGGGGTTTAACATTAAATTTTTTATACCCCAAACAATAGTAATTTCTTGGCTAACAACTTGAGTAGAAAAGTGAAAATGTAGGCTTTGGGGAAGTCTAGTGATGAGTGGACATTGATGGGTATCCTAGCCCAGACGCACCTGGAGATCATGGAGCACAATAGAGGTGCATTCTTGGAAAGTGTCTTGTTGAATACTTCTCTTCTAGAGTTGATTCAGCTAGATATTCCCATTGATGAGATACTTCACGAGTCTATGTCATTTATTTATGGTAAGAAGACATTTTATTATTGGTCTTCATCTCCCAAGTGAATCTTATTCTGTAAGGGTGATGTAGTGGTGTCATTGTCTCTACGGAAGGTGGTCATGCAGGATAGCCACTAGTCTAAGTGGTTTGTTCATCCTGAATATACCAAGATGTGTTATGATGGTTGTCAGTAGTTTTGGTTGCTAGGATTGATGCTAGACATAGATGACTTTGTATCAAGATGATATACATTTCTGCAGATAAAAGAAGACCATCAAAGGACCTCTTGTTTTCTTTAGGTGTTACCCATTCTTACATGGAAGTGGGATGAGATCTCCATGAACTTCATTATTGGATTTCCTTGTACAGCTCAAGGAAGGAATTCCATTTGGGTGGTGATTTAACGTTTTACCAAATCATACCACTTCATTCTGATCAGAGATATAGCTAAAGTGGAGGAGTTGGGCCGATTGTATATCCATTAGGTGGCCAGACATCATGGTGTGACATCAGTGATTGTTTCTAAAAGTGAACCGCTATTTACCTCTCGATTCTGGGAAGGCCTTCGAAGGGCATTGGGTCATAGATAATGATGAGTACAACATACCATCCTCAAACAGATGGTTAGACAGAGTGAGAAAATCAGATTCTCTAGGACATGCTTTGTGCATGTGTGTTATATTTTGGAGTATCATGGGATTTTTGTCTGGAATTGTACGAGATTTCTTATAATAACAATTACCTATCCTTTATTTTAGTGGATCCTTTTGAGGCACTCTATGGTCGGCCATGTTGGTCTCCATCATGTTGGGTTGAGTTAGGCAAGACATAAATTTTGGGACTGAGCCTTGTGCAAGAGACATATAAGAAATTCAAGTTGATCAAGAAGAAGTTATTGACATCTCAGAGTCTCCAAAAATATTATACATATCAGAGGCTTTGAGACCTTGAGTTTTCCATGGGTGATCCGGTGTTCTTGAAAGTTTCCCCTCATTTGGGTCACCGTCATTTGGGAATGTAGGGAAAGCTGATGTTGTGCTATGTCAGACCTTTTGAGATCATAGAGAGGATTGAAAAGGTGATATAAATGATAGATTTACCTTCATATTTTACATAGATTAATGATGCATTTCATATATCCCAATTGAAGAAGTATAATCTAGATCCAACCCATGTGTTGAATTAAGAAGAGTTGGAGATATAGCCTAATTTATGGGTTTCTGATCAGCTAGTGTGGATAGAGGATTCCCAACAGAAGCTGCTTCATGGGAAGTGTATTTTTTCTCCATATCCTAAGGATTCAAGGGAATGATGAGAATGAGACTTAGGAGTGGAATTCATGGGTTGAGTGGGAGTATCAATTTTTATTCTTCGATCAAGCATTGAGTTAACATTTTGGGGGTGGAATTTTTTCATAGTGGGGAGAATTGTCACACCATAACTTTTGGAACAATTTTATTTTATTATATTATATGTCATTGAAATATTTTGTCGAAGTGCGGGCTAATCCTGATTGAATTTTTGTGTTTTTTCAGATAAATGGATGTTTTGGTCTTGATAAGATCTCATGTATAGGTAGCAAGCAGTCAAAGTCATGCGGCTTCTCTAGGTCACCGTGCACCCTGCCCGGTGTTCAAAAACAAAAAACATTAATTAATTAATTAGAAAAATAAATAATAAAGTGAATAAAATAAAAAAAAATTGAATTAATAATTATTTTAACTATAATAATACTATTATTATTTAAGAATATTATTAATATTATTATTATTGTTAATATTTTAATTAGGTTATTATTGTTAATATAACATTAATATTTAATTAAGAGTATTATTATTATTATTATAAAATTATTGATATTAATATTGGTATTATTATTATTATTATAATCATTTATTACTATTATTATTATTAATGATTAATTATTACTATTATGTTTATTGGATTTAGTTCTTTTTAGGGATTTCCATTTTTCTTTTTCTTTTCTTTTTTTCTCTTTTCCCCATTATTATTCTATTTCTTTTTTCATTTTTCCCTCTTCCTCTCTTCCTCCCCCTCCCTTCCCTACCTCGCACTGCAAACCACCCAATCATAGCATTGTTCTTCCATTTTCTACTCCCTCTTTTGGCCACTCTCCTAGATCATTTCCCCTTGGCCGGACCACGCATCGATGCACCAGCATGGCCCTACTCCCTTTCTGACCGGCATCACTCCACAAAGCTCCTCTCACACTTACCCACTCTCTTTCTAACCTGCATAGCACCACATAGCTCATCTTGCACTGCCCCACTCCCTTTCTGACCCGCATCATGCCACACAACTCCTCTCATACCAGTTCCCTTTCTCAATCAGAGCTCTAACATGGCTCTCTTATGTCAACCCTCCCCTACTGTCGAAACCTTCAGTGACCCCCTTTAGCACATGACTCCCTAAATATAGCCTACCTCCCCCCTCCCACCATATGTTCTACTCCAGTAATCAATTATTCCTTCTTTAGGGTGTTTCAGCTCCTTAGGATTTCATTCTTAGGATTTAATGTTGAGTTTTCGAGTTCAATTCCTTTAATTAGTGTTCTACTCAATCCCTATGTGGTTCGATTGTGGTTCGATTGGAGTTTAACATCAGTTTTTTGGGAATTTTGACACCAAAGGTAGGTGGTTCCATGTATAAACATTATTTGATGAATTATTTTTCTTACATAATTAATTTAGGGGATTTTTTGATCATTTTTTTAGTGAGAAATTAATTTTTGAAATAGTTTTATATGCATTGGATTTTTAAGTTTCAAGTTTATGTGAAATGGGATGTGTTTTTTTGGAAAACCCATATTGCATCACTTGGTAGGATATTTATAAATTGTGTGATCAATTTATTAAATTTTGAAAGGGAGGAAAAATATGTGTTGTTGTGGCATTGATATACGTTTGATCATAAAAGAGGATTTCAGTGTGTATTTTTGTGTAAATCCATGTGATACTTATGGAAACTATTTTAATAGTTTTTCATAGTAGATTATTTGATTATCAAAGTGATGGAAATTATGTTTTGAAAGTGTTTTAATGTGAATATGATTTCAAAAGAGGGTTTGGGTTTCAAAATTGTGGTATTTAGTGTGTGTAGTGCCTTTTTGGGTATATGAATGAGGAATGTGATATGAACATGGAACATGAATGAGAATAAAAGGGGAAGCTAAAGTACTAGGTGGGAGGACTAGGACTAGTGTGCTAAGAATACAGAAGTTTCTTCGACCCGATTTCACATAGCTAGATTGATGACCACAACACTAACTAAATATTTTGATGATGATTGGAGAACACTATGGTTATGGGGATTTCCCCTTCAAGTAGATTGTGCACAATAACGTGGGTTTTTATCGTTCCTTTACCACATTTCACTGAGACATGAGATTCTATGGCCCCATTACTTGCTACTACCTGTAGGGCCCCTCCCATTTTTAGTGTTCATTGTCTATTTGGTGCTCATCATCGGTATATACTTTGGAATTTGGGTTACATAAAAATTAAAATTATTTTTAATTAAAGTTACATTCTTTTAATGATGATTTCATTACAACTTCTTTCTTTTAAATTGATCAAGAATTTTTCCTTTTAGTTATTAAGCATTATATTTTATTTTCCATATCATTTTTATCGAATGGAATCTTTACTTTGGTGGAATCCTACTAAAAATTATCTCACACCCTACATACCCCTTTGGGGGTAACAATATTTGGTAATGTTTGATACAGGTATAGGGAGAACTTATGGAGATGGTGGTTTTAGTTTTAGATAACTTTTGTTAGAGGTGTTGTGGAGATTGATTGAGGGTGGATTCCTCTTTCAATGTGATTGTTTTTAGATGGGTTTCAGTCACCTTCCCTGGTGATATATTGGGAATTTGGTCCCATTTTTGTAGAATCCCCTTTTTGGATATTTTAGGATTACACTTGTAACTCAAATCTGGATTTTCTGTATTAATTGATCATTTGGTTGTGGTTTTCAATTTCTGTTTATTTACATTGTTGATTGTTTTGTATTTTCATATTCAGGAAAATCATTCCCACGTGTTAACAATATTACTCGGGCACTTGTACAAGCCTGTGGGGATCAGGAACACCCATCATTCCCTTCCACCGACATGGTCAAGCACTGGTTTGTTTGACGACCTTTCTTGGTTCATGACAGAAGTGGACGGTTGTGACCTAGATTTTTTCATCCCATAATGAACTATGGAATGGGATTTTGTATATAATGGGATATCTTAGTATATTTTCTTGTAAAACTGAATTTGGGTTGAGGATAAGTCAATTTTATTATAAACTACATGGAATTAGGTTATTTCTAAGTGGATGGGACTAGGTGTTAGATTGAGACTAAACACCTTTTTTATTTCTTTTGTAATTTTATTTGTTCTTTTTTACTTTGTTTTATGAACTTATCAGTATCTATTTTCTAAACTATATAATAAATCAACACTTTAATAGTTAACTATAATTTTTGTTTTATAAATGGTGTATGTTCTAAGTAGATTAGTTTCACAATTCTTGTTATTTTCAAAATCACATTAACTAAGTTATGATAAATCATTTTGAGGACCTTTTTGAATGATCATGTCATATAATTCTGTAGTTTTAGTTAACCATGAATTTTTATCAAATTGGGAATTTAAGGTGTAACTATTTAAAAAAATTAATTGGAAACTAAATACACCCCTCTTGATTTTTCCACTAGGACCAACATAGAATATGGAACTATGATAAAAATATAAGGACCAAAACTATTGAATCAAAACATACATGAACAACGAAGAAGTTATCACCCAGAATAACAAGTTTAATAATTAATTGTACATAAATGTGTGATAAAAGGTTATTAGTACATAATATATCCTATTATATATATTATTATACTTATGAGGTATATTTATAATAAATCTATATTTTTTATAGAGTAATTTGAACACATATGAAGAATTTCATACCCAAGGTAAGGGTTATTTGTCTTAAATTATCTAATTTGGAGCATATGTTACATTATATACCTATATACTTTTATGAGGTGTGTCAAATTATAATTTTATATGTTAAAGAATGAATATTATTATATAAATTATTTTTAATAATTCATTTGAATTTATTTAGTTCATTGTTTTTATGATTTGAAAGTTACGAAAGTCGTAATGGTTTATTTCACAATCTGACCATTATTCGAGATTGTTGATGGTAAAGACAACACTAGGGGAATAGTTTGATATTTCTATCTTAAACCATTTATAAGTTCTTATCCTATGGTTACTTCTAGAAATTATAATTTTTATTTTCATTTTCTATGTTTTATGATCTAAGAGATATTGAAATCTTGTTTTTAAGGAAAACTAAATTTGTTTTTCTACTCATCCGAGAATCTTTTCTTCCATATATATATTTAACATAAAATTTATTAAAGAATATTTTTAATACTATAAAATGATTTGTTAATTAAATTTCTACCCATGTTTTATAATGGAATAATCATTTCATACAACAAAATATTACATCTATTTGGATGAATATTCAATACATAATAATATTATCCTTACCAGAACCATAAAGGTTTAGACTCATTGAAGAATATATATAAAAATAATCTTATTTTATGAATGATATTAAAAAATATACCAAAAATATAATATAACATTGTACTCTTATTAGTAATTCCCTAACTAATCATTTCATCATCACTCAGGGAAGGAAACATAAGAGAGGGAGAGATTAGATTCTTAGTAAGGGTAAACATAAAAGATACCAATCTGTGATCATATTAAATCATAAGATAAGAATAAGGTTATCTGATATTTATTATAATATAATAAGTTCATACCCATAATTTCAAAGATAATAAAAATGATTCATTCAAATAACATAATAAATTCATAAAACAGTGACCATAATAGTGAGAAATCATCAAAAATCAATCATAAACCATAATCTAATGTCATAAAAGTGTGGAACCATAATAAATATTGAAAATAATTTCATATTTAAAGTTTAAATACCTAGACCATCAACATAGTGGATCAAGACACACCATTTTCCCATTATATATAAGGAGCATGTGTTTTCCATAGTATATCAAGGCACACATGTTCCCCATATTAGATCAATCCCACGAACTAGTTTCTGGTTGTTATTTTATGAGATATATAACATTACCCAATGAATTGGAGAGAGATATAGGTCCCACCTATCAAATAATGAAAACCATACTTATGTGTTCCACTGGATCATAAATCACTCATCATATCAAAATAAATTAAAATAAATGGGTTTTATAATCATTTCATTATTACATAACCCATGGAAAGGAAATGGGTTTCAAAAAAATCAGATCATATCATAATTCATGGAAAAGTATTGGGATTTATAAACTTCAATCCATTATAAAAATTAATCATCCAAGGAGAAAATAAGGATGTTATTATTGGATTATAACCTTAGTAAACCATAATAAACATCAAATAAGGTTTTCCCAACTCGAAAATGATTTTGAAAGATCACTTGAAATAATTTTTGAGGAAAATATCCTTTCCATTTGGATAACAATATTTGGAAAACCAAGAAATTATAAAGGAAAAAACATTCCCTAAAATGAAAATTGTATGATTTTATATAAAGGTTCGAAGCATTGAGGCATCCTGAATGTGGGAAAACTGCTCATTTCATGTAAGTTAAAAAACACACCTTTCGTATTTCTATCTGAGAAGTCACAAAGTACCTTGTCTGGAATATAATAAAAACATTACTTCAAAAAGATTTAAAAAAATTTGAACTTGGGTAAAAATGAATTAAAAAAATCAAAGGATAATAATAATAATAAATTGAAAACCTTTTTAGAAAATAGGTACATGGAATATAAATATTCTGTAGTGGATGATTTATTGTAAACAGTCCAGAATAATGATATGATTTTGAAATAAACCATTACTACTTTGTAATCAGTTGAATTGTATGACCCACGAATGAATAACATTTAACAAAAATTAAAATTTCATAATAATAAATAAATTAATTATATAACATGTAAAAATGGGCATCTTATACACCTTATAAAATAATATAGGTGCATAACATCATAATATTCCCCAATTAAGGTAAATTGAAATGAAGTCCCTTAAAAAGAACATATCATTGAAGTGGGAATTAATAAAATGATTTTATTATATTTTAACAATGTATGTTCACATAAAAAAGTTGAAATGTATGTTAAGATAATAAAAATTCATTTCACACATAATCTTAGCATGATATAATCAATGAAGTATGAGTTTTAAAAATTACATTACCTCAATTTTTTTCTTTCTTCGTTCCCATTAAAACTATTATATAATAAATATTTATTTATTATAAATTTATACTATAACCTTAATTATATAATATCATTTTTTATTTTTAACTTATTATCACCTATTTATTAATAATTTGTAATTAAAATAACTTTTTTGGCATAGTAACTATGTCATTTTCCAAATATGTTTCGGTTCGGCAGTCTTGGTTCTTGTACCTTAATCCCAGTATCTTCATTTCCATAATTTTTATCATGTTATAAAATTCATATATAATAATTTTTTATATATTTATAATCGTTCATTGAATGTAGATATAGAAAAATGAATCACACAGTTCGTAAAGACAGTAGGTCGAACATACGCAAGAATACAGTTTTATTTTTTTGATTGATAGAATCAAATAAAGTTAAAAAATAATTCACATTAAAATAATTGTTATTATATAATATATAAATATATATTTACTAAACACATCATAATACCCATCTATAAAATATGATGATGTAAAATTAATTGTATCACTACGTGGTGACGGTAAGTTGTACATACGCGTGCATGATAATTTCACTTCTCATTTGATGATAAAAAGGCTGTATAATTCTCATTTATAATCATAATAACATTTAAAAATATTTATGATACATAATTTATTATTTTATGATAAGCATCATATATTTAGTGTAGGTAATAAAGATTATAAAATGAAAGTGATTGGTTAGAGCGATTGCCTCTTCATAGATACATCTCCTTTATATATCCTCTAAAGGTCTCTAGGGTTGGTATTTTGAGAAATATAGAACCTCTATAATTTGTATAGGGAAGTTTAGAAGAGAATTTTATAGGTAATGGTCGAGTTATAAGGCTCAAATAGGTTTGAATAAGTGAGGGATGCAGTTCACTTTTATAAAAATTACGAGGGTCCCTTTTGGAATCTCACATAATATTAAATTATAATAAATTAATTTTATATCCAAATACAACTAAATGACCATGTATTGGAATATAAGATAATATAAGGTTGTAGATAATCAAAAAAATAGAATTTATACAATTTTTGGTGTTATTGTAAACCATGTCATTTTGATTAACCCTTAGTTAGAATATTTTAATTTATACTATGGTAACAATATTTTTTTACTATTTGATGGTTGGAATTTTTACTTATATAGTGTAAATTTGTCCTTAAATAGCTAATTTATGAATTATGAGACCATATAATAATTAATTTCAAATTTTAAATACTTTTAGGATTTTTAAATAATTTAATAAAATAATAATCTCATATAATATCATTATTTTCAATTCTGATACTATTCACTACTTTGAATTTTTAAAACATCAAGAAAACATGTAAAATTAGAACATAATATTTTATTATATTCCTAAAAATACAAGTTAATCTATATTATCCAAGGATAACTTTAAATATCTAAAATTATATTACTTTTAAAAAATTAAATATCATTTATTTGATTTTTCTTTTAACTGAATAATTACTACATCATAATTGCGTAAGCATTTAGGGTAATTCTATAATTATTAAAGATTATATATAAATTAACATTATGATGATAAATATTTCATATTTCACAATACTATTTATAACCAAACATATCCTATAAATAATCCCATATTAAAAACGATATAGTTATTATAAATATAAATGTCGCATCTTTGATTTTCCATTAAAAAAAATATTATAAAGGTTATAATATCATCCATGTGGCCCAAAAAATAATTAATAAATTTATTTCATTAAAATAATTTTATTAAATTGAAAATAGACTTTTATATTCATTCATAACCTAATTTTTTCCCCATGTGGACACATAAAAGATATTTAGGACAAATAAAGTGACATTTTGTGATTTTTCCTGATTTAAATAATATATATGTCATTTTCATGGACAAGTGTCTATTAAATAACTCCATTTATAACCTTAGGTGTTATTTCGATAAATAAATTCATCTAATAAGAAATATGATGAAAATTTCTGGTCTTGTCATTTATTTTTAATCTATATTAACATGTTTTAACCTTTCCAGGGGTAATAAATTTTATCACAGTTATTATTTATATTGACTAAAATAAAATGGGGTTAATTTTCAAATTGAACCACTGAATTATTAATATAGAAACTATTATTCAAAATTAAATTAACATAAATTTTATAATTTAATTTAAAATTAAATCAGTAAAACACAATGAAGTACAATTTTAAAAAAAATCCCTTTTAAACATAAAATGTTTTTATACAAATTTAATTTATAAAATAAACATAAATATCATAATTAGGTTATTTTAAATCAAAATTGGCTATTTAATAATAAAAAATTCCAAAATATAATTATACCATTCTAAATATTTAAAATAAAATACATTTTTAATACAAATCATTATTTGTTTCAGGATTCCGAGAAAAATAAATGTTTTTAAAAAATTATACAAAAATAATTTTTGGATAATTTTGAAATAATGAATAAAAAAATAAAATTTATTTTTTCAAATACCTTTTCTTTATAGTTTATAAATAAAAATAAGTATAATAAACTTTTGAAGAAAACATATTTTCGAAGAAATATATTTTTGATAAATAAAATCACCTTACTAAAAAAGGTGTGATCATTTTATAAGAACATAACAATAAATTTATATTTAGTTAGATATTTATTTAATAATTTTTTTATTCATATCCATTCTATCAAAATTAATGGAAAGGTTATAAAAAATATTTTAATAATATTTCACTATTCGTTTAGACCTGTTATTATGTGAAATTCAAGATATCAAAAAAAAATAAAAATATTTAAAAATATATTTCAAAAAAATATTCAGGAGTTACATGTTTTACATTTAAAATAGTTTTTAAATACATTATTCCAATCATTTTTTGAATGAGTTACTTTTTAACACTTCTTACAAAAGTGTGAAAGGGATGTTTTTTAACTAGTACAACATAAAAGGAATTTTCATCCGTCATGGCTGCTCATTATTTTGAATACTCCTTGACAATTTTACATTTTTATTTTAAAATAAATGGGTTCCCTTAATATTTTGGAATTTTTTAGATTTTAAGTAAGTTATTTCAAATTGAAAATGGTTATTTTCCTCTAAGAACATTTTTGATGATATTTTTAATTTATTTTCTTATATATAAATATACCTTGTTGAATATTATTCTTTCATGAGGATATAATAAAATGATACCATCCAATATATTTTTATGGATGGTTTATGATTTTATTTATTTGGGAAAGTATTGAAATTATCTATTATATTTATTTTAATATAGAAATTTATTGATTTTAAGTGATATTTTTGAAGTTGTATTGTTTATTCCAATCATGAATTCATTTTACCTATTTTGTGATGGGTGGGAATCGAAATTACATAGAACCCCAATGCATTGGTATTTATAATGACACAAACTAATTTTCTAGGCTTATTAAATGGGTTTTTGGTTCATACCTACACATATTTTAAGCTACCTTTCCATAAGGCTTTAATAATAAGTTGCATATGTCTAGAATTTTTCATTCCATCATTATGTAATTAGTTATTTTCCTCTATTTGATTATTTTAAATAATATAAAAGGATATGGTTCAAGATCATGTGACTATTTATATGGAATCATTTGATCTTCATTTAAACCATCTATATTATTCTTCATTCTCAAGCAATTGATTAAATGGAAAGAGTTTCTGTTATTTACCTTGACAGGTTGATTATTCATGATTTACTCATGAAATATTTTATTGTATATAACCCTTACTAGTCATCTGATATCAACCTCATTTTGTTTCCTTTCCCCATGATATGAATATGGAATATTTAAATGAGTTCAAGGATGTACAATATTTTCGTTTACTATGTTTTATATTTATATTTTCCAAAATTATTTGAGATTAAAGTATGTATGTTTTTTACCAATACTACTAAACTATTCAATCCTTTGGTATATGATCGCATGTATCTAGTTCCAACATAATAAATAAACCATTGGCTATGGGCTACTGGGGTTAGGTCTTTTACAGTTGGTATCAGAGAAATTTTATTTGAGCCCTTGGAAACAATGTTTAAGAAAACATATATTAAAGAACATATCCATATTAGTGAATTCCAGGATAGTTCTAAGTATATGATAGCATCCTATATTTTTAGTAAGTTATAAATTATGTGGTTTCCCACTATAAGTATCATTTCTAGTAATATGATATTTGGTTTTAGTTGATTGCTGGAACTAAGAGGATTCATGTTAATACTGTATTTAATGGACAATGCAGTGATTATGAGCAACGAAATTGGATAATGACTGGACTGAAATGATATTGTGCTTGTTTTGAATCTATTATCACAATATATGATTAAAAAAATACACCTTAACTGACTCTAAAACTCTAAAAATAAATAATATAGTTTACTGAGATCTTGGGTTGTGCATATCATGGAGAAAAAATCTCTATTTCCTTCTTATTATAAATGAATAAAGAGACAATGATCATGGTGTGGATGCGAAAGGAGATGATAGTGACGCTAGTAGCATGCATGATGTTGTTTATGATATGGGAACCAATTATATTTTAATTGAAGTGGGTTTTATAGGACTAATGATGAGAAACATTATTGATAGTATATTAATTGACATATTTATCATTTTTTTATTGGATATAAAATTATATGTGTATGTGTATAGTGTCATTTTTAGTTTCCTTTTTAGTTAAAAAAAATTGTGAATATAAAACCAGAGTGATTTCAGTGTGTTTATATAGGGGTTTCCATCATTTTAATTATTGATGCAGAAACCTATTTTCATGGTAAAAATCATGATTTTCTCATCACGATCCCATTGGTTTGATCATAAATATAAATTATATATATCTATGGTTAAAAAATGGTTGTAGAATATGAGTTCCATAGTTTCATGAAATCATGGAAATACAGCTACCATAATGGAGGTAGTGGCCAAAGATATAGAAATCATCACTATATGTTATGGCCATGGTTTCTTTTCCCACTAACATAGTCTTAATCCATAGTAGTAGCCTCTTTCTATATTAGTGTAAGTTATTCTATTGTGAACCTTCTATCATTATTCTCCTATGTAGTTTTGGACCTATTCCCACTTTATCAGTTGTGGATAAGATGAGATAGGTTTCCTTCCATAAATATAAATATTTTAATCATTTTCATTATACTTTACTTATTCTGACATAATATTATTTTTATAAAATTATTCCAACTTTTTCATAAAAACGTACTCTTTCATCATCACGTTAAGAACATTATTCATGATTTGAAATGTCTTTTTTTGAGTATTCCATCACCTTTGAATCTATATTATCTATAACCTTCATTGTATCTTTTTTATATTGGTGTCCTCTTCTATTTATATAATAACCAAATAAGATACCATAAAATACACTCTGTATAAACTTAAAAATATTTTTAACTTTTACTTTTATTATACAGGGGATTCCGAACACCGTTAAATATGTTAGACTTAGGGATTCTTATAATAAATATTGAATAATGACATATTTTAATTTGGTCTATATAAACAATTATTTTTAATGTGAACTACTACTCCAATTTCCGATCCCCATGAATACCTAGAAGTATAATACTATATTAATATGGATTAAGCCATATCCATACACAAAAATTCCTTCCATTCACAACAACATTTGTTTGGGATTAATAAGGTTCTCTGAGTTTAGGGTCAATACCTTTCTTATTAATATATGATTCAGTTCTCTTAATAGTATATTATTTACTATTTTATATTTAGCTAATTTCTAAATAAACCCCACACTTCTTTCCTTCACTCCAGAAAATTTTGACCATTTTCAAAGCGTACGAGTTTTTCTTCTGAATATAAAATATAGTATACATGTAAAATCTTAATAAAATGAAACAAAATACATATCTAAACTAGTTGAATTATTTCTCATAAGCCCACAAATTTCATAATGGATAAGATCTAAAGGATTAGATATTTGAATCTAAATATTAATTTTTTATAATTAATAATATTCCACTTTTGACCTATATAAAACATATAATTTCTCACTCTTTTCAGTTTTGGTACATTAAAATAATTTTCTCCAAGGGTAATATTTTCTAGGATTATTTTTGAAAATATTTCTAATACTTAGATGTCATAATTTATTTTCTTATTTCAATCATAAGTGGGGTTAATTTTTAGTATCACTAACCTGGAAAAAGTTACCCCTTATTTTTTGTCCTCTTATAAATACACATCCTTCCTTAAATAATTTAAACAATATCCCATGTTTCTGAAAAAAAACTACTTCATTTCCATTATCACATAATAGAGAAGACAACAGAAAAAAAATTATCCCATCAACATATAAAGAGTTTATAGACTTCAATTTATTCTATCACATAACTATATATCTAACTCATTTGATTTTAAGAGAACCATAAATTTCAAATGTCACTAATCCTTATTATAAAATTTTAACATCCTTCAAAATCATTAAATCTATTTTCGTATATGAACAATATCTACCATAAAAATTTCATCAACCTTACCTTTTATATGAATTAAGTTAAAATTCTATAAAACATTTCATTTACTTTGTCTTTAATATTTTGAGACATTTTAGTATTTTGATTCAAAATCTATTGGGATTTAATTATGGTTATAAAATATTCAACAAAGTGACATCTATGGTCATATCTTCTACAATCATTTTCCAGTGGTTGAAATTTATTATAAACCTTCATTCAATATTTTTAGATTACATCTAAATTTCCCTTCTTTAAAAGAGTTTAATACCACTAAATGTTTTTCTCTGAAACCTTCTATGATCATAAAAATAGTTTTTTTATTAATCTAAAAAGTTATAACAATGATCTTTAATCCTCCATTGATCCCACAGTTTCCATAAAAGGTATACTTCCATCTTTAAAAAACATATTGTGAAAATATTGACATATTCTATTATCTATTCTTGTTACAATCAATATTGATTCCATTTGTGGAAAAATTAAGTAGAATCCAGAAACATTCTTTCTTAATATAAATTAAGGCATGAATTTTTTAAAATCATCATTTATTTATGTTTTCACTTTAAAATCATTACCCCCATAATTTATAATTTATTTAGAATAATTTCTTTTTCCATAATATTTATTTTCTCCACTTTTGATTTGTAATGGGATTGTATATCATCAATTACAATAAATTTATTTCCCTATGAATGTTTTATTTTATGATCTACTTGAATTTCATCACTTATCAAACCTTTAAATATATTAATATTTTTTTTAATGATTTTGTTAACTTTCTTGAATTATTTTTGAAAATTAGGTTTTAACTTGTCTGATTCCTTTTCTAAATTGATAATTTTTTTTGAAAACTATAAATATTATTCTCATTTAATTTAATTACTTTTTAAATTTAATCAATTGATGTCTTCTCATTAAAAAGAAACTTATTTAAGTCATCAATTTTATTCAAAATCCATGACTCTTTATCAGCAAGAGTCGAACCCTTATTACTTGAATATTGATTTCCTTTCATCAAAAAAATTAAATCCTTCTCAATATTTGAGATATTTGAAATTAGTTTTATGTTCTCTATTTATTTTATATTTCATTTTCTGTTTATTAATCACTCTTAGTATCTCTACTTTCATTATATGTGAACTCTTTTCCATTCACTTTTGTAACAGGTAGCCTTTTATAAACATCACAATAAGTATCAAATTTATTATAATCATCACTACCCTCATAATCATATAACATTTATAATAAAATTTTGCCTCTATATTAAGAAAAACCACTACACTTCCCTTTTAAATAAAACAATTATTTTTTAAATTTTTTAATTATTCTTATAGAATATCCTTGGCCTTTAATCCCACTATTTAGTAACTTATTCTTCTTTTAACATTAGAAAATTGTATACATAATTTCCAATACCTTAATAAATTATGTATTTAACTTATATCATTCCCCTAAAACATACATTTTCCTCTTATCAAACTTATAGAAATGAGTGACATGAATCTATCAAAATTTTCTTTAATATCTTCTTATTCTTAATAATCATCATCTCCAAAAACAAATTATCTATTGGAATTATCTTATTTTAAGGATTTAAAGAAAATTTTATTTTCATTCTTTCTCTTATTTTTGAAGATATATAACTTCCAAATCAAAAATAAAATAATAATATTGTGTATAAAAACTAAAGGATGTGTACCTAGGTCTAAACATTCAAGTTTAGATATTTAATTATCAAACATTTCTGGTGGAATTTGTAAAATCTTATCTGAAGTCATTGTATCCATGAAATGCTCACCAAAATATATTACATTTCCCACTATATCATTAAATCGAGTAAGTAATTAATCTACTATTTCATATTCCTTAATTTTTTGTCTCTATATATAAATATCCAAAATTTTAGTTTATCTTGATTCCCTAAATAATTGACTTCATAGATATTTGTAACTTATCTCAAATTCCATTTGTTGTCTTGGTCCCTTTTTCTTTTAAAAACACCTTCTCTAAAAGAGATAAAATAATAGTATATCGATCAAGTCTATAATTTTCAATGTTAATAATATCATTTGATATCATATAAACATATTTTGAAAAAGGTATTTATCGATATTTTGTATCGTCCAATATAACCAAACTAATTAACAACATGTAGGGTGGAATCTAATTTTACCATATCTAATAATTTCTCTCATCTAATGTTTTAATCCCTTTATTTTTCACAAAAATTTATATATCCATATATATAATAGAAATTTATCACCAACGATCTAAACTTAAATGAGTAACATCTCTCCAAAAAATAACTAACTGCAAATTTTAGAAACAAATAGGGTTTTAATACCACATGATAAGAACCTTAAATCAGTTCAAAATCACTAAAATTGGGATAATATGTTATTTAAATTTCTTTTTATATTTTTTCTATAACTTAAATTAAACTCACATTATGAGTAAAATCACTTACATGGGGGTTGAATTAGTGATTTGGAATTATTTTATGTTTTTCCCTTTTTAAAAACATTATTTCCAGTTAGTGTAATCTGACTTTTCTTTGAAATAAACATAATAATACATAGATTAATGTGAATGGTAGATTTATAATAATCACTACTCAATAATAATAGATCATCATTATAATTATCTAGAAAAATCCATGATCACGTAGTCCACTAGTAGAAAACCATTGGATTATAGAAAGTGGAGAATATCCATGAACCAACCTTACATTAAAATTTCTTAATAGTTTATTTATATCTCATATATATACAATGAAAATAAAATTATTCAAATCGATAATATATTCATTCACCAATATGATTCTCCAAGTTAGAAAAAACAATCATTATTTCATAAAATATCAAATAGGAAATCTAGTTCCATAACCTATAACTAAGAAGAGGACTATAAAATTATGGGGGAATGAAATAATTCAACCCAAGAACTTCATTGATTAAAAAATTAACTACCTCTTCAGTAAAGTACTCCAGAATGAAGTAGCATGAGAAGAAGTTATGAATTGGGTCTGTGGAAGCTAGATAGTCTGCCACATTATTTTTTATCTCTATGTATGAATAATATATATACCTCCTTGGATTAGTTTTTATTCACTTCTGAATATTCTATGAGATTGAATAGGGGCAGTATCCAAGTAGTGAATTGAAGATGACTAGTGAATCCACCTCCACAGATGTCATCGTGATGTTTTTTCTGTCACACAATTAGAGACTAGAAACCATCATACAGGCCTTAGTGTAAAGAAATACCTAATTCCCAAAATAGTTATGAAATAAATAACAACTAATCCAATAATTTTATGAACCAGACCTCCCCATCGCATTTCACCTGATATACGTGATCCATTAGTATTCATTTTGAGTGCTGTTAGATTAGAATACCAATAGATCCAACCCCCAGTGTGAGGTTTAGAGGACATAGATCTATAAAATTAAATGGTTAGAAGAGAGAATAGAAAGGGACAATCATACGAAGATTTGAGTTTTTAGATTATACCTATCAGAAAACTCTTATTTTTTAAGGTGACACCCATCCTCAGACTAGGAGTACCCCCAAACCTTGATTAGTCTCTCACCATCACTAAACTCAATAATCCTTTCACAAGGAGGCTCATATCATTATAACTAATTTATTCTCACATTCCCCTTGAAACCAAAGGTCAAGAAATCTCAAACCCTTCTGAAATTTTAAAGACACATCTCTAAAATGACCCATGCCTCGCCACAACTCACTTTCCCACTAGTCCTTAATGAAGAGGTTTTGGATGGTCCCACCCCTAGGCTTGTTGTAATATAATCAAATTTTAGTAATTGGGATACTCATAAGTTTAATATTCTCATCTATTGGTTGGTCTCTATTCTTGTTGTGCAAAAATAAAAAATTATATTTGGTGGGGATTTACTTGGACCAAAGTTTCTCACACTACACATCTCTAACCTCCGTCAAATGTGTCGTCCTAGAAAAATAATTATCATAGAGACCACACAATATGAACTAGTTAACACATCGATTATGGTCCAAGGATAGAAATATTATTTCATATATTCTCCATTAGTCATCTTCCATCACTAAATTAACGAATAGGGGTTATTTTTTGTCCTGTAAATAGGATATCTACAAAACATGGAATCATGTAATAGAAAGTTTGATAAAAAGAAACTTATGGTTGTAGAAAAATTATATCTCTCCTACTAATAATATGACATGAATTACATTCTAACTCTAAAATGTGAGGATGAAAAAAATGTCATAACGCTGACAGTTTACCCTTCAATTGGATCTATAACCTCACCATATATTATGTTTACTAATTTTCCTCTCAAATTATTCCCCTCAATAAATTCCCAGGCAAGTATCACATGAATCCCATGAATTTTATTAGAAACACTTTTTATGTTGATTCCCCCCTCCCTAAATGGTCGATCTATTCTTTCCCAAGATTTCTAGTGAAATTTACCTTATGTGCAATCATCCCATATGAGTTCCCCCATAGTTTTCTCCAGTCTTAACACAACTCATTTTGGAACTCTAGTAGTTGAGAATGCGTACAAGGGGGTAGAATATAGAACGTTGTTTTCCATAGTGATCTACCAACCAAAGAATAAAAATGGATCTTCCAATTGAAGATTTAGCCTGAAATAATATCCCAATTTTTTTCAATGTGATGTGAATTGAGACAGCCTAGAGGACCTCCACCGTCGCACCTTCCAGTACTACACAGAGTATTCTTCGGAGGTACATGATGTGTATTCTGGAAATTTCTAGAAATGCGAACCTCTACCTTCGCACCTTCTGTGATGCTCCGTTCATCAATCTGGCCATCCGATCGCTATGAAACTCCAATGTTTTGGTCGCCCCAACACCACAAATCCAATTATATAGTTTTCGGACCTCCGATCAGATCCTAAAACATGTAACAAACTATCCGCGTGAAGAACGCTCGAAGCATGACCCTTCCCAATCCGGTCTGATTCATCATCTTTGATCATCTTCGCACATCCACAAGGTCATTGTGGTGTCGATTATTCAATTTGGGATTATTGCGTTGCAAAACGGATGTGCAATGATCCATTGTTCTTTTCCCCATGAATAACATGATGAACATATAGAGAAATGAAAAAATGGAAGAAATCCAATAAAAAATCGAGGAATGAACCTCCTTCGTCGTTCTTCATGGAGTTGATCCACTCATGTTAGTAGGCTTAAATGGAGCAGAAATCAACAACAATAATCAACAGGGATTAATTCCCCAAGTCATCCCAAATAAAACCCTCCCGCAAGAATGCACGAATCCGCGGATCAAAGTTTTCGTGGTTGATCCGCGTTCATCATTTAAAATTAAAAACGTTGAAAGGGGATTTGAAATAACAACCCCAAACTCAAGAAGGGATCGATTTTTGATGAATATGTCATGCTACCGCCATCATCAAGATCCTTCAACTTTTTTTTCATAGCAATTCGCAGCTTCGATCTGTCATCATTTGTCGCTAAGAGTTGTCTCCAGAGTTTCCTCTCAATCTTTCTCCAACAATCGACGTTAAATTATCCCTATAAAAATAGAAACTTGTTTTGGAATTCAAAAATACATTGCTCTATTAATGAGTATAGCTTTCCATTTTTGAGTCCTTATGACATGCTATTTATTAAAGAAACATCTACCTCGTCACTGCGATGTAGTGGATGTTTCCCTAAAATAAAAATAAAGATTGCGAATTTATTTTTGTTTTTACTAAAAATGTTCGAAAATTAACTTTTTCCCTTGACCCGTGCCTATCGAGGTTAGGCTCATTCTTAGGTAAAGTCGTCGTCCTAGACGCAACGATTCCCTTAAATTTTTAATACGAGCATCAGTTTGGAAATGGCCACAACTGCACACAAGTGTCGACTCACCTACCTAAAAAAAGTTTGAACCACTATTTCGGGACCACCGAGCCTCAGAATGATGTGCTATCTCTGCGCCTGGTCTCGTAATAATTCTATATAATATTTAACAATTATACATGGAAAATATGAGAAATTACATTCTCCCCACCTTGGGGCATTACATCCCAGAACATCCATCACAAAGGCTACTCAAAAAGATTTGGTTACTGGGTATGGATCTGAGCCTCCCGCTCCCACTTGCTCTCTTGAAGATTGATGTGCTGCCACCGGACACGCACCAAGGGAATCGATCACCCACGAAGGATTCTCTCCTGCCAATCCTCGATCTCCATAGGGTACTCATCAATGGTCACTCCATCCTCGATGTCCAGCTCACCCCAGTCGATGAAATGCGATGGGTCATGCACGTACCTCCTTAGCTGCAACACATGGAAGACATCATGTACCCGATGCAACTATGGTAGTAGAGCTAGGCGGTATTCCACCTCGCCAAATCTGCAAAGTATCTGGAAAGGTCCGATGAACCATGGCGATAGATTTCTACCTCGGCCAAATCTTTGCAACCTTTATCGGGATGGTACCCGAAGAAAGACGTGGTCTCCCCCATCGAACTCCAAAGGTCTCCGTCGTCTGTCAGCATAAGACTTCTATCGGCTTTGTGCAGTCCTCATCCACTCTCGGATGATCTGCACCATCTCAGTGGTAGCTCACACCAACTCTGGACACATGAGTGTTGACTCTCTGGGGTCAGTCCAGCAAAGCGGTGATCGGAAGGGTCTCCCATAAAATGCCTCGAACAGTGCCATACCAATGGTGGAGTGGTAGAATTTTTTGTACGCAAACTCCACCAGTGGTATGTGGTCCTCCCAATTGCGACCAAAGTCCAAGACACAGGCTCGCAACATATCCACCAGAACTCGAATGGTCCTCTCCCTCTGACCATCTGTTTGGGGATGAAATGTTCTGCTCAAGCGTAGCTGCATCCCAAAAGCCTCCCACAATCACTTCCACAACCGGGATGTGTAAAATGAATCTCGGTCTGAGACTATTGCCGAGGGGACTCCATGAAGCGGAACTATCTCCAGCACGTAGAGGAGTCCCAAGATCTCTACAAAACTCTACTCCCTGATAGCTAGGAAGTGGGATGACTTGGTGAGTCGGTCAACAATCACCCAGATGGTATCATGCCCCTTGGATATTTGTGGTAAGCCTATCATTAATTACATCGATATTCCTTCCCACTTCCACTCTGGAACTTCCAGGGGTTGAGCTAATCCCGCTGGAACCTGGTGCTCATCCTTCACCTGCTGGCATGTAAGGAATCAAAAAATGAACTCTGCAACTGCCTTCTTCATGCATGACCACCAGAACAGTCGTCGGAAATCCTAGTACATCTTTTCCACTCTAGGATTTACCACCAAGGTGGATGTATGAAACTTCCTCAGGACCTCCTCCTACAATGACACTGGTACAACAGTGCATCCTCAGAAAAAAATTTGTGCTCCCCGCCTTGTGAATATCCATCGGGGGCATGTCCTATGGATAACTGAGCATGTAATTCCACACAATCTACATCTCCTAGATGAACCTCCCTAACCCATTGTAAGAGTGTAGGGGTGACAACCATCGACTGTAAGTAAGTTGTATCATATCCATCCATGAAGGATAAATACAACGCAGCTAACTACTTTATCGCCTCGCTCAACAACTGTGAGCTCGACCTTCTGTTAAGAGCATCTGCCACCTTGTTCCCCTTCTAATGAGTATATATGATCTCGAAATCATAATCCTAGAGGAACTCTAGACAACTCCTCTACCTCAGATTTAGATCTTTCTGTGATAATATTTACTTGAGGTTCATGTGGTTAGAGTAGATGATAACCCGCTCGCCCATAAGGTAGTGTCGCCACATCTTAAATGCAAAGACTACAGTTTCCAACGCGAGATCATGGGTCACATAGTTCTGATCATGTGGCCTAAGATGGAACGAGCCATAAGCAATCACTGCCTACCTCTACATCAGGACACAACCAAGCCCAGTCCCTGATGCGTCGCAGAAAACTATATACTCAACACCCTCCTCCGGCAATCTCAAGACTGGGGTGCTTGTCAAACTCTGTCTCAACTTCTCGAAAGCCTACCGGCACTTCTCCGTCCACATGAAGGGTTGCCTCTTCCGGGTCAAGGATGTCATTAGTGATGATATCCGGGATAAATCAGGAATGAATCTATGGTAATATCATGCCAACCCAAGTAAGCTCTGCACCTCCATCACGCTCAATGGTGGCTCCCATTCTAACACAACCTCCACAAAGGTTGGGTCTACAGCTACTTCATCTACTGAGATGACATGTCCCATAAGGTAGACCTCCTGAAGCTAGCACTGGCACTTTAAGAGCTTCACATAAATATGGTTCTCCCGAAGTGCATCTAGAACCATCTGCAGGTGTCTCGCAAGATTCTCTTCTGATGTTGAGTACACAAGGATGTTGTCGATGAAGACCACTACGAACCGGTCCAAGGACAGCTTGAAGATCTGGTTCATCAGTCCCATGAACACTATAGGGGAGCTCGTCATTCCTAAAGGCATCACCAAGTACTCATAGTGACTGTAGCGGCATCTGAATGTCGTCTTCAGTATATCCTCATCATGTAATCGTAACTGGTGATAGCCTGATCGAAGGTCAAACTTTGAGAAACATTGTGCCCCTCTTATCTGATTGAAGAGGTCATCGATTATCAGCAGTGATACTTTTTCTTCACCGTCACCTAGTTCAAGCATTGGTAATCCACGCAAAACCTCAGACTCCTATCTAATTTCTTGGAAAACAAGATTGGGGCCACCCAGGTTGAAACGATGGGTCTCACGAAACCCTTGAATTTCAAATCCTCCAACTGCACCCTCAGCTCGTGAAGCTCTGTGGGAGCCATCCGATATGCTGATGAGAAAATCAGTGTCATCCTGGGGTGTAAGTCGATGTAGAAGTCAATTTCCCGGTGGGGAGGTAATCCTGGAACATCTTTGGGAAAGACATCATCATACTCCGCCACTACTACTCGGAATTGGGAGCTGATAACATCTTCTTCTCTGAGAGAAAGGCTAGCCAATTCATGAGTGATTGGATGCACCCTCCAATGCATAATCCCATTCTACACTGCCTAGGTTTCCCTTTCTCTGAAAAAGGAAAACCACATTCCATCATGGCGGACACACCACACTCTTCGCCTAAAACAGTCAATCTGGGCATGGACCGAAGATAACCAATCCATACCGAGAATGACGTCGTAAGGCCTTGATGCTACCACCATGAGGTTCCAACCAAAACTCTCACCTCCAAGGGTAAGATCACATTGTCTGCAAAGGTGTGTGATCATCGAGTCTCATCCCATAGGTGTCTCCAAGCATAAGGATCGAGTCAACGATTCTACCAGAATCTTGGGGTTTTGTACAAGACAGGTGGCTATGAATAAATTACTGGAACCTGTGTCTATAAGTACGGAAACTAATGTATAAAAGACACATATCATACCTCGAATCATCCCTAGAGTCCTTGGGTCGTATTCCATGACCACATACAGCTGTCCCCAACCCTGTCCCCCAGCTCCCTGAGCCTGGTGTGGACCTCCTGGGGGTGGTGGTGGTGGAAGTAGGTCAAAGCGTCTCCCACCACTCGCAGCTCTCCCTACTCCTCTACCACGTCTGCCACCTGGCGGGTCTGTCTGTTCCACTCTCTACCTCTGCCTTGGTGGTCCATCCACCGCTTCTCTGTCAGCAGCTCGACGGGTTGGAAAATCTCTAGCGAGATGTCCCCTACCGTCGCTCGCATAACATCGCTTCTCCCTAGGCTGACTAGATACATCCTGAGAGCCCTAGACTTTCGATCATCTGTCTATGGTCCTCCTATGACGTTTCCCAAGTCCAGATCCCTGTGCTTGACGTCGGATCCAAGTTGTCGGGGTCTTCGCACCTGTCTGCCTGCTGTTGACTGTCGTCAGTTGTATCTGCTCTGCCAAGAAGCTCTCGATTAGCAAGGCCCACTCTAGCACTCCAGCATAAGTCAAAATTCATAGAGGCATGAAACTAGCTCAGATTTCTCATCGTAGACCTCGCTCTAAGGTTTGAGATCTGATGTACTGATCCTTGACCATATGCATTGTGTACCGTACGATCTTGGTGAACCTCAATGAATAGTCAGCTACTGTCATACTACCCTACTAGAGCTGAAAAATCTTCTGGATGTGCACAACACTTAACGTAACTGGAGACAAATCCTCCCTGAAGATTTGCTCGAACTCCATCCACAAATGAGTCTCCTCATCGTGAGTCTGTGTGGTCAGACTCCACCATCTTCCCACCGAACCCTGAAGAAGGCTCGCTCCTAGGATTATCATCTACTATGTTGTTTTCCTCACAAGACGGAAAACTCTAGTCACCGCACCAAGCTAGTCCTCAGACACCTGAGGGTCAGCCTTGCCTCGGAACCTGAGGGGTCTCTATCTTTGGAACTCATGGAGCGCAATAAGTCTGCACTCATCATCGATCGGTACTGCGGGTACCACGGGCTGCTCCATTGGTGGAGGCATAACTAGTGCACTACCTGGTGGAAACGATTGGGGAACTGGTCCCTGTATTGAAGCCTCATCACTAAGGGGGTCATCCTCGTGATCGCCCTGCTGAATCCTAATGGGTAAGCGTCATGGAGGCATCCTGTAATGAAACAAGATGTATCATAGTCAATGAGTATATCTGGATAGCTGACAGAAAGGACATGGAAAACACAACCCATTTTTTTATGATGCATGTACCATTATTTTACTTCCCCTCAACTAGTTTTTCCATGTACTGAGTCGAAAAGCAGGTTATCAGAGTCCTGGTGTATGGATATGTGGTCGCCACACCAACACTGGAGTCTCTAGCCTGAAATCCAAACTCGAAACACTTAACACTATTGCCCCAAACCAATCTCACAGACCCTTGGTCCTAAGGTAGAACCGAACCCCTCTGATACCACTTTTTCAAGACCAGACCCAGTGGGGCCTACACCGCAACTCCCCAAGCCCACCCCCAATAGGCCAGGGGCTGGTGACTGGCACAAAGTAGGCATATTACTAACATGGGAGGCATTTACTAAGTACCCGTACACATGCACACATCTCCAAGCCCACAAATTCTGAAATGAAAAAAAAACAATAAGGAACATAATGCATGAATACACTAATCCCAACCAATAGAGTACGATGTACAGTAAAGTACTGAAAGTAAACTGGGCTAGAATACAAGCCCACCAAAACAAGATTCTGAAAACTGAAAAGTCCAACCTCTAAACACAAAAGGTACTTGGACTGCTGCTCATAGACATAGAAACCCTTCAGCCTGTAGGGAACTCAAGAAGCTCGATTCTGTCCTGGTCTACCCTGGACTCTGTCAAAAGGCTGCTCGTCTACAAAAGACACATCACGTGAGGGAAAATCCCCCGTAGGGGTGAGTATAACAATACTCCGTAGAGGACCCCGAAAACCACAAAGCAGTACACAAAGTAAAGGTATAGTCATTTATGCACAATATATGCCTACAAAACACAAACTAGATATACTAAAAACCCAAACCTGCAGTCTTAGAGACAACTAGAAAAATATCATACCCCCGCTAGGGGTTCAGTTCGAAGATTCCACGAAGCACTCGTTCCGAGAGAACACACTCCATGAGTCTTATGGCTCTGATGACATCCGTCCAAGAAGTACTATTTGTCAGGAAATGTCACGAGAGGTAGCTACACTCATTACGGGGAACACACTCCCGAGTGAGAAGGTTACGACAGATATATGCACTCATTATAGGGGACACACTCATGATTGGGAAAGGTCACGATACACAGATGAGGATCACTGACAGGGCCATGGCAGATACCGCGACTCATCTTTGATTCACCTTCTAGGTAGAGGATCGACACCCAATGGAGTTGTTAACGCCGATGCCATACTCTACCTAGGGTCATGAATGGATAGAGGATCTCGATCTGGGCCTCTCGGATGGATGCCTGACTCTATCACAAAATGTCATGTGGAAGGGATCATACTTTTGTGTGAGGAAATGATGCCTGACCTTCAGGGGAATGAGAAGAAGGGGCACTAACCCTAACAAAATAAGTCCAAGATACGGTGAAGAAGAGTACCATGCCGTTTTACAAAAATTACACTGCATGTAGAAAACATTACACGCCGTGTTGTCGGACCCTAGGTACTGCCCGTGTACAATGTCTTGTGTCGTAAGGCTGGTCATGTAGAAAACCGAGTACACGGTGTGTATTACGGTGTACACTCCATGTCTGAGTGACTGGGGTTGGCTCCATGTATGTTGGCCATGTGCCCGTGCATGGTCATCAACCTGTGTACTGCAACCTATGTAATCGGTACACGGGGTGACCTGTGTTACTGGCCTCACCTGAACGTGTGATGGAGTACATGGTCGTGTACTCTATCTTGTGTCTGTGTACACCCTAGATACTCTCCGAGTCCCACGTATCTGCCTCTGCCATGTTGTACACATCGTGTTCTGAAGCTGGGTAGATCATCCCATGTCTACATACTTCACAAAATACACGTCGGGCTTCCAGGAAAGTCAAACATGCCATGTGACCAGGGTCACATGCAATGTGATTCCTCTATGTCACCCAAAACCCTAGTTGTTGCTGCTAGTATTACATGTCGTGTTCTTAGGATGTACATGCCGTGTATTATGGAAATTTCCAGAAATGTGAACCTCCACTGTTGCGCCATCCATGATTCTTCGTTTGTCGATCCGGCAATCCAATCCCCACGAAAATACCAGGTTTTGGCCACCCCAACACCACGGAGCTAATTCCATTGTTTTCAGACCTCCATTCAGCTCTGAAAACCTACAACGATCTATCAGCGTGAAGAATACTCGAAGAACGACCCTTCTCGATCTGTCCCGATTCATCATCCTCCATCGTCGTCGCACCTCGGAAAGGTCATTGTGGTGTCGATTTTTCAATTTGGGATCATTTCATTGTAAAACAGATGCGCAACGATACCTTTTTCGTCGCCCTGTAGAGAACATGAACAACGTACAGAGAATGGAAAAAAGGGATGAAATCCAATTAAACAAATCATGGAATGAACCTCCACCATCATTCATCACGGCATTGATCTGCTCCTATTAGTAGGATTAAATGGAGCACAAATCAACAACAACAATCAACATGGATCAATACCCCAAATCATCTAAAATAAAACCCTCCGTCAAGAATGTATGAATCTTTGGATCAACTTATTCATGGTTGATCCATGTTCATCATTTAAAATAAAAAAAGAGGAAAGGAGATTTGAAATAACAACTCTTACCTCAATAATGGATCGATTTCTGATGAAGAGGTCATGCTATCACTGTCATCGAGATCCTTCAACTTTGCAGGCATAGTGACTCGCAGCTTTGATCTGTCATCATTCTTTTCCGAGAGGTCTCTCCGGAGTTTCCACTCAATCTTTCACCAACAATCGACGTTAAATTATCCCCATAAAAAGGGAAACATGTTTTGGAATTCAAAAATACGCTGCAGTATTAATCAGTCCAGCTTTCCATTTTTGAGTCATTATGACGTGCCATTTATTAATGAAATAGTTTCCCCGTTGCAGTGCTGCATCGGATGTTTCCATAAAATAAAAATATACATTGAGAATTTATTTTTATTTTTACTAAAAACGTCCAAAAATTAACTTTTTCCCTTGACCCGTGCCCGTTGAGGATAGGCTCGTTATTAGGTAAATTCATTGTCCCAGACGCAACAGTGCCCTTAGATTTTTAATCTGGACATCCGTTTGGAAACATCCACAACCACACAAAAGTGTCGACTCACTTAACTAAAAAAAGTTTGAACCACCATTCCGGGACAACCGGGCCTTAGAATGATGCGTTGTCTATCTTCCTGGTCTCGTAATAATTCCATATAATATTTAAAAATAATAAACAGAAAATCTGAGACATTACATACTAACATGCATAACAATGAGATACCAAATCATCTAGGTATCACTTTAAACAAGGCCACCATAAATAATTCTTTGCATCATAGTTAATCGTAATAGTACCATGGTGAATGACCTTCTATGTGTAATGAAACTTCTACCTCACAACCTTTCCCATTGTTGAAGGAATAACACCCTAGTTTCAAAAATAAATGACACCCACTTAGGAGAAAAACCACTCAGTGATAGTTACCCCACTATATAAATAATTTCTGATACTATGGAATTCTCCATCCTACTATTTTTCCTCAAAAATCGAATCAAGAGGAGATAGACTCAACTATATAACCACTAAAGAAAAAATATCCCCATAATCCCTTAAAGATAGGTGCATCCAATTGAAGAGTCTTATGAGGTATTATTCATCCTTTGAATCTATGAAAACCTAATAGGGAAACTTTATACTAAGGGTGTTAGCAACAATATTCCCCTTTCCTATAGTGTAAGATATGTCGAAATAAAATTAATAAAGTCACTCCACCCACATCCTCTGCCTAAGGTTTAGTCTCTTTTGAGAAAAGATGAAACATAGTCTCTTGCAGTTAAACAAGATGATAAAACATTCCCAAAAGAGTTAGTGTTCCCAACTCATAAGTGTGTCCATGGATTTCATATGTTCTAGATCATGGGTGGGGTATTTCTGTTCATGTTTCTAAAGATGAAGAGAATCATATTCTACCGCATCATCTCATTGGATAAGAACATAACCTAAATCTTCATTTAAACCATCATAGTACACAGAATAACCTTGTTCATATTTTCACAATATAAGTATAGGTTATAAAGTAAAACATTATATCAATTCATTGATTGATGTCTAACATCCTAAATTCTAATATAAACTCACTCTTTTCCTAGTAATAGTGATCAATAGAGAATCCAACATCGATAAGTCCTTCACAAATCACTGTTAATAGACTGGAAGAACTAAAAAGCTTTGAATCCTAAAAACATTTATTGTCTCTTCCCATGACTTCACACACCCCACATTCTCAGGATAAATATAGATTCCATGTTTTTGAGACTAAATATCCTAATAATTGAACTTCTTATATACAAAAGTTACACTTCAATAACTAATCATAAAGTCACAAATCTCTCAAAGTTACTCATATAATTCTCAGAAGAATCTCATGATCTTCCTTGGTTCTAAAATAAAACAAGATTTCATCCATGAAAACCAAAATTAAGGAATAATGTCCCTGATAACATATTTGTTTCATAATTTCCATAAATATTATAGGAGGTTTATTCAAGCCAAATAGAATCATGAGAAACTCAAAGTGACCATACCATCTCCTAAATGAAATATTTGGAATATCCCACTCCTTAATCTGGAGTTAGTGGTATCCAGATCGAAGATCAATAAAGAAATCCACCTTGACCCCTTTAATCATTACATGATTGATATTTCAATTATTGGAACATAAATGAATATTTCCATTATCTTTCATGAAAAAGGGAACAATGGCTGAAGATTGTGATATAATTGGAGAGATGAAGCCCTTGGCTTCCAAATCATCAAAAAAAAATTAGATCTTTTAATTTTTTCTATTAAGTGAATTAAGAAGATATATGTATATATAAGATAAGTCCTTGGTAGTAAATCAATCAATAAATTTATTTATCTCCATAGATGCATACCAAAAAAATTAGTTCGAAACACCTCAAGACACTCTTAGACCACTTAGGGATGTTCAAAATTCTAGGTTTCTGCATCAATGTCAACTATGAATAAATAAAATGAATTAACATGATTTGATAGATAATTTACTACTCTAATGGACCTAATATCCCATTATACTTGAAAACCCCAACAGTTCCCATTAGGGGTTGATAAATACACTCACTAATGATAAAAATTAATATGATCTCTATGGGTGGCTATTCAGTACATATAGATAATACCATCAATGTTATTCATTTCAATAACTAATAAACCCTAAGTTAAATCAAATTAAAATATAAAAAAGGTACAATAGGGGAATTGAAGACCCTCTCCATTTTCTTTCTGAGAGTCTTCGATTTCTCCATAATATATGGATTGTGTTCTATTAGAATATTTAAATAACTAAAAATTGGTTGTTATAAAGGATTTAGAGGAACCTATATCAAATAAATAAATTTTTAAAGATGAAGATATTAAAATTGTACCTCTCAAAGTCACATGACCAACCCCAACCTCTATTATAAACTCTTCCAATGCATGAAACTATTTCACCACAAATTATTATTCAATACAACTCCAATAAGCTCACTTTTGAGAACCTACTGTCGTAGTGACATATGACTCCCCTATTGACCCTTTTGGTGTTAAAGACCCTGAACTACTTCATGAGAAATATAAATCCTAACAAAAATGTTTCATATTACACATACGTTCATAAATAGGAAAGCCTTTAGTTCTTTTAAGAACTAAATTTCTTTATAACCTATCTTGGCACATTGAAAGAAAGTTAGCGGTCCATTACTATCAACTAAGGAGGTTATAGAATGAGTATGATACTAGCAGCCACTACCACTTCCCTTAAAAACCCATTTCGACTTCCTCTTTATTCCATAAGAGAAACTCTAACTACCAATAGATATGAATTTAATTATAAACAATCCAAAATTTACTACTTGATCAACTTCTTCAATTATATTCTTATCCACAACCTTAGTATTGGTGAACAGTTCTAGTATGAAAACCTTAGAACAAACACCTAGTATCAAGACCATTTGAAACCTTTCAGCCTTTATCAATTAATTTTATACAACATATAATGTGAAAAGGGTAAGTTTAGAAAAATGGTTGGCATACTTCACTATTGTCTTCTCATCTTGTTGAAGAGTGAGGAAATCCATGGACATGAACATAACCATCATATATAGGTTAAATTATGGGGTAAATATGGTTCAAAAACCCTTTCAAATTAAAACCCACATTCGGATATTCCAGAATCAATGCATCCCACAACATTGAACTAGGGCCTTTAATATTAATGAGAACACACTTCACCTTAATGGAATCTCAAGTCTCTAAGAAGTAAAATATTATTTCATTCATCTCCCACCATCCTCGACTAACTAACAATCATTCCTCCATCAAAAATATTGTGGTTTATGAAAGATAAAATTTTGTGATCAATTACTATATTCAACTTTATATGGATCCACATTGGTAGCAAAAGCAGGGACAAAATCTGTACCTTAGTCCATATCATACACGGCGTATACAATAGCCTTGAAATTATTCTGATCAATTGAAGGATTTTACTATGAAACTTTATCCAAAAAACACTTATGAAAATTATAAATTAGTATTCTAGAATCCACTGTATTTATTAACACTAGATACAAAGGATAAAATATCCAACAATTTCGAACTACTAATAAAAATCTAAAATAAAATGAAAAGATAACTCAATAATGCACATTTCTGGACGTCCCATTGAAGCTCAAGGATCACTATGATGAGAGATGGATATATAATTGATCACAACCAATCTATTAAGACCATAAAATAATAACTAAATTCTACCCATACATCCCAATGTAAATAGATTGACAACCTACCTCTAATACTGATATTTCAAAAACCAACTTGGGGTCTTCTGGAAATAGGATTCCCAAGACAACTCCTGTAAAATCTTAAAAAGAATTCTCAATCCCCACAGACTCGAAATAAGGGCCTAGACATCCAAGAACCACCTTTTTAAATGGTTTCACAAAAGTAGACGTGTACAATATAGAATATATCAAAAGTATGGTGAATAAACACAATTCTTGAAGATTATTGTCGTTGGAGTGGCCAACATGTTAATAGGGCTAAGAGAAAAATTTATATCTCGAATAAATTCTTATAAATAATGAACAACTCATTGTGAATTATTCTTCACATGCAGAGGGGTTCCTCTCTAATATAATACCTTGGCACCCAATTATCTTCGGGTAGGATGCGCATATGCCCTTCGTCTACATAGTGAATAGGATCACAGGATGTTTCCTTAACTGGAAACACTGGTTCTTATCTTTTTGGGGGAGGATATATTCGATAAACAACGTTCTCTCAGCCATTCTCATTCATTCTCTTGATACTTTCAAGGTACCGAAGGGGGTTATCCACACAATTGACATGGTTCTCACGGGATTTATAAGGGATTCTCTTTCGGAAAGAAAACGGAGCTGGACCTCTGGGGATAGGATGGATAGACCCATCCATGAAGGGGGCATCAATGTGAGGAGTCTTTCTGATACTCTACACTACTTTCATTCAAAGTTGGTATGGTAGACTATTGACGAATGAACCCTATGGGGAATGACCATGTCTGCCAGATGCAAAGGTAACTTGGAAATGATGACTCTATAGGTATCCCCTCTTTTGTATGAGATATCTTCCCACATCCCTAACCTATAACCTCTTTCACACTGGAAAGTACTGGAATGTGACTTCTACTTTTGGAACCCCAATTGGAAAGGCTATAGACTTTGTTTCCCGATCTTCCCAACACCAAATATTTTCTTTAAAGAAGCCCAAAATTACCCGTAGATTACAAGCGCAGTCCTAACTGAGAATCAGTCAGAGACGTTTGATCTAATTAATATGAAATCCACACATAAAAAATGTATCTTTATAGCATCCTCCTCTATTGAGTTCTCCATGTGTGACTTCCGCAGGGAATGCTTCCCTCGGGACCCTCCGGATCGGTGGAGCGGTCTAATATGGTGAAAATCAATCCCCATAAAAATAAACTTCCTTACCTGGTGAATCAAAAACCAAGCACTCCTTACCGACAACAACATAAAAAATCTTGGTATCCTTACTATCTCTAGATGCATGTGCTCCTAGAAAATCAAGGAGTAGAGCCTGCACCACCTCTTTTTTTAGGGCGACTAGGCGCAACCCATCTGGGTCTACTTCGGTTACTTCACGGCTGTCCATTCTCAAGATTTCCAAGGCGCTTCCCAGATGTTGGTAATCGGCCGGGGGAGTCGTGCTTCCCAGAGGTTGGTCTGTTCTCTCACTCGGTAACGAGGGAGGGCTCCCTTGTATCCCTGGTGGTGCCTGAGATGGCCTTTAATGAAGCGCTTGATGGGCTCAAGTGGATGCTCGTAGCTCGGTTTGGTGCTGTGCTGCCTTCCTTGCAGTTTTTAAACGCTTCGTAGATTCCTGGGTCCTTCAGGGGGAGGCTTGTGTCTCGCTGATTCATCAGAATGCGTTCTGTCTGGTGTTGGCTTCAGAGGAGGAATTCGTGTTTGCCTGGTGCATGGCTCCAAGATTTTTGGGGTGGTTTCTCTTCAACTTGTCTCGGTGGACGCTGGAGGTCCATAGGGGCAGGGAGTGCTCTCGTGCTGCGGTTTGGGTTTCTCTCCCGGGCCTGCTGTTACCCTTCCAAAACGGCACCTTCTTGAAGGCCATTGGGGACTCCCTGGGGCGTTTCCTTTGCAAGGCTCTGAGCACCAGGCGGGGGGAGTCGACCATGGTGCCTAGGATATGCGTTGAAATGGACCTGTCCGCTCCTCCCCCGGAGAAGCACTCCCTGAAGGTGTCGAATTCCATGGACTGGGTTCTTGACTTAGTGTACCCTGTGTTCCCTCGGTTATGCCCCTCGTGTTGTCTGCATGGCCATTCTCTACAGCAATGTCAGAAGAGCGGACCATGAGGCCGACGAAACGTCTCTGGGGGGAGGCCTCCTGTTTGTCCGGAGGCGGCGGGCTCAGGGAAGGCTCCAGTGCTGGCTTTTCCTGCCCCTTTGGCCCCTTACTTTCTTCTTGATCGCGCGTCAGGAGAGGTGTTGTCTCCCTTACCTTCTTGCCAGGAGGGCCCTCCTATCAAGGTCATCGGCTCTGTTTTATCTCCCGGGTTCTGGCCGCGGCGCTCGTGTCCCGTCGCCTCCTCCAGCGTTCCAGGGCAAGTACTGCTGGATGGAGCCCTTCTCGAGTTCTCCCACAGTGTGCCTAATGTTGGGGTACCCCCTCTCCTCATTCAGTGGGGTCTTGGTTCCAGTGGTGCTCCAAAGGAGGTGTTAAGGACCTTGGGGGCCAGGCCCTACGATCAGGTTCCCAATGGTGAGTCGGTGTTGCAGGTTTGCATGGCTCGTCCTGAGGGCCATTTTCTTACAGGTGGGAGGTCGGGCCTGCTCTTGGGTTCGGTCGGTCCCGACCTAGCAGGGGCTAGTGAGGATGAAGGTACTTGGCAGGTAGTGCGTCGACGTCGCTCGGGATCTTGCACGGGGAGGAGGAGGGAGGGCTCACCTTCCTTGGGTCCTCTGGAGGCCTCTCCTCCTTCCTTGTGTGGTGAGAGCTCGGGAGTGCGCACAAGGCTCATGTTGAGGAAACTTTAGTTATGGGATTGTTCGGCTTCCAATGACAAGGAGACCAGAGGTCCTCGGGCCAAAGCCAGGGCTTTTTGCAGCCCATGATTCCTATCTTTATCTGGAACTCCCGTGGGCTTGGGGAGAGAGTTAAAATGGATTTTATATCTTTAGAATGCAGGATGTACAAGGCCTCGATGGTTGCGGTGCTAGAACACAAGCAGAGTTCTGGAAAAATTAAGGAGTTTGCTCGTAGGGTTAAAATGCATGGATACATGCATGCGGAGCCTATAAAAAACCATATTTGGTTGTTCTGGAAAAGGGAGGTAGCAGTGGAGTTGCTTCAGGCGGGTGACCAACATATGACTATGAGGGTTACATGCGATGGTATATCTGTGGTTTCATTCTTCATTTACGAGAGTTGTGATGCTCAAAGGCGTGAGTTGTTGTGGTCGGAGCTATCCAGTTTTGACCCTGGTGATGAACCAAGGATAGTGAGTGGAGACTTCAATATCATTGCGTTTCCGGAGGAGAAGAAGGGTCGTGGGGAGTTCCCCAAGAGGGCTAGTAGATCCTTTGTCCATTTTATGGCAGAAAAAGGGCTGATGGACTTGGGCTTCCATGGTGACCCCTTCACCTGGTGTAATAACCAAAAGGGTGAAAGTTGGTGTTGGAGTAGACTGGACCGATGCGTTGCTAACGTCCACGCCATCTCGTTGTTCCCTAGAGTGTAGGTTACCCACTTATCGCGAAGTATTTCTGACCACTTTCCATTGTTGGTGTCTTTGTGAAGGGAGGAAGTTAGGCAGGAGAATTTTTATTTCGGCAGCCAGTGGGAGCGTAGGCTGGACTATCATCGGCTGATATCTAAGGTCTGGGAGGAGCCTACTCAAGGGTATTCTTGGGGGGCTATTCACTCCAAGCTAAGGCGTCTGAAGAGTGCTCTCCAGGTGTGGGCCAGGAATATCCCTCCTCGGGACCAGGATCTATCTGTGCTCAAACAGGATATTGAGGGGTTGAAGGCTTGGTTAGAGCATGGGTGGGTTGAGGGGACCTTTGAGGAACTGGCTGAGAAGAGGAGTGCCTTGGCGGATCTGGTGCTCTCGCAGGAACGCAAGTTGAGGGAAAGTTCCAAAGCTAAATGGCTCAAGGAGGGGGATAATAACACAGCCTACTTACATGCTTGCTTGAGGGAGAGGAGGCGGGCGGTGAACCCAAATATGGCTTTGAAGGATGGCTCGTTCACAGAGGATAGGGATGTGGTCGGGAGTATGGCCTTGTCGTTCTTTAAGAATCTCCTTGCGGGACAGAATGAGCGCATGGTTCGGGGATATCCCTCGGGGGATGCCAGTCTTTGGTAGGGGATCCCCAAGATTGTCTCGGACAGGGAAAATGGGCTTCTGGAAAGGGTTCTCGAGGTAGAGGGGGTGCAGGAGGCCTTGTGGGGTTTGAACCCTGATAGTGCAGTAGGCCCGGACGGTTTCTCGGGGTCTTTCTACAGGGGCTCTTGGTCTGTTGTTAAATTTGATGTTGTTTCGGCTGTCCAGGATTTCTTCCGCGGGGGTGTAATCCCACGGATCGCGGCAGCGACTAAGTTGGTGCTGATACCGAAGATCAAATTCCCCACTTCTCTATCTCACTATCAGCCTGTGAGTATGTACAACATTCCCTACAAGATCCTGGCGTGTATCATTAACAGACGGCTGTCAGGCTTTCTTCCTAGAAGGGTATCAGCGGAACAACATGGTTTTGTCAAAGGAAGATTGATCCAGGGAGCGGTGGCTTTGGCAAAGGAGCTGTTGAGGGACCTGAACATGAATTCACATGGGTCTAACTTGTTTGTCAAGCTGGATATGAACAAGGATTATGATAGGATGGAGTGGGGCTTTATCAATAGGATTTTGGCTACTATGGGGTTTTCTAAATGGGTATGCGATCTGATTTTTAGGTGCGTCTTTTCTCCTTGGATGGATTTAGTGTTCATGGGGAAGTCTTATGGCTTCTTCAAGTCTGTGCGAGGCCTGCGGCAAGGAGACCCCTTATCTCCGAGCATTTTTATCCTCATGAAAGAGGCCCTGAGCAAGCTTATCGACAGAGGCGTAGCTGATGGGGCCATAGTGCCATATAGGAGGAAGTATGGTTTACCAACGGTGTCGCACCTTATGTTTGTGGATGACACTGTGATCTTCATGAATGGGATAGGGGGATCTCTTACTGCTCTTAACAGGATCTTGGAGGAGTATGGGCATTGGAGTGGGCAAATGGTTAACAAAGGAAAGAGAAACTTCTTTGTATCTAGCTCGTGTAGTTTGAGTAGGGTGGACAGGTTGGAGAGGATTCTGGGTATGGGACGTGGCTCATTCCCCATGGAATACCTCGGTGCACCTATTTCCCCAGGTAGGTTGAAGACCAGGGACTTTGACAAGGTGGTCGGGAGGATCACGAAGCGAGTCTTGAACTGGAAAAATTGCTTCCTGACCTTCGGGGGGAGGATTACATTGGTGAACAGTGTACTTTCAGCAATTCTGGTGCATGCATTGGCCTCTGTAAGTGTCCCGAAGGGAGTGATCAGGTCCATTGATAAATTACTTCCACGGTTTATATGGGACATCGCGGATGAAGGGAAGAGGCACTGGTTGTCATGGAGCAGGATGGCGCGTCCCAGCGACGAAGGTGGAATAAACGTCCGGAGTCTGGGGGTTACGATTCACTCCATTCGGGCGAAGCTTGCATGGGAGATCGTTGAGGGTCGTACCCTCTGGGGTAGGCCCATGATGCAACGGTACAGGGCTAGGGGTGCATGTGCCTTGAATATTGGGTCGTCTTTGTGGACTTCAGTGAGTAATATTATCCCTACGCTTCTCCCGTTGTCCCGGTGGATCATTGGAGAGGGCCTAATCTCCTTCTGGTAGACTAATTGGTCGGGTTCTGTGCTGGGGTATCCGGGTTGCCCAGCCCCCACCATCATGTTCAGAGAGGCGAGTTTATATCCCCAGTTCTTCAGATATATGTTGTATGCAAACCAAAAAGAGGTTTTCGATGATATTTGTATGAATGATGATCAGGACAGGTGTGTTTTCACCCCCTCTTCCTCGGGGTTGTTCAGCCTGAAGGAGTTCCGGAGGATGGTTTCCTCCCCTGGAAATCATGATGGTTGGAGTGATCTGGTGTGGGGAAACGGAGTGCCAACTAAGTTTTTCTTCCTTTCATGGAGGCTTCGGAACAACTCCCTTCCATCTGACGATAATATCAAACGGCTGGGGATCAGCATGGCTTCCTGCTGCCAATGTTGTGTGTTCAAAAGTGAAGAAAGCTTAACCTGCATCTTCTTCACAGGTGGTTGGGAACGCGAGGTTTGGAGATCTGTCGGCATTCTACCAGACTATGGGGATGTAGGTGGTAACATCGAAGTCTTCTTGGAGCATTGGGTTCAGGGGGCCTTGGGAGCTGGCTCTAACCTGGCGGCGAGGCGGGTCATTTTCATCGTGGGGTGCTGGGTGTTATGGAAGTCTAGGAACCATTCCAGGTATGAGGGGTTCTTATCCTCTGATAGGGAGGTTGTGGCCAGAACAAGGTGGCTTTTTCATGATTTGGTTGGTCTCGGTACCATCAGGAAGGAGGCCCCGTCCCTGGGTGCTCTTTTCGGTTTGAGGGTTGCAGGTGCACAGAACGTTGCCAACCATCAAGGGAGTTGGATCTGGTGGTTACCTCCTAGGGATGGCCTTAAACTTAACACAGAAGGCTCTTGCGGGATGGGTATAATGCGTGGAGGAGGGGTTGTGTGGGACTCCTGGGGGAGAGTAGTGCTAGATTTTTCGATCTTTTATGGAAGTTTCTCTCCAATTCGGGCGGAGACTAATGCGGCTCTATCCGGCCTTATCTTTTCCAAGGAGAAAGGTATTCTCATCAGAGAGATGGAAACTGACTCCAGGATTGTCCATAATGCCTTAACGGGTAAATGCACCATTCCCTGGTCCATATACTGCACCATGAGGAAATGCAAGCTCCAGCTCAATAACTAAGTGAGAGTCTCTCACACGTGCAGGGAGGGGAACAAAGTGGCTGACCATCTGGCCTCTCTTGCCTCTCCGAGTTCCCCAGTTTGTTTCTTTTATAATGTGTCCCAGTTTAATCCAGAGGGGGACGACCTTGTACGGGGCGATGCCCTTGGCTTGCATTACTTTCTCCCCCCCCCCCCTAGGTGGGCCCTCTGCCCCCCCCCCCCCTCGTCTTTTTTTGTTGCCTCTGTTTCATTAATAAAAATCGTAACGTTGGATGGATGAATGGTTATTGTTTCCAAGGTGCCATGAGGGGAGGTGGAGTAGTGCGTGACCCTAAATTATCTATCATTTTTTCCTTCTCAGCTCACTTTGGATGTGGATAGTCTCTTTAAGCTGAGTCTAGGGAAATTCTCACTAGTTTAAGCTTATGTCGTCAATAGAATATTGTTCTGTTTGAGGTGGAAACAGACTCCACTATTCTTTATCATTCTCTCCTCAACACAGGCACCACACCTTGGTCAATCTCCTACATTATTAGAATATGCAAATGTTTTCTCAATAACAACATTTGAATGCTCGATACTAGGCATTATGGGAAAAAGGTGGAGCATCAATTTAATTCTTTTAATACCTAGGTTACATGTACCATTTTATTTTCATGTACAAACCCTTTGTGCAATGAGGGGGAGAACCTATTTAGAGGGGATGCTCTTGGTCTTCACTATTGTAGGCCCCCATAACCTGCTCACTTCTCCTCTTCATTATTCTTTATGTCTTGTACTATTTCTTCCCTATGAAATTAGTAAACAATAATTTTTAGTATTAATGCAATAAGAAAAATCTAAACATGAAAAAATAAAAGATAGACGTTCCATAGTATCCACTAAAGTAATATTCTAGGGTTTAAATGAAACAAAATAGAAGGATGCAACACATATATATATATATGAAATGTGATTCATAGTCCCACCATGTCACCACTATATCATTAATATTAACTAGCTCAAATACCCACCACCTTTCAACAGTTCCTTTCCCTTTTCTCTATCAAACATGACAAAATCAGTATACACCCACTGTATGTATACATAGTGTGATCTAAAAATCCCAATTGGGTCCCACTAATTGTTCTATAAATATAGTTAATTAAATAAATCACTTATGATCCTTTTATATAAATATGGCACTATAACATATTCATTTCATAATCATGCACAAAATAAGAGAAACTAATCACTTTCAAATTGTTTTTAAAATGGTATGAATAATAGTTTTTCAAGGTGTTATAGGACTCATTAATCAACTATTCCATAAATAATTTTAAGGCATATATGTATGAATAATTTCATAAACATGAATAAATAACCAATGATGAAAAGAAAAAAAATTAAAAAAATTAATACCATGATAAATAATCCTAAGATAAAATAAGAAATGGATATCTAGGATCCTCACAACTTAAGTGATGATGGTAAATAAATAAATGGGTTCACACTCACTTCCATCTAAATTAAGACCACAGATTTCAGATCACTATCTTATGTCTCTATAACTTATTAATATTTATTTAGAGTTGTCATATATATCCAATGCTTTAGATTCTAATCATACCTAGCCATGATTGTCTAAGACTGACCACTTAATAACAAGTCTCCCATGGTCTATAACTATTTTCACAATTAAATACATTATAAAGGTGAGTTTTTACAATAAAAAACTAGATTTATCAATGAAATTCATACCACCCCATACCCATTAATAATAATGACTATAAAATCATTTTTGGAATCAATTAATTTCTTCTTTTAAAACATATTTCTAGAAATCAAAACAATTACTTTAAAAAATTTACCCCTCACTCAAAAAAAATGTAAGAAAGATTCAAATGAAAAATAATTTTTATAAAGCCACCTAACTTAGACACTATTAATAACCTACAATCGAGGTGAACCCACCAACTAACATAAATTAGAAAGCTTAAAAGATCAAGGGAATCCCTAAAGCATAAACCCTCATTAATAAAGTATGGATTAAATAAATCATAGGCTATCATATCTCTACAGTTATTTTAAAACATAAGAGATAATGTAAAATATCATGAAAGACAGGAGAAACAATTTACCGTGAATTACTTTGATTAAATAGGGTGAATCCATACTGAAATCTCAAATTGGGTGAAGGGTTAAAGGAGTCTATAGGAGATAGATTCTTCCATGTTCAGTCCTAGCCAAAAAAAGAGGCAACGATAGGGTTAAATTATACCAAGGGACAATAAGGAAAATGCTATTTAAAATTTAGTGTCATATGTTTGACAACATGAATCATTGAAGATCAATTATTTCATGATGTGATTATGTGGTTGAGGTCATTAACCATGAGATGTGTAACTTAATATTTCTTCTTTGAAATGCTTAGATTTTTTCAAAATATTTAATGACATGAACTTATGTTCCACACCATGAAACAATGTAGTAGTAGTACTTCAACTCCTTCAATTATCCAGAACACCATAAAGTTCACCAAGACGAACCAAAAGATATAAAAATTAAATAAATTAATTTTTAGACATAATATTCACACTAGGGATGTGATATCTTTTTTTATTTCTATCAAATATACTACACATTCAAAGTCTAAAATACTCTTCTAAAATATAGGAATACTCTTCGATGGTCTTATATAACTATTCTAATGTAGTGAACTACTCTTCCACACTCCAATATGAGTCTTTAAAAGTCATTAATTTACTAAATTTTGTTGTCTATAGTACTGAAATAAATTTTCTAAACTCAGTAATGAGGATTCTACAATCTTAATTAATGAAATTTTGAGTTTGAATATGGATAATCTATCTCAGATTCCACTAACTCTTATAATGTATTCATTTACTTCAAAAAAACATCATATTGATTCCAATATCCTCTATGTCATCTTCAAATATCTCTAAACATATTTTATTCCTTCATCTCACATAATATGACTTATTTTTATATGAGTTTCAATATTATTAATTCATTGACCTCAAAATTAAATGTACTAAACAAATTCTCTTCATCGCTACTTCATTTCTTAGTTTCTTCAACATGGTCTCAACAATATCCTTAGTTATATTTTATTAGAAACCAAAGAAAATAAATCACATTCAAACTCAACTAACATAAAAATGGTTCGTTATTAAATAATTATAATTCTACATAAGTTAACTAGACTTTAAGAAAACATTTAACAAAAATATAATAATATCCAAAAATCATTTGATTTATATTAAACTATTAATATCTTTTAATTCTACTTGAGACCACATAAAAATACCAAATTTTCTAAATTTTTAATACCATATGGGAGATAATATAATATAATATCTCATTCCACTTATTTTACTCCAAATAATTAGTCATTAAACCTGTAGAATATTTTATTTCTACATCTATACTCAAAAAACATTAAAAATAGTTCATAACCAAATTCAAAACACATAAAAAAATAAAATCATATCTTTAACATTTTAAAAATTCTTCTTAAATAAAAGAAAAACATTCCCATATCGACTCCCCATAAATTTGTCCCACCGCTTAGAAACATTAATGGATTAAACATTAAGATAATTTTATTGTGTTTTTATCCTCAGTTTACTATATTATTCAAACAAAATGATGATATAGGGGACAGTAATTCCATACATTAGCCTTGAGAAGGCTGGGGTTAAACCCCCTAAATCAATAATAGATTCTAGAATGTGTCTTTAGGAAATGTATTGGTGAACACATCATGAATTTTAACCATTTAAGTAAAGAATAATTCTTCAAATAATTTCATTCCACAAAAACATTTATGAAGTGATATTTAATATCAGTGTGATTCGAAATTAATTTCGAAATACTTTTTTTTATTTATTACTATCACTTTGATTATCACTAACCAAAAGAAGTGGAAACTTCACTTCCAACTTGAGATTTTCTATTTGTGTTCTCATTCACATAATTTGGGTAATTTCTTGATTTATAGATGCATAATCAGCATTAGCAGTGCTCAATGTAATAGATTTCAGATTTTTTGTATTCCAACACACATGCCTCCCACTAAAGAAAAACATTCCACTGGATTTGGATCATCTATAATCAATACATCCTACCTGAACTATATCTATATAATAAAATATATTTAGTTATACCTTAATATCATACTGCATCCCATATATTTTAGTTCTCTTTTTGTATTTACAAATCATTTCTATAGATATTAAATGTGACATATTTAGTTCACTTTGAAATATTTTCTAGAGGGTAACAACATATACTAAATATAGACTAAAATTTGTTAAGTACAGAAAATTTTTGATCATCTTAATAAATTATTTAGGATCAAATTAATTCCCTTACATGTATTTTTAAAACTTGGTATCCACTAATATGGGTATAGAAACTTGATTTTAATTCTCCTTGACATGCTTCTTTAGCAGTTCATGGGAATACTTCTCTAGATATAGAAACGTGTAATATTTTTCTTGGGAAATTAATAAACATCGAAAATATATTATATCCCCAAATTTAAAAATTTAAAATAACATATACATCTGCATAATAAATTATTTACAACTCTTTTATTTATTTCCTTCAAATATGATATCATCAATATACAAAATTACAATGCATGCTACAACATTGTCATTTTTAATATAGAGATTATTGTCTACTCATATATTCTTGAAATTTAACCTCTTATAATAGGCATCCATCTTAGAATACCTTGTAATTAGGTTTTGTTTTAACCCATATAAATCCATCTAAAACTTTCAAATATAACTCTCATCTTCAACAAGAAATAATCAAGAAGGTTGTGTTATATAAACCACTTCTTTCAATTCACCATTAATGAATGAAAACTTGGAAACCATTTGAAATTTATTTTATTTCCTTGTTTTATAGTAAATAATAAAAATTATAATGATCATTATCCATGAAACTAGTGCAAAGTTATTATCAAAATAAATTCCTTTTACTTGAGACTACCCTTTATATAATAGTTCTTTGTTTCTAAAAAATTATCCCATTTCAATCAACTTATTGTGTAATACACATTTTGTTCCATTAAAATTTTGTTTTCTAGATTTTCTAACAACTTCCATGTTTTATTCTTCATTATCTACTCTAAATCCTCTTTCATGGATTGAATCCACACTTAATGATCAAATGTATCATAAACATATCTTAGTTATGTTTGAGAAATCAATTATGTATAACATGTTTTCTTCAATTTTCTCCTAGTTTAAACATTTTACCCATAATCAATAATGATATTCTGGACCTCAACATATATTCTCATATTTTTATAGGAATATCTTGGTTTTTCCTAATAACTACAATTAAATAAATCATCATCATCAACCTATTCTACAAAATATTCTCCTTTGTTTGAAACATTTTCACACTATTTAACAAAAAAATATTTTTCTTCAACACATTTGGAACATTCAACTTTTTGATTTTATTCTTTATTTTCATGTTACATCACATTAAAATTATTAATTCCAATTATATTTCCTTTATTTATGTTTTGTCATCAATTTCCTCTTTCATTTTGAAAATAAAACCCATAAACACACCATCAAAACCTCTTCTAGTAACCATTCCAACATTTTCACCTTTTAATTTGGTAATGCAAGGGATGTAAAATACCCTTATGTATTGAAAAAATGGGTTGTTATTGTAATATATATATATAATGGTTTCATGTCAAAATTTAATATACATAAGAAGTAATTTTTAATATGAAATGTTTCTCCAAAAGCATGTCTCCAAAAATGTATAGAATTTTTATTCTCTATCAATATATTTTGACCCATATACCCCAATATTATATTCACTTGTTCAGTTGCACCATGTTTTATGTTGTGTAGGGTGAATTGAGTTTATGGTGAATACCATTCTTCTCAAGATATGTTTTGAATATTTTATTATTATACCCAGCCCCATTATCTATTTGGATATTCGTCATAGAGTAACCACATTTCTTTTTAACACTTCCCCTAAAACTATAAGTCATTTTAATATCCTCATATTTATATTTCATAAATATAATAAAAGTAATTCTATTTAATTCATTAATAAATGAAATAAATTATTGGTCTCCATTTTTTGATTACTTTTTTATGGATACACTGATGTCAAAATGAATAAGCTCCAAGGGATGAGATGTATGAATCTTATCATTTTTTATGTAAAAATTTTCAAATATTTCCCTTCAGTAAAGTAGAGTATATTTATTCACCATCCCTATTCATATTAGAAACAACTTAAAAATGTTAAATTGGGTAAAATATATTATATTCCTTGGGAAAATATGGTCAAACTTCTTAATCCATAGTTGGTTTTATTCTTTAACACCTATGTAGTATGAATTCTGAGCATCACCCACATAAAATAAATTCCCTTTAACTTGATGAAGTCTTTCTACAATTCTTAAATATTAATGTCTTATTGCAAAAAATCTATATTTTCTGAATATTACATCATTCCCTTTATCATAGAGCAAGGAAACACATAAAATGTTGTGTTTCAGCCTATCTATATATTAAATTTTCTTGGACTTCATCTTTTCTTTACCAATCGCAGCTATACAGACTCCTTTTATCTTTAGTGACCAAACATTCTCAAGGTCACTAATTTTTATTCTCAATAATAAAATTCCTTTAATATCATTACATATACATTCATACGTGATGAATAACCACTATCAAATATCCACATACATTCCCCTTTTGAAAGCGTCAACATAAACTTCAACAACAAGATAATTCTCTTTGCATATTTCCGTATTTTTTGGATACATATAAGTATTGTTATTAATAATTTGTTGTCTTTTTAGTATGGTGATACATCCTTTGGAATAGTTACTAAGATGTTAATATATTTCCCAAACTTATTTCAGTGGTTGAAATATATTCTCAATTTTCAATCTAGAATTTTCAAGTTTTTTCGGGTTTATTCGTCTTTTCCTGGGTTGAATCCCCTTTAAATTATTCTCCCAAAATATTCTTAGTTTATATTAATGTTGATTATTAAACCAAAACATCCATGTTTTATTCCCAAATACTCAAAAACCCAACAATAGCTACAAAAGGATTTATTTCCTTTATAGAAACTTATAAAAATAATAAACACCAATATTTCTTACCTATTTTGATTAAATATTTTGGATAATTTTTGAAAAAAAAGTTATTCTGAACTCCTAAACTATTATTATTTAACTTATGTTTCTTTCTAGCATATGTAGTGTCACTATTTGTAGTAGTTTTTTATTTTAACTTTGGTTTACTAGAATTTATAGATTACTTAAATTCACCTGATTTAGCCACAACCTTGGACATCATCTTCTCATAATTTTCCCTAATAATTTGTAAAAAAAGATTATATTTTATTTATAGTGTTTTATAATTACCACATACCTCTTTATTCAATGATAATTCCTTAACTTCTTTAAAAATGTAGTTTATTTCATTTCATTAAAAAAATATTATAATTAATTTTGGGAACCATTAGAAAATTTATTTGATAAAAATTAATTAATTTCTTAACTAATCATATCTGAATTAACTTATGAGAAATTATGGAATTGTTTGGAAAATATTTATTTCTCAATGAATATTAAAAAATACCGATTTTTGTAAAACTATCATTTATTTTAAATAAATATAGTCATATAAAATTATTATTATGATTTTAATTTTACTTAAAGTAATATTAGTATTACTTATATATATTAAATCCACTTAATTATTTTTAATAAAATTTATGTTGTATTTTCTATATGTTTAGTTTTTGGGTTTAAAAATGGAAATTTTTCTAAAAATTGTTTCAATGTGCATAATGTTTTCCCATTATAATTAATTTAAATAATATATAATTAGAAATGTTTTAAATAAAAAAAATATATTATATATAAATAAATATTAATTTATAGTCATGCAATGATTATTATTAGTTATAGAGTTAATATAAAATAATTTTTCCATGAAATGTACACTTCTTAAAAACCCATTTTTTATCTTGTGTGTGGGTTCTGTTTTAAATTAAAATAATTAAATTATTTAAATTAAATTTTGTAAAATGGATTAAATTTTTAGAATTAATATAATTTATATTATCTAATTATTTCAGATTAATTTTTTACCATAATGTAATGTGAAAAAAGTAAAAAATAATCATCATGGTTAAGGTGAAATTAGGTTTACCAGGGGTTAATCTACAAATATACGGGTCAAAAGAACATAAAAAGTGGGAAAATTTATATTTTATGCACATATGTTAACATTATCACGTATAAGTCTTAATATTGGTCCATGTTTTATTTTTTTGTCTTGTGAAAAATAGGTGTACACCTTTTTATTTTCAAAACATATAAGTGTGTCACTCACCTCACTTATAAAAGGCCACCCCCTCTTTTCTCCTAATAACACATTCAAATCCATTTGGATTTTAAAATACCTACCCAAATAAATTTAAAAGTTCTCTAATAACAAACTAGATCCTTTATTTTGATCATAAATCCTTAATTTGAAGCCTTTTGGTTCTTACCTAATTAGGTTGTCTGAAGAGGATGTATTGTTCTTAACTGAGAATCTTTATTATATTTCTTCTTAAAAATCCTTAAAATATTATTGAATTATGATAATATAACAACACTTGTGTCTAAAATAAAATAATATTTTATTATGTTAGTTTAATAACCTAAATAATTTTCCTCTTCCATCAAATGGGATATGAAATCAATATTTATGTGTACAGAGGAATGTCGCCTCACAAACCGATGTAATTCAGTTTCCATCATCTCATCTCACATCTTGATATAATAATGGATTAAAATTATATATATTATATTTTAAACACATTTATTCTTATTTATCAATGATATCACATATACCTTCTTACTTTCCATCCCATGGGGGAGATGATAATGTTGCTCGTGTGTACGACGAACTACCACCTCATGAAGAGATGTGTTTCGTTTTTTAATAATGTACTAGATAGAATGTAATAAAAATATATTTAATTTATTTATGTAATATAGTTGAAATAATTATTATATTAGTTACATATTTATAATTAATAAAAGATAATCTGTCTTTATGTTTCCTTACAAAAAATGATAACGTCTTTCTTGTGTATGCATGGACTACCACCTGTATGGTGTGATGTGACTCATTTTTTCATCACTAAATCACATAGATAGTGTAAAAAAATTATATTAAAATAAGGAATGTTATATTTATGATATTATAATAATTACATAAATATAAAATAATACATACTTTCTTTCCATAACGGTCAATGAAAAATGGAAATGTTACTCATGAATACGTAGGACCAACAGTTTACATGACCTTAAAGTAGTTCAATTTTCGGAGCCATAATTCATGATTGGTTTTAATAATTATAATTTATGTATAATTATGATAATAATGATATAATTATTATTCTTCTATATTTTTACTGATGACCTCTTTAATCAATATTGAACCTATATAAGTCATTTTTGACACATAATCCAAATATCATTGAAACATTTTAAGTAAAATTAAATGATTAACTAATTGGTTATGACATGGAAACAAGTGAAATAAAATGAATAATAAAGTTTATGAATTTTATTAATAAACTAAACAACTGAAAAACTTTTATTATTCTGTATGATAATGAATAATCATGACCAATCTATCTCTAGGTAAGGGACTTCATCTCAATTTCCTTTTTTTGAGGTAACTTTTGGTGTTATGCACCTATATTATCTTATAAGGTTTATATAAAAAACCATTTGACTTGTTATATCAAGAATTTATCTCTTATAATGGTATTTAATGTTTTGTTCAATGTTAATATTTCATTGGGATTATGATTCAAATATATCTAAAGTAGCAATGGAATTTTCTTCAAAAAATATCTTTATGTGTTTTCTTTCCAACTCATTTTTTTTCCATGAACATGTTTTTAAAATAATTTTATAAACATTTTTATATCCACAAAAAATATTTATAAATTACATTCAAATATATTATTAATTTATTTAAATTTTTTCAAAATAATCTTTTCATGTTTTTTATATGGAATGTTTTGACAACTAGAAAGAAAGAAAAAATTTATTTTAACGAATACAGTGACACCGAATTTTCTCAAATCTTTAACCATTATTTCATTGATGGATTTCATTGAAATATTTCATGTTTTATTTAATAAAAAAATATAATTCCCCTTTTCAAGGTATTTTTGGTATTGAAAAAAGGATTTTAAAATAAGATGGTGTTTTTGTATCTGAAAATGTTTTTCATATGGGTTCAAAAGTGTTTTTCAATGGGTTTTATAACAAAAATTTGGAAGAATAATTTTTTTCATGACATGGTACTTAATAATTTTATGAATAATGGTTAAGACCAAAACAACTTATACATGGGTCGATCCCCATTATAGTGCACAGGGGAGCCTTATATAGATTATATGAAGGGTTGATCCCCATTATAGCTCATGAAAAATGGGTGAGCCTAATATAGATTATACAAATTGTGAGCCTGATTATATATCTCCAATATATTGGGTAAGGATTATGTTCTCTAGAGAATTATACTGGAAGTTTTCTATAAGATTATTCCAATTGAAAGGTTTTTGAAAGGGTTATAGGAATATGATGCTCTAATTTCCCTAAAAAGTTTTTTATTGCTTGTTATGGGTTTTAAAGTATTTATTTGATAAAATAGTGTGTGCCTTCATGTGAAATTTTTTTGTTTTATATAGTTGAAGAAATCTTAAGATAATGGTAAATATTACATCGGTTTTCATATTTCTCACTCAACTAAAAAACATTTTCATTTTATGTCCCTTACTGAGATTCCTATCTACATCCCACATTTTAGAAAAATCATAGGGTTTAAGGATGGGTAATATAAAGGTAGAAATAAATTTAAAATTTGTTAAAATTTATCTTGAAAATAAGTCTTGTAATATCATTAAATATTTATATTTTGTAAAAAATGGATACATATCAAATGTTTCCACTTTATATTATATGGTTTATTAATATATGAGTTATGACCTAATTTTAAAAAACTATAAACTTGAAAAGTTCCTAGGATTTATGAACATGAATTCTTAATTAAAAAGTCAATATTTTGTAATTTTTATGGTTGTCCCCTTATATTTGGTATTAGAGGGAGGTTTAGATAACATTATAGGTTAGAATAATGTTAATAACATTTCCTTGAATGATTTTCCTTTATGGTTACATTTAAATGGTATAGAATTTTAAGATTACCATGATTATTTATATAAACTATGTATATTACTAATGTTTTTCTTTGTAAGAAATAAGAAAGATGTTGTGGGAGGCATTGGCTGGGAAATATCCTTCCAAATCAACATCCTGGGATGATTGTAATTGGAACAAAATATTTTGATATAGTGATGGATAAGTTGACACAAGTAATAAATGGTGATGTTATCCATGTTAGGGAGTAAATGGATCAACCATATAGGAACTTGATAGTAGTAGATCATTTCATGAGACAACATCCCCCATCATTCAGTGTATCATCTGACCAATGGTATCTAAAAGATAGATTAATGGCTTGGAGAAGATAGTTGAATTCATGGGGTTTTCAGAATATCAAATAGTAACCCTTGTCATTTATCATTATAAAGGTGAAATTTATAAATAGTGGTCATTCATTTAGAATACCAAATAAATATATAATCTTAATTCCATGGAATGAGTTGCATTTAAGAATTTCTTCTTTGAAAAATATTTCCTGATGTTTTTTCATATCTTTATGTAGAATCAATTCTTGGAATTTGGTAAAAAATTAATATTTTATAGCTGTATATAAATAAATTTTCAAAAGATTGTACAAGTATGCACCAGAATTTATTCTGGAAACTGATAGTAAAATTAAAAGATATTACTATGGTTTAAAACCAATTCTAAGAAAATATTTTTCTACATGATAATTTAAAATATATGAGAATGTTGTTCATTAAGATGAAAACATTGAGATGGAGTTGTCTGAAACTTTTGATCCTCGAGATGAAAAAAGTAAAAAATTGGTAAGGAGGAAATAAGTAAAGAAGGAACCAATTAGAAAGTCTGGTTCTAATCCCCTAAAATATTCTTAGTTTGGTAAAAGACATTTTAGGGATTTCTTCCTAGATATGAAAATTACAATCATTGTGGTAAGTTTGGTCATAGGTCTCATGATAAAATGAAATGAGTCATGGAGAATAAATGAATGAGATAACATATATCTATTAAATGGTTAGATTTTATAGCTTCAATGATTTGGTATATTGTACTAAATTTAGTTAAAAGTTATATTATCTAGGTGTAAATCATTAAGATAGGAATAAAAAAGGATTGAAAATTCTTTGTTTCTATTATAGTTGATATTGGTCAATTCAGTGAAGTGGTGATGGCTCTATGGAGCTCAATATATTTTGATGGGTGATCATAAGCTCAAAACCTCATACGGTATTATCTTTATGTTTTATGTAATGAAATTACTTTTTGATACATTTATTGAGATTTGATAGATGTTTGAGGTATAAGTAACCAGAAATATTAATTAGTGGAACTATTTTTTGAGGAAAAATGATATTTTATTTTAATGGACATATGTTTAAAGGTATTTATAAACTTCAATGTTTATATGATCTATGGTGATTAAATTTACTTATCATATTTCTATAAAAGTTATATGTATTATATTTTTATTGAAAAGGGACAACCTGCATGTCAGGAGACAACTCATCACATCTAGCTAGGTTGCGGGGCCTAAGACGAAAACCAAAGAGAAACAAGGGTGAAATTATTACAACTAGACTCTTTGATATATTGGTTAGTATAAAATCATTTTATTAATTAAATGTTTTGGGATTTAATTATATAGTTTATTTTTAGAACATATGTTTTATCATATAGATAACCATGGGATTGAAATGTGATTTGGTGATTAGGTGAATAATGTTATTTTAGAAGAGGGTAACTATAATTTTGGAAAAAATAATACCTTATGTTAACCATTTTGGTATTTATTATTTTATATAGATATTCGGAATATCATGTTATCCTTTTGGGGATTATTTTATCCATTATAAGTTTGTTTTAGTTCTTTAAGCGTGGAAAATTCATCTAGGATACTCATCATTGGAGAAAACATGACTATGGTGGAAATTTTATTATTAATGAATTTATACTGGATAGGTATGTATAGCTCCTCATTAATTTATTCAATATAGTAATGGAATTATTCAACTCTAGGAAAATATCATTAAATTTAAAAAAAAGTCTAATTGTGTTCATTTCTGATGACTCAAATGGTCTTCTAACTCATCAAAGATTTATGGTTTTCAGGACAAAATATGTTCTTCTACATCCAAATATTCACTTACAACCTATGTGAACCTATTATTTAACCAAGTATGGGTTATTATAGATGACCTTAATAATTCATTTTCCATCTTTTTAAGAGGATGTTTTGTTAACCCTTCTTATGATGTGGGTTTCCAAAAAATTGTATTTTTAAATGTTCAACCTTTTATTATTGAGATAAAGAAAAATTTTCAGGGAATAAATTTATTAAAGGGTGTAGGATGTGACACCCTGATTTTTTTTATAAAATAAACTATGTTCTTTAGAATTTTATACACACAACACCGATCTTAAAATATCCAAGAATTATATAACCATCATAACACAAACATTAAATTCACTAGTATAAATATTATTAACTAATTTAAGAAATATATATATTTCTGACTAAATATAAATTTATTGATAAATTCATTATAATTCATCAATCATTTTTAGCCATGTAATTGTATTCTTCAAACATATGTTTTCTTCCAAAATAATTTTTATTACTTTTCCTGAAAAAATATTATATTTAATTTCTGGAACTATAAGAAAATTTATTTGATAAAATGAAAATTATTTTTAAAATCATAATATCAAAATTAATTTAGGGAATTTGTTTCGTGAAATATTTATTTTTCAATGAATAGTGTAAAATACCAATTATTATGAAACAACCATGTATTTTCAATAAATTAGGTAATTTAAAAGTACATAAAACATTCAATTTGATTTAGTTAAAATAATAATAACTTATTTATATTCATTCAACTTAATTACTTTTTAATCCATGTTATATTGGTTTTTAGTATAAGTTTATTATTGACTTTAAAAACAAGATCTTTTTAAAAACTTTTTTAAACTGAATAATGTTTCTCCATTTAAATTAAAAAAAATAATCCAAACTTATTAAATTATTTATATTTAATTTATATATTATATATCAATAAATATTAATTTTGATTCACATAATGATCATGATTATTCATAGAGTTAATATAAAATCATCTTTTCCATAAAAAAATTCACTTATTGAAGACACACTTTTTCATCATATTTGTAGATTTTTTTCAAATTAAATTTTACAAGTTTTGTGAATTAAATTTGGTAAAATGGATAATATATTTCTAATAAGTATAATTTATATTATATAATAAGACCAATTAAACTTTTTACAATAATGAATATGGAAAAAAATAAGAATTAATTATAGTGGTTTAGTTGAAAACCAGTTTTTTGGGGGTTAAACTAAATATATAAGCATTAGAATAACCAATAAACTTGTATAAAATATATTTTATATCAATATGTATACCATATAATGTTTAATTATTGATAATGGTTCATTTTGGAGTATTTTTTCATATGAATAATGTAGGAACACCTTTTTATATTTCAAAATTACAAGTGTACCACTCACCACACTCATAAAAGGTTACACAATCATCTCTCCTCTTCACACCATCAAAGGAATTTTACTTAGAAAATAAATACCCAAATACCTTCTCATATTTCTACTAAATTAATTGTATCCCTTAGTCTGATTATAAATCATTCTTAAGAATCCTTTTTTCTTTCATAATGAGGTTTTCTGAATAAGTGGTATCATGCTTAACTGAGTTTTTTCATTTTATTTGTTCTTACACCACCTTAAAATATTATTAAATTAGTATTTTATAATAACACTACTATATTCCATATATATAGATTTTATTATGTTAATGTAATTTTAATATCCCATGTAAGTAAATAAAAATATATTTTTATATCAATGTATATTTATGAATTAGATTGTGTTTTGGAGGCTTAAAATTAAAATAAATCCAATCTTAAGCATAAAATACTCTAATATTTTTAAAAGATTATTTTACCATCTTTTGATGCTGAACCATTTTTAAAATATATATTTTGACAATTTTATAATCTCTATTTGTCAAAATAAACTTATTATTTAGAATTGGGACATTGCAATTTACTTTGGATAAATTTTTGGTATTTTTCTGACAATGTTCATTTTTTTAATGAATAGTGAAAAATAATGCATTTTACTTCAAAACTGCCTTTTCATATAATTTAATTATATGGTTTGATTATCTTTTTAATTGGTTTTAAAGTGTAATTAGAATATATTTTTACCATTTAATCCAATGGAGGTCATTATAATTAATTTCACTTTGAAATTGGACATAAACAACTATCAATCTTTTAATAGATATTGTTTCTTAAAAACACGCTATTTGTTTTGACAACATGAATTATTTTCAAATTAATTGCCGCAATTTATGTGTTTGGAATTTGGTAAAATTGATTCCTTATTTGGAATCAGAAGGTCCAAATTATTTAATTAAGACCTTTTTGTTTTTGGACATTATGAATAGTAACTATGGTAATTATCTTTAATTATAGTGATTAATTAGTAACCGGGTAGTAAAGAGTAATAAAATAATATCATAATAATATAAAATGACCCCAAAATCTGTACAAATCTTCTATTTTTGAGTAATGGCTGACCATGGGATTCCATGTGCCAACCTTGAGACCCAATGGAATCTCTTTAGTGTGATAGTGACCTTTTATCATATTATTTTTTAAAGAAACGGAAATATAACCAAAGTATGTATCACCTAAGTAAAACAATTTTTATTTTGTTTATATAAATGATATCTTAGACTATAAATAGTCATTGTAAATATAAAAATATTTCCTACATCATGGTATTTTTTTTATAATTTTTAGATATTAAATAAATTTATTTATTTATGACACAATGATGATACAGTGATTACCTCATTAATGAACGATTTAAATAAAATGAAAATCTAAGGGAAAATCTAAGACTTATACTTGTCAAAAAAACTATTGGATGGGTGGATGTCAAACCCTTATCACCTTATCCTCGAAATATATCATTGTGGGACCTTTAAAATTCAAAAAGAATTTCATAATAAAGTAACATTTCATGACCTTCCAAGAGTGCCCCTCCTCCCTCTTATTCAAAATCATGAATAAAATTCTGTATATAATGAACCTTTCACCACATGAACAACAAGTAATTATAAGAAGTCCATTTTTGACATAAGTACCAAATATCGACAAAATGAACATTATTAACTTAACTGATTACATAATGTTTATAACATTGAAATAATTGATATAAAAGGAATAATAATCTCAAAAAAGGTTCTTAAACATGTAGAAATTAACTCTAGTTTATTATTCAGTAGATTAAAGAATGATTGAGTCAAGTCGAACATGAGGTAAGGGACTCTGTCTCAATGTCATTTTATTGAGGCATATTTTGTTTTAATACAAGAATTTCTTTTATACGCTATATAAACACCATTGACATTTCATTTCATTCAAAGGGAATCTTTTTCTATGAATCATTTTACTAAATGACAAAAAAATATTGTTTCTTTTCAAGTACAGGTTGACAACGACCTTTCCGCCGCCGCGAGTATTATTTGATCTTTGGCTTCCTCAACAAGCCGTAATGTTTTTAAAAGAAAATAAATACCATATACTCTATTATGTATTTTTGTATTGAAAATGGTTTTGATAATGGATTTGTTATAGAAATATATTTAAGTGATATATTGTGATTAAAATGTGGAAATGTTTTCTTTACATTTTATCTATTTTATGTCTTATGATTTTATAATGGTACTTGGACATTTGACGGGTGGTTACATGATAAACCAAATAACAGGTGGTGTCGTGAATACCAGGATGGGTGGTTACGTTATAATCACCAATTCATTGGGTATGGAAGTCGGTCGTATGGCTATTCCATTTAGTGACATGTGTGGAAGTCGGTAGTATGATTATTTCATTTAATTATGTTTATGTTCCAAGTTACCTTTATATGTTATGTGTTCCTTATATAGGTAATATTTTGGTTACAAAAGGGTAAGTAGCGATCTTTTATTTAGTGAAGATTATTTACTACTTCATAAAGGTTAAACGTATTACTTATGTTAAAGTATTCATGGTTTACTTTATGTTTTAAAAAAACTAATTGTTTTCTTATTTTTGTTTTCCTTACTGAGATTTTTATGATCATCCCATGTTTTTGAAATGTTTTCACAAGATATAAAGTGGAATAGGGTCAAGGATGGGATTAAGGAAAGTCATGCTGTCTAAAATATGGAACTGGACATGACTCTTTTTTCAAGAGTTTTTATTTTATGAAAAAATGGAAACTGAGTAGAAGTGTCTACTTTGTAACTTTTTAGATGTAATAGTTATGTCCTAATTCTCTAAAACTCTAAACCTGAAAAGATCCTCAATGTGAATTCTTCATTTAATTCAAGATTAAGTAATTTTTTAAGGCTGGGGCCTTATAGTTGCTATCAAAGGTTGGTTTAGACAACTTTAGGAGTTATAATTCTATTAAATGATTATCCAAAAATATTTTTTTCTTTACACATTTTGGTAAAATTGAAATGATATAGCATTTGAATATTTCCATGTTGCATCATCTAAGACATGTTTTTTCGGAAAGGTTTTCCACACAGCAAATAGGGAAGCAGTGCTAAGAAGGCATATAGAAGAAATGACCTTCCAAATCTGCATCCTGATATTGTCAGAATTGGAACTAAATAGTTGTTGCAGTAATTTCACAGTTGACCACTACTTGAAATATGACTTTTACAAATGGTTTTGGCCAAACCGTTGGTATAGTTCATTAATTTGGGCCTATACCAACGGTTTGGCCAAAACCGTTGGTATAGGTCACTTATATGGACCTATACCAACGGTTTGGCCAAAACTATTGGTATAGGTCCCAAAATCGAAGGACCTATACCAACAGTTCTCAAAACCGCTGGTATAGGTCCTTCGATTTTCTATCAACTCTTCTTACCGAGAACATTATATAAATCAAAATTTAAAATAATTATGACAATACATATATATATATATTTATGTAATTATGTTTACAAAAGTCATGTTAGGTTAGTGGTTAAGTCATTCAATTATAAAATAGAGGTCATCGGAACAAATCCCATCGAATGTTTTTTTAAATACATATACCAATGGTTTTGAGAGCCGTTGGTATAGATTTTCATATTACTTATACCAACGGTTTTCCCAAAACCATTGGTATAGACCTATTGTCACGGCTTACTTGGAAACGGTCCTCCAAACCGTTGGTATAGGGTATTTTTTCAGTAGTGGACTCATGTGATAAATGGTGGTGGTATACATGCACGAGATTAGCCAGATCAACCGCAGAGGAACATGTCAGAAGTGGAGCATTTTATGAGGCAACATCCCTCATCATATAGAGGATCATTTAACCCTATTCTAGCATAAGGGTGGATTAAAGCAGTGGAGATGTTTTTTGATGTCATGGGGTGTTCAGAACATCAATAGGTTAGTCTCTTTGTTTACTATTTTGAAGGTGAATTTGATGAGTGGTGGTCGATGGTGAAAAATATCAAGGATAGTGAGGAGATTTATGATCTTGACTGGGATGAATTAAAAGGTATGATTCTTGAGATATATTTTCCTAAGGTGGTTCATCTTAGGATGGAAAAACAATTCCTAGAATTGAGGCTGGAAGATGAATCAATGTCTTCTTATGAAGCAAAGTTCACTCTACTGGAAAGGTATGCTCCAAATTTCATATGAGATCTTGATAGTAAAATCAACCATTTTTTACTTCGGGTTAAATCCAAAGTATCAAAGGTCTTTAGCTTCTCGTGAGGTCAAAAGTTATGAAAAACTTGTTCGATGTGCAGAGAAGGTGGAAATGGAGTTTGACGATGATCAGGTGTTCTTTGACAAACAACAGAATAAGAGGTCTAGTTGGTAGGAAAAGGGAAAGAATTCATTAAATAATCCTATAGGTAAGAAAACCATATATCCATCCTATGAGAAGTGTGGAAAAATTCATCCTGAAGAATGTCTATCCAAGTCTGGAAAGTGCTTTCGGTGTGGTAAGTCTGGTCATATTTCTCGTAACTATAAGGAAGATGGTCAAGAAGGCAATGAAAAGCCAATGGTAAGATGTTTTAAGTGTAATAAAATGGTTCATTATGAAAATGAGTGTCTACCGAAGAACTCAACTGAGGGAAAGTATCCAGACTACAAGTAGAAAGGGGTGGTGAAATCCTTTTCAACTACATCAGAAGATGTTGGGACATCGAATGAAGTGGTATCAGGTACACTGTTTGTTTGTTCAGATTATTCCAATGTGTTGTTTGATTCAGGGTCTACACATTCTTTCATTTCTACGAAGTTTTCTAGTAAATTGGGAATTCCATCACAAGATATGAATCTTGAACTTATGGTAAAAACACTAGGGGGAAATGTTTATACAAAAATAAATTATTAGAACCTTCTTATCATTGTTTGTGGAAAGAATCTACATGTGAACCTTATTTTTTTGCCTCTAGTAGAGTTTGATGTTATTTTGGGCATGTATTGGCTTTATTTTTATCATGCTAAGATTGATTGCAGATCTAAAGAGGTTTCTTTTCAGAAATATTTTCATATTGTATACAAGAATGAACCCATGATTTTGATAAAATATCAGGAAGTTGAGAAACTAGTAAAATATGGAAATGAATTTTACCTTTCACATATTTTTGAAAATAAAGGAACTGTTCAGATTAATGAATGAGTATCTTTATGTTTTTCCTGATGAGTTGCCTAGTATTTTACATGATCGAGAAGTTGAATTTACTATTTACTTAGTTCCTGATTCTAAGCCAATTTCAAAACCCCCTTATCGAATGTCTCAAGTTGAAATTTTAGAGTCAAATAAGAAATTACAGGAGTTATTAGATAATGGTTTCATTCGACCTAGCACATCACCATGGGGTGCTCCTTTTTTGTTTTTTAAAAATAAATATGGTTCAATGAGACTTTGCATTTATTAGAGAGAATTGAATAACATCACTGTTAAGAACAAGAATCCTTTGCCTCATATCGATGATTTGTTTGATCGGATCTAGGGAGCTCAGTATTTTTTTGAAGATTGACTTGAGGTCAGGGTACCATCAGTTGAAGGTAATGGTAGTAGATATTCCGAATACCTCATTTCATACTATATATGGCCATTATGAATTTTTAGTTATGCCTTTTGGGTTAACCAATGCACCTGATGTATTTATGGACCTTATGAATAGAATTTTCCATGACTTCTTGGATAAGTTTTTGGTTGTGTTCTTTAATGATTTTTCGATTTATTCCATAAGTAAAGAGGATCATGAATGTTATTTGAGGGTTATTTTTTAAACCTTAAAATAAAAGAAATTGTATGGGAAATTCAGAAAGTGTGAGTTTTGGTCGAACAAATTTCTTTCCTTGGTCACAATGTTTCTAAAGATAGTATAATTGTTGATCCTGCAAAAAAAATTGTTGAAGAATAGCCAAGACCCACAAATATAACCGAGTTTTGTAGTTTTCTAGGTTCGACAGGCTATTACCAAAAGTTTATTGAAAAGTTTTCATGGTTATCTAGTCCAATGACTAAGTTAACTTGAAATGGTGTTAAGTTTATCTAGACAAAATAATGTGATGATTGTTTTTATGAATTGAAAAGAAGATTAGTGAATGCTCTAGTATTGGCACTACCTTCCAGAAATAGTGAGTTTGTTATCTATAGTAATTCTTCATTGAAAGGACTTGGTTGTGTCCTTATGAGGAATGATCAGGTAATTTCTTATGCTTCACATCAGTTGAAAACTCATGATTTAAATTACCCTACACTGATTTGGAATTAGCTGGTGTTGTTTTTGCATTAAAAATTTCGATGCATCATTTGTATAGAGTAAAGTGTGAAATATATACCGATCACAAAATTTTATAGTATATGTTCACTCAGAAAGAATTGAACATGAGACAAAGGAGATGGCTGGAATTAATCAAGGATTACAATTGTATAATTCATTACCATCCAGGAAAAACAAATAACGTGGCAAATGCTTTGAGTCAAAAAAGTAATACATCATTAACCATGATATGTTTGGAATGAGATCCTTTGGTTTTTGATTTGATGAAATTTGGCATAGAAGTTTTTGGTTTAGGAAATTCTTCTGTTTTGTTTCTGGTGTCTGTGAGATAATCTCTATCAGACAGAATTAAGCAAGCGTAGAAGAAAGACAATTGGTTGCAGAGAAAGGTAGTGTTGGTTCAGAAGAGTAAGTTGCCTGAATTCAACATTGATAAATATTGTGTTTTGAGGTTTGGGAAGAGATTATGTGTGCCTTGTGATTCACAGTTGAAGAATGAGTTGTTGTGTGAGGCTCATAGTTCCCCATTTTCAGTTCATCCTGGCATTACTAAGATGTACATAGATCTGTGGGAGTATTACTAGTGGGATGGAATGGAAAGAGATATTGCTGATTTTACTATGAAGTGTTTGACTTATCAGCAGGTTAAAGCAGAGTGGTAGTTACCGAAAGGGATTCTTCAGCCTTTACCAGTTCCAGAGTGGAAATGGGAGAATATATCCATGGAATTCGTAGTGATATTACCAAAGAAATCTCGAGGTAATAATGTAATCTGGGTTATTGTTGATCGATTGACTAAATCTGCTCATTTCCTTCCTATTCGAGATATATTCTCTCTAGATCAACTTTCTCAGTGTACGTTAAATAGATAGTCATGTTACATGGAGTTCCCCTCTCCATTATATCTGATCATGATCCCAGGTTTACTTCTATATTTTGGAAATTCCTTCAGAAGTCTTTTGGTATTGAATTTAATTTTATTACATCATTTCATCCGTAATCAGATGGGTAGTTAGAACGAACAATTCAGACCTTGGAAGATATGTTACGTTCTTGCACGATTGATTACCAAGGAAGTTGGTAAAAACATCTTTCTTTGGTTGAATTTTCTTATAATAACTGTTTTCATTCCAGTATACAGATGGCTCTATTTGAGTCATTATATGGTAAATGGTGTCGAACTACAGCTTTTTGGGATGAAGTAGGGGAAAGGAATATGAATGGACTAGAATTGGTAGAATAGATGGAAAAAAAGTTCAGTGTATTCGGAAGCACATGAGAACAGCTCAGAGTCGGCAGCAAAGTTATGCGGATAACTAGAGGAAGGATCATTCTTTTGAGGTAGGTGATCATGTTTTCCTCAAATTTTCTTCATGGAAAAGTGTGATGTGTTTTAGCAAGAAAGGAATGTTGTGTCCAAGGTTCATTGGACCTTATGAAATCTTGGAGAAGGTTGGATCAATTTCATATCGATTGGCATTACCTCCATGGTTTTCCCAAGTACACAATGTTTTTCATGTTTCAATGTTAAGAAAGTATATGCCAGATCCATCTCATGTTTTGAGTCCAGAGGTTGTTCAGCTGGAAGAGAATATATCTTTTGAGAAACAACCAATCCATATTCTTTACCATAGGGACCATGTGTTGTGGAATAATGTGATTCATCAAGTAAAGGTTCTATGGAAAAACCATATAGTTGAAGGGGCAACATGGGAGTCTAAAAATGCAACGACAGATAAATACCCCCACTTATTCAATGAGTAAATAAATTGTGGGGATGCAATTTCCTAAAGGGGGGAAGGATGTAACATCCCAAGTAAGTTAATATTAATATATTTTCATATCTATGTCTATTTATGAATTACATAGTGTTTTGGAGGCTTAAAATGAGAATAAATCCAATCTTAAGCATAGAATACTCTAATATTTTTAAAAGATTGTTTTACCACCTTTTGATGGAGAACTATTTTTTAAATCTATCTTTTGACAATTTAATAATCTCAATTTGTCAAAATAAACTTATTATTTATAATTGGGACATTGAAATTTAATTTGGATTAATTTTTTGTATTTTTCTGGCAATGTTCATTTTTTTAATGAATTGTGAAAAATACTGCATTTTACTTCAAAACTACTTTTTCATATAATTTAATTATATGGTTAGATTATCTTTTTAATTTGTTTTAAATTGTAATTAGAATATAGTTTTACCATTTAATCCAATGGTGGTCCTTATAATTAATTTCACTTTGAAATTGGACATAAATAACTGTCAATCTTTTGATAGATATTGTTTCATAAAAACACGCTATTTGTTTTGACAATGAGAATTATTTTTAAATTAATTACTGCAATTTTTGTGTTTGGATTTTCGTAAAATGGATTCCATTTTTGGAATCAGAAGGTACAAATTATATAATTAATACCTTCTTGTTTTTGGACAATATGAATAGTAACGATTGTAATTATCTTTAATTATCGTCATTAATTAGTAATCGGGTAGTTAAGGGTAATAAAATAATATCATAATAATATAGAATGACCCCAACATGTGTCCAAATATTCTTTTTTGATTCATGGACGACCATGGGATGTCTTTTTCCAAACTTGGGACCCTATGGAATCACTTTAGTGTTATAGTGACGTTTTATCATATTATTTTTTAAAGAAAGGGAAATATAACCAAAGTATGTATCACCTAAGTAAAAAAAATTTAATTTTTTTTACTTAAATGATCTCTTAGACTATAAATATTCATTGTAAATATAAAAATATTTCCTATATCATTGTATTTTTTTTATAATTTTTAGACATTATATAAATAAATTTATTAATGACACCATGATGATGCAGTGACTACCTCATTAATGAACGATTTAAATAATATGAAAATATAATGTAAAATATAAGACATATACTTGTTGAAAACCTATTGTACTGGAGGATTGTGAACCCTTATCACCTTATCCTCGAAATATATTATTGTGGGACCTTTAAAATATGAAAAGCATTTCATAATAAAGTAACATTTCATTACCTTCCAAGAGTGCCCCTCCTCCCTCTTATAAAAGGCCCCCAACTCTACCCCCTTAACCACACCTCTCATGCCCTTGGATTGTCCAAACACTGGTCATATTATCTCTCAACATCTATCTCTTTATCCTAGAAGCCTTACTTGGGGTGGAAGCTTTCCCAAGGAAGCCTTTGGCTCAAATCAAAAAGAGTTACCTGATTTAGAGGTAATGTATTCTCTCGAGTTTCTTTCTTTTATTTTTCCTTCTTCACTCCTCCAAACATTATTTTTCTTTGATTCCATAACAACACCACTAGCCTCAATATACTAGGATTTTGTTATGAGAAGGATTTTATTTACACATACAAACACCTCCGACTAATGGTTAAAGAACAAACTGTTTCTGTTGGTGGTGAATTGTTGCCTCAGGAAACGATGATTGTTCAATCTACTTTTAACACCTTTCATGGTGGAAATTAAGATAAAACTATTTTTATATATGATATATATATTATTTTTATGTTTACTTTATTCTTCTGTATTTTTCTTTTATATCATACCTTTATTGTTTCCATTACGCGTAAACACGATAATCTCATTAGAGGAAGTGTGGACTACCACCCCCTCAAAGTGATATGACTCGTTAATACCACATGTGGTACATATAAAGGATGGATTTAATGATATTATATATGATAATATACTGTAATTATAAAACTAATATGTACCATTATGTTTTATTTCCATTAAATATGAAATAGAAATGTAAGTAGCGTTCATGCGTACGTACGGATTACCATCTCCATGAATGGTGCATTTCATTTCTTACCTCTAAATGTTACGTACTATTATAAATACATTTATATTCTGGATATATATGATATATAAGATATCCAAATAATTAATATCATTCTGTATATAATGAACCTTTTACTACATGAACAACATGTAATTATAAGAAGTCCATTTTTGACTTAAGTACCAAATATCGACAAAACGAACATTATTAACTTAAATGATTAAACAATGTTTATAACATGGAAATAAGTGATCAAAACGTAATAATAAACTTGAAAAAGGTTCTTAATAAAGTATAAATTAACTTTAGTTTATTATTCAAAATATTAATGAACGGTCGAGTCAATTCAGACACGAGGTAACGGACTTCGTCTCAATCTCCTTTCATTGAGGCATATTTTGTTTTAATACAAGACTATCTTTTATACGCTGTATAAAGACATTTGAATTTTCATTTCATTCAAAGGGAATATTTTTTTAAGAACAATTTTACTAAATGACAAAAAATATTGTTTCTTTTAACGTACGCGGTGACAACGACCTTTCTACCATCGCGGGTATTATTTGATCTTTGGCTTCCCCAACAAGACGTAATGTTTTTAAAAGAAAATAAATACCATATACCCTATTATGTATTTTGGTATTGAAAATGGTTTTGATAATGGATTTGTTATAGGAATATATTTAGTGATATATTGTGACTTAAATGTGGAAATATTTTCTTTCCTTTATATTTGTTTTATGTCTTATGATTTTATAATGGTAATTTGACATTTGACGGGTGGTTACGTGATAAACCAAATAATGGGTGGTGCGGTGAATACTAGGATGGGTGGTTATGTTATAACCTAAAATGCATTAGGTATGGAATTCGGCCGTATAGCTATTCCATTTAGTGACATGTGTGGAAGTCGACTTTATGGTTATTCCATTTAAGTATGTTTATGTTCCAAGTTACCTTTATATGTTATGTGTTCTTTATATGGGTAATATTTTTGTTACAATAGGGTAATTAGTAATCTTTTATTCATTGAATAGTATTTCATAATTCATAATGTTGAAACATATTACTTATGTTAAAGTATTCATGGTTTACTTGTTGTTTTGAAAAACCAATAGTTTCCTTATTTGTGTTTTCCTTACTGAGCTTTTTATGCTCATCCCAAGTTTTTGAAATGTTTTTCACAGGACATAAAATGGAATAAGGTCAAGGATGGGATCAAGGAAATTCATTCTGTATAAAATATGGAACTTGACATGACTCTTTTCTCAAGAGTTCTTATTTTATGAAAAAAATGGAAACTGAGTAGAAGGGTCTACTTTGTAACTTTTGAGATGTAATAGTTATGGCCCAATTCTCTAAAACTCTAAACCTGAAAAGATCCTCAATGTGAATTATTCATTTAATTATAGATTAAGTAATGTTTTAAGTCCAGGTTCTTATATTAATAATGTGAAACCATCTCCTCTTCCATCAAATGGGACACAAAATCATTATTCATGTGTATGGTGGACTTCCACCTTGCAAACTGATGACATTAATTATCCGTCATCACCTCTCATGATGTATTATAATGATGGATTAAAATTAAATGTATATTTTATTTTTCATATATTCATACTTTGTTTGTTATTATATCTCATATAACTTTTTTTTCCTTTCCATGTGGGATATGACAATGTCACACGTGTGTACAGAAAACTACATCCTTGCGAAGCAATGTGATTATTTTTTAACTAATGCTTTACATGGAAGGTTATAAGGATAAAGTTTATGAGTATATATGACTAATAATATAATTAATATATTCAAGAAAAAAATCATTCTGAAAAGAGAATATATCATTTTCTTTCTTACACCAAAAAATGATAACGTCGTTCGCGTGTACGTGTAGACTGTCACCTCTACGAAGCGATGTGACTCTTTTTTCATCACTAAATCACATAGATGATATATATAATTATATTTAAATAAATAATATTTTTTATGACATTATTATTATTATTAAAAGTTAAAATAGTATATACCTTATTTTCACAATGATAATTGAAGAATGGAAATGTTACTGATGTGTACGCACGACCTACCATCTCCATGATCATAATTTACTTCAATTTTTATAACCATATTTCATAATTGGTTTTAAAAAATTTAACTAATGTATATATATGATAATTATTTCATGATTATTATTATGTAGATATTAATTAATGTCCCCTTTGAGCAATATCTATCCTACCTAGGTCATTTTTGACACATAAGCCAAATATCATTGAAACAACTGGTGTAAACTTCAATGATTAAAAAGTTGTGTAAAGAATGGAAAAATTTAAATAAAATGAATAATAAACTTGAATAATATTTTTAAGAAGTTAAAAAATTAACATATTTTTATTATTCAGTAATATAAAGATCTAGCATGACAAATTAGACACAAGGTAAGGGACTTCATCTCAATTTCCTTTCATTGAGGTATATTTTTGTGTTATGAATATATACTCTTTTATGAGGTGTATATAAATCCAATATATCAAGTAATGTCATGAATTTATCTATTCTAATTGTATTTAATTTTTTGTTTAAGGTTGTTTTTCCTTGGGACTTATGATTCAATTGTTTCCAAAGTGATAAATGAATTTTCTTAAAAAAACAATCACATTTAGTGTTTTCTTTTCAATGCTTTCTCTTAAATGTTCATGTTTTTAAAATTATTTTATGAATGTTATTATACAGATATAAAAGTTTTATAAATTATATTTTATACCTATTTTGACTTTATTTCAAAAAAAATAAAATGTAACATTTTTATGTGTTTTATATTGAACATTTTAACAAAAATACCAATAGAATGTTCTATTTTAACATATACGATAACACTGAATTTTCCATCAACTATAACCATTCTTTAATTATCATATTTATTTGAAATATTTAAATTTTTCATCAATTAAGAAAATCTATTTTACTTTGTTCGGTAATGATGGTATTAAAAATGGGGTCTTTAAAAGAAAATGATATTTGGATGTCTTAAAAAGGTTTTCATATGGGTTCAAAACTATTTTTCAAAGAGTTTTATGATAAAAAAATTTCAATAATAAATTTTTTTATTTTAGTACTCAATTTTTATATAAATAATGTTTGAGTCTAAAACAACATAAAAATAGGTTTATCCCCATTATAGATCATATGTGTACATGATATAGCTTATACGAAGGGTTAAACCCAATTATAGATCATGAAAATTGGGTGATCCTCGTATAGCTTATAAGAATGTTGTGCCCCATTATAGATCTCTAATGAATTTGGTTATAATTATGTTTTCTAGAGAATTATATTTCAATTCATCTATATAGTTATTCAAATTGAAAGGGTTTTGAAAGGGTTATATGAATATGATGCTCTAGGTTTCCTAAAATGGTTTTTATTTACCTGTTATGGGTTTTTAAGGCATTATATAAAAAAATTGTTTTTATTTCATGTTAAAATTTTTTTATTTCAAACACTCAAATAACATTTAAGATAAATTCAAACATTACATGGGTTTTAATTTTTTTCACTAGTCTAATGGAATTCATCCTTTTATATCCCTTACTAAGTATTTCGTGCTCATAACATGTTTTAAAATGTTTTTCACAGGGTTTAAGGATGGGTATAAAAATGAATAAGTTAAGCTGGAAGTAATGATAATTTTTTATTAAAATAAATAATATTTTATCGTAAAAGATTTATATTATGTGAAAATGTATACTAATCAGAATTTTACACTTTTTATAATATGGTTTTGAAATGTATGATTTATGAATTAATTATCGAAAACATGAAACCTACAAATATCATCAAATGTTAGAGAATTACATTTTGAATGAAAAATCAATATTTTATATTGTTTAGAGCCAATATCCCTTTAGTTGTTATCATTGGTAGGTTTACATAAATTTATATCTTAGGATAAATTTAATAATATTTCCTTGAAAGATGTTACTTTATGGTTAAGTAAAAATGATATAGATTTTTAAAATTACAATGTCCCTTTATCTAAAATATATCTATTGGGAATTTTTTTCATGTAAAAAATAGTAGAGATGTAGTGTAAAGGAACCAAGAAAAAAATATCTTTCTAAATCATCATATCGAGATTGTTAGAAATAGAATGGAACAATTTATTGCAGTGATGGATCAGTTGACACAAGCTATAAATAGTTGTGTTATCCATTCTAGAGAGAAACTAGAACTACCACAAATAAATATGTTATTAGTGAACCATTTCATGATACAACATCCCCCATCATTCAACGGATCATATGAACCATTGGTATTTAAAGGATGGATCAATTCCTTGGAGAAGATATTTGATGTCATGGGGTGTTCAAAACACCAGAAGGTAAGACTTTCCATTTATCATTTTGAGGTGATGATGATTAATAGTGGTATTTTGTTAAGAATACCTAATAAATATATTATCTTGATTCCATGGAATGTAAACAGGTAAGAATATATTTCTTGAGAAACATTTCTGTAAGGATGTTTGAAACCAGATAGAGAAATAATTCCTATAATTGAGGTAAAAATATAATGATTCTGTAGATGTATATGAATGATACTTCATAAGATTGGACATATATGTTTTGGGTTTTATTTGGGGGCTTAATAGTAAAAATAATATATTTTACTCAGGTTTTAAACCAAGTATTCTAATATATTTTCTAGAATGAGGATTTAAAATGTATGAGAACGCTTTTTGTTGTGCTGAAAAATTTGAGATAGATTTTTCTGAAACATAACATCCTCAAGATAAAAAATGTAATAATTGGTTGAGTTGGAAAAAATAATGTAATAACTCAACTAATAATTATATAGTAAATCCTTTCACATGTTCCATGTGTGGTAAAATTCATTTAGGGGAATGTTTATTATTATTTGAAAAGTGCCACTAGTGTTGTAAGTTTGTTCATAGAGCTCGTGACTATAAGGAAAAGAGTCATGAACAATAAAAGAAAATGATAAATGATATCTAATAAATGTTGAGATTTTTTATCTGAAATGGTTTGGAAAATTATGCTAATGTGTTTCCAATGTTACTTACTTGGGGTAGAAATCATCAATATTGGATACAAATGGGGTTTTAAAATCATTTTCTAGTACTTTAGTTGATGTTGGTCCATCTAGTGAAGTGGTGATAGATCCAGGAAGTGTAGTATTTTTTTGGTTCATCATAATTTCTAAACATAGAAACCTCATTTTTTATGTTTTAATTTAATGAAATAATGTTAGATACATTTATTGATTTTTAATATATGTGTAATGTATAAGTAACCATTATGTTTAACTTGTGAATTTTTTTTTTTTTAGGAATGGTATTTTATTTTCATGTAAATAAGTTTAAAGATATTTATAAACATCAAGGTTTATATTATATTTGATGATTAAGGTTCTCCATCATATTTCTAGGAACATTATAATAATTACATTTTCTTAGAAATGTAAAACTGACAAATCGAGTGACAACCCATCACATCCAAGAAGGTCGGGGGATTGAACCTCAAACTGATGGGAAACAAGCTTACAACACCACCACTAGCCTACATGATTTCATCGTTAGTATTAAATAATTATTTTTTTATTTAATTTCATGATATATAATGATAAATTTAATTTCTAGAACATATTTTTATCATATAGATAACCATGGGATTGGAAAGTGATTTTGTGATTAATGTTATTTCATAAAAGGATCACTATAATTGTGGGAAACATCATACCATATGTTCACTATATTTTTTTGTTTAATTTATAAAGATATTAGGAACATCATGTTATCCATTTTGAGATTATGTGATCTATTATAAGTTTATTTTAGTTCTTCATGATGAAAAAATACTTATGGATACTTATTGATGGAGTAAATATGAGAGTGTAATGGGAATTGAATAATTATAGATTTTCTACAAGACAAATAAGTATATTTCAATATTCTTTTATTCGAGATGGTAAAGGAATTGTTAAAATATAGGAAAATATATTTCAAATAAAAAATTTATCTTATTATGTTCATTTCTGATTAATCAAATGTTATTTTCACTCAACAAGGATTTATAGTCTTCAAATCCTTGAATTTTTAATGATCATTTATTTTATTATGATCAATGATCTCTATAACTATACATTATTTGGAAAAACACTTTTATTAAAGGTATAAATAATCACTTAAAACCTATTTTATGATATTTGGAAACCTAGTATGTGTTATTTCATATTACCCATGTACTTTCTTTTCTCTCTTATCTGGTGGATGTTTTATTTACCCTTCTAATGATGCGAGTTTCAAACCAAGGTATTTTAAAATTTCGATCCTTGATTACAAATATAAATTCCAATTTTTGAGCACTCAATTTATTGAAGTAGGAGGATGTAACACCTCTTGATTTCTAGGAAAATAAATTTATATCTGATAACATATCAAACTGAAACATCAAGTTTAAAAGGCCCATGAAATAAATAATTGTTATAACATAGCTATTAAATTGGATTGTTTGAATAGTATTAACTACTTTATAAAATATATATATTCCCTACTAAATTTAAATTTAGGAAAAAATTAATTATACATAATTAATCAATTTTTAGCAAAGTAATTTTATTCCTTAATGATATATTTTCTTCAAAAATGATTTTTATTTCTTTTTATGAAAAAATATTATAATTAATATATAAAAATTTAATAAAAATTATTTAATAAAATGAAATTAAGTTTTTAAATCCACATAACGAAATTAACATAAGGAGAAATTATGGGTTTTTTTGGAAAATATTGATTTTTCAGTGAATAGTGAAAACTTTTGATTTTGGTAAAATTATAATTTATTTTAAATAAATTAAGTAATTTAAATGTCTCATTATGAATTGAGTTTGATTTAAAATAAAATAAGTATTATTTATTTATATTTAGTTCACTTAATTTCTTTTAAATCATCAATTTATTGTATTTTAGAATAAGTTTTTTGGGTTAAAAAAAGATTTTTCTGAAAACAATTTTAAAATTCATAATGTTCCTCCATTTTAGTTAATTAAAGTAATACATAATGAGGAATATTATAAATAAAATTTATAGATTATACATCAATATATATTAATGTATATTCATACAATTATTATTATCATGCATAGATATAATATAAAATCATCTCAATCTCAATAAATAAACTTCCTGAAACCCCATTTTTTCATCGCGCCTATGGGTTTTATTTTAAATTATAATTATAAAATTATTTAATTTAATATTTTAAAATAGATTAAATATTTATATTAATCATATTTTATATTATATAATATGTTCAGCTTATTTTTTTACCATAATGGATAGTAAAAATAGTAAAAATTAATTACTATCATTAAGGGGAAAAGGATTTACTGGGATTGAACTAAAAAGATAAGGATTAAAATGAAATTAAAACTTTTTTAAAGTATATTTTATGAATATATTTCAACCTTTAAATATCTAAGTATTTATAATTTTTCATTTAGGTCTTTTTTATTGTGAAAAATGTCGGTACACCTTTTTCGTTTAAAAAAATTACAAGTGTTCCAATCAACTCACTTATAAAATCCAACCCACAATCATATACTATTCACACCGTAAAATACATTCCAAAATTCCCTCCCCATTAACTAGATATGTTATTTTGATCATAAATCCTTTATGGGAATCATTTTTATTCTTACCTAAAGAGATTTTCTGAAGAAGAGGTATTGTGTTTAACCGAGAGTATTTAGTTTATTCTATATTCCACATACCTCAAATAATATTAAATTAATTTTATATAATATAAATATTATATCCCATATACTAATATGGTTTTATTTTAATATAATAACCTAAATAAATCCCCTCTTCCATTAAATTAGATATGAAATCATCATTTGTGTGTACTGTGGACTACCGCCTCATAGACTAATGTCATTTGTTTCCATCATCCCCTCCCATAGATTAATATAATGATGGATTAAATGTATATATATTATATTTGTAAAACACACATATATATTTTGTTATTATATATAATTTACCTTCTTAACTTCTATTCTGTATGGGATGTGATAAGATTGCTCGGATGTATGGCAGACAACCGCCTAGTGAAGCGATGTGATTCGTTATTCAGTAACACATTACATTGAAGGAAAAAATAATAAATTTAACGAATATATCTGATATAAATGAAAAACATATGATATTAATAACATATTTATCATTATTAAAATATAATATTTTATTATTTTTCTTAAACTGAAAAATGATAACGTCATTCGTGAGTATGTGTAGACTACCGCCTCTACGATGTGTTGTGGCTCTTTTCATTACTAAATCACATGGATGATATATATAATTAAATTTAAAGAAAAAATATGGTATTTATGATATTGTAATAATTTTATAAAGATTAATTGATACATACCTTCTGTCATTAATGATCATTGAAAAATGGAAATGCTACTCATGTGTACATACGACCTACCATCTCCATGATCGTAACATAGTTCACTTTTTTTAACCATATTTCATAACTAATTTTAAAAACTATAATTTATGTATAAATATACTAATTATTTCATTATTATTATTTGGGATATTTTGACTAATGATATCTTTGTACAATATTCAATCCTCTAATGTTATATTTGACACATAAGAGAAATATCATTGAAACATCTATTGTAATCTTAAATGATTAACTAATTGTGTATACCATGGAATAAATTGAAACAAAAAAATAATAAACATGAAAAGTTTTATTAATAATCTAAATAATAAACATTATTTTATTATTTATGAAGATAAATAATGATCTTGACAAGTCAGACATAGGGTAAAAGACATAGTTTCAATTTCCTTTCTTTGAAGCATATTTTGATGTTTTGCACCTATATTCTTTTATGAGGAACATATAGACCATTTGACTTGTTATTTCATTAATTTTTCTATTATCAGGGTATTTAATGTTTTTTTTAATGTTATTCATTCATTGATAGTATATTTCAAATGTTTCCAAAGTGAGAATGGGATTTCATTAAGAAAATATATTTTAGTGTTTTCTTTACAACTCTTTATCTTTCATGTCCATGTTTTTAAAATGATTTTACGAATAGTTTTATATGAATATAAAATATTTATAAACTAAATTTTATGTGTCATTTGACTTTATTTCAAAGTTTTTCAAAATTAATTTTTTACATGTTTTATATAGAAATTTTTGATAAAAAGATAAAAGGAATGTTTTATTTTAATGTATAAAGCACCAAAGGCTTTCCCTACCATCATAGCCATTTTTTGATTTATGGATTACATTGTATGTTTTCATGTTTTATTCAATGAAATAAACCATGTACCTTTTTCTGATAATTTTTTGATTGAAAACTAGTTTTTAAAATAAAGGGGTGTTTTTCTATAAGAAAATGTTTTTTATATGGTTTAAAAAGTGTTTTACAAAGAATTTTGTGATAATAAGTTGCAATAATAAAATACATTTTCATGATATGGTACTTCAGAATTATATAATTAATGGGTTCGTTTAATATTTATTATACTATGGGTTATAACCGATTATCTCTCATGGGTGAGCCCGATATAGCTTATACAAAGGGTTGATCCCCATTACAGTTCATAAAGAATGGGTGACCCTCACATAGCTTATATGAAGTGTGATCCCCATTATATCTCTCCAGTGAATTGGTTAATGATTATTTTATATATAGAACTATACTATAGGTTTTCTATACTTTTATTCAAATTGAAATGGTTTTGAAAGTTTTATATTCATATGATTCTCAATATTGCATAAAAAGGTTTTTATTTTCTTGTTATGGGTTTTAAAGTATTTCTTTAAGAAAAAAACTTTCTATGTGTTTCATCTGGGAGTGTTTATTTTCATATTATCAAATATATTTTAATTTAAAAATAAAAATTATAGGGGTCTTCATATTTTTCACTGTACTAACAAATATAATATTTTTATGTCCCTTAATGAGCTTTTTATGCTCATACCATGTTTTAAAATGGTTTTCACAGGGTTTAAGAATGGGTAAGGGAAAGGAATAATTTTAGTTGAAAGTCATAAATATTTTTCAATAAAATAAATCATTCTTATCATAAAATTATTATATTGTGTAAAAAATGGATGTTGACCGAAGTTTCAACTTTTTATTATATGGTTTTGTAATGTATTAGTTTTGAACTAATTCCCTAAAACTCTAATGCTAAACAATTCTCAAATGTAAGAGAATAAATTCTTTATTTAAAACACAATAATTTTCAATGTTCAAGGATGGGTCCTTATATACCTCCTTCTTCATCACTAGATTATTCTTCTTTCTATCTTGGATAGTTTTTTGTAAAGTGCCTAATATCTTCAAAATTATTGAATTTCAGAAGAATCTTACCTTTTAACTCTTCACTTTATCTTCTCACTTTTCTAGTGAAAAAAATATGTGATCTTAAAAAAAATTTCATCCACATAATATTCTGAGTCAAAATATACAAATTCATTATTTTTAACAACCTTCTATCCTTTATCATTATTTGAGTATTTAATGGAAATTTTTCTCATCATAACCCTTCTTTTTGATTGAATTATCTCTTCTTATCTCATATGCTATGATAATATTATGTATAAAATCTAGAGGAAGTGTATCAAAACCTCTATCTTTAAGGGTTTATAATTTTTCATCAAATTTATTAATAATAATGAATAAAATTTTATGAAATTTTATTATGCCTTCAATGTTTTCACCAATAATTGTTAACACTTATAAATAAGTCATCTACATATTCATCAACAGACATCTTCATATAATCATATTTTAATCTCAAGTTCTATATTTTTTCTCTCTTCACTTGTTTATTTCCTTTATAAATATTTTCTACATTATCCCATATTCCTTTTGATATATTTATACCCATTATATTTAGAAACACGTTTTTGACTAGGAATGAAAAAAATATCATTTTGAGAAATTACATCATTATCCATATTTCTTCTATCATTTTCTATCATGATATAATCTTGAAAATGAATATTAAACCCATCAATTGTATCTTCCAAAACTTCTAAGCTTATAGATAAAATATTAGGCACCATTTGATCCTTCCTAATATTAAAAATCTTACCATGAAACATGGGAATCCCATTTTTCATTTAATTTTGATTACCCATAATATATGATAATATATTTAGTGATTGAATATTTAACATGAGATAAATCAAATTTTATTCACCCATTAAATTGTAATGATTCAGTGGGGGGAACATGTTCTCCGATATTAATTAAAATAAAACCTAATATATTAATGAAATCCTTGAAAAGAGTGAATCAGAGATTTATAATTCTTTTTTAAGTTTTACCATTTGTAACAACAGTAATTAAAAATTATAGTATTCTAAAGCTACTATAAAACACAATAAATCACACATAGAGAATGGAACAAGATAGATTTACAGATTTCCCTACTCAATAAAAAAAGATAATCCAAAGCATGATCTAGAAAAACTCAAGATCACACAGTCCACTAGTAATAAACCTGTAGATTATAATAAGAAATAAATATCCATGAATTTATTTTATACAATATAATCCTGATATTGTATGTTATTTTTTCATATATATAGTGATAATGAATATTTTTTAAACAACAAAATATTATTTCCCCAAAATTCTTCAATAGGTTTCCATTGTGTTAATTCGACTCTCTCCACTTTCAATCTTGTATGTTTGTTCTTATTTTTATTCGATTTATTACACAATAGTAAGAAATAACATCTTACAATTTTTTCTTCTTATTCTCTATCTATCTTTGATAGAGTAGGTTTTCAATACTATGGAATATCAGATATCTTCAAAATTTCTATACTTTGTCCTCATTCATCAATTTCACCTATGGAAGTCACTGAATAATAGTAAATATTATTTCCAAAAATGTGTTATGGAAATTACTATGAATTTTTGCCTTCTTTATAACTCGAGTAAACCACTCTTAAATCCTCCTCTATATTCCTTGTAATATTTTAATTTCAAATATTTAATTTTAAATTCTCTTCATTATTGAATAAAAATCAATGAAATAGATTGTGTTCATTTCTATTTCTTCAATATCTACATATTCATGGTATTAATTTGGATAAAATGGACCACTTCCTCTATTGTATGGAATCCTAGAATATTATCTTGTATCAGAATACTTTTATAATTATGATTTAATTTATTTAATAATAGTTCACAAATCATCAGAGGATTTAACTAATTTTCATTAGAATTAATATTCCAGAAATATCTCATTTTTAACTCCACAAAATTTAAAAAAAATTCCCTAACTAGATGAATCTTCTTAAGTGGATTTTTAATTTTCCAAACTCATAATTTACTCTTATAAATTCCTATATTTCTCTTCCAAATTGGAAACTGGATTATTTTATGTCTTCATATGCTCTTCCAAACATTTCATTTATCATTTATCTCAGGCTAATTGTCCTTCTGAAGTTAATGTTATTCTTCTTAACTCAAAGAATACTCTTCCAAAGTTATATATATCTATATATATATATATTATGAAGTAGTGGAATGATCTTTTCATCTCTTATATAATTCTTTTGAATTCATTCCTTTTCCAAATTCATCTGTCTCCAGTGCTAAAATTATTTTTCTAAACTTATCAATGAAACATCTGAAATCCTAATTTTTATTTTTTTCTATTTAAAATTAAAAATTCAATAATTATTCTTAAAATCATAGATTTACATAAAAACACTTAAAACTGATTCCAAACTCCTCTATGCCAACTCTAAATGCTATAAAACATCCCTTTATCCTTCACCTTTCATAATATGATATATTTTTATATGATTTTGAATATGATTTATGCATTGAAAAATAAAGTACTACACACAAAACATATTCAATTCATCCGTTATTCATTTCTCACATTCTCCAACATGGGGTCAACATAAATAAATTTCAATAGCTATTAAATTCATATCTTTGATTACTGTCAAACACACTAATTCATAATCTCAATATGCATAACATATTTTATAGTGTTCAACCCTCAAAACTAGAAGCCTAATTCTTATAATGATCCAGATTCTTCCAATTTCATATAATCATCTGAGTAATTTTCATTTTTAATACCAAATTTATTTAAGTTAAATATTCAGTATTTCCTACTATTTTCATAATTTTTTTTAATCTAAATTTATCTTTTCACATTAATTTATTAACCTTGATGAACAATCTTGTGATATTAAATCCTTATGATTTGAACCTTTTAATGTTTTTTCTACAATTTTTTTGTTATGTTTTGAAAAACAAAATTACAATGGGATTATATATAATTATTTATCCCCCAAATTAATTAAGTAATTATTCAACTTTGAATATACTATTTATTGAAAATTTGGAGTATACTTATCTATTAATAAATAAAAATTCTATTAGTATTCTTATCATATGAAATTTTAATAATTATCCTTGAAAAGGATTGTATTAATGTAACATATAATGATCATGGATATTGATTTCACATCTCATTACTTATGAATATCTCTTAAATTGTTTTTATTTCATAATGTGTAATATTCCTCAATATGTTAACTACCCCATATGAAATAATTATTGTGATTTATAATCTCACCAATTATTTTTTATATAAATCAATTTAAACCCATGTTTTTTATTTATGGTAATAGGATTATTGATCATGAATAAATGATGAAATTTTCTTTGAGAATAATTTCAAAAATGAAGTTTTTTATGATGTACATTAAGAATCTCCCTAATAAAGTATTGTAATAATAATTAATGTGGGGATGAATCAGTGAAAATAAAAAAATGGAATCATTTCTTTTAATCTCACTAAAATTATCATGATGGTAAAATATAGGATCAATTATTGAAACTGAGTGATGATTATGAGTAATAGAGTGATAAATAACACATGTGACAAAAGAGATTCACAAGATTCACATATTATTCTATATTTTTTTTAATCATTCCTGTTCAAAAGTTGTGATCAAGCTTCCCACATACTTATCTTATTATTAACTATTAATAGATAAATGTAATTTGAAATGGTCCTAAAATCCAATTACAATAAATATAAAAATAAACATCAATTATTATATTAATGTTTTCTAATCCTCCTAAACTACCTCTATGGTTGGATCTAGTGTCCACAATTATTATTATCCTAAAGACTATCCAAATCTTCTCTATAATTCTCTCTAGAATGTATGGTATGAAATCATCAAGTTTCATCACACTTTTATAATAAAAATGAACCATATAAATAAGTATAAAACCCCCAAATTAATAAAGGTAAACCATGATTTTATTTGGCATCTGAAATCCAAATTCACAAAACATGGATAGATATCCATGATGATCTTGAACTATCGATGGGTAATTATCTCCCATGGATAATATCCCAAATTTATACCAGGTAATAATAAAATTTACCATAATTTGTTTCTCAAATTAAGATTAATTTATTAAAATAATGAGATTTTCTCTCTTAAATGTGGAATACATGAACTTCAACTCAAACGATGATTTCTAAAGTGGGTTTTTTCTAAAGTAATGTTGTCATGAGTAAAAAATGATCATTTTCAAACACATTATGGTGGTTCACCTCCACAATTAGGTTCCTTAAAATTCTAAACAATTCAACCATAGGAATTTAAAACCTTAATCATGATGCAATTGAGAATACCCTGATGTAGTTCAATTTCCCATGTCCATCTACTAAACTGTCAGAGAACCAAAAACATGATAATTGTTTCTTTTCCTTTACATCTTCATTGGAAATTTTCATACCCTAAACATGATAGGGTTTTATAAGTAAGATGATATGGTTTATTTCTCCTTGTATAATATTCATTCCATTAAACCTACTCTCATCTCCAATGAGTCTTATATCAATTGTTGAGAATATTGCTGATAAATGTAACATGAAAACAAATAGACAATGCATGAGTGATATTATCATGAAATTATTCGTATAAATCACTCAATTAGAGACCTATATGAAAACCAAATCATTGAATAAAATTATTTTTTGAGATTTCTACAACTATTAGTTTAAAGATCAATACTATATTGACCAAGTTTCTTTTGAGATCCTATCATCACCATATTTGTCTCCTAAATTGATGAGGGTTATTTAATATACCCCATATTAATGGTCTCATCAATCTCTTTATTATTATATGATTTTAAAAAATTACAATAATATAATCTCTTCTCCAATCATCTACTACTAATAAATCATGTTTTTTCCTATAAGAAAAAAAATTATATTTTATTATCCCCTTCTTTAACTCACTAAGTAACAAAATACTATCCATATTTGTAAAAAGATATCTAAAACTAATATTACAAATTGTAAAGAAATCCAATGGAATGAAAATGGAAAATAAATAAATGGATTCACTAGGATTTTGGGTGAGAATTAACTCATAATAATACTCTAAAGTGGTAAATTGTATCTTTAATTAGGGTATTCATTAATATTTCTACAACCTTCTCTAGTGATAAAACATATTCCAATGAAATATATCCATGTTCCACCAATACCTTGATGAATTCATTCATAAATTTAATATGACATTACCTAGAATATATCAACTAATTATTTGATAAATTGACCACAAATTAATTATCAAACATGATTATTATTGGTTATGACACATCTACCCACACGACTTTAAGTTCTAACTTCATCCATATCATTTCAGATATGGATTGAGATGATGAAACATACCCATATTTTGATGTTCTTAACATGAAATAATTTTTATTATTTTTATGAAAATCAACTCAAATTATCCCAATAAAGAAGGCGCCTCCATGAGTTGGTTTTTGATCTCTCATGTCACTTTCTCAATCAGCATAAAAAATTCCTAAAATATAAAATTATAATCCTTTATTATACATTAATCCATAACTTAAATTTCCATAGATGTAACTCATGATTTATTTTTCTTCAATAAGAGGTGACTTCATGGGATTTATTTATAACTGTGCACAAATATTAATAGAAAATAAAATGCATGAACATGACATTAACAAGTATAATTGGCTTCCAATAAAATTTATAAATGAATTTTTATCCACATTATTTCCTTATTAATCAAATTAAAATTTAGTTCTATGTTATATAAGTACTGATTACTCTCTTGAATATTCTATTCCAACCTATTCTTATAGATCTCAAGTATATTGTTCTTGTGAGAGAAAGATATAACATGTTGTATTCATGATGTGAAACCCCCAAAACACTATCACCTCTCCAATCATTAACTTCTTGAATGAACCCATTTAGGAAACAAATTCCTTGCAATTTTTATCTTTATTTCTAGAAATAATAATATTTTCTAAATATATAATTAAAATAAGTGATTTTGTGTTGTCTCTCATGACATAAATTTTATTATACACCTTTCCTTTTTTGAAATTTATTCTCTTTAAAAACAATTTGAACTTGTAATACAATGATCGTGGAATTACATTAAGTATATATTATTATTTATTTAGATTAAAAACTCAAGAACTATTACCATTAATTTGTATTTGTATTCTTCATGCATCATGATCCTTCATGACTATAACAACAAATTTATAGATGAAATTATTGAAATTATTATTTTTACACTAATAACTCGTTCTATCATGTGTATATGAAATAAATATTTCCTCATCAGCTCACTCATCAAATTTTACCAAATTTCTTCCTTCAAAAATGATAAAATAAAGAATACTTAATACCATCAATCGCTTAAAATTGATATTATTTCCAAACCAAATTTAACAGAGTTGTTTTCATTGTTTTATTTTTTCTCTAAAACATTTCTAAGTGTTATTCTATGATAACATGGTTCCCCCAATTTATAAAAAAACTAGGTCTTCCTTTCTACTAGTCCATTTTTTAGGGTTTGTATGGAGAGTTATACGCATGAATTATCCCATTATTCCCAAGATATACCCTCAAAGTCATCATTCTTGTATACAATTCCTTTATCAGAACAAAACCATTTTATAACACACCCAAATTGATTTTCAACACATCTTAAAAAATTCTTAATCCTCTCAATATCTTCTAATTAAATTAATATAAAATAAACATAATTCATAAAATTATAATCATTAATTACAGTTATAAAGTACCTATCTTTATTAGATAATTTAAATCTCATCAAAAAACACACATCCAACTATTTCAATTCAAGTGGTTTCTTTGTGTTAATCTCCATAATATTATGGATTTTTTCACCATCAGTACCTTTTGATTCACCTCACATGTTCTTATCCACTCATGAATTAATGTAGATATATTTCTAAAAAAAATCATATTAAACAGGTTTTTTCATGTCATATTATAATAAATGGATAAATATTTTAATCCAAATATCATTCTATTCTTTTAGACTCATGCAATAAAATTTTTTAATAATAAAAATATACAATAAATTTCAAATTCTTCCATAAACTTTCATAATGATTTTCTCGTCCTTAATAATTATAATGAAACATCCATTCTTCTATAAAAACACATAATTCTCATTTTCAAAAATCTAAGAAACAATCCAGATACTATTTCAAAACCCATTGATAAATAAAACATCATTTAATTAAACCTTTTATTCACTAGTTTTGTTTCTTCCAAATCGTTCATGTTTATTGATTCATCATTTCAAAAATTTACTGCTCATCTACAAAGAATTTTGATATGTTGCAAGGGATGTTTATTTCATTCCATATGTGATTTCCAACATCCAAGAATTATTTAATTTAAATACTTTATAAACCACATTTGCCATAATATATTGTTCATGATTGATCCTCCTCTTAATAAATTTTGGATTTTAACTATTTTCAACTCTTATAGTATCAATGTGTGATACCTTTTATAGTGAATATAGGTAGATCAAACATAACAAAATTTTCCTCAAGTGAATTGAATTAATTATGAAATTTCACATTCTCTTTTGGATGTTACCTCAATTATCTACTCTTATCTTTAATTTTTATCCCCCTCAATTCATGAGTTCATTTTTATTGGTGGAGTGACATGTTATGTATAAAGACATGAGATTTCACCATGTATTTTCCTAATATTTTTTTAAAAACAAAACTAAACTAAAAAGAAAAAAAATTACATTAATAATACTTATTTGATATTACCATTATAATATATCCATTAAATTAGGGGGTATAAAATAGAGAAAATATATTATGAAATCATTAATGAAGAATGTAAAGAAATGGAATCGGGTAATGGAAGTAACGATTATGAATCTCATTTTCCTCAGCTAGTAAAGGTGGTAGATTTTCTACTATTTTCTTTAGACCAATACCAATCCAAACATGAGCAATTTTGGTATGATCAAAATAATATGTTAGCGGATTTCAAGATCATGGGAATTGAAAGGAGACTTATGCTTGCAAAATCACTACCCTTGACTACCACCAAATTTTACCTCATGATTATATATTATATGGATATATTAAGGGTCTATTTTAGTTGGAATTAGTGTGATATAAACCTATAATTATTAATTTAATAAGATTTTTTATGACATTTATTTTACAAATTTCGTAATTTGACTTTTAGAGAAATTGATTGTTTATTTTCTAATGTATGGATTATTTCATTTAAAAATGTTTTATTATTTTATAAAATTGTATTTCTATGAAATTTAGATAAAGAAAAGAAATTTAATTTATATATTAATGATATATTAATTCCAATATAATTATTTATTAATAAAAATTTAAATTAATAACTATTAATATTTCAAAAAAAATTATTTCTCTAAGAAAATAGTTCTCAAACTATTTTTATTTTAGAGTTAAAACCACAAATTTTATAATTTTATTTTTTATAATAAACATAATTTTTGGATTTATAATTTTAAAATTATTTTATTATTATTTTTTAGGATTTTTCTAAAAATTGGTTTTTATGTGAGTGTTATAAAATATCCTCTTTACAAATACCATGAATTTTATGATATTATTAGTATAAAAGTATGATTAATATATTTATGAAAACCTTTTATGGAAAAAATATGTATTTTATAAGTGGAATTATAAATTTTTAAAAAATATTTTAGTTTAGAAATCTATATTTTATATTTTTGAAATTAATTTATTTTTTATCTTAAAATGTTTTAAATACACTATAGATTTATTAATTTAATATTAATATTTATCACTTTTATAAAGTTAATATAATAAAATGGATTTAAATTTTTTATTTTTATGTTATATATTATTTAATAAGTACTTCCTTATTTTATGCATAAATGATTAGTTACTTATGTAAAAACTAGTTACCAAAACAACATTTAAATTGTTAAAAGTAATAAATCTTGGGGGAATGGATTGAAACATATTAAAAAAGTCTATAATTGATTTTTTGAAAGATAATGGATATTATCTCATCCTAAAATCTATTATTTTCCATTTTTTATCCACTTGACATGTGAAACAAGTGCTCTCTTTATATTAAGTTGAAATATTTACAAAAAATCCATTTTCAGCAAATATAATAGGGGTCTCTCACCACCCATTAAATACCACAAAAAAATTTATATTTACTCTTGAAAATCATACCTCGATTTTTCCCATAAAACCCTATTCCACCATATTAAGATTTTGGTTACATTAAATTTTCCTAATCCCTCCCTTTCAAAGGAATCCTCCAAGGAAAATGCAAAGATTTCAATGTAAGTCCTCATTTTTACTATTTTCTTTTCCTTTATATAATACTTTTTCAAAAAAAATTATCATTATTATATAATTAAATAAATATTTTTGTATGATAAATTTTATTATGATACTTAAATAATTATTAATCCCCTTTACCCTTTTCTATTAAGAAACATTAAATTGGCATTCATGTGTTGTGCGGACTACTGCCTCCACAATGTAGCGACATCCATTTTTTCCCACCACCATATCGCTTAACTAATTATAACGGTACAATTGTTCAATAAATCTTTAATATAAAATATTATTTTGATTATAAAGATATAAATTATAATACACCTTTTTTCTCTCTCATTCTATAAGAAATGAAAATGTTAAATGTCTATTGTGTTGACTATCACCTCCATGGACTAATATATCTCATTTTTCATCTAATATATTTATTATTTATTAAAATATCTTAATATTTTATTAAATAAATAAAAAGTCTCAAAATAAAATCATTATTATTCTATAATAATGATATTATTTAAAAAAATAAACCACATGAAAATCACAATCATCCATTAATTATTATATGTTCATGTTTGGGCTGGTCTAACTATCTACTTGAAAAATACTATAAAATAATTTCATTTATGAAAATAATAATTTAATTACTGATTATATATAATATAAATATGTAAATTATGGTTTTATATTGTTTTTAATTGTAATATTAATATTAAACTCGTTAATTAAGATAATTTTCATTCTTTTGTTAAGGATCACCAAAACATGTTTGTCGCTAATTTCATCCCCACAAAATATGACAAAATATTTAATTGAATCAAATTATAACTTTATAAACTATCATTAAACGCCAATTAAAGTATATTTTATGATCTTGGAATGATTAAATTTTATATATAAATGAATACCAACAACATTTTCAGGAGAATAGTTCAAAATGATCAAGATTTCTCACACCCGATATCGAACATAGATAATAGATAATTAATATAAAAATAAATAATTACTATAAATGAGGATTATAATTGGTAATGGTTATTAATAATGTTATAAAATAAGTGATTATTAGATTTATGTTTTTCATATAGGTGGATGGACTGCATTCGAAAAAGTGTTAATACAAGGTATTGGTTTCTCATCACAAATTTAATTTCCTTAGAAATTTTTCCTAATAAGAATTATAAACTCATTAATATGGTGTGATTACTAACTATTTAATCTATTTTAAAATATTAATGTTATTATTTGGGTTCTAATACCCATATTTTTTTCTTTATTAAAATTTATTTTAAATCAAAATATGATAATGTTGAAAGTAGTTTTCAATAAAATATTACTCAAACATTATGGGTTTCAATTTAGAATATTTTTTTCAAATAAAGATTTTTTACAAAAGATAACCCATATAAGAAATTTTGTATTTATAAAAATATGAATTATTTTATTTTTATATTCAAGGGGTTTTATATATACTCATGAAATTGTATTTCCCCTTGACTCATATTTTACCTAAAGTATTTCTTGTAAGTAAAACGGACCCAATTTCTTATTATTCAGCAAGAACCTCCATTTTTTACATTTTTATATTCATTATATGTATTTTTAATTTCTATATATATTCAAAAAATAATTTATTATTTTCTACTAATTTTCCTTTTTTAAAAATTTAAAATAAATTTCTCACTTTTTATGTGGGTCATTATCATAAAGATATGAAAAACATCACCTTTGAAAATTTTAAATATGAATGCATGTTATTTAAACCATTTTCAATTTATATGAATATTTCAATAGATATTTTAAGGGTTTATAAAATAAATTATTTTTCACCTTGATTTTTAAAATATTTATTTTAAAATTCTTTCAGAACAGAAAAGATATTAATTATTTTCAATGTGATTTTTCTAAAACTTTAAAAAAAATTAATATAATTAATTTTCATATTATATATTTTACACTGGATCAAGGATATTAATAAAATTATAATATCCCCCTCCCTTCGCTATATGTCTTATGTAATATAATTTTCTATCAATTATATGACCTATTAGTAAAAAATATTTGTCTAACCATCCACTGTGAATTGGAATAAAATTTCTTCCAATGAATTTTATTTATAAAAACTACATTTTTAATTATTTTTATTAAAGGGTGTTCACATATATTTAATACATCTATTAATTTTGGAAATTATTTACTTTTCCATATAACCTTTATCGATACAGTCTGTATACTATATTCGTGATTTTCTTGATTAAACGATACTTAGAAAGAAATTTACTAAATATATTTGGATACCCTCTTAGTTCCTATAGGTTTATTGAATTATGATTATTTATGGAATAATTATATATGTACTTATGTAGATCCATTTGAAAGGTTATAAAACCCATTTTCATTCTAAGGGTTCTTTATGTTCTGATGAATGAAACAAATTTTCTTTCCATGGGTTATTTGTGATATGATGAATTCTTGATTTCTGGTAGAACAAAAAAGTATGATTAAATTATGCATGGGAATAATTGGTTCCTATACCTCCATCTAATACATTTTTTAAATGTTTATATCTCCTAAGATAAATTATTCATGCCAACGTTTTAGTTTCTTGTAATTGTGGGAAATGATGGTGTGGATCATGAAATTAATATTCCCAATACTAATACATGTGAAATATTTCAGTGATGTTTTTCATTCCTATTTTATTCTATCACGGCGTGGAACCTGAAATTAATATTCTTTAAACCAATTTTTGTACCATATTTTTATTCACAATCTTATTTATAGGTTATTTTCTCAAGGTTATGTTTATTGACCCATGTTTCCACACACTTTTTATTTTTGTATTATGTTATTCCATACATCAAGATATGTTATATGATGTTAGTTTTTTTAGTTTTATTTTCTTAAGTATCATTATTATAATAAAATACTCATATTATTCTCACTTATGTCTATTGATTTTTATTTCTTAGTTTCATCATTACTAAGAATTTTAGCTCACCATTTCTTATATTTCTCTTTCCATAGGTTATAATGAATATAAGTATGTAAGATGTTACTAGAGGATTATATTGTGAGGAGGATTTATGGGAGATGTTTAATACTTTTTATGGATTAATTAGTTACTAGTATAGTGGAAACATATCCATTTGATATAAAGAAAATAATTTCTACAAGTTAAATATTTTTCCTAACACTCAAAAACTCTAAACCTAAAATTTTTCATGGATTTTAAATGTAAACTTTTTGTTAAGGATATTATAATTAAGGATGTGTATCAATTCAAGTTTGTAAAAAATGTCGTTTTTAATGATAAATATTATATTATGGGTTTAGGTTGCCTCATTATACCATCACACGTATGTCTTCTTTTTGTACATTCGGTAACAATAACATTTTCCATTAACCTCAAATCTTCTTGGTTAAGCACAATCTTCCTAAAAATATGCTCACTAATTTCATTATAGATTTTAACTCAATTGATTTATCTCAACTTCCTCATTATTATAAATGTGTTCCTCTATAAATTATTTTCCCTTGGATTTAGAATAAATATTATTTTTCTTCCATGCCTCATTATTTTTATGCTTTTCAGAATCATCACTTGAAGTCACTATTGATATGAACGAAATTGACTTCAAAAAATACATAGATTAAACAAAATACCTAAAAAAAAGGAATTATCTTCCAAAAAAAAATTGATGAAAAGTGGCTACATGGAGATAAGTATGTTAGGTCACGTTGTTCCTGTGACCCACAATATGACTCACAATCATATGACCCAAGGAACATCATGTGAAAGGTTCATATGCTTTATATGATAGGTTAATGATCACGTGAATCCCCTTTGATGAGACTATTTGTTCATTAGAATATCTATCATATGGCCTATTTGATCACGTGTAGTCCCTCGTATGAGTCCTTTTTCTCTGGAGACATGACAGCTGACAGGTTCTTAACAATCTCCCAAGTTATATGTTCAATAAAAACATGGAATGGTGGAAACTTCATGAGAAAGGGAATTAAATTGACCTTCACATGACATGATTATGTAGCATTAATTTTCATTTATAGATCATGAAAAGGCCTCTAGTGACATGTCAGATTTATCATGCGAAAGTATTTTGGTGTGTCATATTCATCATGTGGATGACTTTGAGCTATTCTGTTTGATCTTCTGACACCCAAAGAGAAAATTGATGGAAGATTATTATAGGTTTTATAAGTATAAAACTAAAAAATTTAAAGAATCATTTGAATATGAGTTACATTATTATTCATGAGAAATAGCAACGTGATCCATATGATCCATTTATGATCACATGGATCCCATCAAGAAATTATTTCATGATCTCACGGAGACTCCCCAACATGCCATCTTGATCTTGAAAAAGGACATAAACATGCCATCCTGATCTTATAAAGTCACTAAGACATGATGATTTAATCATGCATAATTCCTTTGACCAGCCTTGGATTCAATTATAGTGTTATTATGTGGTCACAATTTATCACACAACAGAAGGATAACTTCATTGATGACCCATAGCTGGATCGTGTAGAGAACATTATTTGATGCCCCATCCACCGACTCAAGACAATATATGAGGATTAATTTTCATTCAAAGGGGTCTGCATATGAGGTGTATATTCCAATAAAATATTCCCTCAACACATAGAAAACTGGAAAGAAGGATGTAAAAAGTTGGATGTGTACTTTCCATAGTAGAGAACCATTCCATTGTAAGAATAATTCACCTCATAATCCCGGTGCTTGACTTAAGGGATGGGTAAAGTAGTTATGACCTCTTAGTGATCAGTCTACTGATCTCATGAATGATCTACAACATGTTATTAGGATCAATTGAAGGGTGTTAATTTTTTTAACCTAATAATTTGACACCCTAGTAAGAACATGTTTGACAAAAATCAAGGAATTTATGGGGTAAATGGATAAAAACAGATATGAAAGACTAATTTGAAGATGAATATGACATTTTTCATTCAAATGAGTCATTCCCCTCATCTGACCTATTCATTTGTCACGTAATTGAACCCAAACAGTCCAGTTTAATTGTGTGATAGCACCTAGACATGTTGGGAAAATCACATGATTCCATCTGCACATATTAGGTAGGTAATGTGAGACCCTCTAGAAATTTTAGGAATATCACATGGAATACTTTTAGATTTTTCATCTAGTTCAGGTGGACATACCCCGACATGTTTTCCAGGTCATGCGAAGGCATCTAGACAAGTCAGTCAGATCATGCAATAATCCTCAAATATTCCAAGAATATGACACAACTCCCTCTTGACATGTCAATTTGATCACGCAATAATATTTTAAACATGTAACCAAGTTCATGTGGATTATAAAATACATTTCATCTAGTTCATGAAAATGAATCTTGATGTGTTAGTCACATCATGTGATGATCCTCAAATATGCAAAAAAATATCATGAGAGCCACTCTAGAAATGTCAGGAATAAATCCATGGATATGTCAACCTTTCCAGATAAACATGTCATACATGTTAAGAAGACATCCCCGGATATGTCATCCATTCTAGAAAAAAAATCAGCCATGTTAGAAAGGGATCCTTAGACATTTTAAGAAGACATCCTCATTCATTTCAGCATTTTCTAGTAGGTCTACTCTGATAAGTACCCAAATTCCATATGAATACTATGTGATAAGGGTGGTTCACACACAAAATATTATAAGAAACATATAAATTTTATGTGTCTAAGATACATCTCATAGTCCCAACCCTTTATCCATCATAGGATAAGGGTTGGATTCATTGGGTATCCAACTTTGTATAATCCTCTAACATCCCATTTGTTCTAGATCATGGGACCTTCCCCCTTTGAATATAGCATATTCCCTCACTCATCATAAAGATCAGGGTAAAGTGAACTATTAAGAATCTAATTCTTATAATAAGAAGGATGCCTAGGTTCCCTTCCAACGACTAGAGATCCGCATCAAAACACTCTATCGGGGTCGCTTCAATGTGTAATCCCTTCATCCATATGTTGTGTGCATGTTCATTTTATATCTATTTTTTATCATAATAAGAATGAGTCACATAATCTTACAGATTTGAAAATATTGTTCCAATAGCATAACAAACCTATTGTAAATTATGGTGACCTAAATGTGTTACCCCATCTTGGTTGTAAGGCCAACCTCAATGTATAATACCCACACAAAATCAGTTTTCATCGATTACAACAAATTTTTTATTTTTTTATCTCTTTTTTGTCACACAGATAATGACACATTATAACACCCTAATATTTTTATTAAATTTTTATCTTTTAAATTATATATTTATTTGATAACATATATTACATACAATAGCGAGTTTTAATATACCATGGTATACTATTAAAATATTATTCTTTAAAATGATAGTTTTTGCCTAAATGTTGGACTCTTGGTTATTAATATGACTAAATAAATTATGAAAAATATATGGTTATATATTTATAAAATTAATTAATTTATTATCAGTTGTATATAAATGAAAATAAAAACATTTGAAAGAAAAAGTAAAGTTTAATGAAAATTGTTTTTATGCACATAATGTATTTTTACATTAATAAATTAAATTAACCTCTATTGGTTAATTATTTTATTTAAATGTATATTTTATTTATTTGAAAAAATCTTTTAAACAATAAAAATATTTTTCTTGACATAAGAAAATAATAATTCTAGTTCTAGTCTGAAAAAATATATTTTTTCTATAATGAAGTTTTTGTAACATTTTGTACATTTACATTAAAATAAATTTATTCCATTTATATGTATTTAATTAGATATAATTAATTAAATATTTATGCTCATGAGGTTAAAATTCGGTATATGTGAAATTTTATTTTTGGTCAATATTAATAGTAACTGTGGTAAAATTTGTCAACTCGGTAAAGGGTAAATCGGCTTAATCTAGGTTCAAAAAATTGGTAACTCCATAATTATTCAATAAATTTATTAATATATGAAATTTATTATACAAGTCATACCTTATCATAAATATTTAGTTTTTTAATTGACTATTTTACATGAAAATGACTTGTATATTAATTAAATCAAAGAAAATTACAAAATGTCACTCTCATTATTTTTAATATCCTTTAAGTTTTCACATTGGAAAAAAGTAACTTATTAGAGAATATAAGTGTTTATTTTGATATTAATAAAATTATGTTCATGATATAAATTTATTTTTAATTTTTTAGTGACTATATAATGTCCTTAATTTCTTATGAAACACCAATGTAGTAAGTCACCATTTAATAAAAATATATAATAATTGATTTTGAAAGTATTAAAAGTGAGTTGATTTGAATTATTTAATGTATAACATGCACCTTTTAGATATATAATACATATTATGTATGTTTTAATTAATTTTTTTTAATTATCTCTTTTTCTTTATGTGTTTAATGTTAAATTAATTTAATATTGTCAAAATTGACAATAATGATATTTTATCAAAATAATATTTTATTAAAGTGTTTATAAATCATAAAAATCTTAAAATAAAATTATTTTTACATTATATGGTCTTAAATGTTATAAAATTTCTATTTATGGTCCATTTTTTATCTAATATGTAAAAAATTACACACCTTTAATACTGAAAAAGGGGTTTGAGTAATTAAAATTGGTTAACTAAGGGTTAATCAAAATGATATTGTTTAAAATTACACTAAAAATTTTCTAAATTCTATTTTTTGATTTTATTACAACACTATAATGACTTATATTCTAATCCATGTCCATTATGAACCATTTAAATTGAGAATGAATTAATTATAATTTAATCTTTTGAGAAATTCCAAAAACATCCCATCACCTCAATTATAAAAGTGCACCTCCTACCTCACTTATTCGAAAATATTGAGCCTTCTATATCGACTTATAACAATCAATTTCACTTATTAAATTCAATGTAAAATTTATGTATGTTCTTTTCTTCCCAACAAACTGATCTTATCGCACTTCATAAGAGATCTAAAGGAGTCGTTTCTAAGAAGAGGTAGTCATCTTAACTGATCACTTTCTTTTATAATCCTATTTAACTCCAATAAATATATTGTATGAATAATAAAATAATAAATTAAGTAACCTATATGTTATTAAATTTTATTTTTATTATTAAAACTCCGTAATACACCACCTTCCCATCAATTGAGACTTGAATGTATCGCTCATTTGTACGTACAACTTATCATCCCCATGTTGCGATACAATTAATTTTCCATCACTATATTTTATGGATGGGTATTATGATGGGTTAAATGTTTATACATGATATTAATGACACAATTATAATTAAATAATAATAATAATATATTTTCTACCTTCTTACTATCCAATCATTTGAGAAACGATAACGTTGATCATGTGTATGTGTAGTCTACCACCTCCACAAAGTATTATGATTTATTTTTCATTTATATTATAATTGTATGGTAATGAGGGTGAATTTGATTAGTATATATGATATATTTTATTAAATAATGATTTTTAATGTTGAATTAATTTTTACCTTTCTTTCATTCCATCTGTTGAAAAATGAAAACAGCGTTCGTGTGTATGAATGGCGTTTCGTCTCCATGAACTGTGTAATTATTTTTCTATATATTACTTTTATTGATGATAATAAAATATGTATATAATGAATATATATTACATTTATATAATAATAAATATTTTTTATATAATAGATCCAATATAAATTTTGAAGTACTGAAACTACTAAACTAATATACTTATGATATATATATCAGTTAACACCTAGAAAAAACTATTTTAATAAAGAATTATTGAAAAATGGTGGTGTTGAAATGTTAAAGGGATAGTATTTGATATTATAATTATGAACATGACCATGATATTAAATTATTAAAAATATAATTTTTTATAGAGGATTTAATAGTCCTTTCGAAGAAAGGAAAACTCAAGGTAAGAGTTTGCTTCATAATATCATCAATATTCAGGAGTGTTTTTATTTAAATATCTATTGGGGAATATGTATCATCCATATCCATGTTTTCTAAATAAATCAAAAATTTCCTATCATTTTTGTGGGATTTTTTAATTTATTTTTACTCATGTTTTAATTTTTACAAAATATATTGAAAGGAATATTTTTTTTGTTTTCTAGATGAGGTACTTTGTGATTTTTTTTAAAAAATATGTAAGGAATGTTTGTTAAAATATAAAGTATGAATTTATTTTCACGAAATATTGAAATTTTTTAATAAATTCCTTTAAATTTTTATAATTTTATTTTCACTGAAAATGTGTTTCTTTAAAAGTGAAAAACATTCTTTAAAAAAATAAGTATTTTCAAAAAGGAAATGTTATTTTCTTTAATAATTATTCCAAGTGATATTGAAAAATAATTTTCTATATAATATGATATAATTTTATGTTACATAATCTTTAATGGTGATATTATCCATGTATACCATTATTATTCTTTCTCTGTATGGTTTATGTTTATGATGAAAAGATGTTTGTGAAACCCATTTTTTCCATGTGTCGTGCTATGATGAAATGTTTATGAAACCCATTTATTGTAAATGGTTTTGATATAATTAATATGTTATGATTTTTTGAAACACATATAAATTATTTTCATTATGTTATGTGTGGTACCTATATCTCCCTCCAATTAATTGGGTAAATATTAATATCTCTTGATATAAAAATGATTGGAATGGGGGGTGAAGCAAGTTTAGTAAGGGACTATGTGCACTATGATAGTCTTAAGAGTGAACCTTGACTACTATTATGGTTTATAAAGTGGACCCATTATACTATGATAGACTTGTCCATGATCCTTGACTACCAAGGTGATGATTTTATTTACTTATCCATAGTCCACAATTCCATATCTTATGCCTATATTATGATATCGTTGTTCAGGTTCTTTGATTATTTTTTTTATTCATGTCTTATGAACTGCTAATATATATGTCACGACCTAAGATTGGGATCTTTGATATGAAGTGTGTGGTTACCAACTATTAAGATCGTATTATTATATGCTTATTCTAATTTTATAATTAGGTGATCATTAATATCCCCCTTGTTTACCCTTAAAGAGAATCTTAGCTCACTGTTATATTTTGTTTCCTTACAATGATTATAAATAAAGGTTTTAAGTATGACATGTCTAAGAAATGTTCTAGTTATGAACTAATACGTGGGAGACATGGTAGATATTATATGAACCGGTTGTTTATGTTTTCGTGTTTTCAAAGATACTAGACCTAAATGATTCCAACATGAATCTAAATGTTATGTAATGAATATTCATCTATTAAGATATAATTTCTAGGCATGAAAAGTATGGGTCACTATAACTCAAATGGGCTTAGATATTCATGGTGATCAAGTCAACAATTAGATATAAATTCCACCCAATATTGGGCATTCATCTTGGTCTAATAATTTAACTATGAAGACTTTGAATCCTATTAAGAAGGAAGGATATATAAGACACCTTTCTAAGTCCAAAGATCCATACCCCATGTTCAAATTCCCTCATATAAGTTCTTTAAAAATGAAGATAAATTGTACTACAAATTCCTAAATGAACTACTTTAGTTTTTGATTTTTGATCTCATATGATATGTAGAATTCTTCTTGGAGGTTCAATCCCAACTATGAAACACCAATTAACTTCATTTATGGCAGTAAGACTCTAGAGTAACTTGTCACGTGGCTTAAAATTATAAGAAATTCCTTGTTACTAAGCACTAATGGGAACCTGATAGAGAACCTCTGATACATAGATATGGGTTTGTTAATAGAACATTGTCATGGATGTATAGGGGTTCAACATCCAATTGATTTATAGGGGTAACTTATCATGTACCAATATTTGGGAAAGTTTCACAAACTTATATTAAATCAAAAAGAGATTTAGGGGGCAAGAGATAATCTCCCCCACCACCAAAAGGATATGATGATCCCGATCTTCTATTCTCTTGAACAATTTGATATCTTAAGAATAATTAGGTTTCTAGACCCCAAATTAACACCAACCATTATAAAGAAGGATTATGGAAGATTTTATAGTCATTGGGTGTTCTCATCATAAAAAAAGATGATGAACTATAAGGATTGTGAAACCACCTTTATGAACCCAGAATCAAGTGTCTGGTGTTACTGCTATTTTTCTCTAACCATCAATGGAAAAAATGGTGTACTTGAAATAAACACTGGATCTATAAAATAAAATAGGTTCATGCATGTCAATCTATCTTGTTACCACCTTTAATGAAAAAAATAATTGTGAACTTGACATGAACCTTATAGTCACTAAAGAACATAAGCTCATGCACATCGGGGAATCTTTTTCCCACCTTTAATGGAAACAAAAATGGTGAACCCAATATGATGCTTTAAAATAATAAGACATAACTTGGGTTCCCATGAGAAATTCTATAACCAAATGTCAAAACTAAAAATAAGAGAAAATAATTTTGTTACATGTGCATAGCTAATTGAGAAGGTTGCTTACTTGTAATGATACACTGACTAGAGACCTCATTCCTTGTTTTCTTTATGGATATATATTCTTCCCTCACAAAATTCACATTTACTAGAGATCTTGTCTTAGTTAAGATAATATTATGGAAATTAATAAATGACAGAAACCTCTATGGATCGTAAAATAACATCACCCATCCAACATCTTTAACATCCGGTGAACACTGTGATGGTCTAGGAGTACCTATAACCTGGCATGATCTTGATACTTGAGGCTACACACAAAGGCCTCTAGTACTAAAAAATAAAATCAAATTTAATTTAAGTAGATCTGTAATAAATCATGTAACACTCATCAGCATAATCAACCACATCGTGAGTTTATCCCTGAAGTGCAACAACCAGCAGCTTCTTTAACTTAGGATGTTCGATCAAGGAGTTGACTATGGCTCCAACCTATTTCAAATATCAACTAAGTGGTATCTTTCTAACCAATGTCTCTAGTGTTGTCCTACAAATGTGATAAATTGAAATCATATATAAATTTTGATTCCACATTGTTAAGGAATGTCCAGGTTTTTACCCAATAATGTACTAGGTATATTTTTTTGTTATAAGAAATAGGTTTTCAAGGTTTCAAAAAAAACTAGAAAAAATGACCTAAAATTACCATTACAAATCGTGAAACTCCATTACACAATGTGTAGAAAATTTTTATGGCATAAGGAAAAGTGTTGAAGGAATTGAAAAATCATTTTCAAGTCATGAATCCATTAAATGACATGATTCACCAATACACATCATGTAACCTTTGAATTCAATTTTCACATTCAAGATAAGGCCTAGTGGAAGATACGTGTAATGAGACCAAGATACATGTCATGAAAAAAGAATAATTTCAAAACCTACAATCGACATTCATGTAAGATTTGGGAAGATTCAAAAAATGTTGAGGCAAACTCGAATCAGAATTACACAATTTGAAACACCATTACACTTTATGTAAAATCCCAATTATTTACCTATAGCACATGCACCATAAAGCGAGTGCAACTGGGAAATTTTAGTTTTTCTCTCATTTTCTCTCGTTTCTCTCTTGATTTTCCTACCTCCTTTTCTCCCAAAATCAATATGCATCATGTTTATTCATTGTTTTACAATTACCCCGGACCTAATCGTCAATTTTCTAAGAATTCATCCACCTTTTTTCATCACCAACACCATGTTATGTGGGTTCTTCATTATGATCATCAATCTACGTCGAAATCTTATTGTGATTATTATCATTATTATTTCAATTAAGTATTTGATTTGATTTTGATTTATTCAAATATCATATTGATTATTCTCAATTTCATGTTTGTTAATTGATTAATCCTAATCCTTTCATGTTTGTTAATTTTTTAATTTAAATCTTTATTGGCATGTTAACTATGTTTACAATTTCTTATTTAGTTGTGATCAATTCTACCATGATTAGCTATACTACTTATGGTAGTGATCAAAAGTACGGGTGATTGAATCTAATTAATCTTTAACTCTAAACTTGGAAATCTATGGTATAATAACCACGTTAAATAATTATTTTTAATCCAATTATTTTAAGAAATCTTGACCATATGAAGCTTGAATGAATAACCCTAGTCTAATTGGAGTAGAATAGGCTATAAACAATAGCCTATGATAATTTTTTCATTTGAATATAGGATTAATGCATCCCAGTTGTAGTTATCTAAAGACCAAGGAATAATTGACTCTTGGATAGATCTAGTTTTATTGACAATATCCAACTAAAGACATCTTCCTGGTCCCCATACTAGAACTTATAACCATACCAAGTTATAATTAAAGATAATCCTTTCTCAAGAACCCCAAAATTGATATTTATTCTTTTCTTATCTTGGATTTTTATCCCAAAAACTCTTATCTTTAGTCATTTTCCCAAAATCCACTATCTTGAGATGACTCCTTCCACAAAGTGTTATAAGCATAGTTCTTGAAATCCAATCCAAGATTCTCATGGGACCAACCCCACATTAACATTATTCTATTCCCTAGTAGAAAGTTTAGTTTTGGAAACATATATATAAAATGATCGAAGCCTACAAGAATTAAATGATGCATGTGGGTGCGTCATGTTTTGGAATCATTGTCGGAGATTCAAAAAAAATTATGCAAAGGCATGATAACCTACAGGTAGGAACTTGGGTTAATATTCCTTAAATGATGTATGGGGGTGTGTCAACTTTTGGAATATTTTATCTTATTTCATGAATTAGGTCCCTTTAACTCATTCGAGAAGCCTTGATGTACAATAAAATCTTGTCGTCGAGCCTAAAATCTAAAGGTATATCTTTTCACGAAGCCATTCAGAAATGGAAGACCAAATTAATATTTTAGGTCTAAATAAACTCAATCCACCAAACATATAACCTTCTATACATGTAGATTATCATATGTACCAGTATTACACCATCATGGATTATATATTTCCAACAATCCATGGTGCTACAACAAGCATTGTATTCCATCCTATACAGTTGCATACTTTTGAAATAAATATTGAACTTGATAATATGATCCATAATATTGGACAATTTAGTGGGAATCAATGTGGAGTCCCCCTTGAGAATATTTCCAATTTTCTGGATGTCTCTGACACCTTTTGAAACTAGGGAGTATCTTTTCATGCTATAATACTTATATTCTTCCCATTGTCCCTACAATACCAATTCAAGGATTGGATCAAAAGTCAATCTCTCAAGTCCTTCATTACTTGGGATGAACTAGAAAATACATTCTTAGATAAGTACTTGCTTCCAATTTTCACTTTGAAATTATAGAATGACATCCATAATTTTTTTCATGTAGATGGAGAGTCATCATTGGAAGCATGGGACCATTATAAATAGATTAACAAAAATCTCTCTCTTCATGGACTCGAAATGTGGATTCATCTCCAAAAAAATACCAAGGCCTCCAACTATCCACTCGCATTGTCAATGATACATCCACTGATGGAGGATTAATATTCAAAACACCTGATGTAGGTTGAGAAATTCTAGATGAATTCTCTCGTAATTCCATTTTGTGGAAGAGTGATCATGGACCACCCTCGCATGGGATCCATCAAATTTAAGAGCTTACTTAACTAGTTTCACAAGTCAAATCTTTGACCAAGAAGTTGAAATCATTCAAACTACCAACTACATCACCAACCCCTACTACCCCAGTCCTGGAAATTTAGTCATGAAAAATGTGCAGTGGCTTGCACCTTTATCAAGACTACATAGAATGTATTGATGAAAAACCAGTCCAAGAGTTTAATTACATTAATTATAATCAATAAGAACAAAAAATTAAATAGCCATAGTAATACCTTCCACAACAGCTAGTTCAAAAAAAAGTCAAGGGTATTATCAATAAAGAAGTGGCCATGAACCATTCAGAAATCAAGGAACACCATGATATCATGAATCATGTTCCTTGACCACCACATTAAGAGATCAAACAATCCTTCCCTCGGAGAGGCCGATAATATTTTCAACCATTTACAGAGAGACCATAAAAACTAGTCGTACCTCTACAATCAAACTTGGAAAATCTACTCTCATCAATTGTTCAAAAGGAAAATCAAAGGATGAACACTCAATATATGAAAATGTAGAACCAATGGGAAGCACTTTGTAACCTTGAACATCAAATGTTTCAAATCAAAAAGACATTATCAGAGAGAATTACAGGTACTCTACCAGGTAACACAGTGACATACCCAAGAGAAGAGGAAATGGTGGTAGTCCTGATGAGTGTAAAAGTAATAGTTTTTCAAAAACCATGTATAGGAGATGTAAAAAAAGTTGAGGAACTGAAAAATTATAGAACACATTGAGAAAGATAAAATAATGAAGAAAAGACTAAAACTTCCCAAGAAACACCTCAAAAAGTTACAAATTCCATTAAATCCAAAACAAGAGAGAAACCTAAGTAAGAAGTTTATATTTCTCCACAACCTATTAAGACTCCAATTCATTTTTTGAAAAGTGAAAGGAAAGGAATAATTGAAGGGAAATATAAGAAATTCTGGGAAATTTTCAAGCAATTACACTTCAACATTCATTTTTCTATGGTAATTTCTCAAATTCCAACTTATGAAAAGTTTATTAAGTAACTGGTTTCTAAAAAAAAGAAAAATAGAGGACCTAAGAGTCATCTCACAAAATTAAAAATGCTCTTATGTTTTTTAGTATTAATGTACGCTAAAAATGAGAGATTCGTGAATTTTTAAAATTCCATGAATGATAATAAAATGTAACTTCATAAGATCCCTATGCAATTCAAGATCCAGCATCAACCTTATGAATATGAGTTTCTTCCTCAAGATGGTAGTCAAATAAATAAAACCGAATTGAGTATCACTCTAATTGGATGACTTATTATTAATGTATGTCCAATTAATTCTCATGGAAATCTTAGAAAAATATGAAAAGATTATTTTTTAGTAGACTTTTTCATTTTGAACATGGAAGAGGTAGGAGACATTCCAATCATCCTAATACATCCATTTCTAGACACTGAAATGCATTGATCGATGAAAATCAATGAATAATCATATTCTGAATAGGTTAATAACAAGTTATGTTTGACCTAGAAAGGGAATCATAACAAATGGATGATTTTTTTGACATCCAAGATATCTTTCTCGTAGATAAAAGAGAAGGAAACGTAAAAATTGAAGAAGTGAGTGATGAAATTATCCTTCATGAAGATGGGGAATATTATTTTTAAAAATTAAACTACATTGAACCTCTTACAAAGTAAAACAACCCACCTTTATTTCCCATAGTCATTCAACCTCCGAAATTGGAACTAAAACCTGTACCCAGTACACTAAATTATTAATTTCTAGTGATAGATAATGCACTACCAGTTATCATAAATTTTCACTATCTCAGTCATAAATGGAAAAATTGGTTGAAGTATTGAAAATACATAAGAATTTAATTTCTAGAAGAGTAGCTAACATTAACGGTGTAAATACTTTTTTAAACACTCGTAAAATCCTACTTGAGGAAGGTGAAAACCCAAAACATCAACCAAAAAGGTGAATCACACTACCAATGAAGGAAGTTGTTAAGAAAGGAGTACTGAAACTTCTAAATGATAGAATAATATTTTCAATATTTGATATCATGTGGGTGAGCACACTATAGGTAGTTCCAAAGAATGGTGGACTCATAGTGGAAAATAATGATGAAGTTGAATTTATCTCAATGTATACCATCACTATATGGTGAGTATGTGTGGACTATAGAAATGTAAATATAGAAACCTGAAAATATCATTTCTATTTCCTTTCATGGATAAAATATGGGAAAGACTAGAAGGAAATTAATTCTATAGTTTCCTATATGGATATTTGGGATACAATCAGATTTCATTCAACCTATAATATTATTCTAAAAAAAGTAATGTGTCCAGTTGGTACATTCTCGTATAGGACCATGTCGTTTATTATGTGTAATGAACTAGAAACTTTAAAAAGTTTCATGAAACATATATTTCAAAACATGGTAGAGTAATTCTTAAAAAAATTTATATATACCATTTTAGTTTATGAAATATCCTTTGAAGTCTACCTTACCAATCATGAGTTAGTATTATTGTGCTGTGAAGAGAAGTGTCTAGTTTTGAATTGGGAAAAATTCCACTTTATTGTTCAAGGAGACATAGTCCTCAGAATGTTTTTTCCAAATATGGAATGGTATCCTTCCAAGATAACTGTTATCAATGAATTACCTAATCCCACTACAGTAAAAGTAATATGGATCTTTATAGGCCATGATGGATTCTATCAATGATTCATGAAAGATTTTGAAAAAGTTTTCCACCCTCTTACGCATATTTTATCAATGGAAACACCATTTTAATTCACTGTAGAATGTCAGTGAGAATACAACACTATAATGAAATTCTTAATAGCCACTCCTATAATCCTTTCACAAGATTGGGAAAAAGAATTTGAATTGATGTGTGATGTCAGTGAATTTTCTTTTGGTTTTGTTTTAGGACAGTGAATCAAACCCATATTATTACCAATCTAATATTCCAATCACACACTAAATGAAGGTTAAGTGAACAACACAAACGCACATAAGTATATTTTAGTACTTGTTTTTTCCTTTGAAATTTTTTTCTCCTATATATTTTTATCAAAAGTGATTATGCACTCTGATCATGTTGCCTTAAAATATTTGATGAACAAAAAATATTACCAGAAAATATCGATATGATAGATCCTATTACTTTAAAAGATAGACATTATCATCAAAGAAACTAAGGGAATCGAAAATGTGATCACAAATCATCTATCCTAAATTCCACTACCTCTTATAAAAGATGATGATGATCTCGACATTGAAGGGTACTTCCCTAATGAAAAAAAATTTGAGCTTAAATAAAAATGCACAAACATGGTTTTCTGATATTTCTAATTATCTAGCCACATGATACCTATACCCAGACATATCATACCCAGAAAGGAGACAATTTTTGGCTCGAGATTCACACTACTTCTGGGATGAACTACTCCTTTTCAGGTGAAGAGCTGCTAATTTATTACGTCACGAAATTCCAAAAGATGAAATCCAAAATGTGATAGAAATGTGTCATGCACCACCAACTAGAGGAAATCATGGATCAGAATTCCCCATGGTGAAAATTCTATAATGTGTAATTTTTTGTCCAACACTCCTCTAAGATGAATAACATTTTTTTCCATGTTATGAGAAGTGCCAATGTACATGAAAAATTGGAAAAAGGAAAAAAATTCCAAAACACCGAACAATGGAAGTAAAATTTTTCAATATATGGGGATATATTTCATGAAACTGTTTCCTAATTCACATGGAATGCTTTATATCATTCTTGTAATTGGATATATTTTAAAATAGGTAGAAGTAGAAGCTACATCTCATGAAACTACAAAGCTTTTAATCAATTTCTTAAATAAAAAAGTGTTTTCACGATTCGTAATTCCTAGAATAATCATTAGTGATCATGAAGACCATTTACCTAATAATTTTTTCGAAGGATTACTTATAAAATATGGAATTGATTACAAAACAAGAACTCTCTATCACCCACAAAATAGTGGTAATGTTTAATTGTCAAATAGGAAAATCAAACAAATTCTAGAAAAGACTGTGAACACAAGTCAAACCAATTAGAATCTGAAATTAGATGATTCACTTTGGGAATACAATAGTGTGTAGAAAACACCCATTAGTAAAAACGATTCTGATTGATATATGGTAATCCCTATCATTTTCCATTAGATCTAGAGAGTCACTCATATTGGGAAATCAAAAATATTGATCTGTATTGTGAAAAAAAAGGAGAAGCTAGGATTCGGTAGTTGGATGAATTAGAAGAAATATTAAATGATGTGTATGAAAATTCAAAGATCTATGAAGAAAAAACAAAAAATGGCATGAACAACACATTGGAAGATGAAATTTTTTCCAGGTATTAGGGTTTAATTATTCAACCCAAGATTAAAATGTTTCCCTTAGAATCTAAAATCCTTATGGTCAAAACTATTTAAATTCATTGAAATATTTCCTTATGGAATGATTGAGATTCAGAGAGAAGCAACACCCCCCATTAAAATTCAATGGTCAAAAGCTAAAAAACATTCAAGAACCCATCTAGGAAGGGTGTTTCATTAGTTTGAAATTCATTTATGCATCAAAGAGTTATGCTTTTGATATTAAATGAAGTGAAGACTAAAGGGAAACCCGTATTTGGGAACCCTATGGTAAAATGGGTTAGAATAAGATTTAGTATAAATAAGGGTATGTTTGGAGCACAGAACCAGAGTTTGGTTTAAATCTGAGCAGAAATATCAAATTACACATTGTGTAACCATAACTCACTATGTATATTTTCACCAATATAAATTTCATAAAAATGAAAAATACATGATGTGAAAAATAATTAAACATCATTAATTTCCTTAATCCTGTTTTTTTAAAATGGTTTATGATCCTAGGTTTCACGACCCACCCCCTCCTCAATTCTCACACTAGTCCCCACCTCCCTCTCCCGCTGCTTGATAGCCACCCCCACCCCCCCCCCCCCACCCCCCCCCCCCCCACACACAATCCCCCCTTCCCTCCATCTCCCCATTCCTCAAACCTCCCTCTACATACATATCCTCTCTCATACCCCTCCCTAATTTCAACCTTTCTTTCAAATGGTATGCACAAAGATTAGGTGCCCTTACCCTCCTAATTTGGCATCTGAGTTGGATAAACAACCTCAGGTGAAGTTCTCATGAGATACTACAACTCCCTCACCCCCACCACCTCCCGTATCTTCCCCCTCTATTTTTTCTATATCCTCTGAGTGACTCACTACTCAACAGGAGACCCAATCCAACTCCAATGAGTCTTATGATGATTCACATCCTCATATAAACCCTATTCATCATCTTTAAGACCCAAAAAATCATGTGGAACTCAACTAGTTATAGGAAAATATGATATGGACCAACAAAAGCAATGATATGGCCATATTTTCTCACCTGTGTATCATCCATGAGGTCCTCTGTATCCTTTAGAGACTCCATATTTTATCCATTATTGTTGTATTTTAGTATATGTACCCGAAACAATTTCTAGAGTTTCTTTCCACATTACATAACACAATTGATAGATTCCACTTCATAATAGGTGGTATACCTCTTGATATTTTTTTCATGGAATTCGAAATTAGCCTCGGGATCTATACGGGGGATTTCACCACATCCCAAGTATTCCCTACACTATAACTTGAGCCTGCATAATCTAAATCAATGAGGATTTGGTAGTTGATTTGCCATGATTCTCACACTGAGCATGATAATAGGAACACCAAGTCCAACCAGCTCTTATTCCCAACAATATGTATCTTTCATAGATCCCTAAAAAATTCTTGGTTCACCTGAGTTGAGTCTCATCATAGTGTTAGTCATATGGATTTCATTATACTTACAGCGGTAATGGGAAGTCCTACCATTCACATGGAATTTTAGAGGATGTGAAGCATGCTAATGGGGGGATCATTCAGTACACTTCTAGACCATCATCTCAGTGTTTTTTATGTCTCCCTTCCAGTTAACTATCTCAGGCCGATGGAATCTATTTATTTTCTACTACTGTATAAGATGAAACTCTTGATCTAGGATGATGATACCTACCAGTGGGCACCACGAGTACATGAGGCTACTAACTAAGCCCCATGAGATTATAAAATAGATCCCAAACCACTTATATCCCCTACTTCTATTCCATGACCCACATCTTCCATTCATACCCTTGGCCCTCTCCATTTTCCACCCTCCAACACCACCTACCCTACTGCACCCCCTGCCACATATTATCCATAATATCTCTATTCCATGCAGTTATATATCCTAAAGAACCTACACTAGATCTCCCAGCACCTCTTTATCCATTTTTTTGGAGTTCTCCCAGTTCACTACCCCTTCCACACCATCACCATCCCCCGTCGGCCCTGCATCATCTACCACTCCTAACCCATCCACCCCACCATCTGATTTTCCATCAGAGAAAACATACCCTTATAACCAAGAGGAATATATGGAAGAGCATGCTTGAAGGGGAAAGGAACCAGCAGACACCAAATACACCGAGGTACCCTTCGCCTACCTCACTGCCAGGCCCATGACCATGCTATAGATAGGTACCTTCACACAACCCATCACTCAAACATCATCCCAGACCATGACACCATCATACGTAGTTGACTATCCAGCCCTATCATCCGTCATAGACATTGACTAGGTAGGACAGTTGCAGTCACACTCAGTTAGGGATTGTACGGTCAATGATGTCATTGCTAACATTGATTTTTCATATTATACCCTATTACCCTCCCTTGATTTTTTGTATGCTTCCCGGATGATGATCATTTTTTAAAACTTGAATTCCCTTTCATGAGATTATCATTTCAATTTATATATATGGGATGCTGATTTTGTTCTATGTTACATAGATTATTTTTTATATCATTGCACTGTTATAGTATCTATTTTTAACTCCTATGTTACATCCATGGTTATCAATGTACTTGTGCCACCATCTATCATTGTTCGATGAGTAACTCAGCACCTGGCCAAGGTCAAGCATCAATTTTAGGAGATATAACTAGAGATTTGTGCTCATTATCCACCACCTTGAGCATAGATACCTTTACTTCCACATCATATTTGTTCTTGGTATTCTCTTTAAGTGATCATTCTTTCCAAAAGACCTTGATAGATATAGGAAACCTCCATGCGTAGTAACAGATGAAAGGGGATAGACTGATCTAATAGATGATAGTTCCTTATACATTGGTCTATTTTTCTAGCTGAAGATGTCATTATTATCAATTTATTTGAGGCAACCCAAATTTCTTATTTTTTACTATTCTTTGTAGTTATTATTTTGTCATAGTCATCCTTTTATAGTTTTTCCATTTATCCATTAGTCACTTTGATCCATGTTGGACATGCATACCATCATTTCTATTAGATGTATTTCATTATTAATAATTGTCTGCACCTATCTGTTTTACATCTTCTGATGTGCATAAACCCTATGGAATAATGTTTTAACTAGTGTGGTATTTTTATTTATAACACATTTTACAAGTATACCAATTCAAAAATCAAGAATGCCCAAATTTCCCAAAGGAATACCACTCTATATAGGGATCTCTCATTTCCTTAGAATTTTATTTTTAAAATTTCCAATTCACTGATAAGAGATTTATTTTCTATAATCCTCTAATTGTAATTCCCTGAACAGTCCAAACACTATTTCCTTTTATGTGTGGGGGAGTTTTTCTTGAGTTTCACTTTAGACACACTTGAATTTCTGTATGATATCATTTGTCTAGGTGATATTTTCCATTTGGAATCATGATTTAAACTTGAAACTCATTGTACCTATTTTAATAAAAGAAAAAATTTATGTTGGAAATTGTTGGAAATACATTTTTTTCCTTAATTTATATTTTTAGAATGATTTTTGAGCTTAGTAATTTAATTCAAATTCAAATTTTTTGAAATTAATTTTAATTAACTTATTAATTGATATTATAACCTTAGTGACTTCCAATATTTATCATTTATTCCCATTACTAAGAATATTATGAACCTATAATTTCATAATATTTTCTGATCATATTTCTTGAGTGAAACCTGTTATAAGTAAAACTATCAGAACATGCATTAGGATCCTGTTGAGGGTATGACTGAACAAATACAATTTTAAAATGATTGAGGAAATATTGGATTATATAATTTTCATAAGACCCACATTAGATATTTCTTTCATTGAGACCATACTTTCAATGAATGACCTTATAGGATGTAGTTATTCTAAGACTATTGTCCTTTATGACCCTATTGTTGTATAATGCATGACCTTACATTGAACAAGTGTGGGGAGTGTTTTTCAGCCAGCATACATGGGATGGTTTTTACTATAGAGATATATTGTGTTTCTCACTAGACTATTTGATTGTGATCCATGTTTACTTTTTGGTATTTCAAATATATCTTGTTCCTTTGAAAAAGAAAAAAAAATTGATTGGGTTTTTTATTAAGAAGGTTAAAAATCACTATTTCCAGACCGATGAATTCCCAAAAGGTCATATATGGTTAGGGTATGGATATGAGATCTTACCTAGACATGAATTTCAAAAAATAAAAATTCAAAAGAATATGAAAAGAATTGGATAACGTTTCGTGATTACTTGATATATATATATATATACAGATCCAATATGAGATGATGGGAGTGTAGAATTCATTAGTGATGGATGAGTAATTTTATTACACTTTTCAAGAAATTCATTCATTATACTATAGATCCTACCCTCATTTTTTAGATTTTTTTACTATTTACCCACCTTCCAACATCCTTTGTGTTATTACAACATAATTTTTAAAGCCCTTATGAATGATTTTGTATTTTTCTATACAAAGTGGATTTAATAGAACAAATTCAAAACTATGGTCTGGAGCCTGTACTCAGGGTATGAGCATAAATCTAGTTTCATTTTACCTTGAGTGATGAGATAAAATTCATTGTGAGGTAAATTAAAAATGGGTATAGAGTTCAAGGAACAGTTAAGAAATTAAAATTAATATATTAAGAATTTGTTTAAAGAATTGATCTATGAGGCTTGACTAATTTTCTATGCATGGATGATACTGGATATTTAATTTTTCTACATGAACATAGTTTTATTTAAATTTATATAATGAGTTCTCATGTATTAAAAATAACTTACCTTTTGAAATCCCTTTTGAGATCTATTTTCTTGAGGACAAAAAATTATTCATGCATGGGGGAATTTGATAAGCTAAAATAATATATATATATATATATTGATTCCATTTTGTTAGGTATTATCCTTGTTTTTACCTAATAATGCATCATATATATGTTTTTTATAGGAAATAGGGTTTTAAGGTTTTATATAATAATCTATAGAAACTGACCAAAAATTCCCATTACACTTCATGAAACTCATTACATGTCTATAGACAATTTTCACAGCATATGGACAAGTCCTGAAAGAATTTGTGAAGAATTTTCAAGTAATGAAGCCATGACATTACATGGTTCACCAATACACATCATGTAACATTTGAATTCAATTATCGCTTGTAAGATAAGGCCTGTAGAAATATGCATGTTGTGATTCCTAGATACACATCATGAAAGGATTCCAATTTCAATATCTATAGTTGATATTTTCATGAGATTTGTACATATTCAAAAATCATGGAGGTAAAATCATATCTGAATTATAAAATGTGAAGAACCATTACACGTCATATAAAATCTGGATTATATACCTATATCATACGCACCAAGGATAGAATTTAGGCCGCGATTTTTAGTTTTTATCTCATTTACATCTCAATTTCCAAACCTTCTTTTCTCCAAAATTTAAAATGCATCATGTTTATTCATTAATTTATGATTACCCAAGACCTGTTCATTTATATTTGAAGAACTATTCTACCTTTTTTCATCGCTAACATCATGCTATGTGCATTTTTAATCCTGATCTTCAATCTATATCGAACACATATTGTGCTTGTTCTCATTTTTATTTCTTGTAGGCATTTTATTTGATTGTGATTGATTCAAAGATCGTATTTATTATTATCAACTGCATGTTGGTTAATTGATTAATCATAATCATTGAATTTTTTTAATCATTTAATTTCAATATATATTGGCAAGTTAAAAATGTTTGAAATTTGTTATTTATTTGAGATCGATTCTATTATGAGTAGTTAAAATGCTTAGGGTAGGGATCGAGAGTAGGGGTGATTGAATATAGTTAATATTTAATTCTCAAATTTCTAGTCTTAAATAATTGTAATAAGGTTAAATAAAAATTTTCTATATAATTATTTTAAGTGACCTTGACTATAGGAAGATTCAATGAATTCCCTTGATCTAGTTAGAGTTGAATTGGATTTGACCAAAACCCTATGAAACATTCTACTTTTGAAGCTAGGACTAATGCATCACAGTTGCAGCTATTTCCAAACAAAGGAAGAATTTCTTCTTAGAAACATCTAGTTGGCTTTACCATAGCCATGTAGTGACCTATTATTTCTTTACATGCTTGAACTTATGACCACACTAAGTTATAATTATAGATCATTCTTTCTTCGGGTCCTATAAATTGATCCCAATCCCTTTATTATCTCTAATTTTTATCAATAAAGCTCCTAACGTTATTCATCTTCCAAAAATCAACCATATTAAGAGGAATCCTACTTCAAAGGGTTCAAATCTATATTCCAACCAACCAATCCATGATTCTTGGGGCACCAACCCCACACTACCGCTATATTATGACCTAATAGAAAGTGTAGTTTTGGAAACATAAATATAATTTGACTACAGCCTATGTGAATTAAATGATGAATTTAGGTGAATCAAAACTCCCCTCAGTTTCATGCTAAGTATGATACCCAGTATGTCGCTGCCCCATACAATCATACTCTAGCACTAAGGAGATATCACCAGGTTCATGAAGCTGTAGACCAAAGGGAGTTGGCTCGTATCCCCACCTCCACCGATGGAGACAACTAACATATTTTGGTGGTGGTCAGTGAATAGCATCATACCCCTTCTTAACTGGGTCAAGTCAATCTGCATATTCTCGCAGCAGGAATGGGGGAGGCACATATCCCTACCCTCGTGTATAAATCCCATTGGTATATTTTGTTGAAAAAAAGAGAACATAAGTGGGCTCAAATCCCCACTTCAATTAGAGACATATTCCATTATATTTTGGAGACTTAGAATATATAAGCTTATATTCATGTATACACACTTCTAAATTATCACTATATTATGAAAATATCAGAACAACCCCACTAGAATATTCCATCACCGGTAAAGATATAGGAATTGGCGTATATTCTTATCCCAATTTCCAGAGGAACATATCACCAAAATTAGCATGAGTGGGTGGATACTTGGGAGAAAGTGGATATTATTTCTCCCACCATGGAGGATTATCAGCATATTATGGTAAAGTATCAGGAAAAAATCAGGATCATACTCCCATTTTGACTAGGTCTCACCAACCTATGTCTGAATGTTCCTTAGTATAGGTTCACATTTCAATAGAAAAAGTACAGTGTCATATCCTAATAGGAAGGATCGAACCTATACCACTAGTCCATCTAAGGATCTCCAGTTCAGTTTGAATATCACCTCAAGGAAGGTTCATATCCTACCCAATGAATCTCTATATCATATTCCAATAGCTAATAGGATCCAAGATCATATCTATGATACTACTAATGAAAGACAACTCCAACATCTTTTAGAGGCTATACACGAGGAGGTTCATATTCTCTCTCCCATTCCAGAGGTCTGTCTAGATATTCTAATGGTGAATCCACCTTTAAATAAGGATCATATGCTTGCTTCAATCAAGGTCGATCAAAATATTCAAGAAACCATAAAAGGTAAGGATCACATCCTCGAAAACAATATAAAATCTCACTCTCATACTCTGGAGGATTCTCAATAGTGAACTCAAAAACCCCATAAAAGAATACAATTATCAACATATTTCAGAAATCTCCCTACATAAGGATTATATTCTTTATAAACCCTAAAATTCATGTCAGTATATTCCATCCATGACATATGATGAGGATCATATCCCTAAACTACTCAATGACATTTTCCTTGTGTCTATATGAAATGTATCAGTAATACCTCAGGGGTCCACTGGAACATTTCTAAAGCATAAAGTGATCACTGCCATGATAGTCCTCCTCACGGTAGTATAGATATGAATAAAAGGGAATCTACTCATTAAATATATCATGGAAAACCACTCCATGGTAATATCTCACCTAGGAAATGAAATCCTCCTCTTACCTAGACACTTCTGAATACATATTTGCTGGAAACACTAGGGTCAATAGTATATAGTGCCCCATCAACTGTCAACAAAACCTCTCCTCATTTAGCAGGTGAACTGGAGAAAACATATTTGTAGACTATCTAGGTGGAGGAATATGACTCTAATAATGAAATATTTTACATTGATAAAAGGAGAGAGTTATCTAGAAATAACCTCGAAACTTTTTTTTCTCCCATATCTAATTCTAATTATAAAGTCCCTAATGAGTTGAAAAATTAATGTGTCACCTAACAACATTAGAACATGTAGGAAACTTTTTAATGGTTAAAGTCTAGACACATCCCTTATATGGGATATTAGTGTCACCTTCAGACAATGAACATACTATGTTTCCAGATGAAGCTAACCACTGTCTCTATGGCCTAGGACCTAAGAATGGAAAGGTATAAAAAAGATCTATAGAAAAATTTCCTTCATAGTATCAAAACTATTTTTAAACTAATCGCTAAATCCTCATAAGAATTTCTTATATAAGGATGGGGTGAGTTTGGTATAATATCCCCTTCCCAGGATCCACTGTAAGGGTGCTCCGGTCAAAGTTGGCCACATGACCTAAAGCAGATATCCCTAAACACCAGATGTTGTTGACTAGTAGTGAGGACATTTTTAACATGTATGTGGGGGAGAATATATCATTGTAGGAAATATGTAATAAAAAGTGGAAGAAAAACAATTTATTATAAGTAGAAGAAGCATATAAATAAAAAAATGTAGTAGAAGAAATTAAATAATCCCAACTGAGTAAATGGAAAGTTTTGAAGATGGTATATCAAAACAAATATAGAATGATGTCATGAAATGATGTATGTGATTATGTAAATGCATGGAAAGTATGAATACAATCATGATATCAAAACTATAAAAAAAATAAAAAAAGTGAAACAATTTCATCTTGAGAAAAGGATTATTCCTCTACCCCCAAGTTCCATCTAACAAAGTAATGAAATCAAGCATTGGGAATGACATGATTCCCTGTATCCATCCCTACAAACATAAAGTTTACTTGGGTACCAAACGGCACCTAAGTAAGGTGTGAGATAAAATCCTAGTAGGCCAACACCCATGGTGTCTAAACCCATAATTGTTTTGATGTCAGTATGTGTCATATGGATTGAATTTTCCCCATGTTCACCCTCAAAGTATCCCTTCCTAATTTCTGAAGAACTATCACCCTATCTTAGAACTAAATTACCCTAGATCACAGGTTTAGCTTCCCTGGTATTTTTTTTCTTAAAGTATGTCTGAATTTATGATCTCTAAAATAGTTTTTATAATAAAATAAATTCACCTTCAAGAGGATAGTATATCTGAGTTTGTCCCTAAAGCGCCTCAGATTTGTTTGTGTCACTGGTAAGAGAGGGAGAAAACCATTGAAGTTCGGTGAAATGAGTATAATACTCTAAAACCATCATAGATCCCTATTTAATATGTAATAATTACCTTGAATGGTCATATATCAGATTTGTTTGAAATAAGTGATCATATAAAGTTGTTTGGAAATATACACAAACCATGTCTCTGGTCTGCTCCTCTTGAGAAATAAAATCCCAACAGTGATTGTTGTAGTCATGAATCATGTAGATGGAAAGTTTGACCCTCATATTTGGAAGCATCTCAATATGGGAAAATACATACTTGATGGATTCTATCATTAAATATACAACACGCGGACTGCCACTCCTTGAGAAGGTGGGTGGGTGCTGTTATAGAAATTCTCATGTAAGCTCTTACATAGACGAGGAAGGTCTTGGAACATTATGAACTGACTGCATAAAACTGAGGAGACTGTCCCTGAATTGGGCATTAGGTATCATATAAATATTAGTAAGAAGTGGTACCACATGAGGCACTATATGTGGAACTATAGGTAACACTACATGAGGCACTATAAGAGGCATGTCTGGTGGTTTAGGACCCACCATCTCTAGAATATGCTCATCTCCACTCTCCTTAGGCAAGACATGAAGATGGAAAGGTGGAATTGGTAAAAAATATTCAAACACACACTATTAGACAAAATTTCATAGTAAAAGAGCAAGTAGGTAAATGTCAAAAAAAGAGGGTAGGCACACATCCTTCCTTTGAGCACTACACAACATATAACCCACTCCAAGATCCAGGTCTAGATAAGGAAGATAAATCTTAGAAGGATCACTAAAATGATTCCTACCAACTATTTCACATGTAAATTCAAGTTAACATTAACAACTATAACAACATTATATTCAAAAAATAGGCACTCCCAATTTTTACAACTAGGAACAACCGCACTCACATGAAAGCAGGCAGATGCATGATAAAAGTCGATATGGCATGGCAATATGAAAGTCATTTTAATCCCTATAGGGCCACATATAATGCATGTAAATATGTTACCCTCATATCATCAGGTTGTAATGGTAAAAATCATTATCTCAATAATACTAATATCAATAAAAATACAAAACAATTATGTCACCCAATGGTGAAATCATATCAATAATAATTGGTACAATCAATAATTGCAATCCCAACCCAAGAATTTCAATTACCCCTATATATGGTTTATTTACATCCAAGCATAGGTTATATTCTAAATTTATATATCATAGTCTCCTGTATAAACCAAAAATTAAGACAAAAGGAAGAAAACTAACCACCTATGATACCACTTTGTATTGTCCCCATCCCATGAGCCACTGGAAGGGTGCTCTGAGATAGGATGGCCATATGACCTCATGCACATATCCCAGAATACCAGAGGCTTTCAACTATAAGTGAGGGACTTTTTAACGTGTCAGTGGGGGTGACTATTCCCTCATATGTTATAGTTAATACAATGTGGAAGAAAAAAAAATTATAACAAGTAGCAGAAGTATATAAATAAATAACACTATAATAAAAGCAATTAAAAAATCCCAACTGAATACATGAAAATCACAGAATCTAATAAATCAAACCAGATACACAATGATGTCATGCTATGTTGTCTGTACTAAAATAAAAGTACGAAAATTATGATTACAAGAATGCTATCAAAACTCTATCGAAAACAAAACATAGTGAAAGAAAATAATCTCAAGCATTGGTTTAGTCCTCCTCCCCCAAACTCCATCCAAAACTGCAAATAAATAAATCATTAGGATCAGCACACTTTTCTGTATCCATACCTGTAGTCATGAAGTATACTAGGGTAAAAAATGGTTCCCGACCCAGGTGTGAGATAAAATCCCAATAGGTCGACACCCACGGTGTCTAAACCTTTCCATTTTGTGCTATAAACCCAAGTAGTATTCCAATATATGATAAATGGAAGAAATTAACTAAAGAGAATAAAATATGTATAACTTGTTCTGAGTTCTCAACGACACCCTTCCCTTACCACCCACTTTGGACTAAGCTGGGAATCTGAATAAAGTACCTATAATAACCAGGATGTATATATATATATAAAAAGGCTAGAAAAATAGAATGCATACAAAAAGGATCATACCCCCAATCCAGTTCTTTAGCTTGGTTCTAATTTATGTGTCAAAAAAGTTTGATTCAAAGCACCAGAAATGTATCAAAATTCACAATGAACCCAAATATGCATCAAATAAAACCTTCCATGCATTATCATTATTATTATATTAAAGTTTAAAGTTGAAGTCTGAGCTCATCCGGAAGGTATCGCTATGTTACATCCTTCAATTTATCCAATTCGATCAATCTCGTCCAAGGAAAACTCTCAAAAGACTCAGTATCACTCGAGGCAAGGCTTTATCATGAGTTTTTCATGGGTATCACACATAAGGGTTCGAGTATCACCCGAGGCATGGTGTAACCATTTTTCTAATGGTTCTATGCTTGATTGATCCATAGGGAACGATTACTTCTAATGACTATATAGAAAAACTAGGTAAACCCTCATCTACCAAAGCCTAGGACATCGCCTCCCTAGTGAATAGTGTGGTAACAAATCAGGAATGGAGAGTCCATGTGTTTTTTAATATGGAACCCAAGTAGTCTCCCCGCACAATATTTAATTAGATTTCAAGGATGAAAATATTACCTAGTATGAATTTGTAATTACAACAAAAAAAATTAAGAAACAATGATCCACATACTTCCTGATCATTCAAGACATATATTCACAGTCAAAACACTCTATCAACAAAAGAAAAAAAATCACTTTTCTCTTTTATAATAGAAAACAATGGTAATAATTTTTTACAATGAAATCATTAGGCATATACAAACAACAAAACTCCAATATTCATGGTTCATATTTATCCTAAATAATTTATTTTATTTAAAACTCAACCAAAGAGGGGTCGTACAACACATTCAATTAATAAATTAATTATTCGAGGATAATTGAATTTAGGCCAAAATACATTGGAACACCAAAAGGGGTATCCATTAATCTTGAAAAAAATTAAAATAGATAATTAATACCAAATAATCTTGCAATAGTAAAGAGAAGTAATTTAATTAAATTAGAATATGAAAAATTGAATATCATCGGTGGGAACTGATGAGCGGCACAATGTGTGATCTAAAAGACGCAATGAAATGATGGTAAAAATATTAGACTCCATACCTTGTAATAAAAGTGGATCTTATGATCTGTGGTGACCTTTTATTTGACCTATAATAGAAGAAATCAAATGATTTTATAAAAACACCAATTTCTGTTAAAAACCTTCTACATCGGATTTCACGATAGAGACTGGATGAGATCCTATGATTCATGGTGTGTGAGGTTTTCTTTACCAAGAGATTCACATCACACCAGACAAAATTGTAAATGGAGTTGAATAAGAGTTTCAACGGGCTTCTGAAGGGATAGGGGAGGAGGAGGAGGCGCACCAAAGGGGGAACTACAGGGTAAAACACAACAAGGGAAGAGGAGAGGAAAATAAATAAAATGAAGAAAGAAAAAAGGAAGTGGAAAAAATAAAACGAAAAATAAGGAAAAAATGAAAATAAATAAAATAAAATAAAATAATAATAATAAATAAGGGAGAAAAGAAAAATAATTAATAAAATGGGTTAACCCATTTTAATTACTTCCACTCTACTCCAACTTCTTTTATACTATTATTTATTTGTATCCCCTTTTAATTTATTTTTATTTCCATAAAAATATTTTTATTCCTTTTTTATAAATTTTTAATTATTTTTAACCTGAATTCCATGCAAGGATGTGATATAATATTTTACATAAAACCCATGAAATTATTTAAATAATTTTAATCGTTTCTCGGGGCCCGTAACATGGTGCGCAGGTGTGTGTCCTGGGTCACTTTAAGGGTTTAGACTAAATATATAAACGGTTTGTACCCTGATTAAATTTAATAGGTTTCCTTTGGGGTGTTACACATAACTAAATCCCTAAAATAGAAAATCTCCTTAAATAATAAATCTTGCAATGTTATAGCCATAATATTGATTATAGGACAAGGTACTAATCAATCCATTTGGTCAATACAATGAAAATCCACCACCAATGAGGATAGAAAGAAAATTTGAATTGAGAGAGAGGGCCACTAATAGAATCCTACATTGAGCCTCTTTACAAAATGAGAACACATATCGAACAAAAAATCCAAACACACAGAATAACTGGTAGATTCTCGTTATAAGTGACTAAAATCCCAAGCATTTGTTGTACTCATCCCATGTGAAAGTCAAATCATGCCAAATTAGCTGGATCAAAATAGTATTCATTTTAGTATTCTTCCAATAGTAAGACCAACTCATGGGTATGGAGGTATATTTACCACCACCTCCACCCACAGGGTCATCGAACCACAAGAGGTTACCAAGGAAATCAACAACACATCGACACCAACCCCAACACCGTGGACTAGTGGCATTTATATCTTTTTCTCCACCCAATGGGTCGGAATATCTTCATTAAAATGATCCAAAAAATGGAAATTAGATATCCAAATCAATTGTATACCATATGGATGGGAGAGTTTTTTTTCATTATTTCAATTGGAATTTTTCTTCTCAAGGTTAGGAGGTAAATACTAATAGAAATCATCCCCATCATTCCTCCCACTATGAGATGTATACCTTTCATATGGGACCTATTTAGAAAGAACAACCAAAAATTTTATCAAATTCACTACACATTGGAAAAGAATAGGGGAACATTACGTAGAAAAAATTATAACCTATAAGGGTCCTATGTCAAAAAACAAAGCAAGATTAAAAGAAATATGTAGGAACCCCATAAAATCCGAGGAGGCAGAACATGGAACCTCCAAATGATATATTTCCACCTCACTAATAAACCTATTCCAAGGATAAATGGAAAGTTATGGCTAGATCGCAATCCCCACCCAAAGCATCTAAAATCCCCTCTATAGTGGAATGACAGGCATAGTATGAAAATGAGATAAAAAATATCAAACAACTTAATGAGGAAAAAATCATAAGAAATATTCCCACTAAGTACCATCTTCATGAATAAATGAATATCCCTCCTCCCATACATTAGGGGATACATAATCTAACTATAATGGCAGTATTTACCTATTAGGTTGGCTTTGAATCTAGTCAATTGGCCTATATAAATGAATTTAGTGAGGATGATCATGACATTCCTCCATTATAGAAATAACCTCTCCCCATAAAGGTGATTATTTGATCTTGGAATGGATTGAAAATTTGTAGGATATGAAATATAGAGAAACTCATCAAACCTCACTTGCTCTATATAGATAGGAGGTCGTACATACAATGATACCTCTAGAACGCTTCAATTCCATTCAATCCCTAGAAACTTGAATGGAATCCATGAACGTCATCACACCCTGTACAACCCAAAAAGAATCTATATCATGAATGGGTCGATGAAACTTTACCCCCTACCAATTTTAGAAATCTTATCTGCTCAACCCTTGATGGTGCAAGATATCCAAAACAGAATCCCATGAACTTAAGTCTTAATTCATCACGATGATGGTACATCGAGACTAGTAGGAGGTGACCAATTATATATGCTTTGTATAGTTTCTAGTAGGGTCAGACTTTTTTGTATATAATCCTTACAACATGATTCATTGTGGATTGGTAAGACCTTCATCATAAATTACTTTTTTATTTAAGAACCAAGTTAAGGAAAATGATTATTTTAGACATCAAAAATGTATGAAATATGAAAATAAGAGGGTTTTGACATAATTTATTGATGGAAATGTATAAATTATTCACTCAGTATCCCACTATTGAAAGATCAATTACTAAAACATTATGGTGAAAATATTTTGGATGAGTTGAAAACACCTTTGATCCCAATGAAGTATCCATGAAGATTTTGTGAGTTCATAAATATGGAATAATGCCTATTAGATTCCATCTAGTTAACATGGGCCAAATCTCATCTCATTCCCATGATAGAGGTAAAAAGTCTTAGTAAGGTAGAGACTAATGGTGTTACCCTCAAACCATTAGAATATCCCATCCAAGAACCTAGGTAGGCCCCAAATCATTAAACACTTCCCATTGAGTGGTCAAAGAAACAAAATCTCCCTTAGTCAGAAATAAAGATTGATTTGGGTCACCCACTAGTTTAGGAATGGATGAAAAAAGTATATTACATTAAAAATTAACAAGTTATTGGTTATTTCCTCATAGTTATGAAAAATAACCTCTACAAGCAGTTAGATCCTAGGAACCCCATGGCGGTTACCCTCATTGACTATCCTGATAATTTCCCTTTTAATGGGATATTAGGTCACACCATCTATAACTAATTCTTTTTCAAATATGTCCTCCATAACATGGTTCATTATAGAAATGTGATACTGGGAAATTCCTCATCATAGGTGACCTATGAAACCATCACCCAAACAAAAGAAGAGGTTTAATGAAAAGATGTTCCAAATATAAATAGACAAAATTTTGATGGCTGGATGACTTAAACGTTAGTTTTTGGAGCTCATACCACACAAACAGAACCACTTTACAAACCAGTAACACTCTCATCACCTAGGTAGGTTTCATTGAGTACACCTCATGAAGAAATGAATAAACATTAGATAAAAGAAAATACATAAGATATAGAGACATATACAACTCATGCTCAGACTCGAACTCTTGCAAATTTCTTCCCTTTAGAATCTATAGAATAGGAAATGACCCATTAAATGGTACAATAGGGATGTCCACAAAAAAATAATCCTTGTCAGATTAAGACCTCTTCTTTGGTAATGTTAATATGACAACCCATGTCTTTAGTACACATTAATTCGTGATTTATTACATAAGATTACACATAATACAACCTAGAAGATCGATAAGTCTAGTGCATATTAAGAATTAGTTACATTACATGAAAACATAAAATTGGGAATACATCACCATTATTGGAAACATACAAAACATTATCATAGTATTAAATCATACTTAAAACATCATGGGATAACCTAGGGACATATATAGGAAAGGGGTTGTCTATAAAGGACAGTAATGGAATTAACATGGTATAACATGAAGGAAGTGTTAGATGTCAAAAAATGCATTTTAATGAGATATAAAGGGGTTAAGATCATAAACATGAACAATGAGGAATTATTTTGCATGATAACATAATGAAAACATGATAAAATGTTTCAACAACTTTAAAAATGGAATTATAAACATAATTCAAGGCTAACCACCAAGAGATCATGATATAAAAAGTCTAGTGATGGATTAGGTTCACTCCCTAATACCTTTAATGAAATATCATGAAACTAAAATATTACTCAATGCATTAAAGAGCTATATAATTTTTGATGCACCTGTCACTTTCATTTTGTTCACATGCATAAGTGTTCGACATAGATCATACAACGTGGAATCATTTATCATCACATGTTATGCCATGATCAATGACTTTGAAATAAATACATGTAATTCCCCTGTAAAAAAAGTATAAGTTCATAAATTTGAACACCCTTTGTAGGAAATGGGTACATATTTTCAATACATAATTTTCTATCATGGAAAATCATGGTAAAACGTTGGCAGTATGTCGGGGGCACATAAATGTTCATGGGAGGGATTAATGAGAGTGAAATGGGTATCTACTCATATATAAATCATAAGGAAAGTAAGTGGGGTATGAGATAACATATCTAAAACATTATAAAATTTTGATAAAAGGAATAATATAATGATAATTATATAATAAGGAGGAGAAGGAAAGGATCCCTTACAAAATGTCTCCCTGGTAATAGGTGTACATAAAGGTTCATGGGAGTAATTGATGAGATTGAAAGAAGTATTTCATAAAATTAAAATCAAAACGGAATAGAGAGGGAATTATAAAAATATACCCAAGGAATAAAAACTGAGAATTATAAGGAATAACATAATATATTTTCTTTAATAAAAAAGGACAGAGGGAGATCCCATACCATGAGAGTGTCATTCCAAAATCTTGGGAGGAGATTCATGGGTCCTTGAGGGAATATAATAGTAATTACATTCTAAAAGGTTTATAAGTGAATATAAATGTGAAATTGGGTGGGTTTATATAGTAAATTAGTGAGGTATTATTTCTCTAACTTAGGTTTTAGACTCTATATAATATTGTAATCAAAACTACTAGACTTCTCTTGGTTTTTTCCCACAGTTTCCACTAAAAGAGAAGCAATTTCATAATTTTATTGGGTTAAGGTCCATACAAATTAAAATATTACCATTGGTGATGTGGAAGTGAGTCATGTCCTAAAAGAGATAATTTTAAACCATTAAAATATATTATAAGTTTTGGAGGATTCATGGAGGATTTATAAAATTAATAAAATTAAATTTTAATTAAATTTTAATTAAATTTTAAATATAAGGAAATATATATTTGGTCATGAATTCTCTTTTAATTATTTATTATAGCATATTTGGGTCACTATGATGGCATAATACGCAACATATATTTACACCATGTTAAAATTTCACCGAAAAATTTGTCTATTTCCGAAAATTATGAAAAATTCATTGTTGGGTAATAATGATTTTATGACTCTAAAAATAATATAAATTTTAACCTGATAATTTTATAAATATGTTAATTTTCACTTTTAAAATATTAATTGACATTTATTGAGAAATAATAGGTTTTTTGAAAATAATTGTTTTCAAACCCTTATAAAACTTACATTTGACTTCATAAAAAATTATATGATCATTTATATTTAATAAAAAAATTAAATATTTTATTTTATTTTGAAAATCCATTAATTCAACTAAATAAATGCCTTAATTGAACTTGAATATTACCAAAAAATACAATTTGTGTTTTATTATATCAAAATCAAAATCATTTATTAAGTAACAACAATAAGATGAAAATATATTTATTATTCTCTAAAATATACTGATTCATATTATTAGGGTCTTGATGCATATCCCTTTATTACACCAAAAAAATGGCCTAAGGGTAAGGTGTGCGACAGTGAGACTTTCATGGGGTAGTTCAACATACAAGGTTTCGGTCATGATATCGATGAGCTAGAACTTCTCCTGAAAATAGTTTCACTAATGCTTAAGATGTTGGATCCAATATTGGGTTTGGTAAACCAAAAATTCCAGTAATGATATTTCCCATGGAAGCTCTGATAAATGGTCTTTATAAGGTATGATCTTACCGGTTGAGGTCATCACTTATTTTTTTATGTTAATTAGATTTATAAAAACCCAATATTTATACTAATCATATATCGTTATTTAATAGATATATTATTAATGGTTAATATGATTAATGGTCTTTTAAATATTATAGCATATAATAAAACCATGAACTGAATGTGTTTTTGATACCCATAATACATAATAGGTAATTTAATTTAATCATAAAGGTAATTTTATTTATAAAGTTTTTAGTCATTACAATATACCACCTTTAGAAATTTAACCCTTGAAATTTTCATTTCACACATTAAAATAGGTAAGGGTAACTTAATTTCATTACATTCTCTAGTTTCCACATCACTTCATCAAACTTGTGGTTTCTTCATAGCACTTTGACTAGGTTCACTATCTTATTTCTTAGAACTTTGTCTCTACGATCTTTGATCTTCATCGACTAGTCCTCATGCGAGATATCATTCTCTAATGACACCACCTCTAAATTCAATACATGTGAGGGGTCTAGTATTTAATTCCTCAAGAGTGATATGTGGAACACATCATGTACTTGAGATATGTTAGGTGGGAGTATTTTTCAATATTCCACCACTCCAATTTGATCAAGGATATCAATGGGACTTAAGTCTCTTGGACTAAGCTTTCCATTATTCCCAAAACTCATGAATTTATTATGTGGAGATATAAAAGGAATACCTTTTCTACAACCTTAAAATATAAGCCTCATCGATGATTATCAACACAGATATTTTTTCAACTCTGAGAATTCATTGATGTGTTACTTAATGGTGTGGACTTTTTCCACCATTTCAGTATCTAGAAGCCCCACCCCCCAACATCATCACATCATGTAGGTGTTCTTCACCTTATCCCATAAAGGTATTTAATGGGAGCCATTTTATTCCTGTTAGGTCCATAAGGTTGAATACCCTGAGAGGGGGGTGAATCAGGGTATGACTAATTTAAAATTAATGGTCGTTCTGATTTTGTTTTGCTGTTAAGAACAAACACTCTTCTCCCTCTTTCCTATTACACAATATAAACAGAATGTAGAGAAATAACAGGACACAGCAATTTTACTTGGTTCACCGCTAAGGGCTACATCCAATGAGCATACTCCAATAGGTTTCCGGTCATACCAAGTCCACTAAACATCACTAGCTATGGATACAAAATTCGGGCTAGATCACTTATATGCCCAGGCTCACTGCCTTTATAAATTTTACGGTCAGCTCACTGCTTTCCCAAGGTTCACTCCATGATTCTCTCTCTCTAGCTCACTAACGGTGGAGAGGATCACCTTTTTCCTCTTCCTATGCTCACTACACTTGGAAGGGATCCACTCACAATTTATAGACCTGTAGGTCTCTTCATTTACATGAATACATGCATCCTTAACTGTTGATGGATGCTCTGTTATATTCCAACTTTCATCCACTGATGAATACCACTTTGCCTCTTAACCACTGGGCAATTCCTTTGGAATCACCTTCGCAAAGCACCCTACTTCGCGAGACTCCCAATTTCGCGAGGCTCAAACAAGCCTTCGCGAAGCTCTTGCCTTTTCGCGAAGCACTCTCACGAAGCACTTTAGCGAAGCACTCTCGCGATGCTCAAGCCGTCGCAGAGCAACGCCCCTCGTGAAGCTTACTAAGCCAAATCGAAGCTCATGGGTTTTGCAGAGCTACAATAGCCGTCGCGAATCTCCTATTTCGAGAAGCACACTGGCTCCGCGAAACACCTTCGCAAAATGAGAGCAAATGATCTTCTCTGAAAATTCTCTCTGCTTCTCTCAAGGGGGTCGGACTCAATTTATAGGTGATTCCACTGACCCTCAACCCTTCCGCGCGAAGTCAACGCCTTTCAATCGCCAATCGCGAAGCTCCGAAGTTTCCGCCGGAATTCTGTCCAAATCGCGAAGCACCTCGACAATTTTCGGATCACGGAGCTCGTCGTAATCGCGGAGCATTACCGTCAACATTCCTTTGCACCTTTGCCACAAATTTCCCTCGTGAATCCCTTCATCGCCGCGATGTGCTTCAACTATGCCGTTCACGAAGCTTTGATGTAATTGCGAAGCATCACCGCCTCCATTTTTTTGGTCTTCATGAAATCCAATCCATGCATCCTCTTTTCGCGAAAACCATACCTTTTCCATATAAAAATATGATCTTCATAAAAATCCTATTTTCGCGATGCTCACCAAACACCAAATTTTGGACCCCAAAAATTTGGCAAACACTGGGAAACGGCACCACCTTGTACTACTCTTTTGTACCGCCTCGAGATCATCCTTTCCTTTGTCATCGTTCTTTGTCAACATTGATTATCAACAACTTCTCTAGAACTTGACAATTTCTTCATGGAAACCTGCTTTTTCAACCAACACAATCAACCCAAAAATACTTCAATGTTACCTTGAGGGATTTTTTCCCAAAAATCTCCCACTTTGGGTTTGTTGAAAACTCTTCACAACTCTGCTCGGAATGATTTTCGGCACTTTGATACCTCACTGAGTCTTCTTCCAGCCGCTACCACCATTCGCCTCTTGCAATTCTCATAGCGTTCAAGGATTCACTTAGCACGTAATCTAAGCCCACATGAGCAATTCTCAGAGTGAGAAACAACAGTAGTATGAAAATATCATCAATGAATCACTTCATATCAAACACCAATTGTCGATTCCAACCTGATACCAATTCTTAAATTAATACCAAATGTTGAACCACACTTATACCAATTCATGATAGATGGAAATCTTCTCTCACCATTCCAACACTACTGTTCTGCTTTTATCACGATCCTCAGCTATCATGATATATATTCTTTGATCGATCACTTCTAGCATCGTCATATTTTAAAATACTCCCCCTTTCTCATTTCTCCCCCTATTTGGCTGCTCCACTGGTCAGCTTCTCCCTGTATCTATCATGAATTCTCAAATAGCCACATTGTCTCCCCCTTGAACAATCGTTATTTTCTCCCCCTTTGTCAACGAACCCAAAGGTCACTCCTTTGCAGGATCCACACTGTTTCAAGTGCGGGGAATCGACTGAACTCCCAGAGCCAGTCGATGCCTTTCAAATGCCTCCTTGGGTAAAGCCTTTGTCAGAATGTCTGCAACCTATAGCTCTGTAGGCACATACTCCAACTTCACAATTCCCTACTCAACCTTCCCTTTGATAAAATGATACTTTATCTCAATGTTCTTTGTCCTAGAGTGATGGACGGGATTTTTTCTGAGATTTATTTAACTTGAGTTATCTTACTAGATTCTGATCGGAGACTTCACTTCAACTCCCATATCTTCATGTTGCTTCTTCATCCACAATAACTGTGTGCATGCTTGAGTGGCTGCAATATACTCAGCTTTCACGGTGCTAAACGAAATGCAATCTTGCTTCTTGCTTACCCAAGAAATACACAATCCACCAAGATATAATGCACCTCTAGATGTTGATTTCCTATCATCCACTGAATCAGCCCAATCTGCGTCAGTATATCCTAATAACTCTGTCTGAGATTTATCAGTATATGTCAAGCTGAAATACACTGTGCCCTAGATATACAGAAGTATTCTTTTCACTACAATCATGTGGATTTCCTTGGGATTACTCTGATATCTCGCTGCTTGGAATGTGGAAAAAAAAATATCAGTCCTTGTTGTAGTTAAGTACAATAGACTCCCAATAATTTTCCTGTATTCGGTGATATTAACTTCCTTGTCATCTTCATCTTTTGATAATTTCATCCGGGTAGCAACTGGAGTTTTCCTCTGTTTGGAATTTTCCATGCCAAACCTTATTAACACCTCCTTGCAATATTTTGATTGAGAAATGAATGTTCCATTACTTCCTTGTGTCACCTGTAGACCAAGGAAAAATGTTAGTTCTCCATTCATTGACATTTCAAACTCATTTTTCATGAATCCGGAAAACTGTCTGCATTGAGCTTCATCTAATCCGCCAAAAATTATGTCATCGAAATACACCAGCACCATCATTCTTTGATTACTATCATTGCTGAAATAAAGATTTTAATCAAATCCTCCACATTAGAAACCATGTTTCTTTAAGTACTGATCAAGTCTTGAGTACCATGCCCTTGGTGCTTGTTTCAGCCCATACAATACCTTTTTCATCCTGAAAACTTTTTTCTCATCCTCATGAATGAGAAAACCATCTGGCTGCTCAATGTACACCTCTTCTTCCAGAACCCCATTCAAGAATAAGGATTTGACATCCATTTGGAACACATTGAACTTTCTTTGCACTGTTATGGAAAAAAATAATCTGATTGTCTCCAGCCTTGCAACCGGTGCAAATGTCTCATCAACATCTATTCCCTCGATCTGGGAGTACCCCTTGCACACTAGTCGTACTTTGTTCAGAATCACTGTGCCATCTTCATTCATATTATTGAAAAAGAACCATTTATTCCCAATGAAATTCTTATCTGCTGGCCTTGAAACAATCTCCCATGTTTGATTCTTCTCAATCTGATCTAGCTCTTCATTCATAGCATGAACCCAGTTTTCATCTTCAGCTGCATCAGAAAAACATTTCGGCTCCACCTGAGATAAAAATGATGTTTGCTGTAATGACTTCATTCTTCGAGTCTGAACTAGAGGTGTCTGATCACCAATGATATTCTACCTATCAATTTCAGCTCGACTCTTTGGCTTCCTTGCAGACCCAGACTTGACACTTTCTTGTTCATCATCAGTATCTTCTTCTGAGTCATCTTCTGCCACTTCTGCTCCCCCTGGGTTGCTTACCTCATCATCACTTTCACCCAAGAACTGTTTACTGGATCATTGAGTATTCTGTTCATTTTCAACTATAGTGACATCATTTCTCTCAATGATTTTTTCCAGCCTTTTGTTGAAACATTTATATGCCTTGCCTTTTCCGGAGTAGCCAAGGAATATTCCCTCATCTCCTCATGCCTCAAACTTCCTGGGTTTTTCTTTGTTGAGAATAAAACACTTAATTCCAAGGATTCGAAAGTATTTCAACGTTGGCTTATGTCTATACCATAGTTCATACGGAGTCTTCCCTTTCTTTGGACACAACTATGACCTGTTCGAAACATAGAACAATGTCAAAACTGCTTTCTTCCAAAATTTCTCTAGTAGGTATTTATCAATAAGCATCGTTCTGTCCATATTGTTGATGATTCTATTTCTCCTTTCAACCACTCCATTCTTTTGGGGAGTTCTTACCGATGAAACTTGATTTCTTATCCCATGTTTCTCGAGATAGTTTTCAACTTGACTATTTATGAATTCCGTACCGTTATCAGTACGAAACTTCAGAATGATCTGCCCAAGCATCCTTTCTGATTCCCTCCTGTACTGCTTTATGCAACTGAACACCTTTGCCTTATGGGTAATGAAAAATACCCAGGCCATTCTGTTATAGTCATCAATGAAAAGGACATAGTACCTTTGACCATTTATATCTCGTGGTGAAATGGGTCCACATATATCAGCATGTACCAATTCGAGCACTCTGGATGATTTCTTTTCCTTTGTCCTGTATGTTTTTCTGGTGATCTTCCCTTGTTGACAAGCATCGCATGTATGATCATGATCACGTGATAGTTTGGGAAGGTCTCTAGCAGCATCACACTTTCCCAGATCCTCCATAGATGGTTGACATAGATGACCAAGTCACTTATGCCATAGCTATTTTTCTTCCTCTCTGGAAAAAAGGATGTATCTTCTTCCCCACCTACTAGGTAGATATTTCCATTTGTCCTTTTTCCTTGCAGAACAACTGCTCCATATTTTCCTTTCACAACACACATCTTCTTGGTAAATTGGATAGAGTTCCCAGAGTCACATAGTTGAATGACACTGAATAAGTTATGACTAAGACCCTCTACTACCAAGACATCAGCATGTCTCATTCCTTTGCCCCCAAACTTGGATTTCCCTGAGCCAACAATCTTTAAGCCTTCATCGTTTCCAAATTTGACAACTCCATCTTTGTCATATTTTATGCCAATAACAAGATCCTTATTACCCTTCATGTGGGATGTGAAACCACTGTCAAGGATCCCCACACCAGATCGATCTGACACTTTAAGGGTAATTTCCGCAACTAAGGCCTTTTATTCTTTCTTCTTCTTGGTCCATACTTTTGTCTTCACACTCGGCATAGATTGAGACTTCTGTTATTTCTAAAAGTATGATGGACCAACCTAATCTTGAAAAGCCGCAAATATATTCTTCATTTTTAACTCACCTGTCAGTTTATTGATATGCTGCTTGCGAAAGTTTTGAATCTGCTTTGGTACATTTCTCTGAATGGTCGAAGTATAATACCTAGCCATGTGCCCAAATCCTCCACACCAAAAACAGTTTCCTTCAAAATATGTTCTGGAAAACTGTTCTATGTTTGGCTGCCACCATTGTTCTTGTTCCCTTTGATATCTCTTGTCTATGGAACACACATAATGTGAATGTCCCATCTTCCCACAACAATAGCACCTTATATATGGTTCATTCCTTCGTGACACTTAAGCACTCCGAGTTTCCCCTTGTGATCTCTGAATATTATGAATTTTCTTTGTGCCCAAATCAATCTTCAATCTCGGGACAGGTGCTTGTGGTCTAAATTCAGTTGCCACAGATTCTTCTTTATGATCAAGCCCTGAATTAGCCTTAACAATTGAGCTCAATTGTTGCTTCTTTCCTGATGAATTAATCGGCTCCTCTTTCATCTTTTTAGTATTCGGAATAAACTGCTTTTCCAAGAATGTAATGGGAATCAAAGGCCTTTCCTGGTCTTTAACTTTTCTTTGTAGACCGACAACTTATTCTTTAAGCTCTTCGATATGCTTGACGTGATCTTTCAAATTTCATGTTCAAGCCATTGATCTCCATTTTCTGTTCTTCAATCATGAGCTTATACTCACTAACTGATTTTGAGTTCTCTAGTGTTGATATCTTGAGTTTTTCAATTTCTTCCATCAACTCAGACTTCTCATCTTCCTGCTGCTGCATATAGAGTTTGGCATCACGAACAACTTTATTGGCTTTCTTCGTTTTTTCTCTCCAATCATATATCTCCTCAAGAGCTGCCTCCAATTCAACTTCCATATCAAATCTTCCTTCAACTTCTTCTTCTTCCTCTTCTCCAACGTCAGTTTCATCCTTTTTCTGAGAACTACCGACGACTGATACCATAGCATTTTGTCTATGATCTTTACAATTTTCAAACTCCTCAACCTCTTCATCCTCAGACTAATCTGAACTGTCTATTTCATGTGAAAGAAGATTCTTTCTCTTGAAGAAATTTCTCTTGAACTGCTTCTTCCCTTTCACATAGGCTGAAGATTTTTTCTTGAGATTTTCAACTTCATCTTCATCATTTTCTTCTTGAAACTTTTTAGGGAATCTTGCAGCAAGGTGACCAACCTTTCCACATTGAAAGCATGCTAGTGGAATTTTCCCTTTAAACATTGCTTTTCCTCTTTGTAGATTTGAAGAAAGGAAAGACATCACCTCATCTGTCTCTTCTTCCTCCTGGGAATCTTCAATAGTGAGCTTCTTCATGGCCTTAAATGCCACCTCTTTATATTTACCCTTTTCCACAGCATCGTTATCATCATTTCTCATTTCATACGCAATAAGAGTGTTGTGCAGGTTATCCAATGTCATCTCTTTCGGATCATTATCTTCCAAAAGAGAAACTTTCGTATTGAACCGAGGTGGAAGTTTTCTCAAGATGCGCATTATGATCTTTATGTCTTCAATGACTTCACCAAGTCCTCGCATATCTTCAACAACAATATTTACCCTGTCAAAGAATGCATCAATAGACTCATTCGAGTTCATCTTCAGATCTTCATACTAATTCCACAGCACTTGTAGCTTCGCCTCTCTGACCTTTGTATCTCATTCATATATATTCAAAAGCTTTTCCCACATGGCATGTGACGTTTTGAATGACATCACCTTTGTATAGATAGGATTGTATAGAGCTCCCCCTTAGGCATTAATTTCTTTGGCATCTGCATCCAACTCTCTACGTTCAGCTTCTGATAATGCGCGACTATTAATATCAGTTGTTATGCCATGCATTGCTGCTGTGAATACATCCATTCCCAAAGATCGGAAGTAGTGTTGCATATAATTATTCCATAGCTGAAAGTTGTTCCCATCGAAGATTGGAATCCCTTTATGATTGGTGACCTCCATTGAGAGAATAACTAATATCAACCTTTCCCTTTGATACCAATTGTTAGGTCCACAAGGCTGAATACCCTAAGAGGGGGGGTGAATCAGGGTATGACTAATTTAAAATTAATGCTCGTTCTGATCTTGTTTTTCTGTTAAGAAAAACACTCTTCTCTCTCTTTCCTGTTGCACAATATAAACAGAATGTAGAGAAAGCATAGGACACATCAATTTTACTTGGTTCACCGCTAAGGGCTACGTCCAATGAGCATACTCCAATAGGTTTCCGGTCATACCAAGTCCACTAAACATCACTAGCTATGGATACAAAATTCGGGCTAGATAACTTATATGCCCAGTCTCACTGCCTTTATAAATTTTACGGTCAGCTCACTGCTTTCCCAAGGTTCACTCCATGATTCTCTCTCTCTGGCTCACTAATGGTGGAGAGGATCACCTTTTTCCTCTTCCTATGCTCACTACACTTGGAAGGGATCCACTCACAATTTATAGACCTGTAGGTCTCTTAATTTGCATGAATACATGCATCCTTAACTGTTGATGGATGCTCTGTTATAGTCCAACTTTCATCCACTGATGAATACCACTTTGCCTCTTAACCACTGGGCAATTCCTTTGGAAACACCTTCGCAAAGCACCCTACTTCGCGAGACTCCCAATTTCGCGAGGCTCAAACAAGCCTTCGCGAAGCTCTTGCCTTTTCGCGAAGCACTCTCACGAAGCACTTTAGCGAAGCACTCTCGCGATGCTCAAGCCGTCGCAGAGCAACGCCCCTCGTGAAGCTTACTAAGCCAAATCGGAGCTCACAAGTTTTGCAGAGCTACAATAGCCGCCGCGAATCTCCTATTTCGAGAAGCACACTGGCTCCGCGAAACACCTTCGCAAAATGAGAGCAAATGATCTTCTCTGAAAATTCTCTCTGCTTCTCTCAAGGGGGTCGGACTCAATTTATAGGCGATTCCACTGACCCTCAACCCTTCCGCGTGAAGTCAACGCCATTCAATCGCCAATCGCGAAGCTCCGAAGTTTCCGCCGGAATTCTGTCCAAATCGCGAAGCACCTCGACAATTTTCGGATCACGGAGCTCGTCGTAATCGCGGAGCATTACCGTCAACATTCCTTTGCACCTTTGCCACAAATCTCCCTCGTGAATCCCTTCATCGCCGCGATGTGCTTCAACTATGCCGTTCACGAAGCTTTGACATAATTGTGAAGCATCACCGCCTCCATTTTTTTGGTCTTCATGAAATCCAATCCATGCATCCTCTTTTCGCGAAAACCATACCTTTTCCATATAAAAATAGGATCTTCATAAAAATCCTATTTTCGTGATGCTCACCAAACACCAAATTTTGGACCCCAAAAATTTGGCAAACACTGGGAAACGGCACCACCTTGTATTACTCTTTTGTACCGCCTCGAGATCATCCTTTCCTTTGTCATCGTTCTTTGTCAACATTGATTGTCAACAACTTCTCTAGAACTCGACAATTTCTTCATGGAAACCTGCTTTGTCAACCAACACAATCAACCCAAAAATACTTCAGTGTTACCTTGAGGGATTTTTTCCCAAAAATCTCCCCCTTTGGGTTTGTTGAAAACTCTTCACAACTCTGCTCAGAATGATTTTCGGCACTTTCATACCTCACTGAGTCTTCTTCCAGCCGCTACCACCATTCGCCTCTTGCAATTCTCATAGCGTTCAAGGATTCAATTAGCACGTAATCTAATCCCACATGAGAAATGCTCGGCGTGAGAAACAACAGTAGTATGAAAATATCATCAATGAATCACTTCATATCAAACACCAATTGTCGATTCCAACCTGATACCAATTCTTAAATTAATACCAAATGTTGAACCACACTTATACCAATTCATGATAGATGGAAATCTTCTCTCACCATTCCAACACCACTGTTCTGCTTTTATCACGATCCTCAGCTATAATGATATATATTCTTTGATCGATCACTTCTAGCATCGTCATATTTTAAAATACTCCCCCTTTCTCATTTCTCCCCCTATTTGGCTGCTCCACTGGTCATCTTCTCCCTGTATCTATCATGAATTCTCAAATAGCCACATTGTCTCCCCCTTGAACAATAGTTATTTTCTCCCCCTTTGTCAACGAACCCAAAGGTCACTCCTTTGCAGGATCCACACTGTTTCAAGTGTGGGGAATCGACTGAACTCCCAGAGCCAGTCGATGCCTTTCAAATGCCTCCTTGGGTAAAGCCTCTGTCAGAATGTCTGCAACCTATAGCTCTGTAGGCACATACTCCAACTTCACAATTCCCTACTCAACCTTCTCCTTGATAAAATGATACTTTATCTCAATTTTCTTTGTCCTAGAGTGATGGACGGGATTTTTTCTGAGATTTATTTAACATGAGTTATCTTACTAGATTCTGATCGGAGACTTCACTTCAACTCCCATATCTTCATGTTGCTTCTTCATCCACAATAACTGTGTGCATGCTTGAGTGGCTGCAATATACTCAGCTTTCACGGTGCTCAACGAAATGCAATCTTGCTTCTTGCTTACCCAAGAAATACACAATCCACCAAGATATAATGCACCTCTAGATGTTGATTTCCTATCATCCACTGAATCAGCCCAATCTGCGTCAGTATATCCTAATAACTCTGTCTGAGATTTATCAGTATATGTCAAGCTGAAATACACTGTGCCCTAGATATACCGAAGTATTCTTTTCACTAAAATCATGTGGATTTCCTTGGGATTACTCTGATATCTCGCTGCTTGGAATGTGGCAAAAAAAAATATCAGTCCTTGTTGTAGTTAAGTACAATAGACTCCCAATAATTTTCCTGTATTCGGTGATATTAACTGCCTTGTCATCTTCATCTTTTGATAATTTCATCCGGGTAGCAACTGGAGTTTTCCTCTCTTTGGAATTTTCCATGCCAAACCTTATTAACACCTCCTTGGAATATTTTGATTGAGAAATGAATGTTCCATTACTTCCATGTGTCACCTGTAGACTAAGGAAAAATGTTAGTTCTCCAATCATTGACATTTCAAACTCATTTTTCATGAATCCGGAAAACTGTCTGCATTGAGCTTCATCTAATCCGCCAAAAATTTTGTCATCGAAATACACCAGTACCATCATTCTTTGATTACTATCATTGCTGAAATAAAGATTTTAATCAAATCCTCCACATTAGAAACCATGTTTCTTTAAGTACTGATCAAGTCTTGAGTACCATGCCCTTGGTGCTTGTTTCAGCCCATACAATACCTTTTTCATCCTGAAAACTTTGTTCTCATCCTCATGAATGAGAAAACCATCTGGCTGCTCAATGTACACCTCTTCTTCCAGAACCCCATTCATGAATAAGGATTTGACATCCATTTGGAACACATTGAACTTTCTTTGCACTGTTATGGAAAAAAATAATCTGATTGTCTCCAGCCTTGCAACCGGTGCAAATGTCTCATCAACATCTATTCCCTCGATCTGGGAGTACCCCTTGCACACTAGTCGTACTTTGTTCAGAATCACTGTGCCATCTTCATTCATCTTATTGAAAAAGAACCATTTATTCCCAATGACATTCTTATCTGCTGGCCTTGAAACAATCTCCCATGTTTGATTCTTCTCAATCTGATCTAGCTCTTCATTCATAGCATGAACCCAGTTTTCATCTTCAGCTGCATCAGAAAAACATTTCGGCTCCACCTGAGATAAAAATGATGTTTGCTGTAATGACTTCATTCTTCGGGTCTGAACTGGAGGTGTCTGATCACAAATGATATTCTACCTATCAATTTCAGCTCGACTCTTTGGCTTCCTTGCAGACCCATACTTGACACTTTCTTGTTCATCATCAGTATCTTCTTCTGAGTCATCTTCTACCACTTCTGCTCCCCCTGGGTTGCTTACCTCATCATCACTTTCACCCAAGAACTGTTTACTGGATCATTGAGTATTCTGTTCATTTTCAACTATAGTGACATCATTTCTCTCAATGATTTTTTCCAGCCTTTTGTTGAAACATTTATATGCCTTGCCTTTTCCGGAGTAGCCAAGGAATATTCCCTCATCTCCTCATTCCTCAAACTTCCTGTGTTTTTCTTTGTTGAGAATAAAACACTTAATTCCTAGGATTCGAAAGTATTTCAACGTTGTCTTATGTCTATACCATAGTTCATACGGAGTCTTCCCTTGCTTTGGACACAACTAAGACCTGTTCGAAACATAGAACAATGTCAAAACTGCTTTCTTCCAAAATTTCTCTAGTAGGTATTTATCAATAAGCATCGTTCTGTCCATATTGTTGATGATTCTATTTCTCCTTTCAACCACTCCATTCTTTTGGGGAGTTCTTACCGATGAAACTTGATGTCTTATCCCATGTTTCTCGAGATAGTTTTCAACTTGACTGTTTATGAATTCCGTACCGTTATCAGTACGAAACTTCAGAATGATCTGCCCAAGCATCCTTTCTGATTCCCTCCTGTACTGCTTTATGCAACTGAACACCTTTGCCTTATGGGTAATGAAAAATACCCAGGCCATTCTGCTATAGTCATCAATGAAAAGGACATAGTACCTTTTACCATTTATATCTCGTGGTGAAATGGGTCCACATATATCAGCATGTACCAATTCGAGCACTCTGGATGATTTCTTTTCCTTTGTCCTGTATGTTTTTCTGGTGATCTTCCCTTGTTGACAAGCATCGCATATATGAGCATGATCACGTGATAGTTTGGGAAGGTCTCTAGCAGAATCACACTTTCCCAGATCCTCCATAGATGGTTGACATAGATGACCAAGTCACTTATGCCATAGCTGCTTTTCTTCCTCTCTGGATAAAAGGATGTATCTTCTTCCCCACCTACTAGGTAGATATTTCCATTTGTCCTTTTTCCCTGCAGAACAACTGATCCATATTTTCCTTTAACAACACACATCTTCTTGGTAAATTGGATAGAGTTCCCAGAGTCACATAGTTGACTGACACTGAGTAAGTTATGACTAAGACCCTCTACTACCAAGACATCAGCATGTCTCATTCCTTTGCCCCCAAACTTGGATTTCCCTGAGCCAACAATCTTTAAGCCTTCATCGTTTCCAAATTTGACAACTCCTTCTTTGTCATATTTTATGCCAATAACAAGATCCTTATTACCCTTCATGTGGGATGTGAAACCACTGTCAAGGATCCCCACACCAGATCGATCTGACACTTTAAGGGCAATTTCCGCAACTAAGGCCTTTTATTCTTTCTTCTTCTTGGTCCATACTTTTGTCTTCACAATCGGCATAGATTGAGACTTCTGTTATTTCTCAAAGTATGATGGACCAGCCTAATCTTGAAAAGCCGCAAATATATTCTTCATTTTTAACTCACCTGTCAGTTTATTGATATGCTGCTTGCGAAAGTTTTGAATCTACTTTGGTACATTTCTCTGAATGGTCGAAGTATAATACCTAGCCATGTGCCCAAATCCTCCACACCAAAAACAGTTTCCTTCAAAATATGTTCTGGAAAACTGTTCTATGTTTGGATGCCACCACTGTTCTTGTTCACTTTGATATCTCTTGTCTATGGAACACACATAATGTGAATGTCCCATCTTCCCACAACAATAGCACCTTATATATGGTTCATTCCTTCGTGACACTTAAGCACTCCGAGTTTCCCCTTGTGATCTCTGAAAATTCTGAATTTTCTTTGTGCCCAAATCAATCTTCAATCTCGGGACAGGTGCTTGTGGTCTAAATTCAGTTGCCATAGATTCTTCTTTATGATCAAGCCCTGAATTAGCCTTAACAATTGAGCTCAATTGTTGCTTCTTTCCTGATGAACTAATCGGCTCCTCTTTCATCTTTTTAGTATTCGGAATAAACTGCTTTTCCAAGAATGTAATGGGAATCAAAGGCCTTTCCTGGTCTTTAACTTTTCTTTGTAGACCGACAACTTATTCTTTAAGCTCTTCGATATGCTTGACGTGATCTTTCAAATTTCATGTTCAAGCCATTGATCTCCATTTTCTGTTCTTCAATCATGAGCTTATACTCACTAACTGATTTTGAGTTCTCTAGTGTTGATATCTTGAGTTTTTCAATTTCTTCCATCAACTCAGACTTCTCATCTTCCTGCTGCTGCATATAGAGTTTGGCATCACGAACAACTTTATTGGCTTTCTTCGTTTTTTCTCTCCAATCATATATCTCCTCAAGAGCTGCCTCCAATTCAACTTCCATATCAACTCTTCCTTCAACTTCTTCTTCTTCCTCTTCTCCAACGTCAGTTTCATCCTTTTTCTGAGAACTACCGACGACTGATACCATAGCATTTTGTCTATGATCTTTACAATTTTCAAACTCCTCAACCTCTTCATCCTCAGACTAATCTGAACTGTCTATTTCTTGTGAAAGAAGATTCTTTCTCTTGAAGAAATTTCTCTTGAACTGCTTCTTCCCTTTCACATAGGCTGAAGAGTTCTTCTTGAGATTTTCAACTTCATCTTCATAATTTTCTTCTTGAAACTTTTTAGGGAATCTTGCAGCAAGGTGACCAACCTTTCCACATTGAAAGCATGCTAGTGGAATTTTCCCTTTAAACATTGCTTTTCCTCTTTGTAGATTTGAAGAAAGGAAAGACATCACCTCATCTGTCTCTTCTTCCTCCTTGGAATCTTCAATAGTGAGCTTCTTCATGGCCTTAAATGCCACCTCTTTATATTTACCCTTTTCCACAGCATCGTTATCATCATTTCTCATTTCATACGCAATAAGAGTGTTGTGCAGGTTATCCAATGTCAGCTCTTTCGGATCATTATCTTCCAAAAGAGAAACTTCCGTATTGAACCGAGGAGGAAGTTTTCTCAAGATGCGCATTACGATCTTTATGTCTTCAATGACTTCACCAAGTCCTCGCATATCTTCAACAACAATATTTACCCTGTCAAAGAATGCATCAATAGACTCATTCGAGTTCATCTTCAGATCTTCATACTAATTCCACAGCACTTGCAGCTTCGCCTCTCTGACCTTTGTATCTCATTCATATATATTCAATAGCTTTTCCCACATGGCATGTGACGTTTTGAATGACATCACCTTTGTATAGATAGGATTGTATAGAGCTCCCCCTTAGGCATTAATTTCTTTGGCATCTGCATCCAACTCTCTACGTTCAGCTTCTGATAATGCGCGACTATTAATATCAGTTGTTATGCCATGCATTGCTACTATGAATACATCCATTCCCAAAGATCGGAAGTAGTGTTGCATATAATTATTCCATAGCTGAAAGTTGTTCCCATCGAAGATCGGAATCCCTTTATGATTGGTGACCTCGATTGAGAGAATAACTAATATCAACCTTTCCCTTTGATACTAATTGTTAGGTCCACAAGGCTGAATACCCTAAGATGGGGGGTGAATCAGGGTATGACTAATTTAAAATTAATGCTCGTTCTGATCTTGTTTTGCTGTTAAGAAAAACACTCTTCTCTCTCTTTCCTGTTGCACAATATAAACAGAATGTAGAGAAAGCATAGGACACATCAATTTTACTTGGTTCACCGCTAAGGGCTACGTCCAAGGAGCATACGCTGACAAGTTTCTGGTCATACCAAGTCCACTAAACTTCACTAGCTGTGGATACAAAATTAGGGCTAGATCACTTCTAGGCCTAGGCTCACTGCCTTTAAAAATTTAGGGTCAGCTCACTTCTTTTCCAAGGGTCACTCCCTGCTTCTCTCTCTCTGGATCACTGCCGGTGGAGAGGATCACATTTTTCCTCTTCCTATTCTCACTGCACTTGGAAGGGATCCACTCACAGTTTACAGACCTGTAGGTTTCTTCATTTACATGAATACATGCATCCTTAACTATTGATGGATGCTCTATTATAGTCCAACTTTCATCCACTGATGAATATCACTTTTTTTCTTAACCACTGGGCAATTCCTTTGGAAATACCATCGCAAAGCACCCTACTTCGTGAGGCTCCCAATTTCACGAATCTCAAACAAGCCTTCGCGAAGCTCCTTCCTTTTCGCGAAGCACTCTCGCGAAGCACTTTTGTGAAGCACTCTTGCGATGCTTAAGCCATCACAGAGCTGCGTCCCTCGTGAAGCTTACTAAGGCAACGCGGATCTCACAGGTTTCGCAGAGCTACAATATCCTCTGCAAAGCTCCTCTTTCGCGAAGCACACTGGCTCCGCGAACCACCTTCGCAAAATGAGAGCAAATGATCTTCTCTGAAAATTATCTCTGCTTCTCTCGAGGGGGTCGGCCTCAATTTATAGGCGATTCCACCGACCCTCGACCCTTCTGTGCGAAGTCAACGCCACGTCATCACCAATCGTGAAGCCCTGATGTTTCTGCCAGAATTCTGTCCAAATCACGAAGCACCTCGACAATTTTTGGAACGCGGAGCTTGTCGTAATCACGGAGCATTACCGTCAACATTCCTTTGCGACTTCGCCGCGAAGCTCCCTCATTAAGCCCTTCATCATCGTGATGTGCTTTAACTCCATTGTTCGCAAAGCTTTGACGTAATCGCGAAGCATCACCGCCTCAATTTTTCTGGTCTTCGCGAAATCCAATCCATGCATCCTCTCTTCGCGAAACTCATACCTTTTCCATATAAAAATATGATCTTCATAAAAATCCTATTTTCACGATGCTTACCAAACTCCAAATTTTGGACCCCAAAAATTTGGAAAACACTGGGAAATGGTGCCACCTTATGCTGCTCTTTTGTACCGCCTCCAGATCGTCCTTTCATTTGTCATCATTCTTTGTCAACATTGATTATCAACAACTTCTCTAAAACTTGAAAATTTCTTCATGGAAACGTGCTTTGTCAACCAACACGATCAACCCAAATATAATTCAATGTTACCTTGAGGGATTTTTGCCCAACAATCTCCCCCTTTGGGTTTGTTGACAACTCTTCACAACTCTGCTCAGAATGATTTTTGGAACATTGATACCTCACTGAGTCTTCTTCCAACCAACACCACCATTCGCCTCTTGCGATTCTGATAGCGTTCAAGGATTCACTTAACACGTACTCTAAGCCCACATGAGCAATGCTTGGCGTGAGAAACAAGAGTAGTATGAAAAGATCATCAATGAATCACTTCATGTCAAACACCAATTGTCGATTCCAACCTGATACCAATTCTTAAATTGATACCAAATGTTGAACCACATTTATACCAATTCGTGATAGCTGGAAACCTTCTCTCAACATTCCATTACCACTATTCTTCTTTTATCACGATCCTTAGCTATCGTGATATCTATTATTTGATCAATCACTTCTAGCATCGTCAGATTTTAAAATACTCCCCATTTCTCATTTCTCCCCCTATCTGGCTGCTCCACTGGTCAGCTTATCCCTGTATCTGTCATGAATTATCAAATAGTCACATTGTCTCCCCCTTGAACAATCGCTATTTTCTCCCCCTTTGTCAACGAACCCAAAGGTCACTCCTTTGCAGGATCCACACTATTTCAAGTGTGGGGAATCGACTGAACTCCCAAAGCCAGTCGATGCCTTTCAAATGCTTCCTTGGGTTAGGCCTTTGTCATAATTTCTGTAACCTGTAGCTCTGTAGGCACATACTCCAACATCACGATTCCCTGTTCAACCTTCTCCTTGATAAAATGATAATTTAACTCAATGTGATTTTTCCTAGAGTGATGGATGGGATTTTTGCTGAGATTTATTGCACTTCAGTAATCGTACTAGATTCCGATCAGAGACTTCACTTCAACTCCCATATCTTCAAGTTGTTGCTTCATCCACAATAACTGTGTGCATGCTTGAGTTGCCGCAATATACTCAGCTTCTGTGGTGCTCAACGAAATGCAATCTTGCTTCTTACTTATCCAAGAAATACACAATCCACCAAGATATAATGCACCTCCAGATGTTGACTTCCTGTCATCCGCTAAATCAGTCCAATCTGCATCAGTATATCCCAATAGCTCTGTCTGAGATTTTTCAGCATATGTCAAGCTGAAATCCATTGTGCCCTGGATATACCAAAGTATTCTTTTCACTACAAGCATGTGTCTTTCCTTGGGATTACTCTGATATCTTGCTGCTTGGCATGTGGCGAAAACAATATCAGGCCTTGTTGCAGTTAAGTACAACAGACTCCCAATAATTTTCCTATATTCAGTGATATTTACTGCCTTTCTATCTTTATCTTTTGATAACTTCATCTAGGTAGCAACCGGAGTTTTCATCTCCTTGGAATTTTCCATTCCAAACCTTCTTAACACCTCCTTAGAATCTTTTGGTTGAGAAATGAATGTTCCATTCCATCCTTGTGTCACATGTAGACCAAGGAAAAATGTTAGTTCTCCAATCATTGACATTCCAAACTCATTTTTCATGAATTCCGAAAACTATCTGCACTGAGCTTCATCTGATCCACCAAAAATTATGTCATCGAAATACACCAGCACCATCATTCTTTGATTACTGTCACTGATGAAATAAAGATTGTAATCAACTCCTCCACGTTGGAAACCAATCTTCTTTAAGTACTGATCAAGTCTTGAGTATCATGCCCTTGGTTCTTGTTTCAGCCCATACAACACTTTTTTCAGCCTGCAAACTTTCTTCTCATCCTCACGAATGAGAAAACCATCTGGTTGTTTAATGTACACCTCTTCTTCTAGAACCCCATTCAAGAATGTGGATTTCACATCCATCTGGAACACTTTGAACTTTCTTTGCACTACTATGGCAAAAAATAATCTGATTGTCTCCAGCCTTGCAACCGGTGAAAATGTCTCATCAATATCTATTCCCTTGATCTGGGAGTACCCCTTGCACACTAGTCGTGCTTTTTTCTGAATCGTTATGCCATCTTCATTCATCTTATTGAGATAGAACCATTTAGTCCTTATGACATTCTTATCTGCTGGCCTCAAAACAATATCCCATGTTTGATTCTTCTCAATCTGATCTTGCTCTTCATTCATAGCCTGAACCCAGTTTTCATCTTAGCTGCATCGGAAAAACATTTCGTCTCCACCTGAGATAAAAACGATGTTTGATGTAATGACTTCATTCTTCGAGTCTAAACTGGAGCTGTTTGATCACCAATGATATTCTGCCTATCAATTTCAGCTCGACTCTTTGGCTTCCTTTCAGACCCAGACTTGACACTTTCTTGTTCATCATCAGTATCTTCTTCTGAGTCAGCTTCTTCCACTTCTGCTCCACCTGGGTTTCTTTCCTCATCATCACTTTAATCCAGGAACTGTTTACTGGATCGTTGAGTATTATGTTCATTTTCAACTATAGTGACATCATTTCTCGCAATGATTTTTCCCAGCCTTTTGTTGAAACATTTATATGCCTTGCTTTTCCTGGAGTATCCAAGGAAAATTCCCTCATCTCCTCATGCCTCAATCTTCCTGTGTTTTTCTTTGTTGAGAATAAAACACTTGCTTCCAAAGATTTGAATGTATTTCAATGTTGGATTCTTTCTGTACCACAGTTCATATAGAGTCTTCCCTTGCTTTGGACACAACAAAGACCTGTTCGAAACATAGACCGTTGTCAAAACTATTTCCTTCCAAAAAATTTCTCTAGTAGGTCTTTATCAATAAGCATCATTCTGGCCATATTGTTGATGATCCTATTTCTCCTTTCAACCACTCCATTCTGTTGGGGAGTTCTTACCGATGAAAATTGATTCCTTATCCCGTGTTTCTCAAGGTAGTTTTTAACTTGACTGTTTGTGAATTCTGTACCGTTATCAGTACGAAACATCAGAATTTTCTGCCCAAGCATCCTTTCTGATTCTCTCCCATACTAATTTATGCAACTGAACACCTCTGCCTTATGGGTAATGAAAAATACCTAGGCCATTCTTCTATAGTCATCAATGGAAATGACATAGTACCGTTACCAATTTATAGATCGTGGTGAAATGGGCCCACATACATCAGTATGTAACAATTCGAGCACTCTGGATGATTTTTGTTCCTTTGGCCTGTATGTTTTTCTGATGATCTTCCCTTGTTGACAAGAATCGCATGTAAGAGCACGATCACGTGATAGTTTGGGAAGGTCTCTAGCAGCATCACACATTACCAGATCCTCCATAGATGGTTGGCATAGATGATCATGTCGCTTATGCCATAGCTGGTTTTCATCCTCTCTGGATAAAAGGCATGTATCTTCTTCCTCACCTACATGGTAGAGATTTCCCTTTGTCATTTTTCCTTACAGAACAACTGCTCCATCTTTTCCTTTAACAACACACATCTTCTTGGTAAATCGGATAGAGTGCCTAGAGTCACATAGTTGACTGACACAGAGTAAGTTATGACTAATACCCTCTACTACCAAGACATCATCACGTCTCATTGCTTTGCCCCCAAAATTGGATTTCCCTGAGCCAACAATCTTTAAGCCTTCATCATTTCCAAATTTAACAACTCCTTCTTTGTCATATTTTATGCCTGTAACAAGATCCTTATTACCCGTCATGTGGGATGTGCAACCACTATCAAGGATCCACACACCAGATCGATCTGACACTTTAAGGGAAATTTCCACAACTACTTCCTTTTCTTCTTTCTTCTTCTTATTCCATATTGTTTCCTTCACACTCGGCATAGATTGAGACTTCTGTTCTTTCTCAGAGTATGATGGACCAGCCTCATCTTGCAAAGCCGTAAATCTATTCTTCATTTTTAACTCACCTGTCGGTTTATTGATCTGATGCTTGCAAACGTTTTGATTCTTCTTTGGAACATTTCTCTGAATGGTCGAAGTACAGTACCTAGCCATGTGCCCAAATCCTCCACACCAAAAACAGTGTCCTTCAAAATATGTTCTGGAAAACAGTTCTCTGTTTGGCTGCCACCACTGTTCTTGTTCCCTTTGATATCTCTTGCCTATGGAACACACATACTGTGAATGTCCCATCTTCCCACAACAATAACACCTTGTATATGGTGCATTCCTTCATGACACTTCAGCACTCCGAGTTTCCCCTTGGGATCTCTGAATATTCTGAATTTTCTTTGTGCCCAAATCAATCTTCAATCTTGGGACAGGTGCTTGTGGTCTGACTTCAATTGCCACAGATTTTTCTTTATGATCAAGCCCTGAATTAGCCTTAACAATTGAGCTCAATTGCTGCTTCTTTCTTGATGAACTACTGGGCTCCTATTTCATCTTTTCAGTATTCGGAATGATCTTCTTTTCTAAGAATGTAATGGGAATCAAAGTCTTTTCCTGGTCTTTAACTTTTCTCCGTAGACCGACAACTTCTTCTTCAAGCTCTTCGATATGCTTGAAGTGATCTTTCACGTTTCTGTTCAATCCATTGATCTCCCTTTTCTATTCTTCAATCATGATCTTATACTCACTAACTAATTTTGAGTTCTCTGGTGTTGATAACTTGAGTTTTTCAATTTCTTCCATCAACTCAGACTTCTCATCTTCCTGTTGCTGCATATAGATTTTGGCATCATGAACAACTTTATTGGATTTCTTCGTTTTTTCTATACAAACATATATCTCCTAAAGAGATGCCTCCAATTCGTCTTCCATATCAACTCTTCCTTCAACTTATTCTTCTTCCTCTTCTCCAACGTCAGTTTCATCCTTTTCCTGAGAACTACCGATGACCGCTACCATAGCATTTTGTCTATGATCTTTACAATTTTCAAACTCCTCAACCTCTTCATCCTCAGACTCATATGAACTGTCTATTTCTTGTGAAAGAATATTCTTCCTCTTGAAGAAATTTCTCTTGTACTGCTTCTTCCCTTTCACATAGGCTGAAGATTTCTTCTTGGGATTTTCAACTTCATATTCATAATTTTCTTCTTGAAACTTTTTGGGGCATCTTGCAGCAAGGTGACCAACCTTTCCACATCGAAAGCATGCTAGTGGAAGTTTCCCTTTAAACTTTCCTTTTCCTCTTTGTAGATTTGAAGAAAGGAATTACATCACCTCATCTGTCTCTTCTTCCTCCTGAGAATCTTCAATAGTGAGCTTCTTCATGGCCTTAAATGCCACCTCTTTATATTTCCCCTTTTCCACAGCATCGTTATCATCATTTCTCACTTCATACGCAACAAGAGTGTTGTGCCGGTTATCCAATGTAAGCTCTTTCAGATCTTTATCTTCCAAAAGAGAAATTTTCTGATTGAACCGAGGTGGAAGTTTTCTCAAGATGCGCATTACGATCTTTATGTCTTCAATGACTTCACCAGGTCCTCGCATATCTTCCACAACAATATTTACGCTTTCAAAGAATGCATCAACAGACTAATTCGAGTTCATTTTCAGATCTTCATACTTATTCCACAGCACTTGCAGCTTTGCCTCTCTGACCTTTGTATCTCCTTCATATATATTCAATAGATTTTCCCACATGGCACGTGAGGTTTTTCATGACATCACCTTTGTATAGATAGGATTGGATAGAGCTCCCCCTAAGGCATTAATTTCTTTGGCATCTGCATCCAACTCTCTACATTCAGCTTCTGATAATGCGCCACTATTAATATCAGCTATTATGCCATGCATTGCTGCTGTGAATACATCCATTCCCAAAGATCAGAAGTAGTGTTGCATCCGATTCTTCCATAGCTAAAATTTGTTCCCATCGAAGATCGGAATCCCTTTATGATTGGTGACATCCATTGAGAGAAGAATTAATATCAATCTTTCCATCTGGTACCAATTGTTAGGTCCACAAGGCTGAATACCATGAGAGGGGGGTGAATTAGTGTATGACTAATTTAAAATTAATGCTCGTTCTGAGCTTGTATTGCTATTAAGAAAAACACTCTTCTGTCTCTTTCATGTTGCACAATATAAATAGAATGTAGAGCAAGTAGAGGACACAACAATTTTACTTGGTTCACCGCTAAGGGCTACGTCCAAGGAGCATATGCCGATAGGTTTCCAGTCATACCAAGTCCACTAAAGTTCACTAGATGTGGATACAAAATTCGGGCTAGATCACTTCTATGCCCAGGTTCACTTCCTTTACAAAGTTTAGGGTCAGCTCACTGCTTTCCCAAGAGTCACTCCCTGTTTCTCTCTCTCTGGATCACTACCAGTGGAGAGGATCACCTTTTTCCTCTTCCTATACTCACTGCACTTGGAAGGGATCCACTCACAGTTTATAGACCTGTAGGTCTCTTCATTTACATGAATACATGCATCCTTAACTGTTGATGGATGCTCTGTTATAGTCCAACTTTCATCCACTGATTAATACCACTTTTCCTCTTAACCACTGGGCAATTGCATTGGAAACACCATCGCAAAGCACCCTACTTCGCGAGGCTCCCAATTTCGCGAAGCTCAAACAAACCTTCGCGAATCTCAAACAAACCTTCGCAAAGCTCCTGCCTTTTCGCGAAGCACTCTCGCGAAGAACTTTCGTGAAGCACTCTCACGATGCTTAAGCCATCACAGAGTGAAGTCCCTCGTGAAGCTTACTAAGCCAACACAGAGATCACAGGTTTCGTGGAGTTACAATAGCCACCGCGAAGCTCCTCTTTCGCGAAGCACACTGGCTCCGCGAACCACCTTCGCAAAATTAGAGCAAATGATCTTCTTTGAAAATTCTCTCTACTTATCTTGAGGGGGTCGGCCTCAATTTATAGGAGATTCCACCAATCCTCAACCCTTCTGCACGATGTATACGCCATGTCATCGCCAATCGCAAAGCTCCGATGTTTCTGCTGGAATTCTGTCCAAATCTCAAAGCACCTTGGCAATTTTTGGATCGTGGAGCTCGTCATAATCACAGAGCATTACCATCAACATTCCTTTGCACTTTCTCCGCGAATCTGCCTCGCGAAGACCTTCATCGCCGCGATGCACTTCAACTCTGCCGTCCGCGATGCTTTGATGTAATCACGAAGAATCACCGCCTCCATTTTTCTGGTCTTCGCAAAATCCAATCCATGCATCCTCTCTTCGCAAAACTCATACCTTTTCCATATAAAAATATGATCTTCATAAAAATCCTATTTTAATGATGCTCACCAAACTCCACATTTTGGACGCCAAAAATTTGGAAAACATTGGGAAACGGTGCCACCTTGTACTACTCTTTTGTACCGCCTCCAGATCGTCCTTTCCTTTGTCATCGTTCTTTGTCAATATTTATTGTCAAAAACTTCTCTAGAACTCGACAATTTTTTCATGGAAACCTGATTTTTCAACCAACACAATCAACCCAAAAATACTTCAATGTTACCTTGAGGGATTTTTTCCCAACAATCTCCCCCTTTGGGTTTGTTGACAACTCTTCACAACTCTGCTCAGAATGATTTTCGGCACTTTGATACCTCACTGAGTCTTCTTCCAACCGCTACCACCATTCACCTCTTGCGATTCTGATAGAGTTCAAGGATTCACTTAACACGTACTCTAAGCCCACATGAGCAATGCTCGGTGTGAGAAACAAGAGTAGTATGAAAAGATCATCAATGAATCACTTCATGTCAAACACCAATTGTCGATTCCAACCTGATACCAATTCTTTAATTGATACCAAATGTTGAACCACACTTATACCAATTCATGATAGCTGGAAAACTTCTCTCACCATTCCAACACCACTGTTCTGCTTTTATCACAATCCTCAGCTGTCGTGATATCTATTCTTTGATCGATCACTTCTAGCATCGTCAGATTTTAAAACACCCCCCCCCCCCCCCCCTTTCTCATTTCTACCCCTATCTGGCTGCTCTACTGGTTATCTTCTCCTCGTATCTGTCATGAATTCTCAAATAGCCACATTGTCTCCCCCTTGAACAATCGCTATTTTCTCCCCCTTTGACAATGAACCCAAAGGTCACTCCTTTACAGGATCCACACTATTTCAAGTGCGGGGAATCGACTGAACTCCCAAAGCCAGTCGATGCCTTTCAAATGCTTCCTTCGGTAAGGCCTTTGTCAGAATGTCTGCAACCTGTAGCTCTGTAGGCACATACTCCAACTTCACGATTCACTGCTCAACCTTCTCCTTGATAAAATAATACTTTATCTCAATGTGCTTTGTCCTAGAGTGATGGACGAGATTTTTGTTGAGATTTATTGCACTTGAGTTATCGTACTGGATTCCGATCAGAGACTTCACTTCAACTCCAATATCTTCAAGTTGCTGCTTCATCCACAATAACTGTGTGCATGCTTGAGTGGACGCAATATACTCATCTTCCTCGGTGCTCAACGAAATGAAATCCTGCTTTTGCTTATCCAAGAAATACACAATCCACCAAGATATAATGCACCTCCAGATGTTGATTTCCTATCATCTGCTGAATCAGCCCAATCTGCGTCAGTATATCCCAATAACTCTGTCTGAGATTTATCAGTATATTTCAAGCCAAAATCCACTGTGCCCTGGATATACCGAAGTATTCTTTTCATTGCAAGCATGTGGCTTTCCTTGGGATTACTCTGATATCTCACTGCTTGGAATGTGGCAAAAACAATATCAGGCCTTGTTGTACTTAAGTACAATAGACTCCCAATAATTTGCATTTATTCGGTGATATTAACTGCCTTTCCATCTTCATATTTTGATAATTTCATCCGAGTAGAAAATGGAGTTTTCATCTCCTTGGAATTTTCCATGCCAAACCTTCTTAACACCTCCTTGGAATATTTTGATTGAGAAATGAATGTTCCATTCCTTCCCTGTGTCACTTGTAGACCAAGGAAAAAATTTAGTTCTCCAATCATTTACATTTAAAACTCATTTTTCATGAATTCGGAAAATTGTCTGCACTGTGCTTCATCTGATCCGCCAAAAATTATGTCATCGACATACACCAGCACCATCATTATTTGATTACTATCATTGCTGAAATAAAGATTTTAATAAACTCCTCCACGTTGGAAACCAAGCTTCTTTAAGTACTGATCAAGTCTTGAGTACCATGCCCTTGGTGCTTGTTTCAGACCATACAATGCCTTTTCAGCCTGCAAACTTTGTTCTCACCCTCATGAATGAGAAAATCATCTAGCTGCTCAATGTACACCTCTTCTTCTAGAACCCCATTCAAGAATGAGGATTTGACATCCATCTGGAACACTTTGAACTTTCATTGCACTTCTATGGAAAAAAATAATATGGTTGTCTCCATCCTTGCAACCAGTGCAAATGTCCCATCAGCATCTATTCCCTCGATCTGGGAGTACCCCTTGCACACTAGTCGTGCTTTGTTCCGAATCACTGTGCCATCTTCATTCATCTTATTGCGATAGAACCATTTAGCCCCAATGACATTCTTATCTACTGGCCTCGAAACAGTCTCCCATGTTTGATTATTCTCAATCTGATCTAGCTCTTCTTTCATAGCCTTAACCCAGTTTTCATCTTCAGCTGCATCGGAAAAACATTTCGGATCCACCTGAGATAAAAACAATGTTTGCTGTAATGACTTCATTCTTCGAGTCTGAACTGGAGTTGTCTGATCCCCAATGATATTCTGCCTATCAATTTCAGCTCGACTCTTTTGCTTCCTTTCAGACCCAGACTTGACACTTTCTTGTTTATCATCAGTATCTTCTTCTGAGTCAGCTTTTGCCACTTCTGCTCCCCCTGGGTTGATTACATCATCATCAATTTCATCCAGGAACTGTTCACTAGATCATTGAGTATTCTGTTCATTTTCAACTATAATGACATCATTTCTCTCAATGATTTTTCCCAACCTTTTGTTGAAACATTTATATGCCTTGCTTTTCCCGGAGTAGCCAAGGAATATTCCCTCATCTCCTGATGCCTCAAACTTCCTGTGTTTTTCTTTGTTGTGAATAAAACACTTAATTCCAAAGATTTGAAAGTATTTCAACGTTGTCTTCTTTCTATACCATAGTTCATACGGAGTCTTTCCTAGCTTTGGACACAACAAATACCTGTTCGAAACATAGACCAATGTCAAAACTGCTTCCTTCCAAAATTTTGCTGGTAGGTCTTTATCAATAAGCATTGTTCTGGCCATATTGTTGATGATACTATTTCTCCTTTCAAACACTCCATTCTGTTGGGGAGTTATTACCGATGAAACTTGATGCCTTATCCCATGTTTCTCGAGATAGTTTTCAACTTGACTGTTTGTGAATACTGTACCGTTATCAGTACGAAACTTCAGAATTTTTTGCCCAAGCATCCTTTCTTATTCTCTCTTGTGCTGCTTTATGCAATTGAACACCTTTGTCTTATGGGTAATGAAAAATACCCAGGCCATTCTGATATAGTCATCAATGAAAAGTACATAGTACCTTTTCCCATTTATAGGTTGTGGTGAAATGGGTCCACATAAATCAACTTGTACCAATTCGAGAACTCTGGATGATTTCTATTCCTTTGGCCTTTATGTTTTTCTGATTATCTTCCCTTGTTGATAAGCATCGCATGTATGAGCACAATCACGTGATAGTTTGGGAAGGTCTCTAGTAGCATCACACTTTACCAGATCCTCCATAGATGGTTGTCATAGATGACCAAGTCACTTATGCCATAACTAGTTTTCTTTCTCTCTCGATAAAAGGCATATATATTCTTCCCCACCTACAAGGTAGAGATTTCCCTTTGTCCTTTTTCCCTACAGAACAACTACTCCATATTTTCCTTTCACAACACACATCTTCTTGGTAAATCAGATAGAGTGCCTAGAGTCACATAGTTGACTAACACTAAGTAAGTTTTGACTAAGACCCTCTACTACCAAGACATCAGCTCATCTCATTTCTTTTCCCTGAAACTTGGATTTCTCTGAGCCAACAATCTTTAAGCCTTCATCGTTTCCAAATTTGACAAATCCTTCTTTGTCATATTTTATGCCTATAATAAGATCCTTATTACCAGTCATGTGGGATGTGCAACCACTGTCATGGATCCACACACCAAATCGATCTGACGCTTTAAGGAAAATTTCCACAACTATTGCCTTTTATTCTTTCTTCTTCTTGGTCCATACTTTTTCCTTCACACTCGGCATAGATTGAGACTTATGTTCTTTCTCAGAGTATGATGGACCAGCCTCATCTTACAAATCTACAAATCTATTCTTCATTTTTAACTCACCTGTCGGTTTATTGATCTGCTGCTTGTGAACGTTTTGATTCTACTTTGCTACATTTCTCTGAATGGTCAAAGTACAGTACCTACCCATGTGCCCAAATCCTCCACACCAAAAACAGTGTCCTTCAAAATATGTTCTGGAAAACCGTTCTCTGTTTGGCTGCCACCACTGTTCTTGTTCCCTTTGATATCTCTTGGCTATGGAACACACATACTGTGAATGTCCCATCTTCCCACGACAATAACACCTTATATATGGGGCATCCCTTTGTGACACTTCAGCACTCCAAGTTTCCCCTTGGGATCTCTGAATATTCTGAATTTTCATTGTGGCCAAATCAATCTTTAATCTCGGGACAGGTGCTTGTGGTCTGACTTCAATTTCCACATATTTTTCTTTATAATCTAGCCCTGAATTAGACTTAACAATTGAGCTCAATTGCTGCTTCTTTCCTGGTGAACTACTGGGCTCCACTTTTATCGTTTCAGTATTCGGAATGATCTGCTTTTCCAAGAATGTAATGGGAATCAAAGGCTTTTCCTAGTCTTTAAATTTTCTCCGTAGACCGACAACTTCTTCTTCAAGATCTTCGATATGCTTGACGTGATCTTTCACTTTTCTGTTCAAGCCATTGATCTCCTTTTCTATTCTTCAATCATGAGCTTATACTAACTAACTGATTTTGAGTTCTCTAGTGTTGATAACTTGAGTTTTTCAATTTCTTCCATCAACTCAGACTTCTCATCTTCCTACTGCTGCATATAGAGTTTGGCATCACGAACAACTTTATTGTCTTTCTTCGTTTTTTCTCTCCAAACATATATCTCCTCAAGATCTGCCTCCAATTCGGCTTCCATATCAACTCTTCCTTCAACTTCTTCTTCTTCTTCTTCTCCAACTTCAGTTTCATCCTTTTCCTGAGAACTACCGACGACTGCTACCATAGAATTTTTTCTATGATCTTTACAATTTTCAAACTCCGTAACCTCTTCATCCTCAGACTCATCTGAACTATCAATTTCTTGTGAAATAAGATTCTTCCTCTTGAAGAAATTTCTCTTGAACTGCTTCATCCCTTTCACATAGGCTGAAGATTTCTTCTTGGGATTTTCAACTTCATCTTCATCATTTTATTCTCGAAACTTTTTGGGGCATCTTGCAGCAAGGTGAACAACCTTTCCACATCGAAATCATGCTAGTAGAAGTTTCCCTTTAAACTTTCCTTTTCCTCTTTGTAGATTTAAAGAAAGGAATGACATCACCTCATCTGTCTCTTCTTCCTCTTGAAAATATTCAATAGTGAGCTTCTTCATGGCCTTAAATGCCACCTATTTATATTTCCCCTTTTCCACAGCGTCGTTATCATCATTTCTCATTTCATACGCAACAAGAGTGTTGTGCAGGTTATCCAATGTCAGCTCTTTCGGATCTTTATCTTACAAAAGAAAAACATTCGTATTGAACCGAGGTGGAAGTTTTCTCAAGATGCGCATTACGGTATTTATGTCTTCAATGACTTCACCAAGTCCTCGCATATCTTCCACAACAATATTTACCATGTCAAAGAATGCACCAACAGACTCATTTGAGTTCATCTTCAAATCTTCATACTTATTCCACAGCACTTGCAGCTTTGCCTCTCTGACCTTTGTATCTCCTTCATATATATTCAATAGCTTTTCCCACATGGAACATGAAGTTTTCCATGACATCACATTTGTATAGATAGGATTGGATAGAGCTCCCCCTAAGGCATTAATTTCTTTGGAATTTGCATCCAACTCTCTACGTTCAGCTTCTGATAATTTTCCAATATTAATATCAGCTGTTATGCCATGCATTGCTGTTGTGAACACATCCATTCCCAAAGATCGGAAGTAGTGTTGCATCCGATTCTTCTATAGCTGAAAGTTGTTCTGGTCGAAGATCAGAATCCCTTTATGATTGGTGACCTCCTTTGAGAGAAGAACTAATATCAACCTTTTCCTCTGATACCAATTGTTATGTCCACAAGGCTGAATACCCTGAGAGGGGGGGTGAATCAGGGTATGAATAATTTAAAATTAATGCCCGTTCTGATCTTGTTTTGCTGTTAAGTAAAACACTCTTCTCTCACTTTCCTGTTGCACAATATAAACAGAATATTTAGCAAGAATTTGACACATCAATTTTACTTGGTTCACCGCTAAGGGCTACGTCCAAGGAGAATACGCCGACAGGTTGCTGGTCATACCAAGTCCACTAAACTTCACTAGCTGTGGATACAAAATTCGGGCTAGATCACTTCTATGCTCAGGCTCACTGCCTTTACAAAGTTTAGGGTCAGGTCACTACTTTACCAAGAGTCACTCCCTGTTTCTCTCTCTCTCTGGCTCATTGCCGGTGGAGAGAATCTCATTTTTCCTCTTCTTATGCTCACTGCACTTGGAAGGGATCCACTCACAGTTTATATACCTGTAGGTCTCTTCATTTACATGAATACATGCATCCTTAACTGTTGATGAATGCTCTATTATAGTCCAAATTTCATCCACTGATGAATACCACTTTGCCTCTTAACCACTGGGCAATTATTTTGGAAACACCATTGCAAAGCACCCTACTTCGTGAGGCTCCCAATTTCGCAAAGCTCAAACAAGCCTTTGCGAAGCTCCTTCATTTTCGCGAAGCACTCTTGTGAAGCACTCTCGCGATGCTTAAGCCATCACAGTGCGACGTCCCTCACAAAACTTACTAAGCCAACGTGGAGCTCGCAGGTTTCGCGGAGCTACAATAGCCGCCGCGAAGCTCCTCTTTCGTGAAGCACACTGGCTCCGCGAACCACCTTTGCAAAATGAGAGAAAATTATCTTCTTTGAAAATTATCTTTGCTTCTCTCGAGGGGGTCGGACTCAATTTATAGGTGATTCCACCGACCCTCGACCCTTCTTCGCGAATTCAACACCACGTCATCTCCAATCGCGAAGCTCTGATGTTTCCGCTGGAATTCCGTCCAAATCGTGAAGCACCTCAGCAATTTTTGGATCACGAAGCTCTTCGTAATCGCGGAGCATTACCGTCAACATTCCTTCGCACCTTCTCCGCGAAGCTCCCTCGCGAAGCCCTTCATCACCACGATGCGCTTCAACTCTGCCATTCGCGAAGCTTTGACATAATCACGAAGCATCACCGCCTCCATTTTTCTGGTCTTCACGAAATCCAATCCATGCATCCTCTCTTCACGAAACTCATACCTTTGCCATATAAAAATATGATCTTCATAAAAATACTATTTTCACGATGCTCACCAAACTCCAAATTTTGGACCCCAAAAATTTTGAAAACACTGGGAAATGGCACCACCTTGTACTGCTCTTTTGTACCACCTCCAGATCGTCCTTTCCTTTGTCATTGTTCTTTGTCAACATTGATTGTCAATAACTTCTCTAGAACTCGACAATTTCTTCATGGAAACTTGCTTTGTCAACAAACACAATCAACCCAAAAATAATTCAATGTTACCTTGAGGGACTTATGATTTTCATTTATTTAAATATCACCACTCCTTCTTCATTAACATTGAACTAAGATGATTTCCCTATTCTTATAAAATCCACTTTCTTCTAAATTCCCTCATTATCTCTTGAGCATCCTTTATACTCTCTAGAATTAATAGCTGATTAATCATTTGTGAAAGGACTTATGATTTTCATTTATTTAGGATTCACATGTACATACTCTTCATGTCTAATAAGATCAGATCATTCTCAATTCTCAATAATGATAAAATTGTCAGATCATATCTACTTATAAAATCTAACACTTTAATCATTTCCCCAGGATGGTTTTGGATTGATAATTCATAGTTCTTAATCAGCTCTCACAATATTCAATGGAGCATATTCATCTCTTTTTGTATGAATATAAACTTGAGGCTCTTGTGGTCTATATATATTTCAACCATCCCTGCAAAGAGATAATGTTACCATATTTGCAATATGAATATCACTACAGCCAACTCTAGATCATATTTCAGGTAGTTTTGTTTATGAACAATCAATTTCCTTGAGTCATAGGCTATCACTTTTCCATTATTCATTAACACACACCCCAATCCCTTCTTCGATCCATCATTATACACCACAAAAATTTACCCACTTTTGGGTAGTGTAAGTTCAAGTGCAGTGATAAACCTCTTTTTTAACTTCTTAAATCACTCTTCACATTAATTATTCCAAATAAACATGACTCACTTTCATGTTTTATTGGTTAAAAGGATTGAAAATTGTTTGAAATTTCTCACAAATCAACAATAGTACCCTGCTAATCAAAGGAAACTACTGATTTTTCGCATATTTTGGCCTCAGTCCTCCTTTAATTTCTTCTATCTTATAAGGGTCTTTAGATATCTTATTTTTTATGATAATATTTTTTCTCGGAATGAGACTTCTATAAACTAGAAATCATATTTTATGTACTATTCATAAATATTATCCTTTTTAAGATCTTCAACATAGTGCTCATATGCTTCTCATACACCTCCTTTCTTGGGATGTATATTATAATATCATCTAAAAGGACAACCAAAAATTTGTAGAGGTAATCTATAAAGACTCCATAATCTCCATGAATATTTTTAGATAATTATTGAGTCTGAATTCAATTACTAATAACTCATAGTACTTTTACCTTATTCATAATGTGATCTTAGGGATATCCTCCTTTTTCAGCCATACTTGATAATACCTTGACTGATGATCCATCTTATAGATGTATTGTTCTCCATATAGTTGATTGAACAAGTAATCAATCTAAGGAATATGATACTTTTTCTTTATCGAGACTATAATGTCCCGGTTTCAGGTTTCACCCAAAGGTACCCCATACCCAGTTGGTGACATGGCCTCAAGCGCATTTCCTCGAATGCCAGATGCTACTGACTATCAGTGAGGGCCTTGGGTGTGATAGTGGAGAAACTATTCCCTCTTTGGCAGAGTAACATAGCGGAAACAATAGGTAATAGTAGAAGAAGTATTAATACCATAAAATAAGTAAACAGCGAAAGACTGAAAGTAAATAAACAACTAGAGAAAATATATAAATGATTCATGTCACATTTGTATAGGAAAGCAGCCAAACAAGTATCAATGATGGAAAATACCATACTAATCAAAAGTAAATTGAAAAAAAAATAAACTCTAACAGCATCTCAAGCCTTAGCTTGGTCACATGCTCTCTAGATCCAAAGTATTCATGTACCTAAAGTAGAAGGGTATTGAACCGTATCTATACCAGCAACAATACAACCTGTTTGGGCCCAAAATCATGACCCAAAAAGGTTGTGAGACGAATCCCCGAAGGTAACCACCCAAAGATATATGCCTAACTATCAATGAATATATATAGTAGGAAAAATTAAAAATGAAGTAATAAACAAGGAAGAACTCAAAAGTAAACAGTCCTATAATTGAAAACTAAAATAATTTAGATTTATTAAAAATTCAACCAATCATTTGTGAGAAACCCTCTGGGAAAGTTCTCACAGTCTAACACCTCTAATTATACATATCATTTAAATAATGAATATGTAACGCCCCGACCCTATTCACCCAGAGTCGGTGCATTATTACATAACATTGGCATGATCACAAAAGATCAAATCTCGAAAGACCTATTAGTTTAGTAGCCTTGGAAACACTAGATACATTCATAAAGTTTACATTACATCATAAAGTGAAAACTAAAAAAACATCTTGTCTCCACACTCATATCCCCTTATACTATCCCTACATGTCATTCATAAAATACTTCTTCACATCCTGAGAAAAATAAAACATAGAAAGGGGTGAGCTCAAATTCCCAGTAAGGATAACAATATTGCGGAAACTTTCATAAATAAGCATAAATATTTAAGGCAATGTATAACTAAAACAAAAGCCTTTTAAACCTCAACTTCAGTATAATATGGAAATGATAATATGGAATAAGGTCATTTACTTATTCACATGGATATTCTACTAGTCTAATAATCACATGCAATATCAATAACCACTTTCATAATAAAGGAATGCATAATGCCAGAATATCATAACTACATAGTCAAGGCCCTCTGCCAAGACTACAAATAAGATTTTGTCAAGGCCTTGTGCCAAGACACTAGTTTGTCTCGTGAGACCTACCGTTACATCAAGGAGCTATAGCGGGCTCCACCCGTCACTTAATAATCCCAATGCATTCCTCATATAAACAGGTTTAAACATAACATAAATATTCGTATTAAAACTAGCATATGAAATGTCAATAATTTCTCCATAAACCATGAATTGTATAAAAATAACACATCCACAGTCAAACATATCACAAAAACTTCCATACAATATGGAAGTTTGGTATCTTAACAAATAAACTTCAAATAATCTTAAAATCCATCAAAGGATGTTGACATAGATAAAATCAAAACTATTTGAGAGAAATATATCTTTTTTTTAAATCATTTAAAAGTCACATAATTATAAAATAAAACAATTACTTTGAAAATATCCTTATAAGATTTTAAGGTAAGATTATAAGATTTTATAACAGCAAAAAATAGCTGCACCCGCCGTATAAGTTAAAAAAAGTCATTCTTACCTTAATTCTGTCGAAAAGGTTAAAAAGGACCTTGTCTGTAAAACGACAGAAAGATTCATTTATAAACTTATTATAAAAAGAAAAACAAGGGTATAAATGACTTTAACCAATAGTCTATAAAATAGTAATAATGATTTGAAATACATTTTTAAGAAACGTGGATGTTGATGATAAAGAGGTCCCAGTAGATAATTACGTATAAACAACCTCAGATAATGAAGAGATTGTGAAATAAACCCTTGACTTGTACTCTCCTTGTTTTAGGGTAGGTTAACCATTTTTATAACGGTAAAATAATTGTTATTAAATTATACAACAATCATATACATTAATATGATATCTTATATGATCTTTAAACATTGATTGTTAATAATATCTTAGTATTATCATCATTTCGGGTGTTAACGGATTCATTTTCGTTTATATTACTTATTATATGAGCCCTATTTATTATGGATGAGATGTATATTATTCATATCCAGAATGATATCATGTCTCAAAAAATTATTTTTAATCATCAAATGAAATTTAGTCTTGAATGGGTAAGATGGGGAATTAATCTCATCACGTTCATGGAGACGGTAATCCATACGTACGCACGTGCGACAATACCATTCTTTTGATATTAAAATAATATATAATTGGATGGTATATAATATATACCGAATCATTATCATTTTATATTTATTATTTACATTAATTACACATCATTATTATACCCATCCAAACAATAATGTTTTGAATAACAATTACACCACAACGTGGAGGCGGTAAGCCGTACGTACACACGTATGGTGACATGTCATTCAAAGGATGGATATAATACTGAATGTGGTTGTACCATAATAACATCATAGTATATAGAAGATACTGGTGTAATTATTTTAGAATGGGAATAACAAAGAAAGAAGAAATTGAAGAATAAAGGAACCTGAAAAAAGGTGGTGAAAACATTACCTCTTAATTCGGTTCTTCCTTTTGATTTGATCAAAAGGTCTCCTTAGGATGTGTTTCTGATCAAACTAAGGCCTATAGGTTGAAGTGAGGGAATTTGAGAGATTATTTTGGCAGCGTTTGGCCGAGCCAAAAGGATTTGAAGGTGTAAATTAGAGAGAAGGGGAGAGTGTGCTTTTATAAGAGGGGTGAGGGGCACCTTTGGAAAAGCTAGAAATATTATTTTATAATAAACTAATATTCGGTTTCTAATGGCTACAAAGTGGATTATTTAAAATTTATAGTGGGGATGGGTCAAAAACCACTCAACCAACAAGTTTTAGATAGTTTTGGGTCACTTTATTAACCTTACCTTTTAGTTTTAACTTTTAGTTAATTAGTTTTACACTTAACATGTCTCTTTGTATTTTTATATTACATAGTTAATAAACTTACTATAAACTACCAAGAGACCCTCAAGTGGTCCATTAATAATACACCTATCATTATATAAGTCTTTTTTTTAACCTTATATGTTTAGGAATAGAATGTCAGTTAATAATATAATATTTGTTTTAAAAACTCTTTTATGTCAATTTTGACACTACTGGGTATTTTGTTTTTGATAATTTCATAACAGCATTATTACTTCGAATAAAATTTATATAACCAATACCAATATGTCATATTAACCTATAAAATTGGTGGAATTCATAGAAAGTCTCAAATTACATTTATTTTGATATTTATAATATCAATTATTTTAATATTCCATTAATTAGGTAATTACTGCATCACCATTGTGTCATAAATAAATTAAATTATTTAATGTCTAAAAATTATAAATAAAATACCATTATGTAGGAAAGCTTTTTATATTTATAATTAATATTGATAATCAAATTTATCTTATGTATAACCTTATATTAAAAATGTTTTAGTAATTAAACTTTGATTTTAACTCTTTTAACGCTTCATTGAATTAAATAATAATAAATGTCTTAATCTAATCCAATAGAACTAAATGATATTATTTTATTCCTAATGTTGTTTCTCATTGAGATAAACTTGTCCAATAGAATTAGTACATGTGTTAGGGTAATATTAATATCATTTTTACCATTAATTACCCTATTTACTTTTAACCGTGGTTAATAAAAGTAAAAAGTTACTATTCACAAAAAATTATTTTTATCTTATTGAACCACATTTTACTCCTTGATATTAACTGTGACTCTCTAATTTTCTAAATTCCACTCAAAGAAGTGGTAAAATTAAGTTTTATGTGAATTTTAAAATTCTTCTAGGAGGTGGGTAAAAGACTGTGAAAAGTTCAATAAAATTTTTATATATCTAAAATTATTCTAAACTAACTCCAATTAATTACATTGTACACATATAGGTATTATGTATCTATTTTGACCTTAATTAAATTTAAATAAATTAAATACTTATTTAAATAAAAATTCGGTTTTAAACTATAACTCAGTGTTTTTTTCACTATTCATCAAAAATTGAATATTTTCAGAAAAATACCAAAAATTCACCCTAAGCTAATTTCGATATTCTGATTCCAAAAATGAAGTCCATTTTGAAATATAAAATTTATAAAATTTTAAAATGTGGGTATTACTATTCATAACGACTAGTTTGATTGGTTGTGGTGTGTGTTAGAACTCGAAGTTGCGTACAACACACGCTACTATATTATTCAAAGAGAAGTGTATCGTGGAAGCTTGGGGTGTTACATTCTCCCCTCCTTCAAATAATTTCGTCCTCAAAATTTCTAGAATACTACCATATGCAAAGACTCAGGTGATTCTTCATCATAAGTTCCTCGGGTTCCCACGTTGCCTCTTCCATTTTATGGTTTCTCCATAGAACTTTTACCAGACGAGTCGTCCGATTTCTCAGTACTTCTTCTCTGGTATCAAGAATCCTAATGGGCTCTTCGCAATAAGAAATATCAGGTTCCAGTTCTAATTCCTCATAGGTGAGTACATGCATTGGGTCAGGCATGTATTTTCTCAACAGTGATACATGGAACACATCGTGAACTTTGGAGAGACTTTGAGGCATTGCCATACGGTAAGCTACAGCCCCAATTCATTCTAGAATTTTGAATGGTAAGATATACATGGGACTCAGTTTACCTTTCTTACCGAAACGTGTAACTCCCTTCTATGGAGATACCGTCACGAAAATATGATCTCCTACCTGAAATTCCAAATCCTTCCTTTGATTATCGGCATTGCTCTTCTGCATACTTTGAGCTACTTTGATGTGGTTTTGGATTGCCTTTACCTTTTCCATCGTTTCCTCCACCAGTTCTGGACCTACAAGTTTTCTTTCACTGACGTCATCCCAACAGGTTGGTATGTGACATCTCTTTCCATATAACGCTTCATATGGTGCCATCCGAATACTTGAATGAAATCTATTTTTATAGGAAAATTCTATCAGAGGTAAATATTGATCCCACATACCTTAAAAGTCAAGTGAGGAGGATCTCAACATTTTTTCTAATTTTTGAATATTCCATTCTGATTGTCCATCTGTTTGATGGTGGTAGGCAGCGCTCAAACAAATTTCAGTTTCCAAGGCCTTCTGAGGACTCTTCCAGAATCTTTAAGTAAAACGGGGATCATGATAAGAAATAATCGATAGGGGTACTCCATGAAGTCTCACAACTTCATTAATATATAGTCTTTCTAGACGTTCCAGTGGTAGATCTTCTCTTATAGAAATAAAATGCACTAAATTGGTAAGATGATCAACAATAACCCATATTGCATCGTTCCTTCTAGGAGTCTTCGGTAGCCCCATGACAAATTCCATCATAATATTGTCCCATTTCCACTCCGGTATGGGAAGAGGTTGCATGACTCCTCCAAGTTGTTGCCTTCCAGCTTTCACTTGTTGACAAACCATACATCTTGACACAAAATCAGAAATCTCCCTCTTCATGTTGTCCCACCAAAAATGTTCCTTCAAATATCTATACATTTTTGTGCTCCCAGGGTGTATAGAGAAATTGGAGCTATGAGCATCATCTAACAATTCCCTTTTTAGATTAGGTATATCAGGAACACAAAGTCTCTTCCAAAATTTCAAAATTCCTTCTTCATACACAATGTCTCCCAATCTCCCATCATTCACAGCTTTAATCTTCTTTTGAAATTCTTCATCATCGTTCTGATAACTCTTAATAATTTCTATTAAATATGGTTTGGAAACCATTTTAAAAATCATTGATGTTTCACCTTCCATAATGATTCCCATATCCATATTTACTAGATCAATGTATATAGGATCCTTTTCAACTCTCATCTTGTTCAAAACTCCATGATCCTTTCTACTCAAAGAATCTTCCACCTTATTCACCTTCCCCGGGTGGCAGTGTATCGTACAATCATAATCCTTGAGTAGTTTAAGCAATCTCTTTTTCCTCATGTTGAGTTCTTTCTTTGAGAAAATATACTTCAAAATCTTGTGATCAGTATAAATCTCACATTTTTCACCATAGAGATAATGTCTCCATATCTTCAAAGAAAATATTATAGTAGCTAACTCAATATCATGAGTAGGATAGTTTTGCTCATGAATTTTTAGATGTCGTGATGCATAGGCAATAACCCTATCATTCTGCATAAGGACACAATCAAGTCCTTTATTCGATGCATCACTATAAATAACGAACCCATCATTCCCTGATGGAAATGTCAATATAGGATAATTGACTAATCTTCTCTTCAGTTCTTCAAAACATTCTTCTCACTCTTTTGTCCAAACAAATTTAACCCCTTTATGTGTGAGCTTTGTTAATGGGTTAGCCAATCGGGAAAAATTTTGGATGAAACGTCGATAATAACTTGTTAAACCAATAAAACTACATACCTCAGTTATACATATTAGTGTTGGTCATTCTTGGATTGCTCTTACCTTAGCAGGATCAACAGAGATTCCATCCTTAGAGACAATATGGCCAAGAAAAGAAATCTCTTGAAGCCAGAATTCACACTTGCTAAACTTCCCATATAATTCATGTCTTCTCAAAGTCTTCAGGATAATGCGCATGTGATTTTAATGATCTTTGTAGCTTTTGGAGTATACCAAGATATCATCAATAAATACCACTACAAAATCATCGAGATGTTCCTTAAAAACTCTATTCATTAAATCCATGAAAATAGAGGGTGCATTAGTCAGCCCAAAAGGAATTTCTGTAAACTCGTAATGCCTGAACCTGGTTCGAAATGCTGTCTTCAGAATGTCTTCCTTTTTCACACACAACTGATGATATCCAGATCGAAGTTCAATCTTTGAAAAGTATTGAGCTCCATGCAGTTGGTCAAATAAATCATCAATGGGAGTTTGGGGATACTTTTTCTTTATTGGTATAGCATTGATCTCCCTATAGTCGATACATAACCTCATAGATTCATCTTTCTTTTTAACAAAAAGAACAGGGGATCTCCATGGAGAAACACTAGGGCGAATAAATACACTATTACTCAATTCCTCTAGTTGTTTCTTTAGTTCAACTAATTCCACAATTTCCATTCTATAAGGGGTCTTCGATATGGTCTTTGATCCAGGAATTAAATCAATGGAAAACTCAACTTCTCATTCTAGAGGATGTCCATGTAAATCTTCCGGAAACACATTTACATATTATTTCATAATAGGTACATCCTCTATTTGGACATTATTTTCCTCACCCACAGTCATTTCATTGTCTTCATCCCCAATAATTGAATTTAGTTGAGCTACTGGGGGTGGATCTAGATAAAAATTAGGTGGTGACGATTCTGCTCTAAAGATAAGGTCTTCCTTATCATCATCATCAAAAATCGTAACCTTCTTCTTCTTACAATAAATCTTCACATCATGGTCTGAAATCCAATCCATACCAAGGATTATATCAAATTCAATCATAGGTATGATGATGAGATCTGCATATAAAGAAAATTTATGTGACCTAATGGGAACGGATCCACAGAACTTTGTAGCAATGATACTTCTCTTAGAAGTTTTGACTGACAGCTCTCTTGTTAAATCAAATTGGAAATATCTAATTTTCTTAGAAAACTGGGAAGATATGAAACCATGCAATGATCCAGAATCAAATAATGCATTTTCTAAACTTGAGGAAACCATTAAATTATCGGCCACCATGTCTTTCCGAGCTTCTACCTCAATAGTAGTGATAGCATAAGCTTGGCCTTGATCCCTTGGCCTTTTCTGAGGTAAGATCACATGATGCTTATGAGATTCATTTTCATAATGTCTCATATCTCTGCAGTTGTATCATTGAACATCGGTAGCTTCTTTCTTCCCCTTACAATCACAATCTTGGTGGCCTTTGTCATCACACTTGTAACAGACTCCCATTCCCTTTAATCAAGTACCAGGGTGTTTCTTCCCACATTTACTACAGGATAAATATTCAAATTTTCCCTTCATCCCCTTATTTCCTTTCCTAGCGTGATCGACGTATCTCTTCTTCTCTTGATTTTCTTTAAAGTCATAAGACTTCGATAATTATTTTTCTATCTTGATAGCACACAAGACAATATATTTGTATGATGAGAAGGATTGTGAGACCAATGCTCGATGGAGAAACGGTTTTAACCCATCAAAGAAACTATCAATCTTACTTCTTGGGTTACGTATATAATCTACAACATACCTTGCTAACCTTGTAAAGTTAGCCTCATACTTTGTGACATTTTCATCCTCCTTTTTTCGCAGACTTAGAAATTGTCTTTCCATATCTTCTCAATGGACACGAGGAAAGTATTTTTCTAAAAATAGATCTTTGAACTCCCTCAATTCCATATTAGATAATTCATCATCTTCCTTCATGTTTTTAATCAATGACCACCATTGATCAGCATCTCCAGTGAGGCGTTAAACTTCCATGATAACTCTTTCCATTTTACTACTCCCCAAAGCCTGAAATATTTTCTATAGGGAACTTATCCATTGATCAGATAAAAATGGATTTGTACTCCCATTGAATTTTGGTGGTTGTTACCTCATGAAGCGATCTAACATTGATCCCCCATGTTGCGGATCAGTGTGCTCCATACGGGTAAGGTTATTATTCATAACCTGAGTGAGTTATCCCAATATGGTGACTAGATGATCAGCACCAGTTGCATCACCATCTCCACTATAATTATCTTGATGAGGAGGGAAATCCCTACATGGAGTACGCACATTGATACGGTTTCCATTCATTCCACTAGGCGCTATTTCTAAACAATGGCATAAACTATATCAGTTTATAATAAAGAATTCCATACTTGTAATACACTTAACATAAATTGAACTATTTATGGATATAATCCATAATCATAAAAAAATGTTTTCTTTGAGGAATTACATACTCATAAACCTTTCATAATGGTTTATAAAGAAAATGAGAATTTTCCTAAGAATATCTCCCAGGAGTGTCGTAACCAAGAGTGCAGCAAGGCCCGTTGTCGTGCACCAGTTCCCGTTCAAGTCTAGCTCAAAGCGATGTTTTGGGTTTTACCCCTAGGTATATCTGTACCAGAGCCGCCTCTACCTGCTCGTATCCAGACAGGGATGTATTGGTTAGAAAACTCACAAAATCTCTACAATACCAAAATTCTAGGAAGTTCTTCTATACTAATCCTCAAAGTCCATCTTAGATATATGTGCTCTAATCAGAGTTTATCTAAAACTATCTTCCAAGGTTTGTACTAAACATCCTATGATACCAACTATAACGCCTCGGCCCCAATCACCCAGAGTCGGTGCATTATTACATAACATTGGCATGATCAGAAAAGATCAAATCTTGAAAGGCCGATTAGTTTAATAGCCTTGGAAACACTAGATACATTCATAAAGTTTATATTACATCATAAAGTGAAAAATACAACAACATCCTGTCTCCACACTCATATCCCCTTATACTATCCCTACAGGTCATTCATAAAATACTTCTTCACATCCTGGGAAAAATAAAACATAAGAATGGGTGAGCTCAAATGCCCAGTAAGGATAATAATATAGCGGAAACTTTCATAAATAATCATAAACATTTAATGCAAAGTATAACTAAAACAAAAGCCCTTTAAACGTGAACTTTAGCATAATATGGTAAAGATAAAATGGAATAATTCCATTTACATATTCAAATGGATATTCTACTAGTCAAACAATCACATGCAATATCAATAACCACTTTCATAATGAAGGAATGCATAATGCCAGACTATCATAACCACATAGTCAAGGCCTTGGGCCAAAACTAAAAATAAGATTTTATCAAGTTCATGTGCCAAGACACTAGTTTGTCTCATTAGACCTATGGATGCATCGAGGAGCTATAGTGGGATCCAACCATCACTTACTAAGTCCAATGTATTCCTCATATGAACAGGCTTAAACATAACATAAACATTCGTATTAAAACTAGCATACGAAATGTCAATACTTTCTCCACAAACCATGAATGGTACAAAAATAACATATCCACAGTCAAACATATCACAAAAACTTCAATACAATATGGAAGTTTTGTATCATAATAAATCAACTTCAAATAATCTTAAAATCCATCAAAGTATGTTGACATAGATGAAATCAAAACTATTTGAGAGAAATATCCCTTTTTTTAAAATCATTTAAAAGTTACATAATTATAAAATAAAACATTTACATTGAAAATATCCTTATAATCTTGTAATAGAAGCTTAGAATATTTTATAACAGCAGAAAATAGCCGCACCTGTCGTATAAGTTAAAAAAATACATTCTTACCTTAATTCTGTCAAAAAGGTTTAAAAGGACCTTGTCTGGAAAACAACAGAAAGATTCCTTTATAAACATCTTATAAAAAGTCAAAAAAGGGTATAAATGAATTTAACCCATAGTCTGTAAAATTGTAAGAATGATTTGAAATTCATTTTTATGAAACATGGATGTGGATGATAAGGAGGTCTCAGTAGATAATTACGTATAAACAACCTCGGATAATGAAGAGATTGTGAAATAAACCCGTAACTTTTACTTTTACTTGGCTAAGGGTAGGTTAACCTCCTGTATAATGGTGAAATAATTGTTATTAAATTATACAAGAATCATATACATTCATTTGATATCATATTTGATCTTTAACATTGATTGTTAATAATATCTTAGTATTATCATCATTTCGGCTGTTAACGGATTCAATTTCCTTTATATTCTTTGTTATGTGAGCCAAATTTGTTATGGATGGGATGTATATTATTCATATCCAGAATTATATCATGTCTATAAAAATTATTTTTAATCATAAAATGAAATTTAGTCTTGAATATATACTATGGGGAATGAATCTCATCGCGTTCGTGGAGATGGTAATCCGTACGTACGCACGAGCGACAATATCATTCTTCTGATTTTAAAATAATATATAATTGGATGGTATATAATATATACAGAATCATTATCATGTTATATTTACTATTTACATGAATTAAACATAATTATTATACCCATCAAAATAATAATGTTTTGAATAACAATTACACCACGACGTGGAGACGGTAAGCCGTACGTACGCGCGTATGGTGAAATGTCATTCAAAGGATGGATAGAATAATTAATATGGTTGTAGCATAATAACATCACAGTATATAGAAGATACTGGAGTTATTATTTTATAATGGGAATAACAAATAAAAAAGAATTTGAAGAAGAAAAGAACTTGAAAGAGGGTGGTGAAAACATTACCTCTTAATCGGGTTCTTCCTTTTGATTTGATCAAAAGGGCTCCTTAGGATGGCATTCTGATCAAACTAAGGCCTATAGGTTTAATTGATAGAATTTGAGAGAATATTTGGGTAGGTTTTGGCCGAGCCAAAAGTCTTTGAAGGTGTAAATTAGAGAGAAGGGGGAGTGCCCTTTTTTAAGAGGGGAGAGGGGCACCTTTGGAAAAGCTAGAAATATTATTTTATAAAAAAATAATATTCTGTTTCTAATGGCTCCAAAGTGGATTATTTAAAGATTAAGGTGGGGATGGGTCAAAAACCACTCAAACAATAGGTTTTAGATAGGTTTGTGTCACTTTATTAACCTTATCTTTTAGTTATAACTCTTAGTTAATTAGTTTGACACTTACCATGTCTCCTTGAATTTTTATATTATATAGTTAATAAACTTACTATAAACTTCCAAGAGACCCCTAGGTTGTCCATTAATAATACACCTATCATTATATAAGTCATTTGGAAGATCCTTAGATTTTTAGGAATAGAATATCAATTAATAATATAATATTTGTTTTAAAAACACTTTTATGTGAATTTTGACACTATTGGGTATTTTGTTTTTTATAATTTCATAACAGCATTATTACTTCGAATAAAATTTATATAACCTATAATAATATGTCATATTAACCTAGAAAATTATTGGAATTCCTAAAAAGTCTCAAATTACGTTTATTTTGATATTTATAATATCAATTATTTTAATATTTCATTAATTAGGTAATTACTGCATCACCATTGTGTCATAAATAAATTAAATTATTTAATGTATAAAAATTATAAATAAAATACCATTATTTAGGAAATATTTTCAAATTTATACTTAATATTTATAATCTTATTTATCTTATGTATAAATCTATATCAAAAATGTTTTAGTAATTAAACTTTGATTTTAACTCTTTTAACGCTTCTTTGAATTAAATAATAATAAATGTCCCAATCTAATCCAAGTGGACCTAAATGAAAATATTTTATTCCTATGGTTTTTTTTGGTAGAGATACACTTGTCCAATAGAATTAGGACATGTGTTAGGGTAATATTAATATCATTTTTACCCTTAATTACCCGATTTATTTTTAACCGTGGTAAATAAAAGTAAAAAATTACTATTCACCAAAAATTAATTTTATCGTATTGAACCGCATTTTAATCCTTGATATTAACCATGTCTCTCAGATTTTTGAAATTCCACTCACAAAAGCGGTAAAATTATGTTTTATGTGAATTTTCAAATTCTCCTAGGAGGTGGGTAAAAGACGGTGAAACGTTCAATAAAATTTTAATATATCTAAAATTATTCTAAACTAACTCCAATGAATTACATTGAAATTATATAGGTATTATGTATCTATTTTGACCTTAATTAAATTTAAAAAAATTAAATAATTATTTAAATAAAAATTCAGTTTTAAACTATAACTCAGTGTTTTTTACTATTCATCAAAAATAGAAAGTTTTCATAAAAATACCAAAAAATCACCCTAAGTTAATTTTGATATTCCGAATCCAAAAATGAAGTCCATTTTGAATGATAAAATGTATAAAATTTTAAAATGTGGGTATTACTATTCATAACGGCTAGTTTGATTGGTTGTGGTGTGTGTTAGAACTTGAAGTTGCGTACAACACATGCTACTGTATTATTCAAAGAGAAGCGTACCGTGGAAGCTTGGGGTGTTACAAAAGATTCAAAAACCCTCCAAGAAAGCTCACACAGTCTAACCCATTTGGTCTCATGCAAACAAAGACTCTCTAAAGAAGCACTCACCGTCAATTTCCCTAGTGGTCTTTTAACGATAAACTATACACTCTATGAAGAAGAAAACAATGTCAATTCCCCATGTGGTCTCGTAATGGTATAATATAGAAACTATGAAGGAGAACTCGTCATCAATAACCTATATGGTCTCAAAACATGAAAAGTAACAAACACTCTGGGGAAGCCCTCAACGTCAATTACCCCTATGGTCTAATTACACCAGGTTCTCATAGCCTGGTGTAATACAATCGTGCAAAAAAGATATCCATCATCCAATGTAAAATATCTAATACTACTTGTCTAAACAGCTAAAAATCATAGCCCTAACATTTCATATAATAATCAACTCCATCCTAATAGCACTAGGCATGAAAAACAAAACAGCCTAATAAGCAGTCCTAGATCCAACGCCCAATATCAAAGTAACATGGGAAAAAACATCCATAACAAGGTAATAAAACCTATTCATAATCAAAATCCAATTATCAAGAAAACAAAACATATGAGTCCATCAACAGGGATAAATTTTCAAAACATGTAATACCCTAAACGAGGGTATTGGGCACTTTTTTCACATATAGTCCAAATGCAACTATGGAAAGGCAAAAACCACCTACCTCAACATTTCATGATCAATATAGTTGAACCTCATCCTTTTAATTGACCTAGAACACCATATATCTATAAAAAATTCAAAAACACTCAACCTCCAATAACTCACGCAATAGGAGAAATCAAGAGGAGAGACTCTTAAAAAGGGAAGAACTCACCGAGTTGATTACAATGTAATCAATGGTCTTTGATTTGGAGAAATAATGGCGGTTTGGTGGATCAGAAAATAATAGTTTCTCCTGGATGGTCCAAGATGAGACGGGGTTAGAAGAATACAATGTTGGGAATGTGACGTGACCCCGGTATGACCTATCCAAGAAAACAAAAAGTACACATGGTGTTCATTAAATGTACACGCAGTGTACATACCTCAATTGGCCCCCTCATGAGGTGGCCTCCAGGTCACCTCACACAGCCATGTACTTGGTCATTACATGGCCAGTACATGGCTACCCACAGAAACCAGGTAGATGGAATGTACTCCTAAGTACATTGCGTGTACTCCTAAGTACATGATGTGTACTCCTAAAATTTATAAATTCTCCCATTTTTCTCATAAGTAGTCGAAATCAATATCCATACTGGAAATCATGATCCAAGTTCTTACAAAATTATCCCCTTAAATAAATTCTTCCTCAAATTTCCCAAATAATGTGGCATAGAAGAATCCTCAAACATCTCCAACCACAGTGATCACACATCAGTCTCTCTCTCCCGCAAGTCTCTTCATGTACTCGTTTGTGCTGCCACAACACCTATACCAGAGTAATAGAATAGCCATGAAGAACCTTCACGATGTGATCAAAAATCCAGATATGATTCTCCTCAAATTATGTGTCCACATCTAACTCAACTCCTCAGGTTGAAAAATATGATATCAGTTTGAGAAGTAACACCATAGCTGAGAAACATGGAAGACGTCATGCATAGCTCGGTACATCTGAGTTAACTAAAACTGATTGGCAATGGGACCAACTCTCTACAAAACCTCAAACGGCCCAACATAACTTGGTTAAATCGTTCCCAATCTATTAATCCTTCTATGTACCAACCTTGGTGTGACACATAGGAAAACCTGATCTCTGACAACAAACTGTAGAGGTCATCTCTGATGATCAGCATAATAATTTTTTCATGAATGTACAGTAGGCATCCTCTTACAAATTAACTCCACCTACTCTATTGTCTCCGAGACAATATGTGGTCCCCGCATAGCTACCTCTTCTACTTGAGCCAACATAATAGTGATCGGGCATGGCCTATCGTACAAAGCCTCATATGGTGCCATCTGAATAGTTGCATGAAAATTCTTATTGTAGGAAAACTCCACAAGAGGTATGTTCTTCTCCCAAGATCCTCCAAAATCTAGGAAGTATGCTCAAAGCATGTCCTCCAACACCTGAATCGTAAGCTTGGACTGGCCATCTTTCTAGGGATGGTAAGTTGTACTCAGAATTACCTATGTTCCCAAAGACCACTGTGGTCCCTTCCAGACCTCAGAAGTAAAATGGGAGTCCCTTTCTGAAATTATGGAGTGTGGAACCCAATGAAAATGTACATTCTATCTGATGTACAACCATCCAAGATTGTAAACACTAAAGGTCACTTTGATCAGTAAGAATTTTTCATCCTTCGTGAGTCTGTCAAGGAAAACACAAATTCCATCATTCCCTCAAGGTGACATCGGAAACCCCATCACAAAATCCTTTGTGACGTCATTCCACTTCCACTCGAGAATGGGTAACTACTGAAAAATCCCTACTGGTCACTGATTCAACTCCTTTACCTTCTGATAGGTAGAACACCTAATCAAAAAACCAGCAACATCCCTCTTCATACCTAGCCACCAATACTGAAGGTGAAAATCTCGATACATCTTGGTGACACCTGGGTGAACTGGCCAAACTGAAGAATGAAAAACCTGCATCAACTGCTCGTGTATGTCTTATGACACCAATGCACATCCATGGAAGCACAAGATATCATACTCTCCTATAGTCCATTAAGAAATAGGGTCCTCTCTTGACACACTCTCCCATAGAACTAGTCCTTTAGAATATGATATCTACCTCATTCACACTCGACCAAGTAAAGTAGAGGTAATAGCTACAGAAGAAAGAAACGTATGACCGTGTCTGTTGTGAACCTCAAAATGTATATCGGAGAATAAATCCATAAGCATCCAATCATTTTTGTCCTCCTAAACATCATGTATCTGAGTCCCCCTACTCAATGCATCATCTACTATGTTTCCTTTCCCAGGCATGTAGGCAGGCTCAAAGTCAAAGGACTGATGGTACTCAACCCACTTTCATTGTCTCAAATTCAGATTGCATTGAGTAAATATATACTTGAGAATTTTTTGGTTAGTGAAAACCATCTCCCAACAGACAGTGTCTCCAATAGCCCAAGGCATGAACAACTATAGCCAACATGAGATCTTGTGTTGGGTAATTCCTCTCATGTGGCATCAACTGCCGAGACCCGTACACAATGACTCCTTCCCACTACATAAGGACTACTCCCATCTCAATACCTGATGCATCATATTAAATAGTGTAACTCTTGGCCGACTCTAGAAAACCTAGTATCGGTGCTAAATTAAACCTCCCTTTTAGCTCCTAAAAGGCTGAATCACAGGAATCTGTCCATAGGTACTTCGCACCCTTTGTAGTCAGTCCTGTTAGTGGCTCTGCTAATCGTGAAAAGTCATGTATAAAATTTATGTAGTAACTAGAAAGACCTATAAAACTTCTTACATCAAATAAATTCTTCATATTATGTTAGGAAACTATTGCTCTCACTTTCTCTAGGTCTACTGATACTCCTATCTCTGAGATAACATGACCCGAGAAGTGAATTTGGTCTATCCAAAAGTGGAATTTTGAGAGTTTAGCATATAGATGATGCTCTCTCAGTGTACTCAATATGATCTCAATATGGATGGAATGGTCATGTCGAGTGTGAGGGTAAACCAAGATATCGTCCATGAAGACTACCACAAACGAATCCAAGTAAGGATGGAACACTCAATTCATTAGTGCCATAAAATCTGAAGGTGTGTTTATGAGACCGAACAACATAACCACATAATCGTATACACAATACCTATTTCGAAAGGCTGTAAGAGGTATATCTGAGGGTCTAACATGCAACTGTTTATAACCAGATCTCAAGTCAATCTTTGGGAACACCCAGGCTCCCAAAATCTGATCAAAGATATCATCAATCCTCGGTAAGGGATATCTGTTCTTGACCGTAAATTGGTTTATCTTCCAATAATCCACAAAAAGTATGAGTGTACCATCCACCTTCTTCATAAATAGGAGAGGAGAACCCTAGAGAGAAGTATTGGGTTGGATGAACCCCTTTGCCTGTAACTCCTCTAACTACTTCTTAATCTCCTATAACTATGGTGTTTTCATCCTGTAAGGAGATATGGACACTAGTGTCGCTCCTAGAACAAGATCAATAGAGAAATATACCTATCACTCTGGAGGTAAACCTAATAATTAGTCAGGAAAGATTTCGTTGAAATGATCTACCACTGGAGGAAATTCCATAGTTGATGTCCCCTAGTTATCCAGATATAAACTATAAATCTTGGATAAAATTCCTCCCAAACCAAGATTCTTAGGTCTTTCTATGTTCACCTGGACATCCCCTTCTCCCTTATGTAGAAACAATCTTCCCTCTGGTGATGTGAAACTCACCCTATGGAGATAGAAATCAACAACAGCCTAGAAGGGAACCAACTAGTACATTCAAAGAATGAGTTCATAGCCCATCATATCAAAGACATAATGGCCCCATAAGAAGTGACACCCACTAACCTCAAGAGGGAACTCATTCCACTGATGTACACTAGTCATTCTAGTCCTTAACAGAGTTTCCAACATCATGATATTAGCATAAGTAAATATATAGATCCCAAGGATCTCCACAATAGAATATATGTACAGATATGGGAAGACCCTCTATCAAAAAGATCAGAATCTAAAACTGAGGAAACCAAAATCATACCTCTAACCATAGATGTTCTGGGATCATACTCCTACTGGGTATGCTCCAGTGTAAAATCATGACTGACACCGTGGCTCTGTGAAGTTGTCTGAGATCCCTGAGCTAATCCACCTTTCAGTCGTTGCTAGAAACCTGTATCCTGATTCCCATGGTCATGGCCACCTCTTTTTCCAAAACTGACTAACAAACTCTTATTTATAGACTGATGAGAAACTAGTGGTCCTGCTCTGGAATGTGGAGTCATAGAAGAACCCCTATCACCAACTACTGGTGAGAAAAAATAATAAAATCACTGAAGATGGCCCTTATTGCCACAAGATCGGCACTCGACTGGGTCTCTTAGGCAATGTGGCCATGTATGCCCACTCTTCCTGCACTAGTAGCATACCACCTAGCTACCTGAAGGAGTATCTTTCCTACTTGGATCTCCATACGTAGAATCCCTGCGGAGCTTCCTACTGTCAATCATAAGTTTAACAACTCTAGATGTTGAACCGCCCTAGCCCACAACTTCAAAAAACCCCAGGTTATGCTTATTGATCAGTGGCCGGTTTACTATAGAAGATATGGAAGTCAACTTCAAGATGTTCACCTAAGATCAGATGTCATGACTGAGACCATCCCCAAACATCCTCTCCAAAAATATCTCATCACCCCCTAGAATGGGTGTGAATCACTGTAGCTCTGTGAAGTGAGAAAATACTCCATGACTCATATAGTACCCTATTCTAGACTCATGAACTCTCAGGCCCGATCGGCCCTCAAAGTATCCAGGTAGAAGTAGTCATAGAAGGCACACTAGAACTCATCCCAAGACATAACCTACTAGAATCCCACCTATGATATCACATCCTACCATATCATTGTGGAATCCCAAAAATCATGTAAGTAGTAAGATTCACCCTCATCTCTGGAGGTGTCTTGAGATGCTCAAAGACAGACAGCATGGCTTCTAAACATGACTCTACAGTCTGAGGTCACCCATCCCCTGAGAAAGTGGGAGGGTACTGCTACCAATAAATCCACATCAACTCTTCCATAGAAGTAGCATGGTGCGGTGCTTCCTCGAAGGTATTCATCATCCTGATCAAGAATTATCATAATTATGCATTGGCACCTGTATCTGGAATGACGGTTGGGGTCAAGATAGGCAAGATAGGGGGATCTGTTGGCATTCCATGATCTACCATGTTTGGTTTCTAATTGTTTCCTTGTATCTGGCATACAACCGAATGACATCTTGGTGGAATGAATCTGCAAGGTCAAGCACACACCTCAGTTCATGATTATCAAGGATTGATACTTAGATGTGTAGGAAAGGAAAAGGTGAAATAAAACATTCAAGTTTTTCAAAACATAGATACATGTCGTGTATGACCCCTACATGGAATGTTCCCTTAAGACTTTACATGGGCCTGTACTTCTTCCAGCCTTGGTCATGTTACACCCCATAAACACAACGTTTCCTCCTTTGAAACGGCATGTACTCGAATCTTCCCCCCCTACCCGAGTTCCTCTACATGATTAATCCACATGGTTCTCCTAGAACAAAAATACCCGACGTGTTTATGCCAAACACAGCGTGTACTAGAAGAATTTCACCGACCTGTGTTGTTAGTCACGCAGATAGATACATGGTCTCTACAACATGGCTTATTCGCCATAAAGACGGCATGTACCACTTAAGTTTTAACCACCTGTGTCGTTATTCATGCGGCTAGATACATAGTCCTTGTATCATGGTGTGTAGTCTAAGTACACGGCGTGTTCCACCAAACATTTCCCAACCCCGTGTCTCTTCCCAGACAACCTGTCACACGGTTAAGGACTACATTTCATGTATATATTTCACACAACATGTACTTAATAAAATTTTTACCTTCCCGAACATAAGGATACATGGAATGTATTCATCATTACACACCGTGTATTCTAGATTGTTTTGGATAGTAAGCCTTAGAAAATAATCTGGAACCCCATAAAAACACTGAAACAAACATTAATGTGCCTAATTCTAATTTTTCGGTGACCATACTCCCCATGAATCAAATTTTGGCATCATATTCATGTATATTACAAAGTATAACAGTGCAATCAATCGCATAATCCACCAAATTCGGAACCATGAGGGCCCATAACACCTCAGGGACCAAAGTTTGGCGTCCATCCAATGAAATTTTACATATTAGAAATACCCTGTCAAATAAAAGGTATTCTGTCAAGGCATCTATCACAAAAACATGCATATCCAGCACAACATCTATCACAACAACATGAAATCAGTAATGCACCCTAAATGGCATGACATGTGATCTCTAGAAAGTGCTTATATGATGCATGAGATGGAATAACCTCATCTTAGTGGGTGTAAATAGAAATAGAACCTCAGTAATATCAATGATAATATCACAAATCATGGGAATCACCCAATGGTGAAATCAAATCAATTGTAAAAATTGAAAAACTAGAAAATTTTCAATATTCAAGGCATGTTGTCTTTTTCCTATAAACGGGTTAGCTACTCTAGGGAACACCTTATTAACAACTACCTATTTTTTCTTATCCCTCTCTATAAGATCCAAACAGTATGTCAAAGAAGGAAATAATATCTCTGATACCACTTTGTAATGTCTCAATTCTAGTTGTCACCCAAAGGATCCTCGTACCCGGTTGTTCACATGGCATCAAGCGCATTTCCCCAAATGCCAAAGGCTTCCAACTAGCAGCGAGGGGCTTGTGTGTGATAGTGGGGAAACTACTCCCTCATTTAAAGAGTAACACAGTGGAAAAAATAGGTAACAGTTGCGGAAGAAGTAATATTATACAATAAGTAAACAGTTGAAGACTGAATGTAAATAAATAACTAGAGCACATATATAAATGATGTGTGTCGCATATGTCTAGGAAATCAGCTAAACAAGTCACAATGCTGGAAAATACAATACTAATCCAAAGTAAAAGGGAAAAAATAAACTCCAGCAGCATCACAAGCCCCATCTTGGTCCCATGCTCCCCAATTCCACAATAGTCAAGTACCTAAAGAAGAAGGGTGTTTACCCTTATCTATACCTGCAGCAATATGAATTGTTTGGGCCCAAAAGCATGACCCAAATAGGTTGTGAGATGAATCCCAGTAGGCAACCACCCAAATATCTATGCCTAACTCTCAATGAATATACATAGATGGAAAAATGAAAAATGATGCAATAAACAAGGAAGTTCTCAAAATTAAACAGTCCTACAATTGAAAACTACATTCATTTACATTTATTCAAAATTCAAACAATCATTTATGAGAAACTAACTTTTAAAGTTCTCACAGTCTAACCCCTCTAGCTCAAATTATAATTTAAACTAAAGGTATAACAACCCTTTGGGAAACCCCACACAGTCTAACCCCTTTGGTCTCATGAAAACAAATACTTTCTAAGTAAGCACTCACTATTAGTTCCTCATATGGTCTTTTAAAGATAAACTACAGACTCTATGAGAAAGCACTCAATGAAAATTCACCTTATGGTATCGTAAAGGTATACTATAGACACTCTGATGTTGAACTCATCCTTAGTCCCTCATATGGTCTTAAAACATGAAAAGTATAACAGTCACTCTAGGGAAGCCCTCAACATCAGTTCCCCCTATAGTCTAACTACACTAGGTTCTCACAGCCCTATGTAATAAAATCACACAAAAATGATATCTAGTAGCCAAAGTAAAATCTCTAATACTACTTGTCTAAATATCTAAAAATCATACCCCAATCATGCCATATAATAATCAACTCCATCCCAACAGCACTAGGCATGGGAAAAATAGCCTAACAAGTAGTCCTAGGCCCAACGACCAATATCAAACAAACAAGGGAAAACACATCCATAGAAAGGTAATAAACCCTATTCATAATCAAAATCCCTTTATCAAGCAAACAAATCAGAGTAGAAAAACAATATGGATAAATTTACTTTACATGCAATACCCTATAATATGGTATTGGGAACATTTTGCACATATAGTCCAAAGACAACTACAGAAAGGCACAAACCACCTACCTCAATGTTGCACAATCAATATCGTTGAACCTAACCCATTGAATCGACCTACAACGCCATAGATCTACCAAAACGTCAAAAATTCTCAACCTCCAATAACTCAATCAAGAGTATAAATCAATAGGAGAGCCTATAGTAGAAGGAAGAATTCACTGATTTGATTACAATGCAATCAATAGTGTTTGATTTAGAGAATAAACAACGAGTCAGTGGCTCATAGAAGAATCGTCACTCCCAGTCTCTCCTCGAAGAGATGAGGTTAGAAGAAGACAATTCTCGAAATGAGACACGAACCCGGTCTGACCTATAAAAAAAAAGAAAATGTACACGATGTGTTTATTAAATGTACAAATTGTGTACGTGCCTCAACCGGCCCCCAATTTAGGCATCCTCCAGGTCACCTCACATAGCCCTATATTTTTCCATTACACAGCAAGTACACGGCTACCCGTGGAAACTAGGTACACAACGTGTACTCCTAAATACACGGTGTTTACTCCTAATTACACGGTGTGTGCTCCTAATTACACGGTGTGTACTCCTAAGTACACGGTGTGTACTCCTAAAATTTCCAGATTCTCCCTTTTTTTTCAAAAATACCTGAAATCAAGATCCATACCTGAAATGAAGATCCAAGTTCTTACGAAGACCTTGTTGATCTCATGATCATCAATGAGAAAGAACATTGACCCATCATTCTTCTTGATAAAGAGGACTAGTTTACCCCATAGTGAAGCACTTGGGAATATTAACCATTTATCCAGATTTTCCTATAGTTGTTTCTTTAGCTCCTCAAGTTTCACAACATTCATTACACAATGAGTATTTGATAATGGAAACACCCATGTTATAATCTCCATTCCAAATTCAACATCTCAACTATGAGAAAGGCTAGGAAATTCATTGAGAAACACATCATCATATTCCCTCACAACGGGCATGTCTTTGAGGAGGATATTTTCCTTAGACTTAGTCATTTGATCTAGATATGCTTTCTACAAGGGAACTAATATCCATTCTTTAGATAATGGCGATGAAGAAAATTAATACTCTTTCATACACTAGTATATAATAAGAGTATGAATATCAATATGAGGAGTCATTTTTTTCTCATAGAAATCTATATTTGATCTATATAATTAAAGTCATTTCCTACTTAGAATTGAATAAAATTCCACAAAAGGGAGTATCACAATGTCTTCTGGGGTGATCATCCCACAAATTTTGATAAGGGAAGAGTTGTGTACTTGGGATGAAATAATTTCTCTATTTATCATTTCCACTGATTGCTTTACTTCTATGATTTTTAGTTGTTTATGAATATTTATACTAAATTTTTGGGATATGAAGAAATGCGTAGAACTATTGATGATAACCTTAACATTCACTTTTTGATTCTATTTCTAACCATTTACTTTATCCAGAATAGACATAGGGATGAGTATTTTTATAATATTAAACTTATAAATGGTAATCCAATGACATAAAAGGGATAACTTATAAATGAAATTTGTTCTTTAACTTACGAATTTCTAGGATTCAATCTATGTTATTCATAATCTATTTTCTAACACAGACACTTATGGGAATTTTTGTACCCTTAATAATGGTTAATAATGAGATCATAAATTTACCAATGAATATCCGATAGTAGTGTCAAAACAAGTGTAAAGCAAGGCATGTTGTAACGCACCAGTTCCTAATAGAGTCTATCCCAGTATGTTGTTTTCAGGTTTTACCCCTAGGTACATCTGTACAAGATCCACATCCATTTGTAGTGACTATGAATGGATGTATTTAATAGGAAACTGTTTACTATATACTTTACCAAAACTTTGAGATACTTTCTTGTGTTTAGTCATATCCCTGGGTGTTTTTCTAGAGTTTTCTAATACTAATCCCAAAAATAACTAAAGTTTCATTTGATACCAACTATGACAACACATGTCTTTATTATACATTATTTAGCTATTTATTACAAAAGATTACACATAATAAAAACTAGAATATCAAGAAGTATATTTTATTTAGGTATAAGGTACATTAATTAAAAACATAAAATAAGGAATACATCTCCACTATTGGAAACATACATAACATGCTTATATTGTTCAATCATACTAAAAACTACAATGGATAACCTATGGATATACATAAGAAAGAGGTCAGATAGAAATCCCAAAAAGGGAATAAACAAGAAATAACACGAAAAAATTATTACTTGTTATAAAAAATGAATGTAAATGAGACATAAAAGGGTGATAATCATAAAAATTAAGAATAATACATGATATATCATGATAAGAAAAAGGAAACACGAGAAAATGTTGTAATAAATTTAAACATGGAATTATAAACACAGGTCAAGGCTAAAATACAAAAAAACATGATGGAAAAAGTACCATGATATATTAGGTTCACTCCCAAATCTCTTTCAGGATTTATTATGTGATAAAAACATTACTCAATTCATTGGAGTGCTATATAATTTTGGTTGCACCCTTCACTTTAATTTCATTAACATGCATAAGTGTTCCACATAGATTGTAAAACATGGAATCCTTTATCATCAAATTTTATTCCAAATTAATGTATTTTGGAATAAATACATCAAATTCCCAAATCAAATAACAATAGGTGTATAATGGTAAACACTTGTGATAGGAAATGGGTACGATTATTCACTACACAATTGTTTGTCATGGAAAATTACAATGAAATTTTGACAGCATATCGGGGGTACATAAATGTTCATGAGAGGGATTAATGAGATTCAAAGGGGTATATCATAATTTATAAATAATAATGATATTAAGGGGGTTATGTTATAACATATAACAATATTATTAAATTTATATAAAATGAATAAGATAATTAAGATTCTTGAATAAGGAGGAGAAGGGGAGGATCTCTTGCTAAATCTCGGCATGGTAATGGGTGTGCATAAAGGTTGATGGGAGGATTATGACATTTAAAGGGGTTTCAAATAAAAGTTAGATAAAAAATGAATTAATAGGTACGTATAAAAACATACAAAAATAAGAAAAAATTGGAATTAAGAGGCCTAACATAGAATAGGTGGTTGAATAAAAATAACAATGGGAGATCCCTAACCTTGAGAGTGTGATTCCAAAAGCTAGGGAGGAGATTTTTGAGATCTTGGGTGAACCTTGGAAAGACTATAAAGAGTGTAGGGAATATTAATGAAATTATCCAAGGTTTTTTTAGTGAATATAAATGGGATATTTAGTGGGTTTATATAGTAAATGATTGGGGAATTATTTATTATTTCTCAAACTTATGTTTTGGACTCTATATAAAAAACTAATCAAATCCAAACACCTTCCTCGGGTTTTCTACATGGTTTATTATAAAGGGTATTTACTTTTTTTTTATTTTATTATTTAATGGGGAAATATTATAAAAATATTACCCTTGGTCATGTTGAAGTGAGTCATGTCCATAAAAATGTTTTTAAACCTTAAAAATATATTATATGTCTGGGAGGATTCATAAAGGCTTTATGAAATTAATAAATTAAAATTAAAATTTCATTTTTTAAAATTGGAAACATATATATATGGTTGTGGATACCATTTTTATTATTTATTACATCATATTTGGGTCATCATGATTTCATAATACTCGATGTATATTTATACCGTATTTAAATTTTACTAGAAAATTTGACTATATCCTAAAATTATGAGAAATTAACCATTGTATAATTTAGAAATTTTAGTTCAAAAAATAATATTTATTTTATCTATATAATTTTATAAATATTTGAATTTTCATTTTTTAAATAAAAAGTGACATTTATTGAGAAATGTAAGGTTTTTTGACAATAAGAGTTTTCAAATCCTTATAAGAATTACATTTGACTTCATAAAACGTTATATGATCATTTATATTTAATAAAAATCATTTAATAATAATATTTTATCCAAATATTATTTAATTAAAAAATCCATTAATTCATCCAAATAAATTCCCTAATTGAATTTGAATATTAACCAAAAATAAATTTCTATTTTATTGGATCAAAATAAAAATCATTTATAAAGTAATAATAATAAGATGAAAATATATTCATTATTATATAAAATATAAATAATCAAATTATTAGGGTCTTGATACATATCCCTTTATGACACCAACAAATTCCATAATGGTCAGGTGTGTGACGGTGAGACTTTCATGGGGTGGTTCAGCATAAATGGTTTTGGTAGTGATATTGATGAGATTAAACTTATCATATAAATGGGTTTTATCATGATTATGTTATTGAATATTAGATTGTAATTTGTCAAAGGTAAATCCTAGTGATGTAACCTCCCTTATAAGCTTCGATAAATGGGCTTTATAGAGTATGATCATATTGGTGGAGCTCATCACTTTTTTTTACTGTGTCAGTTGGATTTTTAAAGACCCTATATTTTTACGAATCATATAATAAATATTCAACGACTATATTATAAATGGTTAATATGATTAAAAATCTTTTAAATTCTATGGGATATAATAAAACCAATAATTGAATGTTTTTTCTATAACCATAATGCATAATAAGTAATTTAATTCAACCTCAATAGGAATTTTATTTATAAAAGTTTGAGTTGTTACCATTAATGCCATTAACATAATAGATCCCTAATACAATGATCAATACATCTCAGAATATGAGTTCCCCATACCTGATTGGGGATCTAAAGGATGAGGACATATAAGTATAAGGAATAGGGGATGATGCAGGCATGGTTGAACCCAATATTTTGGTCACATTCTCGTGGAAGCCATATACATGGACAATACCCATAACTAAGTGATTTATCAATCATAATAGAAACATGAATATTACGTATATCCCTCTGGTGGTCATTTAAGCCCAATAATTCTACACTAATAACCGGTGGGGATGTGCTTGTTTGAGAATCCAAAACAAAGTGGTAGGCCAACACAACCTATGAAAATTGTATCAGATTCTCCCTCAACCTATTCAAAAATACCATGACCTTCTAACCCATACATCTTAGCTCATAAGACACATGGTAAGGGAGAAAATACACCTTGTGAGACAGAGACGTCTGGAATAGAAATATGAAATTTTAAAATAGTTATAGGTAGTATCATCTAAACTCTCAATCCTAGATGCTCTCCATATTTCAAAATAACTTAGAGACACACTCATAGAGGCCCTTCAAATCACATGGTAGTTTGAAACATATGTTGTTTATTTCAGGGTTTAATAATTGGATACTATTCCATCATAATGTCACACCATCATATCATTCACAGAACATGACCAGGAATAGGTCATCCAAGGACATATTTTACCCCTTTATGTTTTTGGAAAAATTTGTAATGTCAACATTCAAAGAGATATGGTTGATAATGGATCTAGAATCAACCTCATCCTGGACTATACTCTCCAATATTTGGGATACAATGAGTTTGATGTATCTCAAACAAATCTCACCATCCATGGGTATGATAAGAGTTAGAAAATTCCAATAAAAAAAGATCTAGCATGAGGATCTGTTTAGGGATCTCACATCTAAGGATGAGTTCACGATAATCCAGAAAGAAATAAAATATAATTCATACTTGGAATACCTTTTCTTCATATCAATATATTGGTACCTCAAACATTTCATCAATGATTGAAATACCCATACAACAAAACTTTTTTTAAATTAAATATTGATTAACACCCCCTTTGAGTACTTTGAAGTCGTATAAACTCAGGTTATATTCTATAAGAGAGAAGGAAAGCAACTGATGGTGGATATTGATATGCAGTTTTCCACTCCCAGTATCTTAGGGATAAACCTTTTTAATCCCTAAATAATTACCAATAGAAAATATATTCTTCCCATAAATATGATCAGGGAAGTACACTCAGTCTCGGAAAGATATTTTGGATCACAAACTTCACTAACCCATGTCTATGTGGTGAAAATTACATCATCTGAAGTGGAATCATCAAAGGGTAGTAAAACTGATGCTCTATCATGATTATATAATTTCAATACGCCATTATAAAAAATTTAAATTTCTACCAATACATTCTCTCTAACTTGTAATGTATATATTTATTCTTCCCTTGTTGGAAACATAAAGGAAGGAAAGAATCTTCAAAATCTATTTGAAATGACTCTGGATGTTCATGATGTCAATGTTCATCCTTTTGGTCTCCCTAATCCCAAAAGAGATATAGATGCCCCATAATTATTCACCATGCCTGAAGATTCCCTCATAGACATATGGATGGAGGAAGCATAAGATAAACTTAGGAACGCCCCTCCCATATTTGAGGAAGGCGTCTCCACCACCATCAATGAGCTCAGGTAGGTGGAATAGGGAATAGAATAAGACCTTAGAACAACAATGATTAGTTCAACCATGCCTATTGAGTAATAAGAAATATATATCAAATTTATAAAGAAACAGTGATACTAGTTCACCTTGAATTGTAAAAAGATGTTTGGGTTGAACCTCCATGTAGAAACCCATCATATAGGCCTACCAGATGACCATTAAGGTTTCAAGTTGGTAGTCATTATAATACATCCCGATCATGATACCAACATAGATTCCAAATTTGAAAAATTAATGAATGAAAACTTATTTGTGAGGTACGTTACCCAAAATTGATTTCCCACATCATGCATATCAAGAAAAAGAATCGGGAGATCAAGGTATGTATCGATTCTAGGGACCTTAAATGACACAGGACAAAGGATGAATTCCTAGTACTAATCACATGACTTTTTATCAATCCACCTATTATATTCCAAGTCCCTTAATTCATTGATGGATACTTAGGATATAACTATATCAAAATGGCTCTAGGGTATGGCAAATCCATCGCCTTCATAACATTCCATGAGATATTTTACTATCAGTTCAAGCCCTTCTAATTAAAAAATGTTATAAAAATTAAAAACACACACTTCGTTGTATATTTAACCCATTATTCAGAAAAATAATGAAATTATATGTCGATAGCCTAGTGATTAAATTTTTATAGCATTGTTATCACATCACTTACCTTCAAACAATATTCCTAAAATTATAGTAGCGTAGTATAAATATAAACCCTATAAAGTGTGCATTTAGGGTAACATTATGGAAATTCCTTGAATTTTTGGTTCACCATCATGGAATTTAAGTTTATCCATAGAATACTAGTCAAATCCTGAAAATTACACCTCCTCAAAATATCATGTAATTGAGAGGGATCTAGGAGAACCTCTCTTATATCAAGCGCTTTATAGCCAACCTGGCTAGAAAATCCATTCACTTCACTAAATTAATCAAAAATGGAGTATCCGACCAATGTTATTATGATTTACAAGAATCTTTTGATAATATCAAGTAGTACTTACTGTATCCACCATTCTTAATGCCACCAGTAGAAGGAAATATATTTATCCTATATGTGGATACCATAGAATAATAACTTGGTGCTCTCCTAGAACATATAAATGATGTGGTGAATGAAAATAGGCTCTACTATCTCATTTGAATAATTATAGGTATTTAGGAATTATGTTAAGACATCGAGAAGAACTTCATCATGCTCATATTCATAGTGCCGAAGCTGATACATTACTCGCGACATCATAAAGTCCACATGGCATCTTGCATTGGTCTTCTCAAGTATATTATTAACAAACCTATGTTAATGGAGAATTTGGCCTGATGAGTTATGATCCTTAAATATTATGAAATTCAATTCATGTCACATATGGTAGTCAAAGGAAAATCATAGGTTGATTCCCCTGTGGAACATCCCTCCATAGAAATCATGTCAGTAGACACTGAACTTCTAGATAATTAATTTTTCTATACCAACAATACTCCCTGAACATGTGATACATATTTTGATAATGCCTCCCATAGTCCTTTTTTAAATAGTATAGAAAACCTGAAGCTCAAATAGTTTGGTCTAGGGATTTTTTGTTTCCCCAAACAAAGAACATTTTCCCTACTCTTTATCACAATATGAGGGATGCACTAATTGTGATATAATCAATTAGCTTCCTCAAAGCACAATGAGCCAGAACCCAGCCCAAATGGATGGATATGATACTAAATTACCTCTAAAATTAAAATCTCCCATTAGAGCAATCCAAAAGGTAACAAATTTGATGCTGAGAAGCAAACATAACACTTTGGGATATTCCAAATGAGCAGAAATCCCTCTATAAACATGGATTCAATAGAATCCTCCTTAAATGTATTATTGAAGTTTAGACTCCTACCATTCTGAAGAAATTCCATGTAGGAAAATTTTCTAGTCATTGAACATGAACCAAAATCATACATTAAAATAAAATTCTTGGTTACTATTAGAAAATGATGATGTTATACTATGAATAATTCACCAGAATATTTCATGCATGTCAAATTCATTCAAACTTTATCCATATGTCCCTAGAGTTGTTACACATTTCTATGTATTCCTGATCATTTTTTTCATGGGGAATAGATGTTGTGGGGAGATATCCCCTACCTAAAAATAGGTATGTTAAGTGCATACTTACTGCTACCAACTTCTTTTCCGAATGGGATGAGTTGATTCTCATCAAGGAATTATAAAAGAAGAATATTATCAACATTTTGAAGTCTAATATTATTACCATATTGGTGTACCTAACATGATACTAATGGATAATGGAACCAATTTAGGTTCTTATGAGATAAAGAAACTATATATGGATTAAAATAGCAAGAACCACCATTCATCATGCTATCATGAAGTGTAAAATGGACAGATAGAGGCCTTCAATAAGACTCTATCAAATATATTCGAAAAAGTTGTGGACAAGGATATAAAGTCTTTATTAGACATGATCCTTAATGTTTTATTGACCTAGCATACCCCCATGTACAGTTCCATTCTAGTAGTCCCATTTTCATTAGTTTATATGATAGAGGAAGTTTTTACCATCGAATTATAGTTACCCACAATTTCAATATATATCTATTAAAACTCTCAAATGATGAACAATCATAAAATATGTTGGATGATTTGGAATTAATCAATGAGAAAAGGTTGTGTACATTACACAATCTCAAAGTTTATTATAATCAGATTGTGAAAGACCTCAATAAAAAGGTTTTTCTTCACTCATTCCTTTAGGGAGAACTAGTATTAGTTTTCATTACTCCGATGATACTAGTAAAGAATCCTCAAAAAATTCAACCCATATGGGAAGGTAATTACATCATATATAAGTCATATTATAATGGAGCTTAGTCAATGGCCATGATAGATGGGGAATAGGTTATCCCCCCCACCACCAGCAATAATATGATTCCCAAGAAATAAATTTCATCACTTCCACTATGAGAAAAAGTCTGGATAACAATAATTTAATCTTTATGGAATCCTATATCCTTACCGTATGATGCTAAACTACATGGAATACATCCTCATCATATGATGTTAAAATTTACTAAATTCATCTTAATAACATTATGTTAAAACTGTATATAATATTTCCCAGTTACATTACATAAACCTATTTGACATAGGGTGGTCTAGTGATGCCAATTTTTTCTTCTTACTTATGAACCAGATCTGTGAAAATAAAAATAAAAAATCCCCCCTCCTAGCATATGGTGAAAATTAGTGTAGGGAATTTTCCATTCAAGAACTATATGTGGATTGACTCCTATTATCATAAGGATATATAGTGACACCCAAATTTCAATTCTTGATCCCATCCACAACATATATAAAAGTTTACCCTCCATGCATATGTAGGTAAATTTATCAATAACTATGTCTGGGTTATTATTTTAGGATACATAATGATGCCTAGATCTCCAATCATGGGTCCAGACACAATGTAAATCGAAAATACCCCCTTGAAATGTATGGGTTAGACCTATACAAGTAATTTTACTTTTAAAACTATGTGTGTGTTGATTCATATCCTGATATAATATGTCATAACACTCAGATCTCAAATCTTGGGTCCAATCACACTATAAAAAAAAAGAAAGAAATTCCCCCTCACTATATATGGGTCCGGATTGTGCGTGGAGTTTTCTCATTGAAAACTATTTGTGGCTTGAATCTTATCCTAGTAAGATATGTTGTGATTCCCAACACTCAAATTTCGAGACCATCCACAATATATATATATATATATATATATCTTTTCCCCTCCATTCATGTAGGATAGTCTTGTGTATTGAGTTTTCTCTAGAAGAACTATGTGTGGCAGGATTCCTACACCCTAGGATATGTGGTGATTCACAAATCCTAAATCTGGATTTTATCTATAATATAAAATGGAAAATGACCCCTCCCAGCATATAGTTCGTACCAATATAGGTAACCACCCACACAAGAAGGACATGTGGCATGATTCTTATTATCACTTGATACGTAGTGATGCCTGGATATACTATTTTAGGACCACCCAAATATTCTTATCTCCCAGAACTATATTCCTAGATGAGAATAAGATTATCATTTGGGATTCCCACTCAAACCAATGTGTATATTTCCCTACTTATTCCCTATGACACACCCTCATATGGTTCAACTAACATCCTATTGTCTCGTGTTTCCCATGTTGAGTATGAACCATGTGGTCTTATCAGAAATGGAAAGTCTCTATGACCGGTGTGATTAAGGTTTTTCCATTTTAATACTGGGAACCAAATTATTTCCACATGATGTTAAACTACATGGAAAATTTCCTAGTCGCAAGTTCTTAAACTGTATAACATGAGATCTTCAGGTTGAACAAATCATTTTTCTTATGACTGTGTACTCAATGATCACATGTTTCATCCATTTTCCCTAAATATGTGTTTAATATAGGTTAGTGTGACATTTAGGGTACTCAAACCCTTATTTAATTTTACATTCTCTATAAACCAACTAAATATCTTTGATATCTTAGTTAATAACAACATGTTACTTTAGTTTTTATATTTCATTTAGAACCCAACAACCTTGAGTTATTCCTCTTTGTTATTCTATATAGTATCCTGATAATAGGGAATGGTTGATCCCAAACGACACCACTAGGATTAATTGGTGAATAACAAAACACCAAATAAATTGTGCCTAGGTGATATTTTGGTACCATTGGTAACCCCAATTAAATTGAGGTATTATTTACCTGATTTCATGGAATATGGGAATCTTCCATTATTAATGGTTCACATGTATCCACTGGTCCTCATCTCTTATTGAATCAAGTATTCTTGTGTTATGATTTATAGTTCCCATAACCCAACTATTAAATATGATTTAGATACACTCAATGTTACTCAAATTTTAATCATAATCATTATCAAATAAATATTATAACACTGCATTCTTATTCCTTTCATTTTGAGGTATGCACTACCTATAAAGACCTAATTACCCTATGTTAGTAATTCTTCTCCACAACCCCATATTGTCTATCCAATAGAGACCTAAAACTACTCAGAGTGGGAAATAATATCTATAAATCTATATTATGGATGAGTGTTTCAGCATTATACAATATAAGACATGGAAATTCCCTTTCCATGTATGTGAGATCAATCCACATAAAGGATCCACTAGACTATTACAATGTCAGAGTTCACAAAGGTATGATAAAAAATTATCCCCTTTGCATATGAAATTTTTGAGGGGAGTCTTCATATGAACTGTGTATGGTGTGATTTTCTTCCCATCGAGACACATAGAAATTCTTAATTCTTCCTCTCTTGGTCTATCCATAAATTCAAGAAGATGTAGATCTGAAGGATCCTGGAACACCCTGAGAGAGAAGGGGTGAATCAGGGAGTAAAATTTTTATTTTTAAATTTGTGGATCTTGTTCCCATGTTGGTAGGAACCAATTAAAACTTTCAAACAAATGAAATTAGGGACAAAACACAACACTTTTACTTGGTTCGCCAAAAAGAGCTATGTTCAAGGAGCATATGCCTATAGTGTGTCGATCGTTCCTAAATCCACTAATCTTTACTAGTTTTAGGATTACATGATTTGGTCACAGTCACTATGTGCTTGGAACATTGCCTATACAATGGTCCAGGGATAGCACACCGTATCCCTGAGATCACTTCCCTCGACTCCCCTTAGCTCACTTCCTTGAGAGATTTCAAACTCAGTTTATCAACTTAAAGGTCACTTCAGTAGATTTGTATTGATGTATTTATCTCTATTCAACATGATATACTACTTGAATCGATGTCCTGAATTGATGCACTTGAAATCACTGAACAATTGAACCAGATATTCAAAACATGTATTTAGCCAACACTGACAACTACATGAAACACCTACCCTGTGCACGCAAGATCTTACTTTTGCGCGCAATATTTTCTTTTCACATGGAAAATATTTCACTCAATAACACCCTTTACATGAAACTTTTAACTTTTTCATGCAACGTTGACTTTTTCATGCAAACTTAACTTTTCCAAGAAACTTTAACTTTTCTACACAACTCCCTTTTCACAAAACTTTTACACGCATCATATTTTGGTTCTTCTCTAAGTTTTAAGTTGTGCCAAATGAGTGGGGTCACATCTTATTTAAAGGAATCACCAACCACGAGTGCAAAACCCATTGTTTCATACAACACCTCTTGTTTTTTATGCAATGCTTTTTGCGCAAGAACCGTTTTCTGTGCACTACTCCAGATTTTTTGCGCATCTCATGCCTTTGCCATTTTTCAACGTTCTGATCCTGAAACACCTTTTGTGCAAAAAATCCACCATTATTTTACTATTCCATGAAAACCCAATTTATCACACAGTCTATTTTTTCGTGCACCACTCCAATATTTTGTGCACCTTGCTTTTCCAAGAACACATCTCTCCATTTTCCGATTCTCAGTCCCAAAAATTTGGAAAACACTGGAAATGAAACCACCTTCAGTACTGTTGTCTGCTTGAACTGTATGATTGATTTCCAGGAAAACATTCTAGACTTACAATGAGGATTGACAACAAGAACAAACCATACTCTATTTAATACATAGAATGGTTGTGGTTCCAACTAGATCGGTCACATCCCACCTATGTGTGTGGACCTTTGGAGTGATATTTCACTTTATTGAAGGATATACATTAATATAGTTCTTAATTCTCATTTCCTACATGTGATATGAATCCATGAAGATAAATCCTCCAAATAATTTTCATGGCATGATAAAAATGTTCCCTCCCAGCGTGTGAGTTCAATCCCTATGGGGAACCATATGACAAAGCATACTTTTTCATGATTCCTACCCATAAAAAATGAATAGGTAATACCATCCATAGAAATTGAATATTCCTATAATATTGGGACTACCTTGTTGTAAATTAATATATTTATGGATGGAAAATTCAAACTAACTCATTTTTCCTATGTATGAATCAGATATGTGTATGAATGTTTCTTGTATGAGTAAGATTTTTCCAAAAAGGTCCTCAATACATGGATACCCACCTAAAATCCTATGCAAGGATAATAATTCCTCCCTCATTCAAATGATCAGGGCCAATTCAGTGTGTCTCTTGGATTGAATTATTAAATTTTATGTCAGTTTCCACATCTTTACTGCATAACATTAAACTATAAGGAAGAAATCTAGGTCACATCATGTTAAACTATAGAACAACCATGTCCTTGTTAGTTGATGTTAAACCGCACAAAAGGAACATTTATACTATGAAATGTTAATATATATATATATATATATATATATATATCATTTCCCATATACACTCCTTGTCAAAGGACCACAAGGGCCTGACCTTGGCAAATTAATTTTTTGGGAGCCTCCATAATTTGTCTAAGTACCTCAATCCATAAAACACACTTCATGTCATAAGTGTCTTAGGTTTCCAAAAACCATTATTTTCCCTTTGAGGGGAGTGGGGGATATTTTTGAAAATACATGTAATCCTTGTGGTCTCATGCATTAGGGTAATTAACCAGTCAACTAGTGATGTCTCCTCCTTTTGGAAAAGGACATCCAATCCATGTGATCCCCAAAAACACTAGAGTAGAACTAATAAATTTGGAGTGATTCATTATCATCCTCTACATTTCTATATCATACCATTACTCGTGATCCAAGAAACTTGATTCATGATTTGAAACATTATCATCTCCCTCTAGGGAAGCAGTTGGAGTACTCCTGACCTTGTTAATCTAAATTAGCCTATTTCGTAACATGTACATGACATTATGTCTATGTGTATTGAAAAATTAAACTGAATTCAATTTTTTCAATGTTGTAAAACCTTAAACTTTATCATTTTATGGTCCAAATCGCAAGACGTTAAACTTCTAGTAAAATATGCATAAATATTGTCAAGTTGAAAACCCTCAAATTGAGGTTTGAGTAAAATTCAAGTGTCTTGTCACTAAAAATCATCACCCCTAATGTTTTGGAAAATTTTGGAGCGTAAAAAAAAGGGGGGGAAAATAGGGACTATATTGAATCCCTAACAAAGTCGATCAATGCTTACCAGACCCCTTGGCCCAAAAAATGTTAGATCGGTGATTTATCACATCCTCTTTCCATTAAAACATGTTCAGTACATGGTAACATAAATTTTATAGTGATCAAAACCTTCTTGAGTAATATATTTTCTATAAACCACCTTCATGTCTTTGAAGTCTGACCAGATACCCACAAAATTGTTGAGTTGATATACTTCTCCTAGAACCCCCTATCATTGAGATATTTCTCTTGGTTCTTCCTAATAGTGTATGGGTAATAGGGACTGACTGATCTGAAGGGACCCCAATATGATTATCTGGTGAATAATTCAATGGCATGGATATTTCACCTAGTGGATATTTTGGACCCATAGAAAAGGCCCCCTTAAATCCATGAGATATTTTCCTAGCTACATGTGGTATTAGTTTCAACCATTATTAATGGTTGACTTGTATCCTTTAGCCACCATTTTTAGTTGGATCAGATATTCCTAGAACATGATTTTCAATCCCTATAATTATACTATTCATATGTATTCAACATCCTTGATGTTACACTACCATGTATCGTACCCATTCTAAAATTAAGAATGGGGTATTGCATTCTAGATCCTTTTAGTGGCCCTTATAGTATGACTCAAAAACACATGATATATGGACTGATCTTCCCAACCATAAAATAAACTTCTGTAAGGTTCCATAACCCCTATTGGGTAGATCGTTTCCCTCTATCTAACTTCAACATAAAAACATTTTAATCTTCATAAATTTTCTATGTTACTTGGAAAAGAGTAGGGACCCCTCTACTTGATTGTGCATGTAAACCCTATGGGATCATTCATAAGGGAAATTTACCTGTTAAATAGTGTAATATTATCCTTATAGTAAAGGACCTACAATTATCATGATCCCTGGTAACATCAAAGTGAAACTTAAAATCATATATTTTTTGAGATCATCCTCAGCATTGCTTCCCCATCAAATCACCTTCAGTTCAAAAAAATTGGTTATTAATTAAGAAAACCATAGTCCAATGATTCAAATAGACTCAAAATATATAGAATTTTACCATTTACCAATAACCATTAAAATGATGATACCAATTGTCACAATCCATCATGGATATCCATCATTAAATTTTTCTGAAAGAATGTAGTGTGTCAGAACCCTTTCAGAACATTCATTCTTCAGAATATCAGTTATGAATATTGGGTATAAAAAGCCTTCATGGGTACTCATTATTCAAAGTCCTATCAAGGATGTAGGGATCCTAAACCCTTCATGAATACCCATCCTTAATAACCTATAGTAGGATGTCTGATCTAGAACACCCTAAACTATATAAATAGAAGTTATGAGATATAAGATCCTAAACTATAGTAATAAAAGGTCGAAGATAGAAGATCCTAAACTATATAAAAAATTCTGAGATAGAAGACCCTAAACTAGATTATTAGATGGTCTGAGATAGAAGAACATAAAATAAATAATCATAAGGTCTGATCAAGAAAACCCTAAACTATAGAAACTGAAGATCTGGGAAAAAACACCCAAACTATAGCATACGAAGGTTTTAGATAGAAGAACCTAAACTACAAAAACTGAAGGTTCAAGCTAGAAGAATCTGAATGGAAAGAAATATATGGTAATATATAAAAGACCCTATAGAAACAAAATATTTGATATAATCATCCTAAAATTATAGTATCTCATTGGTTCATCAATACATTAAAACTATCAATTAGATGAGACACAATGATCTCTAGGTTTAAAACCACAAAGGGAACCCTTTGAAAAAGTCAAGTGTCTGCTTGCTGGATATACACTTTCTGTGATTCAGGAAACATTGAGAACTTATGAAATAGAATAGGTACAAAATGTGTCTGGATGAAAACCCATAAATGGAATCCTGATCAAATTCTAAGTCCATGACTACTAAGATACCCCCATATGAAACTTATGAAAAATTGTGGAAAACATATAATAAAAGATACAAAATATTGTCATGATCATTTTCTATCTATATAAAAAATCAAGTTACGGTTTCCAAGAATATAAACTTGGGAAAAATTCAAATAACTTTTCCTCTAGGATATATTCAACCAAATTATCATTTTTAACTATGTGAACCTGGGATGACTGGAGCAGATACATCAATAAGGGTTCTTATGTCAAAAATCATCCATGGTAAACTCTAAAGAGAGTCCTATTTTGATTCAAGCATTCAAATTCATAGGTTTTGGGTTTACCTAGTTTTATAGAATGGGTTAATGTTTTTAATGATCTATACAATACCGATCCAACAAAATTCCATGCACATGATAAATGAATGAAAACATGATAGCAGCATGAAAGGTTCAAAAAGTATTTTTCATTGATAATTTAAAAAGGAAAGAAGAATATATAAATTTATGGGTTTCTATCATGGTTTCACAAAGAGAAAATAACATATATGTTCATGAATATATCATAACAAAATATGGATGAATGAGCTTTCTAAATCATCCAGAGTTTAGTGAGATTAATTGATTTAGCACTTAAGTCTAGTTCAATATATTTATTCTTTCATCTCTAAAGAATGGAGAGTTATAATAAAATAGGATAAATATTAACCTCTATTCTGAGTGATATATAATAAGGATGATGAAATCAAAATATGATACCTTGTGTGAGATATAATCTATTTATGTTCTAGTATCTATGCAGTCCAGTCATCCACATAATCATGCAACTGAGTGACTTTGTAATGTCTCTATCCAATCACCTCAAGATATTCCCTTATTTATTGGACTAGAAAAGTCATGTCAACAAATATTCACAATTCTCTCTCATTATTGTCCAATTTTATCCAAGCCAAGTTAATTTTTATCATGATATCATGTAACTGTTGATAGTCAAATCCACTAGCTAAAAAATCATGAAAGAGATGTTGAATCCATTCATTTTGGTTATGAATCTTCTCCATGTGAGTATCAATATTCATTACATGGATTTTCCTCCAAAATAGCATTTATTGTATCGGGATATTAGATACTACTTGACGGATCATAATGGAATGAATAGTGATTGATGTGATATATCCAAGTACCAAGTTCATTGAATTAAAGATAATCCAAGCTGATGAGGAAGTAAGAGAAGATTCCTCATGTGGTCTCCCCCCAATTGGTGCATATTCTATCACTCATATCAAAGGTATATCTTCCTCATCGAATCCTAGCTTACTAATGGGAGACCTATCCCTAGAGAGATATTGCTTCCTTTAGGCCACGCCGAAGTCCAAAATCAGCTCTATTGTTTCCATGGGAATGAATCTTGGGAAATAACAATGATTTTATACTTTAAAACTAATTTATTCAGTATACTAACCAGGTAAGCTTCCACCTAATATTGTGAATAGTACTAAGATAGGAAAATAGGGGCATAAATAGGTGGAGGACTGATTTGTTAATTTGTATCGTCACATACTAGTATAATACTGGATTGGAAAATGATTCCTGGGTGATGGTCTCCCCACATGTTGGCCAAGGGTATAAGAGAAGACCTTTTATTACATAAAAAATTTTAAGTAAACTAGTAGGAAGTATGTGTATTGTAGATGACTATCTCTTCTACATGAGGTGTGAGAACCCCATCCTGGAGAGGGCCTTTATATGATATCTTGGAATGGGAACCATTTCTGATATCAATAATCATCCTGGTGGGTTTTGGGTATGGCATGAAGTTGAAATTATTATTCTAGATCAACATATATGACACCTCATCAGTACCTAATGAAATCACATCAACCCAGGAGGCATTTGTAATCCTGGGGTGGAATAGAGAATAAGGAAATTCAATAGAGTTCTAATACTTGAAATATTGAAACTTCTCTCATATCCAGTCAAATTAAGATTGAAAATGGTCCTTGATCTGGTAGGTAATATTACCCTATTTAACATTGAAAGTAAGTTGATAAATCTAACCAAGGGTTGGGATTGCTAGATTATTCGGTTTATCCTTCTTCTAGTTGTACAACAATTACCAATGTACAACCCCAAATTTATATCCATGAATCCCCACTAGTTAAGATCCATACATTTAAAAATATGGCCAAATATCCCACCAATAGACGACATGGGGATACCTATGATCCCACCTGATATCCCCATGAATCAAATTCTCTTGAAACTAAAAAGGATCAATAAGATCATGCATTGTCTTGCACTTTTGAAGAAGGGAATTATTGAGGGTGTATGGTAGTTTGATGAGTCTCTCTATGATAAAGGAATTTGTTGATTCAATCCTTGAAATAAATGTTCAGTCATTGGTTTAACTCCCTCATTAACTTATCCTTCATGATATTGATCATATCCCATGCCCAGGAAAGAATTTGTTCTGGTTCATCCCAAACATCTGTAGAAAGAAGAAACTAATCATACATCTCCCCAAGAGGAGGTACCCCCCTGCTGATAAATATCCCATAGGTTAATCCATACCTCACCATGGTTTAGATGAAAAGAGTTGGTTCTAGGACACCAGCGGCTAATCATGTCTTCGAAAATTTCTAGTTTATGGAACATGATGAACTGATAAATCCATGTCACTTCATAAAGATGGATAGAACATAATTGATTGATAATGATGTGCAACTCTGCCGAACCTAGAATGGTCATACCCATTCATTATAAATTTTACCACTAGGGCACAAATACCAATTTGAACCCCAACCATATTTTGGGTTTTCAATAGAGGATATGAGAATTCTTGAGAAAATATAAGCAATCGGTTGATGAGAGTGATCATGATCATTTGAAACCAAAGGGGAGTTATCCATGGTATATGATGTCACCTATAATGATGCTAATGTCAAATGAATACCCTCATAAATTTTCATTTGAATATAGTCAATAGAGGATGACTGCTATTGGGATATAATATTGTAGTTTTGTGATGGAATTACAGTATCATATAGAATGAAAAATCCATATAAAGGTAGTATGTGTGATAGATGATTGTTTTTAATATTATTTACGAGAATTACCTTTAAAATATCATTGTTTGAAAAGAACCAATACTATGAGACAACATTATAGTTCTTGAAAATCATAGCTCTCTGATCGGCAACATTATGAGACTAATGCGAGCTGGAATCCATTTGTATAGAGCAAGAATCGTATGTCATATGGGTAAAGATCATTTCCAAAATGAATAAAAGAGACTTCATATCATGGGAAGACTCATTAAAACCATGTGATTTATATAAGAGTTTGTGATATCATGACCTGTAATAGGTTTCACAAATTTTATAATCCATATAACATCATGCGATCACATAATCAATTTTAAGACTTTCCATCACATGACCATAAGAAGGTCACGTGAACTAGGAAATCACACAGCTCCAATAGATCATGTGAGGCATTAAAAGTGAGATTATATCCAAGGATGTGTGTATTAGTTTAAGTGACTTTACAATGATCAGTTAGAAGGTATGTTTCATAAGTCATTAGGACAAGGTGATTATATAGAGAGATCACATGATGAGTTCTCATGATCAGGTCTCATGATTTGTTCTCATGGTAAGTTCATGTGAAGCAGTCTTGAAAATTAGTTATGAGTGATGAAATCATAAGATATATGGATGTATAAATTACCAATGAAATGAATGGATCCTCTCTATAATATTTATAGGTCACCCCGTGGAAGACCAAGAGTCACTCGATATATCAAATATTAACTGGTATATTAGTAGGTGGAAGTCCAAGGGATGCATGTGGGTCTTTACTTCCTTATAAATGAGTCCTTATCCCCTAGAAATTCACTTTTGAGGAGTGAATTTGTTTATTCCCTCCAAATGGAAATCATAAAAATAGGTATGAATAAATACCCATATCATAGGCATTATCTACCCACAAAGGAAATTAAGTAAGAAACATGGTCACATAGAGATTATGTGGATGGGTCACATGGGTAGTGTGAACCATAATAAGGCTCATGATCACATGACTCTAAGAACATCATGTTAGAGGATCATTCTCTTTTCATGATTGGTTGATGATCAAATGAATACCCTTAGATGGGACCCTTTAATCATTTGAGCCTCCACCAGACATCCCATTTGATTTGCTGAAGTCCCTCAGATGAGTCCTTTTTATTAGGTTACATGACAACTAAAACTATCTTGATAATATCCCATGATATTCACAAAATAAAATCCATAAATTGAGGAATCTACATGAAAAAAAGTAGTTATATTTATTTTCACATGGAATTATTATGTGTTTATATAGTTTAGTTATAGATAATTTCAAGACCCTAGAGACATGTCATCTTAGTCACATGAAAATATTTTAGCATGTCATATTCATTATGAGGAGGACTTTGAGCATGCATGTTTGATCATGACACACAAAAATGGAAAATTTATTGGTGAATATTTTATGTATTATAAGTAATAAAACTAAAAAAGGTGAAGATTCATGTGAAATGAGTTATTATATTTTTCATGCAAAGAGGTTGTGCACTCTATGTGATCCATTTATAATCACATGGATCCTTTTAGGAGAGTCTACCTTGAACTTTCTGAGAATCCTCGACATGCCATCTTGATCTCATGAGGGAACCCTTAAATGTCATCCCGATCTTATGAATTCCTTGTAACATATCAATTTGATCAGGAGGAATCCCTTTGAAAATCCAAAGGTTCAATAAATATGAAAATGATAGCATGATTATTTAGTAAATGTTCATCACATGATAGAAGTGCAACTTCATTGATGACCCAAGACTAGACCACATAAAGCTTGTGATGTGATGCTCCCTCCACTCACGCGAGACACTATATGAGAATTAAGTATCATGAAAATCCTTGTAGATATGAGATGGTGATGGATAAAAATCCTCTCTCAACATATAGAAAAATACATATAGTGGATGATGACGGTGAGATCAATATTTACGGAGCCAAGAACCATGCCATTAAGAGTCTTCCACCTAGTAATCCTAGTTCCTAACTTAAGGGGTGGTTATAAGGTTCATGAGCTCTATATGATCAATTTAATGGTCACATGAATGATCCATGATGTTTCATCTTGAACATGCCAAGGGTCTTAGATGTGTTGACCTAATCACATATTGCCCTTGTAGGTAGGATCCTAAATAACATTGAGGTATTTACATGATAATGGGATAAAAAATACAGAATCCTTATGTGGATATGTATATGTTGATTTTCATTTTAAGGGGTCATACATTTAATGTTACCTATACATTATTCACATGATGATGCCAAGAAATGTCAAAAGAATCATTTTAAAGTACCCAAACATGTTGGTAAGATCATGTGTCACCTTCAAGGCATGTCAGGAAAGTCACATGACACCCTCTGGGCATGCCAGGAAGACCATGCAACAACCTTTTACACATGTCAGTCGGTTCATATGGACATACCCAGACATTTCGGCCAGGTCATTTGAAGGAATCCAGACATGTCAGTCAGATCATGTGACAGTCCTACTATATAACAAGAATACCACATGAAACTATCTCTTATAATTTAGCTTTGGCTAGTACATTGTACATGTTGATCTGTTTCCCCATATTCCCACATTCCAAATACATACAAATTCCATTACATTAATCGGTGATTCCTTCTACAAAATTGAAATGGTGTGATGGGATTTCAGTTTCTCCTTCCATGGATTCCTCCTTGGATCTCATTTACAAGTTCAAGTATCCCTCGTAGATATAATTCATATTCTTGAAACTGATTTTTAATTCCTTCTCGAGGTGGATTTTAGTTAATTATGTTGCTTATGTCTCAATAAGGTTGAAACCATCAGTTAGGGGACATAGTAATGTTTGGAATTTTTTGGAATGTATGGATTTTGGGTAGGTTGGGATCCTATAAATTATACTTCTTTTGGAGGTAATATAATGTTTTAGGAATCATAGGAACAGAATCCAAGGAATCATGTGTTGGCCTTGAGGTAGTTGATTCTAGGGGTGTAAGTCTTTTGAGGTTTTTTACCTTAGGAATCCCTTGTTTATTGAATAGTGTAGGGATTCTAGATTGGGTCACAGTTATAATGTCTCCATGACATGGGCTGGATACATGTTTAACATATTGTGGAAATAAGGGGTAGTTAATTGTATCCCAAGGGGGGAGATCCCACACTAGGATTTAAAGGCATGTTTCCTTCGGGGGAATATTTCACTCTTTTGATTTGGTAGAGTGTATCCCCATGAGCGAATATTTCACACTTGGGGTTAGGTGATGTGAATCCCTTGGTGGGAATATTTCATACTTGGAATTTGGTGAAGTGTGTGTCCAACCAAGAGGGAAAATTTAACACTTGGATGATGGAGTGTTTCCCCCAAAGGGGGATGATTTCACACATAGATGATGAAGTGTTTCCCCCCAAGGGGGATGATTTCACACTTGTATGATAGAGTGTGTTCCCCTAAGGGGGATTATTTCACACTTTTATGATGGAGTGCATCCCCCAAGGGGGATTATTTCACACTTGGTAGATAGTTTGTGTCCCCCAAGGGATATAATTTCACACTTGGATGATGGAGTGCATCCCCCCAAGGGGGATGATTTCAGACATGGATGATGGAGTGTGTCACCCCAAGGAGTAATATTTCCCACCTGGATTTTTTTGAGATTGAACCTCATAGAGGAATTCTATGTACCCTATCATTAAATAGGGATAAAAACCCACATTTTTCAATACATCAGTTTAAATTCTTGTGATAGGAACGGTCAAAAAATTTAACAAAGTTTAGTATGGACGCTCATGTCATGGAAGTAGAATAAATGAGGTATGGCATGGGGATTATGTGTAGTATTTTACAAGATTATGAATCCATGGGGTGAGGGGATTGGTCCCACAGTAGATGTCCATGGTAGTTTCATCCCATGATGATTACACATGGGGCATCCTGTTCTCGTCACATAGGGTAAGGCTACAGTTTAGTATCATGTTCTATAGACATTTTCATGCATTTTTATGTCATATGACTAAGACATGGAGCTTAGAAGATTTAAATCATGAAAATTGGAAAGGTATGGGACTTATGCCCAAAGGGGTCCATGTCAATGAGAGATTTAGATTCATCATAAGGACTCTCTACCAAGATAGGTAAGTCATTTTCCAATATGACTTCACATATAGGGATTTTGTGTCCAATACTCCTGATCCTCTTGGAAAGAAATGGAATAAACATTATCATGGAAGAGTGTTAATAAGGATCCCCAAAGTAAAGGTATATTTTCTTAGAAGCAATAAGTAGTATGGTACCTATTCTTAAAAGAAAAAGGTATAATGAAGGCTTAAGACACACTTTAATCAAGGTGGGTGGACATAAGAGTAGATGGTATCAGCTACACAGGAACATGGGGGTGGTTGGACCAATAATAGATTGGTATGGGGACCTAGGCCCAAAACATTCACATAAGGGTGTTGGTTGAAAGGAGGCACCATAAAGAGTCTTGTAAGATGGGTTTCATAAAGATTGAGTCTTCCAAAAATTTTGGAGTTTCACAAATCCAACGGGTCTCACATAGATTAGGGGTCTCATGAAAGAGTATGTTTCTTGAAATAGGGTGACCTTGACTTAGAGTAAAGTCTTGGTTCCCTTGGGTATGGTTCTATAAAGGATAGTAATCTCACAAAACCCAAAGACCATCAATGGGATATCTTATAATGTGTATGCCATGGACCTTCATTAATTGAATCCCCACCATGGGTTGAGGTTTTCAAAAACACATGGGTGGTACTTTCATGAAATATGGAAAAATTTAGAGTCCCATATCTTCTTCTGTTTTACAAAGATTTTGAGTAGCATGAGTTTAGATATTTTTGTGGAAGATAAAAGGTTGTTTCCCCTATAAAGTTAGATATAGGGGGTATTTATAGGCCTAGTGGAGGAAAGGGAATTAGTTTCATAAAAATGGGTGATTTGGCATAATTTTATGGGATTTGTGAATATATGAGGCTCTATGAACAAGAGTTACTATACGCAAAGTTTACCATCAAATATTTATGTGGGAGGCGACTTTCATGAAACGGAGCTCTATGAACAAAACTTTTTCTATATTTAGGTTTTCATCAAATATCTTTATGGTCAAGAACATCTCCTATCTTGTTTCCATTCGAAAAGGTCAGTACCTTTGAAAATCCAGTTTCTTAAGTGTATTTTTGGTCCATTTGGCCCAAATTTTCTTCAAAACAGTCATTCCTTACTCGACATATCCTTTGACATGTGTATCATATAGTTAAAAAATTTCCCCACTCACAATTAGATCTGATGTTGGAAAGGAGGGTCCGGTTTAGTGGGAAATATTTTGAAAATTAGAGATTGGAAAAACCCACTTGTGAAACTCAGTCTGACCATACACCTATAAATAGGGTTGGGGATTCCTAATTGAACCAAAAAAATTTTGTGAAAGATATGATTGTGCTATATTTTTTGTAAAAATAAATACCTTCATGATAGTTTTTTATCTCAATCCCCACCACATGAAAACTTATATCTTCTATGAATAACAATTTAGTCAAAAGTCATCCATGAACTTGAAACTTTTGTGAAACTGGATTTTGTAAATATACCTTTGTTAGCTTGTAACAATGTACATTGAGTGTAAAAATTCTACTTCATATCCTTGAGAGGAGATGTTTGGGAACCTTGTGATTTGAGAGAGCATCCTGAGCATGTCGTATTACGACACGCTTGCCACTTTTATACTGGAGGTTCAAAAGGAATACTTGTTATGTAAGAGGCATTAAATTTATAGTTTTGGGATAAGGGAAGATGTTTTCATCCCTATATTCAATCAAGATGAGACCAAATACTAGTTTAAGAGAACAAATGGATTGTACGAGCAGAATAAGGCCATTAGAGTCCACATCTTGAAGGAATGCACATCTCTCACTACGCACACCCTATAGATCCACATGAACAATTTCAATATGGAGGTGTTGGAGGTGGAGTCATCTCCCACTAAGTATGAGATGATACTCAAGGTAAGATTCAATAACCCTTTTATGTGGTGTATTTAAGGATAGAACCTACTTCGGGTTGGAAATTTCATGGATTAATATACCAGGGTGTACTAGGAATACTAGTTTTATCAGGAGTTTGAGGCCAAGATAAAGTGGTTTGGGCTTTATGAGGATGCATGGTCCTCACAATTACACTTATATCTCCACCTAGAAATCATGCTGGAGTAGTTTATTAGGTGATCACTAGGGACCAATACATTCCATCTGCACTATGGGGAGGTCGGAATCTGCTTGTGGGATGCCTACTAGATTATTGAAATCCTTATCCAAGGATCTATAAACGATGAGTTTCTCTCCACTTATAATTATTGGAAATACAAATAGAATCTTTCATCCCTATAAAGGGTGTAGTTATTCTTGGTGAAGGGGAAAAATTAACACAAAATGGGGATGAAAGACATCATGTTCAAGAAGTGGTTCCCTTATTTCTGAAAGAATATGTGAGTAGGCTATAGAAGAGGCCACATCAATGCCCTGGGGGTTCCATCGAGGCTATGATCACTCTTATTGGAGTATTACAGAGGTAATCCAGTAGTATTTATGATTCTATAGTGTGAATACTAAGGTATTTTTGGTTATATAGTAATGTATTATCATTGTGTTGATCTATGGGTGGATTCTCCTAGTGTGAGATGCACACATGGGGATACGGCCGACCACCATCATCATGACAGTAGTATTGGTGAAGGGAAAAAACATCAACCTTGATTTCCTAGTATTAGTGAAGCTATACAAGGTGATCTAACATATAAACTATGGTAATACTTCTCTCAATGTATCTGTAACCTTCCACTTTCTATATGGTTGGGTCACTTCACATATGGGGGGATATAAATATCTGAACCCCAAATCTCATCCCAACACAAAATTTTGTCCATCAATTATAAAAATTGTGGGGAGTAAGCCTCTCAACCTAGGCTTATTTTACATGTTGGTGAGGATTGGGTTAGTAGACTAGTCCACTCTCCACCTATTCCCCCTTCTCATGGGGATAATGACCAATGATGGCATGGAGACTATTAAGCTGGGATTGTACAACTTGGACATTTGAGGAGGAGTGTTGTTGGAGAGGGTCAATTTGAATGTAATATATAAGTCATACACCTCACATCAATTCTCTTGTTAGTTATGATTCCTCCAAAGGATGACATTGAGTGTGAACATGGGGTTTGTAATGAAGACTAAACCTTGATCCTTTGACAGATATGGCACATGTTCACGCACGAATATGGGATGGGAAAAATAAACTTTCAATTGCAATTGATTTTTATGGGATCACCCATGATTATACACTAAGTTGGGAGAGCACATATCCATAGAAAATGATGAGTTGGTGACCACTCGTGTCAATGAAGGAGGGGTCCCACAACCACATGGTTGAGGGAGAGCAATGATTAAGTAATTCCACAAATCCATGAATGGTCTAGTTGGGGGATCAGTGATTAGAGAGTTAGATGATCATATGAATGTGGGACCTGTAAGGAGGGGAGAATCCATATGATCTATGCTCCTGGGTTGACAACCATAGGTGGAAGGTAGACCCTCTAGCATAGTCTTGAGATTGCATGTACAAGATCCATGGAAGTGACTGCACTACCCAAAAGTTTCTTTTGAAACATTATTTCCCAAGTACTGGGAGAGTTGGGGAATATATAAGAAGATAGAATCTAATCAAGGGGTATGTTAGTGTCTTTATTATTAGAGGATATTCCTCAATAGGTTGGTACTTGAGAGGGATTAATTCCATGTTTCTTGTGATGATGTGATTCAATACATTGTGGACTTGGAGGACCAACTGGGTGAAGGTGTTGATAGGTATAACAACTTATCCAGATCTCTCAGAATGTGAGCCAGCTATGAACATGACTCTTTAAGAGGTGTTGAAGGAGGACTCCTAGCAAAGTGATTCCTATAAGGACTCTCCTATAGATTTAGGTCCTGCTTTTGATCATGTAAATCCTATGATCTTTTGTGCCTTGTATATAACTCTTTTTTTAGAATTTCATCAAAACTCATTTTTAACTTGAGAAAAAAACAATGAGAAATAGGGGGAGGTTCGTGATGGATATCTAATAGAGTGTTAGGGATACATGGCCCTTGAGGGTTGGGTATGGGTACTCTCCCTCATTTTACAAATATAGGTATCCAATCGTCATCTGAAGTGGCACCTATAATTGAAGTGAAACTGCTGGGGGAATTCCCTCACTAGGGGGACTTCTTGTAAGTATATCTGATATACTCACCAGGTTGTACTATTCATATAATAACTTTCTCTTTTCCTTAATTCATTTTATGTTTTATCTCTCTTAATCAAAGATCGAATAACCCTATGTTTCAAATGGTAGTTCAAGCTATAGTTATAATTCATTCAACTATGATGAAGCTTGATCCTGGTGTTGTAGTGGTGGATGAGGATATTACATTGAAAAAGGATGTTGAAGAGGCTGTATTTGATAAGTCTATGATATAATTTCCCTATGAGGTGATTTCTGGATCAGATGCCATGATGGAGGAGGCAAGAATCATGACAAAAACTGAGTAAAGCAGGGAGGCTATGGTGGTTGTACCTATTCCAGATGATCCATCGGCAGAAACTACTATATATGAGGCATCAGTAGAGGTGTTTGATATTGTCCCACAAATTCAAGTGGTCAATGAGTTCGTGATAGTTGGGCCTACCTCAGAGGTTCCTCAATAGGTTACTAAGGTTACTTCTACATACGAGGGTTTATCAAGGATGTGTTTCCCTTGGACCTGGGGTTTAGCTCACCTGAGGACATGCTTGATAATGACCCAGCCACTGATTTTTAGGTAGTTTTTCCTCTATATTAGAGTGTTCCTTTTGAGTAATCTGAGTATTTTACCTAGAAGTTTTATAATAAGGAAAAATTTCTTTGATGCAAGGTGTGGATAATTTTTCATAATTTCATCACCCACACCCCACTAGTTGATCTGCCAAACTAGGTGGGGTCTCCTCACCATTGGATAGTCATCCTAGATATTAGAAATGTTGATTATAGAGGCCTATATAAACTATATAAGGTCTATATCATCAAGTGATTTCATGTTGAGTGATAGTATTTATATGTTTTCTGGAACAAGAAGAAGATTGAGGGCACTCATTCCCTCTAGGTGGCTGAATAAGAGATTGATAAACTTCAAAATGTTGGTGTTAGATCATACAACAATCATTAATCCTTGAGTAGAGATCATCGTCTAACTAAGTTCTCGTTTGGTGGTGGGTGAGGAAAATTAAGTGGAGTTATCTTTTTTTGTGGCTGAGTACCAATCCAAGCGAGATCGGGTGTGAATTAGGGCTATAGTGGTTTTTCTTTTCATGGAGAAAGAGGTGGTCAATCTAGTGGATCAGTAGTAGACTATGGAGGATAATCAATAGAGGCTAGGTGATATTGAGATATTAATCATCACTTTAAAGACATAGGTAATTTACCTTATCCTATAATGAATGATAGGATTCAATTTTTGGATGACCCGTACAAACTTTGGGTAGATAAATTGAAATTACTTGTGTTCTTTAAAATGTTTTCCTTTTTATATATCAATGTTCATATTAATAAGGAAGCCAATAATTAATCCATAATACCATGTGAGTCATTATTAATGTGGTAAACAAGGGAAAAATAGAATATTTCTCGTTTATATGATTGTACCAGACAAGGGTCAGACACTCGGGGTCTAAATTTGTTCATTAAATACCGAGAGTGTCCTAACTGAGAAAGTTCTGGCTAGATTGTGAGACACTCTATACATAAAACTTTCTTTCTCAATGTGTTCTAGTTCATGAATGGGGTAATTCCAAGGGTGTTTAATTCTACCCAAACAAAGGATGGTGAGGAGCGTGAATCTATGCACCAAAGAATTATAACACAAAGGGGGTTGCATAACAATAGAGGATAATTTTTTACCATGTTTGAAACACAAAATCCATTATTGATTTATCAAGGAAGGGGATAAAAAAATGAGGGTCAACGCTGATCATTTTTGAAACATGGGACCATTTTAAAATTTCATAAAAAAGTATTTTACGGAATTTTCCCATGATGTTACATGACCCATTGCAGCAAGGAATCATGCTATCAAGGAGGGCTCATTCGAACATGAAATGTTTATGGGGATCCAATTAAAATGATATGTAGAGAATGTGGATGAGGTGATGAAATGTTTGAATTGAATTCAATAGCCTAACAATTACAACCCCATGGATTTTTAGTACATTAGTTAGGAAAATCAGTCTAAACATATGTTAGTATCATCTTCTAAATGGAACATCCTATTAGATTTTTAGAGATGGTTAAGGAACATGAATGACAAGTTATGTCACCAACACCATAAGGGACAAATTATTCTCAAGTGATGTCCTAAGATGATTCACAGTTTTAATGTCATGCAATGGGGATTATAGACATGCAATTTAATTCCATATGGTAGGGACAATTTATTGAATATTGTAATGCCATGTGATTTGGATGTTTGTGGAATATTTTATCCCCTTGTGACCAGGTTTTGTGAATTTATTTGAATAAAACCCACCCAACCATTGGTGTAGGGGTGTAAGAGGGTCACTCAATCGATTTACTCCCTAGATAATCTCATAAGGAAAAGGCAGCTTAAGATTAGGATATAAATTTTTCTTGAACAGATGGGTTTAGTGAGCACAACTAGGTTTTTTCTGGGGTCTATAGTGGGTCCATATTGTCTTTTTACCACTTCCTTTTTATCCCCTTATTTATGATTAAGTCATGGGTGAAACCAAATAGGATTAGTTTTATTATTTCTCATACTTTTCCTTTGGGGTTTCAACCTGAAATATGTTTTTTCCTCTTCCCTTGGGTAGTTTAAGGTTATAGTATTCTGACCAAGAAGTTTCAAATAGTTTAGGGTCATATTTCTCAAACCATGACTCTTATATTAAGTTCATAGATCTTGGACCACAGGGTTGAAAATATTTTAAATTCATAATTCTTGGACCTAATACATCCTTCTTCTAGAAAGGTTCTCGTGATTCCATAGGGTAAAAACCTGGAGGAAATGTTGTGCCTAAGAGGCCTTGCACCAAGTAAAAGAATCTGGGGAAATTTGTGCATGGTTTAAGGTCATGATGCTTAGACCACATGGTTGTTTGTACCAGATGGTATTTTTGTGGATTATGGAAGAGTTAACCTAATTTTAATGAGGATCCTAAGAGGAATTTACACATATAATAACCCAAATACATATGGAACATAGTTTAAGGTCATGATGCTTGTGAATGGGATCTTAGTTTAAGGTAATAGATTTTGGACCAATTGCAAACAGTTTATGGTCATAATGTTTGAACCATAGTAGGAATATCTCAAAAGAGTTTTCATGGAATGTAAGGTAGGTGGACCAATGTCATTTGAGGCTTAAGAAGGCCAAATCCACATGACACATTCCCAATATGAATTGTACATAGTTTAAAGCCATTATTCTTGGACATGGGTTGCTAGTTTATGGTTATAGAGTTCAAACCAATGGGTGAAAATCTCAAAAGGAAAAGAATAGCATGGAAGACTAAAAGCCCAAGATAAATATAGGTAAAAGTGTTCATGAAGACACAAAAACATTCCCACTATGACTTTAACACATTATAATGTCAAGATTCTTAGACTTGGGATCATAGTTTAAGATCATAGTGTTTGGACCAAGGGAGAACTCGTGCGTCTCAACCTTTATTTGGGAAACAACTCTCCAAACTCTTAACCATGCATGATTCATCCTCAATGTGGGAATCAAGGATTGTTATAGAACTATGAAATTAGAAGGGGAGAACACAATGAGGGGTGAAAGTGATCGATTAATATTGTCATGGATATTGTGACATTAAAGAACTGAATAGTAAAAGGGGAATGATAGAAAAGTAAGGAAAACAATAGATAATGTTTGAAACATTGGTTCTAAATTTATTATTGTTTATTATGGGGTAAAAATTTATAATTGATATTATAACAAGTTCAAAACATAGAATTTTATATTTGTTAATGAAGATCCTTCAATGTGTGAGCTCATGATGGTAGGACATCCGTTGCTGCTAGGAACCATTTCCATTATGTATCCCATTCAGATCAAGATGATGATGATTATCCAAATTGAAGAAATCATAAATAATGTAAGTGGATGTGGTGAGTTTCCTAGATAGAATATTGAGTACCCTAGGAGATATTCCTCTACTCACTCAAATGCATTGTATTGACTTGATTATAGGAAAGAATCAAGCCTGGACTGGATAATAATGACCGTAAATTTATTTCATGGGAAGGATATGCCCTTGATGAGATATCTAGTCATCACTATATACCCCTTGAGAATGGGAATTAATCCATACATATTTCTAGAATGTGAAATGGTAGGATACCGACTCTGGTGGCATGATGTCCTCTCTAGTGAGGATATTGAACCATCTCATATTTTGAGGCATCCTGGTTTTGTATAGGGTAAGGATACATTTTAACGTCATGTGATAAGGATTATAGTTTTTTTATATCATATTTATCATTTTAGGCATCCCTATTTTATATTGGGTAAGGTTTTTTGGTTATCCCATACTTATTGTATGAGTCATCCCGATTTTGTTCTTGGTAAGGCTATAGTTTTACATCGTGTGTTGAGGATGTTGTGATTTTTAGTTTAATGTACTACAACTCAAACTGTGGATTCTACTAGTTTAAGGTAATAAATTTTGAACCATAGTCACTTCAAATAGTTTACAGTCCTATTTCTTGGATCAAAGGGGTGGTTTCTAGTTTACAGTCATAAATCTCAGAACAAAGGTGTATGAGTGTCCTAAGGAGGCTCATGTGGAATGAAAGAGTTATAAACCAATGTTAATGGAGGGATAAATACACCCTATTACACAAAAAACTTGAAACATCATACCCAAGTTGACACCATGATACTAGGGGAGGAATGACCCCACAATGAGTTGATGAGGGGGTTGGTCCCAGGATATGATATTTGGGCATCACTGGATATCCCATGGAAATGGGAATAAAGCCAAATATAGTTATATAATTTGGTGTGGTATGATACTAATGTTGGTAGGGTGATTTCCTCCCAATTGAGGATACTTAATCATCTCATATTATGCTATGAGACATTCAATTTGTTATGGGGTAAGTATGTGGTGTAATGTATTATGATGAAGATATTTTGGGGGATTGTGCGTTGAGTTTTTTGTTCTTTTCTTTCTCATGTCGGGTCATGAGGTTATCTCAGCCTTCTAATGGGTTAAGGAATATGATTAAGGATTATACCTAAAGAGGAGGGATGTAAGGAATTTTTTTAGTAATGTATCCATGGGTAATGGGTGGTTTTTTGGTGAATTTTTATTTAGGACCGAAGATAGAAGGTCTAGGAATCACTACATATCCCATGGGAATGAGAATCGAGCTGCACATAGTTCTGGAAAAATGTGGGGCATTATTTTTCTGAAAAACAAGGGTTGAATAAAACCACGTGAATGAAGGGTGGATGCTAATAGTTTATGGTCATAATTTTTTTACCAAGACTTGTAGTTTAAGGTCATGGATCTTGGACAAAGACTCATATCTTAATCTCATAGAGCTTGGACCATGGGAAGGTACTTTAACGTTTTTTTGGAGGTTTTTAAGAGTTAAAAATCAACATGAAAGGAACCAAGGAGGATTTTCATGACACAAAGAAATCCCAAATACATTCTCACATAGTTTAAGTTCATATGTCCTGGACCATAGGAAACTGAAAATAGTTTAAATTCATGATGCTTAGACTAAGCAATTATTTTTTTATTGGTATTTTCATCGAATTATAGAGGTAAAACCTAAAATGAAATGTGGGAGATAAAATTCCATGCGACACATTAATATCCTATAATATGATTCACATAGAATAAGGTCATATTTCTTGGACCATAAGTGGATCCAAAGGGCCAATTTTTTTGTGAATATGGAGCTAAGCATAAATTCAGAAAGTCTATGTGTCACTATGTATCCCATGGAAATTGGAATCAAACCAAACATAGTTCTAGGTCACAACGTAGTAGGAGAATTATGGAAAAAGTGGGGGGAACCCTATCTGATAAAGGAATTGAGGAATCCAACATTTGTCATGGGTAATCCCACGCTTATAAAATGTGGTAAGGAAATAGTTTATCATCATGTGAAGAGGAAGTTGTTTTTTTGTTCATCACAAACTTGGTATACAAGGAATATAATGTTAAATGCATACGGTAAGACTATAGTTTAATATCGTGTTCTTGGGATTTTTGGATTTTCAATTTAAATTCATAAAACTCAAACAAAAAATGATACTAGTTTAAGGTCATAAAGATCAGACCATAGGGGATGAAAATATTTTAAGGTCATAATGCTAGAACCATGACCCCTAGTTTATGGTCATAGAGTTTAGACCATAGGGGTTTCAAATAGTTTAAGGTCATAATACAAAGACCATGAATCATATTTTATGGTTATATTGTTCGGACCATGGTTTTTGCAGTTTATGGTTCTGTGGATTTGACTACGGTGTTCATGTGAATTACTTCTTGAGAAACATGGTATTGGTGGGAGGGGTGATATGTTCTCCAAATATGGTGATTAAGGAGTATGATCAATTAGAATAGACATTATGGATAATTTAATGTCCTTCCCATTTGTGATCAAAATTTGGTTGTTTTTTATGGGTATCATTGGTGTTATGAGATCCAGTACCATGTCACCTTGGAGGAAGGGTACATGGAGAACCTTCTTGTTGAACACTCTTGATACCCAATTCTGGTGACTCTCTAAGTTATTCATGGCCTGGAATCTATATTCCTTATGGTATTCCAGCTCTGCTAGATGGAATTATTCCATTCTGGCTAGTATCTGGTGGTCCAAAACAGTCATTCAGAGTGACAATAATAAAAAATCCATGGGTAAAACTACCTTTGTTTGATACCCTAGGGAGTGTGCGGTCATCTTGGTGAAATTTTAAGTTATCTTCTGATAGGACTAGAAGAAGCTGGGGATCTTTTCAGGTAAACTATTTCTGTTCTGGCCAACCATTTTCTACAATATGTTAAATAGGTCTCTTTTTTAACACCTCAATATACCCATTTGTTTGTGCATGGTAGCGAGAAGTATGGTAGGACTAGATATTGTACTTGGGGTACAATTAAACTTGGTAGCCAAAGAATTGGTTCCACTTTCTATGATAATATCTTGATGAAATCCAAATCTATAGATGAAGGGGAGCTCAAAAACTCTATCATGGAATGTGTTTTAACTTCCTTAAAGGGAACCACTTTTGGACACTTATGAAATAAGTATATTGAAATCAAAATGAACATGCATTTTCTAGTTTTCAGCAGAAGGTGTGGCCTTATACTATCGATCCCTCATACTACAAATGGATAGGAGTACTTGGTGGTTTGGAGAAGCTGTGGTGGTCATTGCATTAAGTTAGAGTTGATCTGACACACATGAAACTTCTTGGTGAAATCAATGAATTCATGAACCATGGTGGTCCTAAAGTATCCCAACCTTCTAATTTAGTGGGGGAGCTTCAATCCTGCTTGATGGCTGCCATAGGATCCCTCATGGTCCTATTTCATAACCTGAGGTATCTATTCTTATTGGATACAACAGAGGATAATTCCATCAAATCCATTCTTATGTATAGTTTTATCAAGGTTAGTCCCACTCTGGATGGTAAACCATGTTACATGCCAATGGATTCACCCACACCCGGCTCGATTTGATAGGAGAATTCCACACTGGAGATACTCAATCAAAGGGAACATCTAATCACCCATTCCATTTACAATGGGGGTATTTTTAAGATCATGTATCATAATTACTAGCATACATCTGATTTACCTATTGGTTTTCATCATCTGAAGTGGTTTGGGTAATTACCCTCTAATGTTCCACATGAATGACCAATTCATCCTGGTCAGGATCTGCAAGAGATGTGGTCACCCCTACAAAAGAATCATTTCGATTGTTTTATAACTAAGGAACAATGGTCACCTTTAGTTGAGAAGGGAATTGGGCAATAAAATGATGTATAAATTATATATGGGGAACTATCTATTTCATTTTGATGAAATTTTCATCCATTATATTCTTGATGAATAACTCAGAGTCTCTATTCACATTTAAAGAGGGGATATCAATATCTAGGGACAACTTGAGATTAGTAATAAGGTCCCCATACTCTACCCCATTATCAGTGTAGCCGTATAATAATAGGAATGAGTACGGAATAATGACCAATGGTGGAGTGATGAAGATTATTCTTATTCCAAACCCATTAAGATTAGGGTCATTGATCCTTTTACTTTTCAATCACCAAGACACACCATCAAAAATCATTTTATAACACAATTAAACTATATCCACTGAGAGAATAGGTTCTTATTGGAAATAAATTTTTAGTTGAAGTTCATCAGGGGATGGATGTGTGGCTAGGAACTATTCTAGTGTTTTGTATTTGATGGACTTATGTGAGAAAAAGGCGGATGTCGAACAGCTAGAGGATTACCACCAAACATTCCAATCATCTCATTATCATGGGTGGTAGAGTATATAATTTAATGGGTCTACTCGAGACACCTTTTTTATATGATGATTCTGTAAATAATGTCATGAATAATGTGCTTCAAAGACTAGAATTTTGAAACTCTTCTCGATGGGGGAGTATCTAGTCTTCATGCCGAGGATCATGCTAATGATATAATACATGTTTCTTTACATACCCTTATTTTTTTTGGGATATAAGGGTAATAATAAAACATTCTAGAGCGGTCACATATAGGATCAAAGGATTTCTTAATATGGGAGGGATCATAACCAAAGGTTGTAGAACGTGATTGTTGATATCCTCAAAGGCAGTCTGGAGCTCATCATCCCATTGGTAAATGGTTCCTTTTTTTACGATCCTTGAGAATGGATTACACTTTATTTCTATATTTAAAATAAATATGCATATGTTAGCTAATTATCCTTAGAGCCCTTTCAACTCTTAGAGATTGATTTAGTCAGGAATTTTATTGATATATCTGATTTTATTTGGGTCAATCTCGATGCCTCTATATTATATGAAAATTTTGAGAAATTTTCTAGAGGGTACCCCGAATGTGCACTTCAAGGGGTTTATATTCAAGTCTCTATAGTGAAGGAAGTGATCACTTTCTCAAGATCATTGAGATGGTCTTAATGTTGGTGGGATTTTACAACCAAATCATCCACAAAACATTCCATAAATGTCCCAAGAATTTGATTGAATATGTGTATGGATCACTGGTAAGTGGCTTTAGCATTATTCAATACAAAAGGTATCACCTAATAGAAAAAGGTTCATTGTGGTGCCATGAAGGAACTGGACTCCTCGTCCTCATGGGCCATCTAGATCTAATTATACCCAAAGTATCCATCCATGAAGAAAATGGCATGGAACCCAGTTGTTGCATCAATCAATAGATCTATCACTGTAAGGGAAAAATAAACCTTCATAAAATGGAAGTTGAGGTCCTGGAAGTTGATAAATACTATAATCTTCCCATTATTATTCATGGATAGGATAATGCTGGTTATCCACTTGGAATACTAGAACTCATTTCCAAATTTTGATTTAATAATATTTTTAAATTTTTACTCAACCATAGCACAGTGAATAGGGTTCATCTTTTTGGGGGACCATTTGAACATGAAATGACTCACTAGGAGGCCAATATGGTGAAAAGTGGCCTTAGGGTCTATCCATGGAATCTCTTTATATATCCATGAGAATATGTCATCGTACTATTTCAATAAGTCCATATACTACTATTGATCCTTTGAGGACATGGTTTCACTGATCAATGTTGTTCTCATATCTTCCTTAATATTTTGGTTCACCTCTGTAAGCTTATCAATTGTGGTAGAGACACCCTCTTAAAATATAGAAGGGGACTCTTACAAATCCTCTTCATCATCTGAGATTGGGGGATCATAGGGAGGAGGCATCTCTTCCAGGACAGTCGACCTAGGGGGAGAACTATTTTCTGCTCTAGAAAATTTGGAATCTATGATGAGGGTTCCCACTATTCTAATAATGTGGTGACATAAGCTTATAATAAAATCTCATCTAATTTTTAGCCACAAGGTCTTCTCTTAATGATAAATCAATGGAAGTGATTCAAGATTCACTAATCCATCCTTTCTTTGTGAAACATGCAGGGATACCATGGATCAATGGATGTGGGTAGAAATTCTCATTACTTTACAAGAGTGGGATCTTTTAGTATAATCTGAGCCTCTCTGATGTAGGCGTGAAAGGTAATCAATGAACACTCATTTTTCTTAGGGAAAATTAAACAAACCCCAGTTACAACATCATGGGATCTAATTGATTAATTGGGAGAAGAAATATGTACATAAAGTATACCGATGGGTTAGATGTAGTTGTTGTTAGATCATTGGGGGAATTAATGTGCTCAGCCCTATCATTCTGAACTTTATTTCCTTCCCTTGTGTGGTACCCGACATCCAGATATCAGGCCTCACATGATTCAAAGGGGAAAAATCGAATTGTAGTACCCATACTCGACCAAAAGTCAGTATTTTGAGGCATTGATGATATGGTCAGGGGACCACTACATGAAAATGAAGCCAGGATCTTCCCGGAATCCAATTTATGCAATATCATATGATACTTCCATCAATTTAGAACTTGATAATTTTCCATCAAATTGGGTCTTTATCCAAATAGTACCATGCATCTTATACTCACTCTTATCACACCCCAAAAATCAATAGGTTGGAGGGATTCAGATCTCTCTCTATCAATCCTATCTTATGGAGCATCCACCTTAGAATGAGGTTGATCCCATCGATAGTATCCACTAGGAAGTGGCATATTTCTATTCCATTTAACTTAATTATGATATGCAATGTAATATGTTCCCCTAAATGGTGAAACCTTTTTCTTCACCGGGAAAATAGATAATGGCTCGACATTCATCTTGCTCAGCTTCCTCTATGTAGTAGGCCTCAGTAGCATCTGATTCATCTTCAAACTGAAGGGGAATTGTCGTGGTATCAACAAGGTCCTCTCGCATTTAATTCAAAATGTGGAGTGAATCAAGGATCAAAATCCTTGAGGGTATGTTGAAGAGGTGATTTAGTATATCATATTTTAGTGACATGGGCATATTTGTTCCATGGAGGGCCGCTCCTTGGAAGGGGGTACAGTGGATGACATTAGCTAATCTATTAGGGGTTAGATATTAGTAGTGATATTCTACTACTTTCTAGATATCCTATCTGAAAAACTATTAGTTATATGTTAGTAAAATGAGGTTGGGACCAGGCTATACATAGTTGATAAAAATTCATTTATCCCCGAGATGCATGGTCAAATTATATATTTGGCTGTGAAATTTTACTTGAATGCAAGAATCAGGAGGGTTGTGCTTGTTCAAATATATACAAGGGTTGATGCCTAGTTTCAGTGACATGAACAGTAGGGTTTGAAGTGATATCTTGATAATTCAAATGGCTCACATGTCCTCAACCACTCCTTCGATGACATCGGCTACAAGAACTGGAGGGGTTCACATTGAGTTCCTAACTATCATAGGTTACGACTTGGTCTACTATCTTGACGTAATTCAAAAATTAGTACTCCTTCTAATTATCAGAGGAGTATTTCAGGGCTGGGAGAACCCTAGGGGTGTCTCTTAACTCAGGAGGCATGAATTATCTAAGAGTGAAATCTGGATTTGGCCCAATTGGTGGACTCTGATTTCCATTTCACTATTAGCATCTATTCTTCTAAGACTTGTAAGCCTAAAATGTGGATGTAGTGGTATTTTTAAGAGGGGTTAAGGGAACAAGGGGATGTTCTATATTACTCAAGAGGGTATGGATAATACCATGATCATGTGATACTATCTTATGAGACAACATGTCATCATATTCCTATGTCCTGGAGCTGGGATCCTATTTCTACTCACCAAAGTCTTCAATAGCACTGTCAGGGTCATTGATACATGTGTCACCAGTGCTGGAATGTTTACCAACGTGAATAATCCATGTTCTACTTGGTCCTGGAGCCAATATTTGAATAAAAATCATTCTATAATGGTGTTACAAAGGATACTATAAATGATCAGTGATCAACACGCCCAGAGAGTCTAGCCTCCTAAGGTAACTTTCACTCTTAAAACATTAGGATTCTCTTCTTCAGGGTGTAGATGAAGTATCCTAGGACTTATCAATCCCAAAAGTAGTAATTCATATTTCTTATTTTTTGTAAAAGTCAACCTATGATCATATCCTTGATGGGGTCTAGATCTAAATTCTCCCATTGAGGTTGTTGTACTTGGAAAGGATGTTCCTGTAAAGTCTGCACTAGATGAGGCTAAGCCTAGTAGGTCTCCACTAAGAGAGTCTCATCCGATAAACGGTTAAGTAGGTGTACCAACACAGGAACCTCTACATGAAAAATGGTGGTAGTATCTACTTTAATGGGTCTTCTTATAGGATATGTAAGAATAAATGGGAATGATTGTTTTCCAGATAGCTATAAGGATTCCTCCAAACAATGATAATTTACATAGAATCCCAAAAATCAACCTAGGTAGTTCAGGAAGATTAGGGTAGGGTCTATCTCATTCTAGAATTTCGTAGTGAACATCATGAGAAACTATTCTTGAGATAGGGGTATGTCAAGTGAGTACATGAATCCATTCCATTGGGTGAAAAATCAATGACTCACTCATCAGGTCCCTATCTTCATTTCAAGAGGTCGATGATTCTCATATTGTATGTGGTGGAGTGGAAATGGTATATGAACTATCTATGAAGATCCTACGAGCTAGAAAAAAATATTAGGGTTAGCTGACTATACTTGAAGAACATTGGCCCTTCCAAGGTCTGTATGAAACATCAAATCTTAGCAGCCTCATACTATTATAGATTCCCCAACATTGGTCCGCACCTTGAGGTAAAGTGGTCCAGATACTGTATAGGGTCACCCATCCCATTAAATGGGTTGAATTAGGATTACCAAACTCTAGGGGTGGTTAGACATGATCTACCCATGTTGGGTACGACTTCCCTTCAGGAGGAACCACCACCTTTCATTATTCCAAATCCTCAAGGTTGGATATGTGAGTAGCTACCACTTCATTATAGTGAGGGTTTGTGACCACCAATGTATTGATGGGATCATCAACTCGAGGAGTAGAATGGGCTTAATCCCATGGTGGATAATCATGTTTCTCAAGAAGGGTGGGTGTCTCATATCTCTGTCATTTTCAATACCCCCCCCCCCATCATATTCCCTGACCAGGTGAACAAGGCCACCATGTTCAAATTGGGGCATCTAGGTAAGGAGGACCGGGTTCCCCACAAGAGGATAGACGAGGTCCATTATGATTCCATAGGGTCTGGGAAATGCTTTGCAATGATATCAATAGTGATCCTTTTCTAAACCTCAAGATCTTGAAGGAAGGTAGTTATCCTGGGGTATCACTCTTCTTTTTTGTGAACCCTCGGATGGGCCAGAGGGTTCATAATGTCCCTTACCTTTTCAATATAATAAAGGGTGGTAAGTAACATATCATTGGGGGAACTCTTGAGGTATAGTTCCTATATTTTATGATGATTACATACACCTGTATAGGGATATACCTTGTACTATATAGCCCCTTGAGGTGGGTTCTCATCATCATTCCCTACATCGGTGTCCCTATTCTTATTAGCCTTTGGTGGGTCGGTAGAAATGACATTCACAATGGAGGTAGTTAGAGAGGAACCTTTATCACTGGAAGATGGGTTGGACCTTCAATCCTATCTTTTTGGTTAGATAGGGATGAAGTTGAGGGTGGCATACTTCCCCTACCTATGATCTATACTTATAGAGATACCTCTTCTGTGAATATATTGGGTATGGTGAGGATTATAAAATGGGTTTTCTAGAGAGTCTAAAAGTATTCATATGAATTATAACACTAAGATACTAGGACAACTATGATCCCAACCTTCCTACACTGGTGGTTGACAATATCAAGGTGCTCATAGATCTCTGGGTAGGTTAGTTTCAAATCCCATAGGTGAAAAAATGTCTCAGATATAATTTAGATAAAAAATAATTCTGATTCCTTGGTGAAGGACTCCATGATTATGAAATTTGGAGATACATGTGTCTATAAAACAATTTATAACTATTCGGTGGCCATAATCTCCCATAGGTCCTCTATATTTTTGGGAGTGTCCTTCTCTTTGTCAGCCCAGGCCCCTATTAACACAGTACAAATAAAGGCACCAAAAATAATGCAAACCAGCATTATAGATGATCTACCATAAGAGGGGTCACCACATGTCTCATTTATCTACTGCATATTGATACATCTCTCAGTGGAAGATCCATCTTCATGATCATGTAACTGTATAATGGGGTGTTTACCGTTGTCTCATGCATGAGAGTGAAAGAATCCATTTGATGATTATTGGAATGGTCACTATCATCTGAGGTCTCCAACCTATACCCTAAAATATCTCCAACTTCTTATGTGGTGGTAGAGAAGAGTAAAATTTGTGGTGAAGGACATAGTTTCACTATGAGACCTTGGAGAGAGGCTAGAACATCCTCCACTAATAGGTACATGTGGAGGGATCTGGGGATCTTGTTGACCTCATATTCTAGAATAATAAATCTCAATTTTCATGATTATGATATAGACTCTAGAAATGATGGTGAAGGTTCCCTCATTGATTATTTCATCACAAAGGAATATAAAAGGTCAATGATTACATGATTCCTCCCATATTTTTTCCTAATATGGCATGGTACTTCTCTAAATGAGTGTTTCTAAGAGTCAGTTGAGTTTCTATCATGTGGTTTGAAGCATGTGTCGTGATCATGGATTCCATGATTGGAGCTCATCCTCATATCTCTAGATAGTTCATCATAGTAGGGCACATCTTTTTAAATGGAAGGAACTCCATTCTGGTTAGTGGTGGTGTGGGGAGGACCTCTACATTTACTGGTGGTGGTACGGGTAGCACATCTCCATCGATTGGTGGTATCATAAGTAAAAACTCAATTATAGTTGATGGAAGTGTAGGGAGGACCTCCATATTAGTTGATGATGGCATGAGGAGGACCTCTATGCTAGTTGTTTGTTATTAGGGGAGGAACTCCTAACTAGTTTTCCTCATTATAAGATGGCACATAATAGTTATCGATGGTGCCAGAAACTAAGAGATTGAACCCACCATGCCTATAAAGAGGATGGGGTCTGGGTCCCACGTGGGTGAATATAGATCCCCATACACCTTTAGTAATGATATGGTATGATGCATCAGTGGTGGAAGAGGCCATAATATCTATAGAATATTACACTTTTCAAGCAATGTTTGGGGTCTACCCTTGAGGTCGGTGTCAGGTGTTCTGGACCGAGGCTGGAAGAGAGTAAAAAAAGTAAACATGTTCATTAACCAACAAAATTGGTTAGTGTTGGAAATGATGAGGCCTAGTGGGATCTCTCCTGGGCATCTACCAAGTGGTATTCACTCTAGTAATGGATTTAACATCCCATGCCTCCTATGTGTACATTAGTGAGATATCAAAGTGCCTCGAGGATAGGCTCTTAAAGTGGTACTCTATTGTAATGGGAGTGGTTTCCTCCTACGCACCCCTTAGTTGAAGTAGTTTTGGTGAGGCATTGATTCCTCGATATCTTAGTGGTTGATATAAATCATTGGAATGACCAATTTCTACTCACACTAGAAAATAAGGGATTAAATCACCCTCCTCAGAATGATCTCAATGGGTGAAATGGGGCATGGGCTTCCAATAGCTAAAGATGAAATAGTTTTCTTGGTGGGGGTGTAGTTGTGTGGGATTTTTTCACCAAAGTTTCTCCTGAGCTTGCACCTATTGTCTCAATATCACTGATTTAATGTAGAAAGAGTCTTGTAAGGCTCGTAAAGTCATCCATTAGTAAATATATAGTAAAGGCGATTAATTAATCCCCAACATCACCCATTCCTCTTGAAATGTATGAGGGATCCACCCTGATGATGTCGCAGATTAAAGATACCCAATGTTTTCTGCCCCAAATTGTTATTGGGTTCCATGCTAGCCGCCCCACATTCCTGGTTGGGCCAGGCACAAAATATCTGATTCTACCAACATGAGAATATTTCAGTTTCTAAATGCTACTATTCCCAATATTTTAATGATAATAGTTTCAGATCGTGTTCACCATTTCTATTTTTGATACTTCCACTGGGGCCAGTACATCGTGTGAACTACTTTGTTTCCCCATATTCCCACAATCCAAAGGTAGGTGGATTCTTCCACTATAATTGGTGTTGTATTCCCCTTGATCTAAATGGTATGATTTTATTTTGGTTCCTCCTTCCATGGAATCCTCTTTAGAGAACATCACCTAGTTCGGGTCTCCCTCATATATTTAAGTCATTTTTATGAAACTCACTCTTGGTGCCATCTCAAGGTGGACACTGATTAATTTTTCTACTTATGTCTTAATAGGGTAGAAACCTTTGGTATGAGTAGGTAGTAACTTTGGGTATGCTTTTGAATTTCTTAACATTGGGTAGGTTGGGAACCTTTAAATTATTCCTCCTTTGGAAGACATATCATTTTTTATGAAAATCAGGAATTGAACCAAAGGCATCCCGTATTTTCTATGAGGTATTTCACATTAGGTGTGTAATTATTATGAAGCTTTTTACATTAGGCATCCAATGTTTATTTCATGTTGTAGGGATTCTGGATCAAGTCACAAGTTTAACTTTTTATAGAGATGGTCCAGTCACAAGTTTATCATCTTGTGTAGATGGGTGGGTGGTTAAGTGTGTCCCAAGGGGAAAGATTTCACACATAGATTTTATGGAGTGTGTCCCCATGGGGGAATATTTCACACTTGGGATTTGGTGGAGTCTATCCCCATGAGGAATATTTCACAAATTGGGATTTTTTGGATTGTGTCCCTAGGGGGAAATTTCACACTCGAGATTTGGTAGAGTTTGTTTCCTCCCAAGGGGGGTAGGTTTCAAACTTGGATAATGTAGCGTGTCACTCATGGGGGATGATTTAACATTTAGATGAGGGAGATTATCCCCTCAAGGGGATTATTTGACACTTTAAAGGTGTAGTTTATCCCCCAAATTAGGATTATTTCACACTTGGATGAGGTAGTGTGTCCCCCCAATGGGAGTGATTTCACACATGGATGATGGATTGTGTTCCCCTATGGTTATTGATTTCACACTTAGATGACGGATTTCATCCCCCCCAGGGGGATGATTTCACAATTGGATAAATGAGTGTGTCCCCTCAAGGAGGAATATTTTACACTTGGATGATGTTGGTATTTAACCTCATGGAGGCGTCCTACGTACCTTGTCAGAAAATAGGTATCCAAACTCATGTAGTTTGATGTTGTAGTTTAAGGTCATATGATAGGACCATTCCATGAAATTTAATTTTGTGTAGTAAGTATAATCATTTAATAAAAGGATTTTCAATGAGGGGTGGTTTGGGTCTTACACATAGCAGCTGCCCAAAGTAGGAGTCCATCGGGGGTGAGGGGTGAGGGATCATGGTATATGTCCTTGGGGGTTTCATACCATGATGATTACACATGGAACATCTTTTTCTCATCACATGGGTTAAGTCTATAGTTAAACATCGTGTTCAAAGGATGATGTTGTGTAGTTTAATGTTGTATAACTAGGAAGAGGATCTAGGTAGTTTTATGTCATAAAGCACATACATGGATGGGGCTTTCTCTCTAAGAGAGGTTGTTCCAAGGTGAGAGTAATATTCATAAAAAATATTGTCTACCAAAAAAAGTAAGTTGTTTCCCTAATTGATGAAACCTTTACCGCTTATATGTTCACTAATTATGCACATCTGGGTAGGGAATGGTGTAAGAACTATCATGGAGGACTGGGAATCATGAGGCCTAACATTAGGGTACCTATTCTTAAGAGAAATAGGTATTAGGGTACCTATGATTAGGATAAATAGGTAGAATGAAGGACTAGGCTTCACTTAGATAAAAAAATTTAGACACAGGATTAGATGGTTCTGGACATAAGGGTACTTGGGTATGGTTGAACTAGTCCTGAATTGGTATACAAGACCTAGGAACTCAAATTTCATGAAAGGGCATTAACTGAAAGGAGTAAATATAAGGAGGCACGGTGGATGGGTTTCATGAAGTTTAGGGATTCAATTTTCTTTTGATATTTTCAAATTCTAGGGGTCGCGCAAAGGTTAGGGGTCTCATGAAATAGTATGTTTCTGGAAACATGGTGACCTTGCCTTGGAGTAAAGTCATGGTTCCCATGGGGTCAGTTTGATGAAGGATAGTTATGTTGTGAAACCACAAGATCCAAAAATAAATTTGTTCCTCTGTGAAATCCATGGATTTTCTCTAAAGTAATCACCACCACGGTTTGAGTATATCAATAATCCATGGGAGGGGTTTCACAAAGGATGTATACATTTGGAGATCTATATCTTCTTTCTCTCATGAATCTTATGATTATCATGAGTTTGAATATTTTATTTAAAGATAAAATACTGTGTCATAAAAACTTTTAGAAAATAGAGGCAAAAGAATTGATTTCATGAAATATGGGGTTTAGATAACTGTATGGGAATCAAGAATAATGGGGTTTTGAAAACAATAGTTATAATCCATGAAGGTTACCATCAAAGATCTAAAAATTTGAGACTTCTATGAAACAGACCTTTGTAAACCAAACTTATGCTACCTGGAGATTAATTTCAATTATACAAGTATTTGGGGAATTTTTTGATCTTGTGTCCATTCACATTGGTGTATACCTTCATGACTCCAGTAACTTATGTAAAATTTAGAGCCTTTTGGGCATAATTTTCTTCAAACAAATTGTGCCTTCCTTGACCTCTCCCATGACGTGTATTTTGACATCAACAGACACCATTTTGACATGTCAAAATATAATGTGAAATTTTTTTAAAATGTTAGCTAGTTCTTGAAGACATGCCCAAACATATCATCTAGGTCAATAAAAATAATCCAAACATGTCAATCAGATCATGAAACGGCCCTCATATATGCCTATAAAATCATGTGACACCCTTTGAAAATGTCAGGAAGACATCCCCAGACATTTTATCCTTTCCGGACTAACATTTCAGACATATTAAGAATACATCCCAAACATATCATCCTTGCGAAGTAGACATGATAGCCTTGATAGATAGAAATACTTAGACATGTCAGGTAGACATCCTCAAACATGTCATCCTTGTCTAACAAGACTACTCAGAGAAGTACCCCTGAGTCATATGAAAATGATGTGGTAAGGGATTTTCACCCACACAACTTTATCAGCACCATAGAATCTTCATGTGTCTAAAAGACCTCTAATGGTCCCAACCCTTTATCCATCATAGTATAAGTGTTGGATGCATTGGGAATCCACCTTGGTTTAGCCCCTTGACATCCCATCCATTCTTGATCATGGGACCTTCCTCTTATGGGATACCATCTTCCCTCACCCATTAGTGTTTTGAGGGTAAAGAGAACTATGTGGACTCTGATTAATATCATAATTAGGATATGTAAGATTCCTTCCTAAGGCCTGATCTCCACATCAAAGAATTCCATCAAGTTCGCTTCAATATATAAGTCCTACATCCATATGCAGTGTGCCCAAACACATATTATCTCTTGTTTCTCACATCGATCATAACCCATGTGATCATATGGATTCACAAATATTAGGAAACTATCATTAAAAACCCACCTCCCCAATCAGTGTGACCTTAATGTGTAATCCCATATCAATTATAAGGGAACCATTAGTATGTAATCCCCTCACAAACTTGGGTTTACATAGATTACGACATGTTTGTTCTTATATTGTTTCTCACACTAAGCATGAATCATGTGGGATTATAGATTCATGGTGATATTGTCAATAATATGATATAAAGTCCTCCCAAACTACGGAATTTTCTTTGTCAAATTAACTAAACAATGAATATTCTGATTCCTATTAAGAAGAAACGATGCATAATAAACATTTATAAGGCCCAAGCTCCATACCCAATTCTCATATTCCATCATTTGAATCCTTTACTCATAAATCTAAACTATATGGAATGTTCCTAAACTAGCTACATAGGTTTTTATTCCTATTCTCATAGGATACATAGGATGCCTCTTGGAGGTTCAATCCCCACTCTGGAATACCAATTTCTTTCCTAGACAGTTGTAAGACTCCATAGTGCCCAGTCTCATGGATTCAAAGTTGAAGAAATTCAATACTAGTAACCACTAATAGGAACTGGATAGATAAACTATGATACATAGAGATGAAGTCATTAATTGAAAATTTTCTCATATATATAGGGGTTCAACACCGGATTTGTTTATTAGGGTAACCAATCTCATACTGGGATTTCATTAAGTTTCACAAACATATCATAAATATATAAGAGAGTCCCATAATAGGCAAATAATATCCCTTGAAAAGAGTTTTATGAGACCGAACTCCCATCCACTTGACAATTTAATCTCTTAAGCATCATTTGGTTTGAAACCCAAAATGTCCACATACCTTTGAAAATAATACTCATTATAGATGAGATAGTCATTAGGTGTTTTCAACATAAAAAAGGTGATGAGTGTGGCATGAAGGATTATAAAAACTCCTTCAGGAACCAATAATTGAGTGTATGGTGTAACATAAATTTGTATCCAACCTTCTATTAAAATAAGAAATGGTTAACCTGATATGAACTTTATACTCCAAAAATAAAATATGTTCACGCAAGTCATGATATCTTGTTCTTAACTTTAACAAAAAAGAACATAGTGAGTGTATTATCTTTCATTAGTGAAGTGATCGCCTTATTTCATTTATTGTCACTAATACCACTAGTTTGATTAAAATAATAACTCACCAACTTAATAGATCATAATATTATAGGGTAATTTAAAATCTACTTGTTGGAATAATTAATATTATCTATTGACTTAGAATATTCTTTAATCTATTTGATAGAATTTTAAAATTCAAACTGATATTTCATCAAATAATTTTTAAGTTCAACCAAATTTTCCTCAAGGAGTTTAAACATTAAATTCTTGTAAATTAAATTTACTATTTTAATCCCAATATTATTGTATCCTACTTGAAGGATTTTATTTATATCCTAAATTTTCTTCATAAATATATCTTTCTTATTAATAATTTCCTTGAAATTTGAATCATTAGGGGATTTATTCAAGGAATCATTCTCCTTATTTAATTTTATTTTCTCCCTTTTAGGATTCCATTTTTTCTTTTATACAAACCATGAGTTCCATTCTCAATTGGAACTCTTTTTGTGTTTCTTTCTCACAAATTTTCTATTCACTACATTCTTCTTCTACACTAGGAGATTTTATGAATAGTTGTGACCCAATGATAAGTTTTTCAAGTCTTTCAAAATCCAATTCATATTCTTCTATTTCAATTTCCTCATCATGAGATAATATAAAATATTCTAAGTGGAAAATCATTTCTGGTATAATTTTCTTTTCCATTTCCTCTTAATATTTCTCCTTTAATTTATGCACTTACCACATTTTTTTATCAAAGATGATCTTATAGGTTTTTAGTTTTATTTCCTTCATTATTCATTATAAATAAAACCATTGATAAAATTTTTAATCTTTACACATTTTGAAGTACCCAGGCTAGATGAATCAATTAAATGGGGAGGGGATGAATCAATGATTTATTTTTCTTTTTTTAGATATTCTAGGTTATCCCAATATCTTTAAATTGTTAATGTTCTCAATCTACTCATTTTTATCTTTTAGCCCCACCTCATGTGAAGTAGTAGTAAAATAGAATACAAAAAATAGTTTTTACAGGTTTTAGCTAGAAATATTACTTCTTTCTATGTTAGTTAGTCCCCCTACATGGATTGTCTACTGAACCCGTAATTAAATACAAATGGATAGATTCCCACGTTACAACCTCTTAGAAATTAGTTATAAAATCCCCCAACTCCTCTTTCATTATTAGTTAAACACATTAATCACCTGCCTCTAGCATCTAGTTTGACACCTCATCTACAATCTCCTTCTTCAATGATGATCTAGAAATAGAAGTATCTTATTGCGATAGTCTTCCTTCATAAAAATATTGATTCTATTTACTTATGTATACCTTAAATATATTAATAAGACACTAATAAATATTAGTTCCACTACACTTGAAAATCACCACCAAGTTCTTCAAATACTCAAGCACATGTGATAACCTTATTATATAATTTCCCATCATTGACTAATTCTTTCTTTGATACAAATATATATCTGGTTTATTAATATTATCTTGCACAATGGATGAATGATATCTCAAAATAATCTACACAAAATATTCTTCACCCATATGCATCATTTTTATTCATAATATTAATATCATGAATATGATCCTCATTATTATCATAATAATTATTAATGAATGTGGAAATACTATGACCATTGAAAGAAGGTACTTTCCTTATTTTGATTTTGTAATTAAATTCCAAATTATATACTCAATTATTTTTGACATAATTCCATATTAAATGTATAAGAATGATTCCTAATATAAATTAACATTAAAATACTAGATATATGTAGATATTATTCTCCTTCTTTATAATGATTCCATTAATTAAATACAACAACCCATTATTTTCTATATAAATCATGATACTATATCATGATATTATTCATTGAAATATTTGAATAATTGAATTGTCACAAATAATATTTTCATTAACTTATTATTATCATGGGTATTAATTCAATTTAAATAACCCATAATAATTGCTCATATTAAAATTCCATTTTTCCTACATATTTTTCATTTTATCATTATTCTTCTCTATGTTTTTATCATGCAATTAAAATAATTACAACCTCATTCTATGATGCTCGAATGAATCACAAATAAATCCCCATTTCTTCACATGTTAAATAAATATTTTTCCTCTCATTTAATACTCAAAAGCTTCATTATCTACAAAATATGATATCTTGATTTCATTCGATATTCAAAAATGTATCCCGGTATATTCATGAACTCAAACCTCAGTAAAATACCCAAAGAACTCTACATGAACCTATAAAACACCTCAATCTAAGGATAAATTTGTTTTTGTGTATTCTTATTAGTCTTATATTCATATTAATTTAATAATAAAACTTATCTTTTTTTAATGATCGTGCAACTCATCTTCGTAGAATCATTGAACAAGTTTTTCATAATATCATCATAACTCGATTTGCGTGCATGTAAGAGCAAATTCATGCATTCCTGACTAATAAAAACACACAAAATCCATTCAATCATGTAGGAATGTATATTTATTTTTCATAAAACACAGCTTCATCTTTATGAATTATTGTTTCATGGCACAAAATTTCGAGAAGTATATAGTCACTATGTTATTGATGAGGTAACTCATAACTTATATGGTCAATCCATCTAAGAATCATCAATACAAAAAAGGTCTATCTGATCTGTAGCCTTCATGTCGTCACTCTGAGTGTGTACATAGAAAACCCTCACATATGGTCAGTCTTGAATGTGTGGTCGATCCTCCTCAACATGGTCAAACAAAAATAATCACTCAGATGATCCTTAACATGAATTCACTTCATGTGTTCATGAAAAAATCCTATTTGGTCATAGTAGATCCATAGTTTATGCTTGATCTATGATAACATATATGGTTTCTTTGAAAGATGTGTACAATATGCTACATGAATTGATCGAATGATAGAGATAGATTTCATTGAACATCAGGTTTTATATCCATGTTTCTAAAATATCGCTAAAAATGTTATATATATACTGAGTTACAAATTAAATATTTCTCTAGATGGTCGATATATTATACAGAAATACATACCATTGGCCGCCTAATGTGACTAACCAATTCATCTCTAGAATACTTCACCCACACTCCCATAGTATGCATTTCCATGTCTGCACTATGAACCTCCTACACACCCCCCATGAATTCTAAATCCTACCTATATAGGTTCTTGGTATCAATTCCATCCTATCATATCATGTTGGCTTTATGATATAGCTCTTTCATAGTGACCCATGCTCCCACATGTGCAGTTGAGATAGCCTCTTAGCTTTCTTAGGGATGGAAAATTTTATAAATAATGGTCCACAAAAATACTTAGAAAAATTAAAGTTATATAACATATAATTCTAAGATAATATCAAATATAATTTTCAAGTAAACCTATGATACTCTTGTAATTAATTTATTTTTCTTCATCGTCATTAAATAATTGCATGGACACATAATAAGTCTTCAACACATTATTACTATATGCAGATAAAAACTATTTTAATGGAATTCAAATAAACTCCTCATGCAATAAATGAATATTTCATGGTCTTATTCAAAGTATTTATCCACTTAGTGTAAAAATTGTGTCGCATCTTCAACTCCCTTGATACATATCTTAAATATAAATGGTTGGTTAAAAAAATTCAGATATAAACAATGATACTTTATCAAGCTTGAAATCCAATGAAATTAAATGAATCCCTAAAAATTATCCAAACAAAATCACATCATATCCACTCACTAAACACATATTTACTCACTACAAACAAATGAAATACATACTTGGGATGAAGAAAATTGAAATAATTAAAAATTAGTTTCTCTTTATGCTTACCTATGACTTGATACATTTCTTTAGATAGAAATTATATGACCTGTTATAAATTCCTGTAATCATATTCAATTTCTAACTACTCCCCATGATTCTTTTAAATTATTTTTTTTGAGATTTTATAAGATTTAAATATTGTATCCTTTTCTATTTTAATCTTATTTTTTTACCTCCTCCTCATACCATAGGATATTAAAATATTATTAATCTTATCAATGGTAAACTCATCCAATTCATGATCCTCTAAGCTATAATTTTTTTAATCAAACATTTCCAGTATCTTTCTCAATAATTGCTTCCACATAATTGGGTCTTCAAGAATTTCTCCATTACTTCAAATCAATCTCTCTATTCTATTCACTTGAATTAAGATCTCATATATCGATTCATCATACACCATCAAAATATCCTCAAATTTAGCAATATAAGTTTTTAATAATGACTCCTTGAATTTCATATAACTTTCATGTACGTCATTACAATTTATCAAAATTCCATTTTCAATCTAATAACCCATGACTCATGTCAATTATTTCTTGGATGTGTATGATAGTTATGAATTTATTACACACCCATCTGATTAAATTATGTTTTATTCAAAAAAGTTAAATGTTGTCCTAATTTTAGGAATATAAACACCATTATAATTGATTTTAAGAAAGACCAATCCAATAGATAGAATATATAGAACTATCCTCTCTACATTGAAGAATAATATTTCCATTAAACATGGAAATTAACTTTTTATGGAATTAATTCTCTCCATAGAACATATTAGTCAAAATATTTAAATAATATATAGTACCTTAAATCCTTGACAATAACCATATAAATTATAATAAATGAAGTTACCTAATAAAGTATAGTGAGAATCAAAAATAAGGGTGAATTAGTGCAACTGAAAAGATGAAATTTATATCAAATATCACAATCATTATTATTTTGGTTAAATCTAGGATTAAAAAAAAGGATATGATAATGGGTAATAGAGAGATATCGAGAACACACGTGATATAATATATTTACTAGGTTCATATACTACTCTTATCGAGTGTCTAATATTTTCTATTTAATGGTTTTGATACCTTTACCCACATACTTGACTTATTATTAAAAATAAATAGAATATGGTAGAATTAAAATGGTTCTAGACTCAAAGTACAAGAAATATCAAAATAAGTATCAATAAGTTTATCAGTATTCTAAAATCTTACTCAAGTTCCACAATGGTTGGATAAATTATACCCCATTTTTTACTACTGAAACTTATAAAAATACTCTATAGATTGTTCTATGGTATTTATACTTAAGTATAATCAATTTTTATCACATATTGTTAAGAAAAACATTTCATATAAAGAATAAAATAAAAAATATAGTATAATGAGGGTAGAATATGAATCCATTTTCTGATCAAATATATATCCAAAACCATGGATATATGTTGAGTATTATCTTTAAATATCATTGTTCATTTTTATCTCGTAGATCATAACTCTGGATTTCACTTGGAAAAAATCTATTTGATCAAAATGAAGTTTACACAACTCTAGAAAAAATGATTAGAAACATGAGTTTTTCTCCATTGAACATGGAATATGTGGATTTTTATTTCAACCATGATGTCCACCATGGATTCTTTTCTTTAAAAATTTCTTGGGGGGGTAAACCATAATCATTTTACAGCTCCTCATGGGGGTTCAACTCCACCTTCCAATTCTTCATAACCACAGCCAACTCAACCATGATTGTTTTCAACCAAAACCACAACATTGTTGTAAGAATGAAAACATAGTTTATATTATCTTGGGATTAATATAAACATGATGGGAACCATGACTATGAAAAAGGTTGTTTTTATTTATTCAATCCATTGGTTGTTTGAATACACTAACCATGATGTGTGTTTACAAGGACTGTGGTATGGTCTATGTCCCCTTAAAAAATACTCATTCCTCTACACCTTATCTAAACTCTAATGAGTCTTTTATCAATTCATGATATTTTTTTCAATTAATAAAATACAAAAACATATAAAAAACTCATGAATGATCTTCTCAATAAATTATTCATATAAATAAACCAATGTGAATTTTATTTAAACACTCTATAATTTAATAGAATGATGGTTTTCAGAGTTCTATAACTCTTAGTGTAAATATCAATACAACATTGAAAAAGTTTCAATTGAGGTCTTCTCATATCTCTATATGTCTCTTTAATTTATGAGGGTTCCTTAATCTCATACATCCCCAACTTTACATCAAAAAGTTCCTTTTTTCCTAGAAATATTAGAATTTTGATTCTGGGAATAGAATAAATGTAATATTATTTATGTCATAATTTTCTTTTTAAATAGTTCCAAATCTAGTAATATGGGTTTGGGGAGTTTTAGTTGGTATTAAAGAAGAGTTTTATTAAACTTAGAAATTAGGGTAAAACATAGAAAAAAATATTATATTATAATGAAATAGTGTAAATATATATTTGAATTTTAGTTTAAATGCATATAACTAATGATAAAGTTCAAATTTATATGTGGTAAAGTTTATTTTAAAAAATAAAATATCATATAATGATTTTTAAAATAACCATATAAAGAAAATACACAAATTGGGATAGTAACCAATGTGGATGAGTCTTATTTATTATAGTCATTATCCATATTATTTTATTCATACCTATGTTATTGTTATTGTTTTTCATAGTGGCCTTGAGTGGGAAAATTTACATGGCATTGGAAACCCTTTAATGGGAGGTTTGACAATGGGATAGAGATCTAGGTTATTTTTTTATATGGTGATGGACCGTGGTTAAAATTACGATGAATTTTTCTTATCAATAATTATTGTATTTTATTAATATTTAGTTTATAATTGAAATCATTTATTCTTTTTTATATTTTTATTGTGGATATAGGGTTATGTTTCACTAGTCACATATACTTTTTCAAGCATCCTCATTTATCACACTCACTTGGGGGGGTTGATTAAATTGACAAAATCTTATAGATCTATTGTATATACTCTATACTCATGTGGATGATAGAATTTCCTCTTACGTGGTGGTAGACTATGTTTTATGAGAAATTTATAGTAAATACTAAATAAATATTGTAGCTTACGAAGGTTATGTTATGGAGGGTAATGATTTAGAAAGAGTTAGTCCAGTGGATGGGTCAATGGTCATTACTTTTATTTTAGGTTGTATATCAACCATCTGACCATATTTATTTATCTTGTATAGAGAATGTATTATGTATGTGATGTATTCTTGTATGGGGTTAATTTATAAGGTGTTTATTTTATTCTCTATTCTAAAGTTGTGATTCACCCAATTATGGTTCATGGTGTTTTTTCTATAGATTGGCATGTTTGATATATGGATGGGTGGTGCTAAAATTTTGATATAAATCTGACATGAATCGTTTTTGGTGTTTTAGGGTATAGTCTCTCTTATGATAAAATAAATATCTTATTGCTAGTAACAATGCTTTGTATTGTAAGGAATCGTGCATGATATTTGTGGAAATATGGGTTATAAGGGGGTATATCTCAATTCATGTGTTTATAAAATGTCACATACGCATCACAAAATATATGTAAAACATCATAAGGTAATAATATAAGAGAGATATAAATATTAATGTAGAAAGTAATAACCCAATAAAGTAATGAAAATTCCATCACAAATGAAAATAACTAACCAATAATAACTAATCACATCTATTAATAAGATTCAATATCACCACGAGCACCATGATCATCTAAAAAATGGAAATTGATTACACAACCACTATAAAATAATTTAATAATTTCCCATGCATGGATGAGTATAACAATGTATAGTATAAAAACTCAAGATCAAAATGACATAAAAGTTAAAAAATGTTCAATAATAATAATAATGTGATAAAATATTGATATAAATCTATTTTATTATCACACCACACCACTATGGATCATTACTATACCAAGGAATCAACTATGAATCTATGGTATTCCTATAATATATACCCAAATCTCACTACAACCAAGGAACTCCATATAAAAAGTTCATGGAAAATAGAATGAACTCTAAAATAAGTTCTCCAGATACCATGACCTTACATAAAATGAAACACTAAATCTCCATAAAATAAAGGATATTAACCTTTAAACTAGATAATACAATCCTAAAGACCTCTTTAAAATTCTCCTCATCTTCATGGTTTATATAAAATATAATTCACACCAAAATAGTGACACCAAATACCACACCCTTACCTATTAAGAAACACTAACTCCTTATACAGAAATTATACTCTCCCTTTCCATCAGAGGGTAATAATTGGAAGAAAATTATATCCTTTAAGCCTCCATGTCCTAGGAGAGGTTCTAATATGGTGGATAATAACCCATTAATGTAATATGTTAGTTAAATGCATATTGAAACTATATATTTTGTCCTTTAAATAATCACTCTTAATGATTGGAAAGTGTTGATTGGAATAATTTTATTAACTTAATATATCAACCTCAATCAACGATAATGGCCTTTAAAACCCTTATCATGTTGTTAGGGTATTTTTAAGAGTAATATTTAGTTTGTTGTAGTAACACTTCATCCTATATTACCCAAACAGTGACCATGATAGATATGTTATTTTACCTTAAGTGAACCTCCTAGTATTAAAAATCATATCTACTAGTGGTGAGGTTCTATAATCATCATTGAGGAGATTATACCCTTGATATTACAAGAAAAAAATGAAAATAAACTTACATAAGTATCATAAATAATAAATAATAAAAATAAACATATGGTATTATGAATACGTGTTAAGAATAGCCATAATTAAATATACACCTAAATCTATAACAAATGAATTCATGATTTAATAAGAAATTCCTAAAATAAAAGTAGTAATAATTACTAGGTAAATCATATATAGGGTGTAATAAAATAAAAAAAATAAACAAGCAGATCCCATTATAAAATCTTAAGTCTCTCCTAAGTTTTGTACCAAAGCCTTATAAAGCTACTCTAACTTGATCACCTATAAAAAATGTTCTCTAACCTATATATCATATATAAAGTAAGAATGTAAAACAAGATTAATATATAAGGTGTGAAAATAAAACTCAATAGGGGTCCACTAATGGGGGTCCAAATATATGTCATAATATACTACTTGATGAATGAAAAAATAAATAAATCTGTAATATACAACATGAAATCCATCATTTCATGTCATTGATTACTAATTATGATACCACAAAACCTGACCCCACAAAATTCATTCAAATATATTAATAAAATTTGTTGTAATAAATGATAATTCATATGATTTTTCATCCCCGGTATAGGATATTTGATATAAAGAGGGTGATAATGGTAGTAACCAACTCATTGCAATCATCAGTATGAGATATTTTCTCCCTAGGGGTAACTATAGGAGGCATTGTCTCACTTCAAAACATGTTATAATATGTTCAACCACAATTGGGTTACCATAGGTGGGAAGGTATATATATCATTCTTGGTGTGAGATTTATGATTTGTAAATTGTGACCATGGGAGTAACTAACTCACTTTAATCTTGAGTAAGTTATATTTAGTTTTCATAGGGTTTCCGTGGAAGGATCCTTCCCATTTTTACCATTGGTATGAAAAATAAATTGCTAGATCATGATAAGTATTTATTTACAATATTTGAACCATTTTGTGTATGTGGAACCACCATACAAGAAATTTTCATCAATATTTTCATGATAAAAACATACTTCTAAAAGAAATACATAGCACAAGCCCTAGATTTCTGCTCATATCCCACTTACCCAATGTATCTAATATCCTTTTGTATAACCTTGGAATTTATTCATCTTTTACATATCCCACATTCTTCATAACTTAACCCATTTCTCACTAAGTGATGGAGGATATCCCTATGATACCATGCTTAGGAACATTTGTCATGCTAAGATACACCCATCATTTATCCTGTCTCACGCCTTGGAAACCACATGACTACATATCCTAAGACCTTACCTAGGTCTTTAACTATCAATATCAACCCATATTAATCTCCTAGAAGCTGATAAAGAATCTCATAATCCATACCCAATATGATTCAAGAGACATATCCAAGACTCTCTATCAATCAAACCATGTCAAACTACTTCCCATGATACCAAAACTAAACTATGAACTTATGTATATTATAGAACCCATTCAATATCAATGCCTAAACTTACCCATGAGGTAGTTGACTCAAACATTCATTCCAATGCATATAATAAATTCACTATAAGTATTATCCCTTAACACCCTATGTGTTTCTCTTAAAATAGAATCCATGAATAAAGAAATCCACCCCCTTCACTTACTCTCTAATTATGAACATAAGGTAAAACCATAAATGGTAATTAAATTATAAATCCACTTATAATAGATCTCCTAAATAAGATTAAACATTTCTTTAAAGTCTTAACCCACTCAAATTAGGACCCATATATTTAATTACCTATTACATGGAAATTCCAAACAATCTAAAAAATAATTGCTTCACCTTGCTAACCATACATAGGTTTTAAACCAACATAACCCCTCATTCTCACCCATGTGAGACCATTATAGAACACTTTTAATATATAAAAATATTAAATACCCATTTAGTGTTCAATTCACATAAATAGTACCCATAACCATTGGTTAAATAGTCACTGGGTAGTCCTAAAATCACCAAAATTGATGAAAAATATATGTTTTGGTCATGAAAGACTCTACGTAGTATATATCACCCATTAAGAACCCACTGATCCATAATTAGGTTTATAGAAACTTGAAACTACATGTAAACACACAATATCACACATAAAACACTTCATATATGGAAATATATATAAGTGGCCACAAACCTCATACTTATCAAACATACCTCATCCAATATTTATAACCGATTCACCTCTATTTCTCTAACTTCAACAAATCATTTAAAAAAATTTATTTAGGTATTTCCAATATAATTAATGTGATAGGGATGATGAAATGTTATGATAAAATATTTTCATTAACTTAGCCTCACTCATAAGAGTCCACTTCAATCAATGGATCATCAACCAAGTAAGAGATAGAGCACCAATAATAATCAAAAGAAGAGTAAGAGGGATAGAAATGGAGTGGGTTGATCTCCTTGAAACCTGGTTAAGAAATTATGGGGTTTATAAGTTTTTAAAAAAAACATTAATTAACTTATACGTTAAAAATATTAGTACACATCCCACGAGGTACATGGTCGGATTTCAACCTCTTGATAGTTATCCACATGGAATACAATTTATAACAAAGGAACACTGGCCACCTGTCGACAAAATTGGGTGCCTAAGAAGCTAATACTTTATACTGATTCGAATTTTCAATTTTTCAGGTGTATATTACCACCAAGTGCATTCACCGCCAAAAAACCTAAAAATTTCACGAAACCACCAAACTTATATAAAAACTCCAACTAAATATGTTCTAGACCTTGATAATCCAATAAAAATCTCAAAATTTAAAACACTCCATATGTATGGACCCAAACCCTAGTTTCCTAGATTTGGTGCCTTATATTAGTAAATTGGAATGATTCTAATAAATTCATATCCTGAAGAAATGAATATTTTAGTCATTTTGGAAAACAAGATATGAACATAAGTTCTTCATTACAACTAGAAATGAAATACATAATAGAAATTCCATTGGAAATATCTATGACTCTTAGATTATCCCTAAAATCCATTCATAATATTCATCTTCAAAACTTGGGTAAAATAAAACATAAGAAAGGGGTGATCTCAGATTCACAATATGGGTAAGTAATAAAGAAGAATTTATCCTGAAAATAAACACTAGGCATGGTGAACAACAAAAAAAACATATCTTTAAAAATATACTAGACCATAATATAAAAAAATGAAATATGATCAAATAAGTACATATAAATAATAATAATAATAAGAGAATGAAAAATAACCATTGATATTATACTATTAGAATAATCACATGTTTCATCAATTAATAATACCATAATTAGGTAATGCATAATGACGAACATCTGAAACATATTTTCCAGGTCTCGGTCAAGAAGTCTGAAAATACTATGATAAGGCCTCAACCAAAACCCAGTTTTTTTTTGTCTCATGATACATATAAATTCATCTAGGGTCTATATTGAGACCCACCCTTCACTTTATATGTCCAATAAATTTTTCATATGAAAGGGTATAAACATGAACAACATGAACATATGAAATAATGTTCTCTAATCTGTACGCAAAAACACAAACCATTCTGAATTGGATGGTGAATGGTATCATGATAGAACATCCATAGTAAAACTGATCATAATAAAATATGGTATATGATAAACATAAGATATTAACCTCAAAAATATATAAAATTCAAAATATTTGTTGAAATAGAAAAAAATACTCTATAATAAAAAGATTTAGAAATTTTTGAGAGAAATACACTTTTACTTTGAAAAGAATAGTTCTTTTGGAAAAATATTTTTGAAAAAAAAAATTAAATAATGTAGTTTTTCCATAATGAAATCTGTGGTTTTAGAAAAATAATTTCAACTATAGATTATATAGTGCACCTAAAAATAGGTAAGAAGTTGAGAAGTTCCCTTGAATTGGGCTTGTTTCTCGAGAAGAACTGAGAAAGATCTTTATAATTCATTTAACTACACATAAAATAAAAAAGGATAATGATTGGTAAAAATATATAAAACATTAAAAAATAATTTATGAAGAGTAAATATTAATAATTAAGAATTTAATTTGGATTAGGAGAGATAAATTGTAACCCTAAATAAAAAGGAGGTTTGGGTAGAAGACCCTTACCGTGTGTCTAAATATGTTATGAAGTTGAACATAAATTACAATATAATAAAATGAAATCCATTAATAAATTAATTAACAACCTTATCTAAATTTATTTTATTTATTATTATTTTATTAATTAATTAATGGAATTTTGGATGACTTATAATATACAATTTTATCGTTCAATAGCGTTCGATTCCTTGGTTTTCATGATCAGTATACTTGTATATGAGTATGGTAGTTCATATGGAATTGGAATAATTATCTATAATAGAATTTATATGACACTAATTAACATCCAAAATATTATATTTTTGGTATAATTCATTTGGTTATATGGTATGAGGATGTGTTATTAGATATAACATTAGTGATAATCATTGAGATTAGTTTGGTGATATTTTGATTATTACAAACTAGTTTTGTCATATAAATTAGTATTATGTATATATACTTGTTTAAGAACATTAAATGAGACATAATACATATTTTATAATATTTTTAAACCATAAAAATGATTTCATGAGCATCCTTGAAAGATAAATTTAAGAACAATGGTTTGTCGTCCACGAATTTTGTAAATCAGTACCTCCCAGATGATGATTTCATTTATAAAATAAAAGATAGAGATAAAGATAGTAGTTTGAGGAAGTATATTCCATTAAAAATATATAATTATATTATATATATATTATACTAGAGTTATAATGATCATTTGGATATAGAAGGGGAGTGGATGATAACAAAAGAAAATAAATTGAAAATGAAATTAAAATAAAAAGGAAAAGGGTTTACCTCTTGAAATACCCTCCTTGAGAGCGTCCTTCAGGTAAGGGGTTTTGGAATTTTAGAAAGAAAAAGAGCTCCTATAAATGGGGAGATACTAGGGAAGAATAGTTTGATAGAAAATTGAGAATCCTAAAGGCATAGAGGAGTGAGGGTGGGTTTTATAGTGGAGGAGAGGGGTGATTTTTGAATATCTTATTCATTATTTTATTAATTTCTTCAAGACAAGAAATAGTGTTGATTATTGTGACAAAAAAAAGTAATAATTTAATGTTAATTTTAACCATTTGTTCTTACGTTATCAATGACTCAAGGAATAGTGTATTTAGCTTCTAATATATTTCTACCGTAAATTACCGTATTTTACTATTCACCAAAAATTCAAGTATTTTAGAAAAATAAAAAAAATAAATAGGCACAACCATTTTTTGATGTGAATAATTTAAAAATGGAATTGATTTTATCAAAATAAGTTTCAAAATATGTGAAATTTCTTTTTATAAATGAAATCATTTTTTACTTGAAAAATACATATTTAAATTTAAAACTGCTTTTATAACACTTTCAAAAATTAACTAAGGTGACATAAAATTATCCTAAAATAATATTACTAAAAAATATTGATTTAAGAATCAATTTTACGAAAATTAATTTTCTTTAAAATAATTTTATTAGTAATAAATTTTTAATTAAATATTTATGAATTAGAAAAATACCAACAATTAAATTTTAAATTTTAAAATATTCACTTAATTTTATTATGATATAATTATATCATAAATTCACTTATGAGATGTCTATGTTTTATTTATACTTTCATGGGTGAGTTTATTGTTCATTAAGCCAATTTACTATTCATAATGTTCATATTACTATTCCTAAGGGAAAGTTACTATTTCATCAGTATAGGTTCCTTAACATATAGAAATAAATCTTATTTATTTTATTATTCACTTATAAAGATTGTATTATGTTCACTAATGTAGTTTTATATGATTTATACTATATAAAATAAATGTAAAAATTGAAATTTCATTGATAGAATTTTGGGTCGTTACATACTCCCCTTCTACAAAAATCTCATCCTCAAAATTTCCAAAATGTCCCCTCACAAAAATATTTGGATAGTTATTCATCATAAGCTCATCATGCTCTCATGTCGCCTCTTCAATTTTATGATTTTTCTAAAGTATCTTTACTAGCTGAGTCATCTGATTCCTCAACACCTGTTCTTTAGTGTCCAGAACAAGGATAGGCTCTTCGCAGTAAGATAAGTCGGGTTCCAATTTGATACCTTCATAAGTGAGTACATGTGTTGGGTTTGGCACGTACTTTCTCAAAAATGATATATAAAACACTTTATGTTCCATATAAATTCTAGGTGGCATCACCAAATGATAATCCATAGCTCTAAATCACTCTATAATTTCAAAATGACCAATGTACCTAGGGATCAGTTTCCATTTATTTCCAAAGCTTATAACTCCATTCCAGGGAGATGCATTCAAGAAAACATGATCACCTACTTGAAATTTCAAATTCTACCTTCGATTATCAGCATAGTTCTTTTTCCTACTTTGATCTGCTTTGATATGGGTCTGAATATTCTTTACCTTCACTGTTGTTTCCTCCACAAGCTCTGGGTTTACAAGCTTCCATTCCCAAACTTCATCCCAATATGTTGTACGACGTCTCCTTCCATATAATGCTCTATATGGTGTCCTTTGAATAATTTAATGGAAACTATTTTTGTAACAAAACTCTACCAATGGTAAATAATGATCCCACATACCTTTAAAATCAAGATATCATGATCTCAACATGTCTTCTAAAGTTTGGATCATCCTTTCTGACTGCCCATCAGTTTGAGGATGAAAATAAGTACTCAAATGAAGCTCAGTGTCCAAATATTTTTAGATAGTTTTCCAAAATTTTGATGTAAATCATGGATCCTGATCAGAAACAATTGAGATAGGTGCTCCATTAAGTCTTAAATCTTCATTAATATAGATATGGGCAAGGTATTCTAGTGTAAAATCCTCCATTATAGTGAGTAAATGTGAATATTTGTTAAGTCATTCAACAATCACCCATATTTCATAATTCCTTATTAGAGTTCTTGGTAATATAGTGAAAAAACCTATAGTGACTTCATCCCTTTTCCATGTGGGAATAGGAAGAGGTTGAAAGACACCTCTAGGATGTTGTCTTTAAGCCTTTACCTTTTGATAGACTAAACATCTTGATACATAATCCGTAATTTCCCACATCATATTATCCTACCAAAAATGTTCCTTCATATCTCCATACATCATAGTGCTACCAGGGTGTATAGAGAAATTTGAGTTTTGGCTAACATCCAGTAACTCTCTTTTTATCTTGAGTATGGAAGGAATACATAGCCTCCTCCCAAATTACTAAATTACATTTTCACACATGATGTATGGAAACTTCCCATCATTCAAAAAATTAATTTTCTTTTTTATGATTCTCATCATCACACTGATAACTTTTAATTATTTCTAATAAAGATAGTTGGGAAACCAGTTGAAAAAGTAATGATTTTGAACCTTCCTTGATAATTACCATACCCATATTTTCTAGATCCATGCACAAGGGATCCCTTTAAATCCTCATTTTGTTTAGAAATCTATGATCCTTCATGGCCAATGCATCACCTACCTTATTTCCATCCCTAGGTGGTAGTGTATTGAATGATCATAATACTTTAGAATTTCAAGCCATCTCTTTTTCCTCATGTTGAGTTCTTTCTGTAATAAGATTTATTTAAAAATCTTATGATCCATCTATATCTCACATCTTTCACCACATAGATAGTGTATCTATATCTTCATAGAAAATATTATATCTGCAAACATAATATCATGAGTTATATAGTTAAGTTAATGAGTTTTTAACTTTCTTGATGCATAGGAAATAACTCTATCATTCTGCATAAGGACACAACTAATTCCATTATTTGATTCATCACTATAAATCACAAATCCACCATTTCTTGATGCTATAGTCAATATTGAAGCATTCACAAACCTCTTCTATAATTCCTAAAAAATTATTCACATTATTTTTTCTATACAAACATAACCCCTTTATGAGTAATCTTGGTTAACAGGTCAGCTAATTAGAAGAATATCTGAAAGAAACACTGATGATATCCTTATACACCAATAAAACTACATACCTCAGTTAATTTCTTTGGAGTAGGACATTCTAGAACTAGATTTGTCATTGAAGGATCAATTATTCTTCCATTGTTGGAGACAATATAGAGAAGAAAAGAAACTCTTTGAAGCTATAATTCACAATTTTTAAACTTCCCGTATAACTCATTTCTTCTACAAGTCGTCATAATAATGTATAAGGGATTCTCATGATCCTAATATATTTTAAATTATATCAGGATATCATCAATAAATACCATAAGAAAGTCATTAATATATTCCTTGAAAACTCTATTCATTACATCTATGAAAATAGAGGGTGCATTAGTTAGTCAAAAAGGCATTACTGTAAACTCGTAATTCCTATAACTTTTTTGAAATGATGTCTTTGGAATATCTTTCTTCTTCACATGCAACTGATAATATCTATTTCAAAGTTCATTCTTCAAAAAATATTGGGATCTATGAAGTTGATCAAATAAATCATCAATCTAAAGAAGGGTATACTTGTTCTTTGTTGTAAAAGCATTTATTTTTCTATAGTCAGTGCACAACCTCATGGATCCATATTTCTTCTTAAAAAGGATAATAGTGTCTCCCCATGGGGAAACACTAGGGTGGATAAATCCTTTATCACTAAATTAATATAGTTGTTTCATCAGTTCCACTAATTCCACTATGGTCATTCTACAAAGTGTCTTTGATATAGGCATTGCACTAGGAAATAGAAAACTCAATTTCCTGCTCTAGAGGATGTAAAGTAAGTCCTCTAGAAATAAATCAATGTATTCTTTCACAATAGGTACATCCTCATTTTGAATATTTCATTCCACACCCATAGATATTGTTTTATCTTCCTCCACAATAATTTTAGTCAGTAGAGTTATCGGGGGTAGATCTAGATAAGAATCAAATGATGAGGTTTCTGCTCTAAAGATAAAGGATTCTACATCATTATCAAAAATTATAAATTCCTTCTTCTTTTAATATATTTTCACATAATAACATGAAATCCAATTCATACCAAGAATTATATCATATTCAATAATGTGTATCATTATAAGTTCATAAACTGAAGCGCGTTTATGATTCATAAGGGGGACTGATCGACACATCCTTATTGCAATGATACTTCCCATAAGAGTTCTGACTGACAACTCCATTATTAAATCAAATTGGAAATTTCTAATTTTCATGAAAAACTAAGAAGATATAAAACTATGCAAGGATCCATAATCAAATAAATCATTTTAAAAGTTCGTGGAAACCATTAAAGTACTTTAAAACACATCATTAGGAACTTAAACCTTAGTTGTTGTTATCACATAATCTTGGCCATTCTACCTTGTCCTTATCTAGGTAATGTTTCCATGAATCTTAGGACAATAATTGTCATAATGTCCCAACTTTTAACAATTTTAGCATTGAACATTGGTGGTTTCTTTCTTTCCATTACAATCATGTGATTGGGGGCCTCTTTCTCCACATTTGTAACAGACTCCTATTCTTTTTAAGAAAGATTTGAGGTGTCTCTTTTCACAAGTATTACATGTTAGAAAACTCCCCTTTTTATTCTTCCCTTTAACCATTATTTCCTCCGCCACCCTTTTATTCATTTTCATTCCTTTAAAGCCATAAGACTTAGAGAGTTCTCTCTCTATCTTGATTCACGTGAGACTATATCTTCGTATGGTGAGAGAGTTTGGGAAACAAATTCCCATTAGAGGAATGGGTTTAAACCAAAAAATAATGAACCAATATTTCTCCTCATATTATGTATGTAGTCTACATAATTCCTTATTAGCCTTGTAAAATTGGCTTTATACTTCGCAATGTTTTCGTCCTCTTCTTGTTTCAAACTCTAGAATTTCCTCTCCATATCTCTTCAATGTTCTTGAGGAATATATTTCTCTAAAGTCCCTATATTTCATTTATATTATTTCTTACTCCTCCTTGGTGTTTTTAATTAACTCCCACCACTAATTTGTATCTCCCAATAGACGAAAAACTATCATGATAACCTTATCCCTTTCATTACATTCCAAATTGATAAATATCTTATCTATGGAACTTATCCACTCTTCTACTATGAATGGGTTTATAGACACATTGAATAGTTGAGGTTGTTGTCACATAAAGAGGTTGAACATTTCTCCTCTACATTGTGGATCTGGATGCTCCATGTGGGTAAGGTTATTGTCAATAACCTGATTCAGCAGTCCAAGTGTAGTTATAAGTTGATCGGCACTAGTCGTAGCTTCAAAACCAACATCATTATTTTTCATATGAGGGAAATCCCTATACGTGATATGTGAATTCAGGAGTTTTTCATTCCTTCCACTAGGATCCATTTATAAATAATGACATACAATAAATTAGGTTATGAATCATAATGAACTATAAAACCACTTAACATAAATTGAAATATTATTCATGTCTAATGTCATAACTATAAGAATGGTTTCTTTGAGGATATATTTACATTTAAATAATTAATAATGGTTTATAAATAAAATTTGAATTATCCTAATCATATTCCCCAATAGTTTCAAATGAGGCGCGTAGTATGGCCCATTGTGATGTACCGGGTTACCCCAAGTCAGGCCTGGAACACCTTGTCGGAGTTGTTATTCATAGGTACATCTGTCCCAGAACTATGTACACTTGTAGTATCTAGGAAAGGATTTATTTTCTAGGAAGATCCAAATAATATATACCTTACAAAAAATATAGGATGTTATTTATTTCTTACCTTCAAAGTATTTCTTATGGTTTTGTTCCCTAATCTACATTTTCTAAATCTTGTTTCCAAGTATTCTACTAAACTTCCTCTGATACAAAATGTAAGGACCCAGACCCTAGTTTCTTTTGAAGCTAGTTCCCTTTATTAATACCTTAGAATGATTACAAGAAAGTTTTATACTCATGTAATTAATAGTTTATTAGTTTTGGAAAACAAGATACAAACATAAGTTCAATATTACAACTTGAAATGAAATATATAATAATAATTCCATTGGAGGCATCTATTACTTCTAGATTATCCATGTGAGTCGTTAATAATACTAATCTTCAAAACCTGGGAAAATGAAACATAATAAAGGTGTGATCTCCTATTCTCAATAAGGTTAAATAATAAAATTGAAGTTATCATAAAAATAAACACTAGGCAAGGTGAGCAACTAAAAACGCATACATTTAAAAATATACATAAGCATAATATGGAAGGAATGAAAGATAATTAAATAAGGACATATAAATTATCATAAGAGAATGAAGTAAAACCATTGAAATTATACTAGTTGAATAATCACATGGTTTATAAATTACTAATACCATAATTTGGGAATGCATAATTCAAGACATCTAAAACATATTCTCAAGGCCTCAGCCAAGACGTCTGAAAATACTATTCTAAAGCCTCGGCCAAAACCCAATTCTATTTTTTCCCATGAGACCTAAATATGAATCAAGGGTATATATTAGGCCCTAGATATAACTTGAAAAGTCCAATTCATTCCTCATATTAAAGGGGATAAACATAAACAACATGAACATATGAAATAACTTTCCCAAATCTATAAACATAAACACTAACAATTCTGAGTCGTATGGTGAATGGTATCAAGATATCACATCCATAGTCAAAATTATTATAATTCAACATGATATATGATAAAAATAATATATTAACTGAAATAATACATAAAATTCAATAGCGGTGTTGAAATAGACAAAAGTACTCTAATAAAATCATCGAGTCATTTTTTAGGGAAATACACTTTTACATTGAAAACAATAGTTCTTTCGAAAAAATATTTGAATAAAACTATAAATTAAATAAGGTAGTTTTTAAATGATGAAATTATTGGTTTCAGAAAAATAATTTCATATTAAAACCTATTACATAGTGCACATTAAAAGAGGTAAGAATTTGAGAAGTTCATGTGAATCGGGCTTGTTTATCAGGATGTATTGAGAAAGATATTAATAAATCATTTAACTACCCATAAAATAAAGAAGGATTATGATTGGTACAAATATATTGAACATTAACATAGAGTTTATGAGGGGTAAAAAATAGCAATTAAGAAATTAATTGGGATTAAGAGATTTAAAAAGTATCCCGAAAGAAAAAGGAGGTTCTAGTAGAAAACCCTTACCCTATGCCTGAATGTATTTTGAACTTGACCTTAACTTTCTGGATAATCAAAATAAATCCATTAATTAATTAATAAACTTATATATATGTTTTTTTATTTATTATACTCTTATTAAGTTCATTTATGGTAATTTTTATGAGTTATAAGAAGCAATTTTATTGCCCAGGATCATTTGATTCCTTGGTTTTCATGATCGGTATACTTGTATATGAGTATATAAGTTCATGTGTAATTTGTATAATTATCCAGAATTAAATTTATATGATAATAACTAACAAACATAATATTAAATGTTCATATAATTAATTTGGTTATATTTTATGAGGTTGATTTATTAGATAGAACATTATTGATAATCATTTAGATTATTTTGGCGATATTTTTATTATTACGAACTAGTTTTGTCGTATGAATTGGTATTATATATATATATATACTGGTTTAAAAACATTTCACAAGTCATAATAATTATTTTAAAATATTTTTCAATAATAAAAATGGTTTATGACTAGCATTTTATGATAAATTGAAGAACGAAGGTTCGTCGTCTATGAAGGTTATAAATCAGCACCACTCGGAAGACGATTTCGATTTTAAAATAAAAGAGAGAGAGATAGTAGTTTGAGGAAGGATATTAAATTAACAAGATATAATTATAGTATATATATGATAATAGATTTATCATGATCATTTGGATAGAGAATTTGAGGTGATGATAAAAAAAGAAAATAAATTGAAAAAGAAATTAAAAGAAAAATAAAGAGGGTTTACCTCTTGAAATATCATCCTTGAGAACCTCCTTAAGGGAAGGGGTTTTGGTCTTTTGGAAATACCAAGAGCTATTTTATGTAGGTATAGACAATGAGAGAGTTTTTGGGAAAAGCTTTTAGAAGCTTCAAGTCTTATAGGATTTAGTAGGAGAGAGAGAGTGAGGGTGGATTTTATAGTGGAGGAGAGGGGTGATTTTTGAATATCTTATTAATTATTTTATTGTTTTTCTCAATACAAGAAATAGTGTTGATTATTATGACCAAAATAGTAATAATTGAATTTTAATTCAAACTAAGTGTTCTTACATCAGATATAACTCAGGGAATAGAGTATTTATCTTTTAATTTATTTATATTGTAAATTACTGTATTTTATTATTCATCAAAAATTCAAGTTCCTTAGAAAAATCCCAAGACATCACCATTACCATTTTTTGGTGTGTAAAACTAAAAAATAGACTCCATTTTACCAACATAATTCTCTAAATATGTGAAATTTAATTTGATATATAAAATCATTATTTACTTTAACAATACAGATTTAAATTTTCAACTAATTTTATAACACCTTCAATAATTAAATATGGTATCATAAAATTATCTAAAAATCATAAGACTGAAAAATATATAAATATTTTCTCATTAAAGGGGGATATTGGTTCCTCCCATCACATAATTAAAACCATACATATGTGTTCTATAAGACCATAAATCATTTATCATATCAAAACCCATGAAAATAAATGGGTTTCACAAAAATCCCATTACTGCATACCCATGTAAAAGAAATGGGATTCATAAAAATCATTCCATCATAAACATAAACCAATCAGAGAAATAATTATGATGGTATCCTTAGATCATATCTCTTGTAAAGCATAAGTAAAATCAAATAATTTTTTCTTATATGGAAAATGATTAGGATAGATTACTTGAAGTAATTCCTGATAAATATATCCTTTCCATTTTCAAAACATTTTTTTCAAATCCATGCAATTACAAATGAAATCATTTTCTTTGAAAAGAACCTTCTAATCTTGGATAGTAAAATTCAAATCATTAATGAATCATGATGGTGGTAAATTCCTCTCATTCTGTATAAGTTAAAAAACATTACTTCTATATTTTTCAGAGAACTCACAAAGTTCCTTATTTTGAAAATGTGGAAAAAATGTTCCATTTAAATCATTAAGTAAAAAAGTCACACATGGGTAAAAATGAACTTTAAAACTTATAAGAGAATAGTAAAAAATTTATTTTTTTAAAACATATACATGGAATAGAAATATTCCTAAATGGATTCTTAATGTAAACAATCCAAAATAATGGTGATTTTGTGAAATAAACCCTTACTGCTTTGGTATCATTTGAATCGTAATCCCCATGAATGAAAGAAACATAGATAGATATGTAAATTCCATAATTTTCAGGATAAGTCTCATAAAAAAATTCATGGTTAGTATATAAATCAACAAAAAAATAAGTATTTTATAATACATTTGTCCCATAGAAATAAAAGTGAGACAAAAATCTCTTACTTCAAGTCTGGTTATTCTTCATTCAGGTTCAAACCTCCTCTTCTTCGAAATGTATCCTTTAGATATCCTCTAAAGGGTTATAGGTTTGGTATTTTGAGAAGCCCATCAACTCTCAAATGTGTCTAGGGAAGTGGATAAGAGACAATGGTAGGGGATTCACTAAAAAAAATAGTGTTTTAGCAATGGTTTTTTCACGGTGGTTTTAAAAACCGCTGTTAAATATTTTTCGATCGAAAATTTAGCAACAGTTTTAAAAACCACTGTGAAAATACTACCGCTAAATGTTTTTAAAATATTTTTTATATATGTTTTAAAATTTCTTCAAAAAAATTAAATTTTTTCTAGGGGCGGTTTTGAAAAAACCGACGCAAAAATGAAGATTTTTTTTTTACAATTTATTTATCTATTATTTATTATTTATTATTTATTATTTATTATTTACAATAAAATATAGTTTATTATTTTTATTTTTAATTATTTATAATGTTTCAATTAGTAAATATTTATAAATATTAGTTAATAATATTTTTAAATGGAAAACAAATCTTTAATAAGTTAAAAAACAGAGTTCGATATCAAATGACTGTAACTTTTGATCCGGGAGTCCATTTTAGCTCCACAACTAGTCAAATTGAAGCTTATAAAATGAGCTAAAACCAAGGGATATTTTAATTATGTGATGATGAAAGGAAAATATATATTCAAATTTCAAAAGTCAAAAAATGAACTCAAACTTCAAACGGTCAAAACTTTTAACTTGGGTGTCCATTTGGGCTCTAACACATATCTAATCGAATCCTATGACGATATCTATGTCTTTTAGGTCTAGTACCAAATTTTTGAGTATTTTACCCCTTTTTATTCTGCCAAAAAGGCTCAGAAGACCTCCGATACTATGGTTTTATTTTCAGACCCCGATTTCATAAAATTAAAACTGTTATAACCTTCGATCTAGTTGTCAGTTCAACATGTACCACATATCATATCAAAGATCATTTCATGATCTTTGGATTGATTGGTTGTGGCATTGAAAAAGGAGTCCCATGTTGGAATTTATGGTCATTTTAGTGTTTTTAGGGTTTTAAGAGGTTCTTAAAATTTTATGATTTATATAATTAATTATTTCTTATTTATTTGTTTGTTATTTAATTATTTATTTTTATTTAATATTAATTGATTAATTAATTAATTAATTAATATTTATCTATCTATTTTTTTTTTTTTTTATCAATTTACTTAATGCTAAATTTATTTATTTATTTAGTTATTTAATATTTAATATCTATTTATTTATTTATTTATTATTTAGTTATTATGTACTCATTAATTATTAATTTATTTTTCATTTATTAATGAAATTTATTATTATTTTATTATTCATTTACATATTTATTATTTATTTATTCAATATTAATTATTTATTAATTAATTAATATTTATTTATAAATAATTTATTAATAATTTATTAATAATTTATAAATTATTAATTATTAATTATTAGTTCTTAATGATCAATTATTAATGATGAGTTATTATTAATTATTAATTATTAATTATTAATTATTAATTATCAATTATTTATTATTAATTATTAATTATTAATTACTTATTATTTTTTATATATTATTTACTATTTACTATTTACTATTTACTATTTATTATTTATTTATTTATTTATCTATTATTTATTTATTAGTTATTTATTTATCATATATTAAATTATTTTTTAATTGATTTATTATTTATACATTACTTATATATTATATGTTATATATTATTTATTATTTATTATTTATTATTTATTATATATTATGTATTATATATTATCTATTATGTATTATGCATTGTATATTGTATATTATCTATTATCTATTATGTATTATATATTATCTATTATCTATTATCTATTATCGATTATCTATTATCTATTATCTATTATCTATTATTTATTATGTATTATATATTATATATTATATATTATATATTATTTAAAAAATTGCCAAAAATTATTTCTCGACACACGATTTAGCGGTGATTTTTGGAAAAATGCCGCTAAATACAAATTTTGGTGTAGTGATTATTGAGTTATAAACCTCAAAGTTGTGTAAAGAAGTGAGATATGAGGTTAACTTTTATAATTAAGGTTGAGGGGAACTTTTGGAATTCCTCAAAATATTAAATTATAATAAATTCATTTTCTATCCTAATACCACAAAATTACCATGGATTCAAAGATAATATAACATAGGGTTTTAATATCATAAACTAATATATTTTATGATGTTTTTTGTGTAATTTTAAACCTTATAATTTTGATTAATCCCTAGTTAACCTATTTTCATTTTAACTACAGTAACAACACGTTAAATATTAAAAGGTTTTCATTTTTACATATATTGTGTCAATTGGACCATAAATGGAAAATTTAAGACATTTTAGACCATATCATAATCACTTTGTATTTTTTAATTTTTTTAATCATTTTTAAATTAGTTAATCAAATATTAATCACATAAAATATCATTATTGTCAATTTTGATACTATTCACTAATTTGACGTTTAGTAATATCAAGAAAACATAGAAATTTTTTTAAAAAAACTTTTTTATTATATCCCCAACATGTCACGTTTATATAGAGAATTTAGGGATCACCTTAAATGTCTCAAATAATATTAAATTTAATATTTTTAATATCATTTATTTTATTTTTTGTTAATTGAATAATTAATTCATCAGTATTGTGTAGGAATTTAGGGTAATTATTTAATTCCTAAAATTATAAATAAATTCCCATGATGAAGGTTAATATTTTATATTTTAAAATAATATTTATAGTAGAAAATATCATTTGGATTACCCCTTATTAAAAAAATTATAGTTATTAAAATCATGAATGTGACATCTTTGAATTTTCTTTGGATAAAATATTATAAAAGTAATAATCTCATCCAAGTGGCCCCAAAATTCATAAGTAAATTTATTTCATTAAAATAGGTTTACCAAGTCAAAAATGGACAGTAATATTTTTTAATAACCTACTTTTTTCCCATATAGACACATAAGATACATTTATGTCAAAGAAAAATACATTTTGTGGCTTTCTTTGATTTAAATAATCTATAGGTCATTTCCTAGAAAATTTTCCATTAAAAAACTCATTTTAGACCTTAGTTGTTAAAGGTATAATGAAATTCATTTTATAAGAAATAGGATGAAAATTTATAGCCTTATCAATTATTTTTAATTCATATTAATTTGTTTTACCCTCTACCAGGGTAATAAATTTTATCAAAGTTACTATTCATATTAACTAAAATTAAAAGGGACCTATTTACTAAATTTTGACCCACTAATTCCAAATATGGACTAAATTTTTTAAAATTCAAAACACATAAGTTGTATAATTTAATTTTTAATAAAATTGTAAAAATGAAACAAAAAATAGTTTTTTTTTGAAAATTGTCCTTTTAAAATATTATTTTTTTTATACAAAATTAAAGTATAAAATCCACTTAAAACACATAATTGGATTATTTTAAATAAAATCAACTAATTAAAATTTAAAACAAAACCAAAAAATAATTTCACCTTGTAAAAAAATTTAAAATAAAATACAGTTCTTAATAAAAGTTATTATTTTTCAATATTCCTTGAAAATAAATTTTTTTAGAAAAATTTTAAAAAGTAATTTCATGTTATTTTGAAATTATGAATTAAAAAATGAAATTATTTTTTTCAAATTAATTTTATAGAACTTATATAAATTAATATTGACTCATAATTATAAGAAAAACACATTTTAGAAGAAAAATTATTTTTGAAAAATAAAATGACTTTACTAAAAATTGTGGGATCATTTATGTGGATTTTTTACATTTATATTTATTTCAAAAATTAGTTATTCCTATTCATTCCCACCAATTTAAAGTCTGGGTTATAAGAAACATAAAATATTTTAATAATATTTTTTGGTTCATCTGAACTTATTGTTGTGTGCAACACAAGCTATAAAAGAAATAAATTTATTTAAAATCCATTTCATAAAACAATAAGGTTGTTATAGGTAACATATATATGAGTGAAGTCAATAATAGTAACCTTGACTATATTTGGTGTGATCAATGTCAGAAGAATTGGTTTATCCCATACCAAGTACCCTTCACTAACATCGTATCAAGTGGTCAAGGGAGGGAATATCATAGTCAACAACCTACATGAGGTGGATCATGCATTAAATCATGGAAATGTTATACATCTATATATTTTATACACTAGTCAACATTTGAATTGGTCTACACAATCTGAACTAACGCACTCATCAAGGTATGTTCCCATGGTTATCTCAGATACTATGTATAGGGGAAGCAGAATAGAGGAAGGCATATTGTATCTAACCACTTACTTGAATCAAGCCAAATAACTTCTCATAGGTGAGGTTTCATGGATAAGTTTTATCTTATCTCATCATAAAACCTATACAAGAGTCTCCAAAACTAACACCAAAATCCACCATGGTCAATCCCCCAGGATAATATCATAATTAAATCACAAGACTATGAAAAGTTATGACATTAGAAACACTTTGATGTCAACTCATATCAATACCTCATATTTTTCATTTACCAACATCAACCCCTTCTCAAATTAAGGTGAACATAATACCTACCCACAATCTAACCCAAATGACTTTCGATACTGCTATTAAGACAAGGAAACTCACTTTAATCCTAGAGAAACAAGGTGGAAAACACTATAACCAATCAATATACCAACTATGGTTTCATCGTAACTATTCTATAACACTCATATATATCATCCATTAGGTAATTTTTATCAATTCAGATCCACTTGTTCTCTTTGATAAATTAGAATAATATCATAAACACACATTCACCTACATACATGACATCTCATAAAGTCCCATACAAACACCAAAACATGGAAAGTACTTTCTACCACAATCCTTAGAGAGATAAATCCCCAATAGACATCACCTTATTCAAGTCTGATCCACCATGATGCAAGAACTGAAAGAAAAACCTCAAAGTTAGTGATTTAGCATAGGAGAAGAATAAATTTTAAGAAAATAATAACATCTAGGGATTACATGGATTTAACATTACTATGATAAGATGATCATTACCAATAACAGTTCATAATAGATTAAAAGAGGAAGGGTAATTAGGTTTAAATGGATTTCTAGGTAAAATTATGAGAAAGAAAACACTAAAGAATACCAATGGGTAACTATTCCGAATATACCATGTATAGATACTCCATTGGATATCTATTGGGGCTTCGAGGGGTGAAGAAACTTAGACATGGAACAAAGTACCTTATGGAACTCCACCACATACCTGATGGCCAGGAACCATATAACTGGTGGAACCTACTTCTTTAAAATAGTAGGTGAACCCTGATACCCCATATCTAAAGTTCTTATAAGGCCTAAATCCTATAAATAATACCAAAAATCAGTTATAATAAAATAAATTAAATCCAAAAAAACTATAAATTATAGCTCAAAATTATTTTTTTGTTGTAAATTCTTCTCAAAGGGATTCTCATCCCATAGAATCATCCGTAATTATCCTCTAAAAAGTACACCATCCAATGGGATTGTTCATCTGAATCCATCTATGATATGGTACTAATATTCTCTACAATCTTAAATAGACAAAAAAAATTGCAGTGCAAGTTTCCCTGGTTCCTCATATAATGATTCTCTAACCAAATTGGTGCATATAAGAACACTTGATCTTCCATGATGAATTCAAAGGGTTTTCTCCTTTAGTCAAAAAATGAGTGTTTCATTCTATGATTAGTAATAAAACTCTTCTTGATCAATTTCACCCTATCAGATTACTCATTTATTGTTGAGTAATATGTCATACATATCTTCAACTATGTTACCATATCTTTCTAAAACCACATCCAAACTTTTTTAATGAAATTATTATCACGATCTGATATAAATTCTCATAATCATTCTATTAAGACTTATAATTTCCCACATATATAACATTACTAATTCATCCACTTAATAGGTCTCATGGACAATAATAATGTTTGTATAATTCATTAATTATCCCCACACAATGCAGAACACATGTCAACCTATTGACTTCCTTAGAGGACTAATGATTAAGTCCATGGTCACCTCAACCCACTTCCATATAAGAACTAGGAGTGGCTGAGGTAATCCTCCTAGACAATGATACTTCAAATTCACCCTATTAAAGGTGAAACAAAAATCCAAAAAACCTTGATGTCCCTCTTCATTTTAAACTCTTGTAATGTGTCCTCACACCGATCAATCCATTCAAATTCCACTCACTTCTTGGTCAGGACCATTATAGGAACTTCTGAGTGAGATAAATCTAGAATAAATCATCATTAATACTCATCTAGGACATGTAAACCACTATTCTCAAACACATTCTTGGGTCTTTCCCAAAATTCCATAGCTTTCGCTTTGTCTAAATTGATAAAAACTCTTACATCTGATATAAAAAAACTAATAATTCAAACTTCTTAAATCAAAAGGAGACATGTTTTGATCTTGTCATGAAGATGATACATTTTAAGTTTACTCAATAAAATATCAAGGTTCTCTAGATGAATCTTTCATGTATGAGAATATACTATACTATCATCAATGAACAACATGATAAAGGGGCATGGGTAGGGATGAAAAATCCAAATCAAAAAATCCATGAACATTTGAAGCACATTTTTCAGAATGAATGGAATCATAAAGAACTTATATAGCCCATACCTACTCTTAAATGTTATGTTTATTATATCATCTATCCTGAATCACAATTGATGATATACTGATTACATATCAATCGTAGAGAACCATTTGGATCACCTAAATTGATTAAAAAATTAGATATCCATAATAGTAGATACATTTTCCTCATCGTAACATAATTTATCTTTAGGTAACACATTAAAAATATCTAACAATTATTTTCCTTCTTGGAAAAAAATTAGAGCACCCCTTATAGAGGTACTCATGTAGATAAAATCATTCACCTCAAGATCATCATGCTTTATTTTTATCTTTATCATCTCAGTTAGTTCCATGTGATAAGATGGTATCAACATGGGTTTAGAAATTGGTATGAAATAAATTATAAAATAAATCTCTATCTTGGGTTGAAAACCTGATAATTAATCGGAAAAATCATCTAATAAACAATCTATTATCAAAGTAAGAATAGGTATAACCATCAATTTTAAAATTATAAAAACTAACACAGTATTATGTGTTATAATTTCTCCCAAATGTCTGAGTTTGGGTCCTCGTCTACCTACCTCAACATCTCATTCACCCAAGAAGGTAAACACTTATTCAATAAGGAATGTTAATGACACATGCCTTTGGAAGAAATCATTACTAGCCTAAAAACATGTCATATAATACATACCTAATATAGAATCAGAACTAGTCATATTAATGAAACTAAAGTCCCAAGAGTGACCATAGTCTTTAAATACTATGGTGCATCTAGAACGTCTCCTTACATGATTTACCCACTACATAAATGTTGGGTCAAGATCTAGAATTCCTAAAGAAAACTATAAAATGTTACTAAAACCAGATAAAGTATACAAAAAAACAATGAGATTATTCTAAATTAAAATAATTTTAGAAAGGGTAAAATAAACTATAAACTAACATCTCATAAAGGAAGTGTCCTCTTCCCTATCATTTGGAACCTGATCTAGTACAAAAAACATGCCTACCTCAGATCAATGGCCCCAACCCCACAATCTCTGACTGGCCTGAGGGGCTATTTCCTAAGGCATTCTCTTTTTTCACCCGAATATCCTTAACAAAAATATTAACCCTAGCCTCCATGAATATCCTCAATTATCAATATATTGAGTTCCCCTAATCCAATAATGAGCAGCTTGTATCATCCACAAGAATTTTCTTAAACCATGTTGAGGAATCCTTGCATAGAAGCATTGTAGGTACCCTATCTTTCCACATGCAAGGAAATACCTTAGTGGTATAGGACACAATATATAGAAATAGTAGAACTGATCACACTAATACTAAACAATGAGAGCTTCTGCTTGAGGATATGGGGAATCACCCTTCACCTACCATCAATGATTCTCACTTCCTTAGTTTACCACATCAGATCTCCTCTTACTACCACTGGAAGAGGTACCACCACCTATACTATTGAAAAAGCGAAGATACCGTATTAAATTATGCTCTAATAATAACTTCTCGGCATAAAATTCGTTATATAATACTAAAAAATACAATGTTAGGTTTAGAATCTTCACCTAGAATCTCAAACCTAGTTAAATATTGATCTTGGATCTAAAGGTATTATGGTCCTTTTTTTCCAGAAACAATGGTGAAATCTATAACAACTCTAAATTGTGGGTGACATAATCCATCACCAATAATTCTATAAATTGTGCTTCATAAACTCATGATCATAATCCATCCTTAGAAACTCATAGAATAAATCCTAGAAAAACATTCCTTAAAGGACCCCCAAGATAGAACCTCATGCCTTCTAGCATATACTATCACACTTACCATTGCTTTGTCGCTCCTTAAATCATGAAATCTGGAAACTTCACACATCATTCATCAAACATATCAATCAGTTCAATGATTCCCTTAATGGTTTTGATCGAATCCTCAGAATCCTAAGGATATGTACTAATCTATAAAGTTATATGATGATATATATGGAAGTTATGAGAGGGGTCTATTATAGTAGCTTCACCCTAATGTACACCTCTACCTCCAACCAATGTGATATGAAACAGCACTTCCTACACCTAATCTTGTTTTATATACATGGGAAAAACATCAAGATCATTCTCTATTTTTTCTTCTTGATTCGATGTAGAGATCATTGGGGTATTCTGAACCTCTGAAATATCCTCATGTTTATCCCTGGGTTTCTCCATGGAATATCATCTAGGTGAAAAAATTAAAATTCCAAAACTCATATTCAAGAAGCATCATTACATAATAAATATTAACAGAATTTAAACATGTAATAGTGCATGAAACCACTATTAATCACCCAAATTCCACTAGTTACCTTAGAATACACTCTCTAAGGTTATACTAAAGGAGATACGAGAACACCACAACTTACTTACTCAAGTATGAAGCACACCTAGCTTAAATCGATGCACAATCCATAGTCATATCCAAAATGTAAACATATAAAATATATATAATTTAATTAATTTGTTGACCTGGTTCATTAGGTCCAAACTAGAGTGTTACATATCCTTATCCATTCCACCCTATATAAAATAGGCTATCACCTATTAGTAAGGGCCTAAAACTTACATTGTAGAATCTGTTTCCTTAGTATAAAAACATCTGACATAAATTAAAGTGTATATTTTATTAATCATTAAGTGAAAAATGTAAAATCATAGCTATATTTAGAATATATATAAATCATATTACATGTAATAAAAAAAGGATACCATGTCTATCATGAAATAGATAATATGAATTTTTATTCCCTAAATCCTTTAAATGTATTTGATATAAAGGAAATCAATATTATATGACCATTTATAAGGGGCTTGGAAATGTAATTTTCATATCACTGCATACTCTATTATATGGTGTGATAGGGGGAAATATTAAGGTGGGAATGAAATAATATTTCATTCCTTTTTCATTCATATCATTATCTCAATAATATCTTGTGATTACACACAATCATAATACATAAAATATGATCACATTTAACAACCTCACTTGATCATACTGTATGATTGAAGATGAATCATAAGGCCTCTTAAGGGAAAATCATATGGTATGGTGGTAATAATGTATTGAAATATTAATATAGGTAGAATGATAATAGTTATCATTTAATGGTATTCATTCAACATAAGATATCATCTGGCCATTGCAATAGTTGTAACATGTGAGATATTCACTCATGCATGACATATACATGAATTGGAAAAAAGTAGCATTTACTCTTGAATTATAATTCTTGGTTAAATGTGATTGTATGGAGGAATGTCTTTGTGATCCCTATAAGAACCCACTACCATGTGATGGAAATTGGTGTGGTTGTTTGATTGAGGATCCTAAATTCTCGATACTCTCATCTTCTTTCTTCATTGTGCCTAAGGCACTAACATGTCTTGAAGGATGGAGACTCTCGCACATACAATGTGAGATTTTTTGACAACCTGTGGATACCTATGGATATAGGAGACTTTTATCTACTATTTTCATGATCGTCATCAAACACTTATAAAGATATTCAATATGGTGCAGTGGCTCAATATCAAAAGGTATGTGACTTATAGTAGATCTTTGTTTTCCAATTTGCATATTTTAATATTTTTTATGTATGACTGATCTTGGTATGGGGTTAAATAACTTTAGATGGTTATATTATGTGTTAATAAAATCCTAATAATCATTTAAATGGTATTAGATCATCTCATGGCCATTCATTTTGGAAATAATTCATGGATTAAATAAAAATAAGATTATATTATGTATCAATTGTGAAATCATAAAATATGATAAGTGGATTTATTATGGATGATTTATATTATGTAATACAATATAGGATATTATATGTTATTATATGGTCTAAATCCATGGATTTCTTTTGGTCATTCCATAAGACTTATTCCTTTCATAGAAAATGATTTCAATAGACTGAGTTGCGAAATTGGGCATCATATCACAAATATGATATGATGAAAATCTATAAAAATGATATACCAAAACCAAAGGAGTATATCATAATCTATTCATTATATATCTTAAAATTTAGTAGAAAATGTGTAGAACCACTAATTAAAATATAAGAATTATTGTTAACTACAATTGTATAGAAAAATTGATATTTTTTATATTCAATTATAAATTAGAAAAGTTATGTATAAATTTCTTATAAATAATAATAAGTGGTATTTCTGGGATATTTTTTAATTATAATTTTTTTAAAAAATTTAATTAATTACAAAGATTTTATATATAATTATTTATTTTTTATAAAATATTTACTAATAAATACTTCTTAATATTAAATTTTAATATTAAAATAATTTTTATAAAATTATATAAAATTCCTTATGTATTAAATAAAGTGTTTATTTAATCACAAGGGTAATTTATAAATATTTTATATATTAAAAAAATAATTCATAATATAATGTTTTTATAATTAATACATTTATGAAATGTTAATATTAAAAGATACTTATTTTTACATTAATTATAACTTCTCGTAAGTGTTTTAATAAATTGATTTGATCGAGGTTCAAATAATGTTTAAGTATATGAGTATTTGATTATATAAATACTTCACATAATATAAATTAGATTATAAAATCTTTATATTTCATATAAATATTATATATTTAAATAATATTCTATATAATGAATACTATGAAGATATCATATTATATAATGAATATAAAGAGTTTATATTCAATATTATATAATGTCCATAATGATTAGCTAAAAATTTATAGTCTTTATAATTGGAAATATTTTTTGAATTATTCATTATTAGTTATATGATGTTAAAATACTTGAAATGTTAATTTATTTAAATTTTATTCTATTTTTATTAATCATAGTTGTAAATGGTTTATATATTATGAATAAGTGTATGTTTTAGTTTTTTTGATAAACTACTTCTTATAAAATTATCAAGACTTTCATTATATACTAGTAACATAAACATAAGATTTAGTTTTCATCTACCTTCACCTCATTTTTTAGTTTTAGATGTTAGATTGAATTTATTTTTCCAACATGGTTTATATATATTTGTTTTTAGATCTATTATGAATAGTATTCTCACTTGAGTAAAATATAATTGGGTAGAGGGACTTTGGATCAGACTTCCAACTAGCCTGAAGGCTTATGACTTATTCTAGAAATGTGGCAGTTGTATTTTTGTGTATCATGTATTACTAATATATATTTATTCAATATAATATAATTATAAATTCTTGTATGAAGATTTCATATACTTTTGAATTATATGAATTTTCCTTTGTCAAAATATGTTTGAATTCTATTTTTGGATAACATAAACTTTTGGGTTGTGTAATTCATTACACATTAATGCGGGGTGAACGCAATCATTTGGTATAAGGTATATGATTCCAAAAATAAATTGTTATAATCATAATACATAAAGGAAATAACATGAGATAATAGGGTGATATTAAATCCCCTTCAAAATACTAAGTATTATATTCCTTCCAAAGTGACACTTTTTAATACCTTAATCATCTAATTAGGTAGGTCATGCTAAATATGGGATACCATGGATTATATTGTATAAATAAATAAGTAATAGTTTTCCCTAGATCATCCATGGGTAGTTCATGATAAATTTGGGTTCCCCAAGATTTTCTTTTTATAGATTTTTCTTATCATTATATTTGGGTTACACATAGTTCGGAAACCCTAACAGTTAGGATACCATAGGAATTAAACTTGGTTTATTCATATGATGTATTAGACAAGGGTTTGTTCACTCAACTATCTAGGAGTCATATATGATCTGATTTATAAGTGTTGTATACCAAATATAGTCATATCTTATATACATGAACACATCAGTTTATGTTATGATGAAATATGGATTTGGACACACTAATAGAAATGATTACTTTAAAACTGGGCATCATTTTTTAGAGATCCTTTTAATAAAATTCCTAATTAAGTGATAATAAAACATGATAATCATATGATAAAAGATTATATAAAAGATATTTACCATCATCATAATTAAACATAGCTTTAATACTAATATTATGATTGAGAATCATAATGTAAGAACCTCCTTGAACTAGAAACTTAAGAAAACATTTTAAGTATAAGAAAGATTCTATGAGTTAAAGAAACACCTTCCTATGTAATCAAATGTTGAAGTCATTCGACATTTGGATCTAAATTATTATGAAGCATAGATTGATTCACTTATGGTTTAAAAGGAATTAGATTATAAATGACCTAATAAATTTTATTATAGACACATATGCACAATATTATTGAGAATAATAATGACTTAGAGATGTTAGAAGGTATTAATCTAGTTAAGGAGTTCATATTTTTGAAATTTATTGAAATTTTCCAACAATGTGAATGAGTTCAAGAATAGTTTACCTAATATTCTAAATAGTTTAGAATATATGTACTAGTAATGTGATGAATAGGTTCTTGTTCTATTTATATAGTTCGTGCAGGTAAAAGTTTAAATTGAAAAAAGAATTTTTTTTAGAGAGTCCAATGATGTTTCATCAAGTATCCATCCAAGGTCATCAAAATATAAAGGCGTTATTAAGGAGTAGTTATGATTATATAGGATGGAATTTTTCAATATACCTAAATGGGATTTTGTAAACTTCGTGTAGTTTCTATATTAGGTATCAATGTTATAAAAGATTATTATTCATTTTTTAAAGGTATGTGAAACCAACTTTATACTTTACAGGTGTTTTAAATGTAATGGAAGTTAAAAATAAAGAGAATGATTGATAAGGCTTACATTTTTCATTAATTTGATTATGAAAAGAGTTTTTACAAAAATATTTGAATGTAAAGGTATTTTCTAGGATATGATAAATCTAATAAAAGGATGTGTATCTTCATATACTTTTTCTAATATGATGAGATAAGTTGTTCATTGATATATTTTTTTATGAAAAAAATAATATGATTAATTATATTAACAAGGTTTATTATTCATAAAATTATATAACATGTTTAGAGAAAAAGATAAAGATAATAAAATTTTATCAAGTATAAAATTTTTATCCAAATGTTTGTTAAAATATGAGGGAATATGTTCCCTATAACCATCGTTGTAATATTTTTATAAATAGTCTTGTTTTAATATAGAAGTTTTCATGAATCGGATCTAGTTAACACTAGTACCACCACCAGATCCTACCCCTAAAAAGGCCCGAAGGGAATTAATTATTTCCATGGGTTGGAACAAGTGCCCGAGTATCAATAAATTAGTTTTGAGAATGATTTTCCCGATTATGAAGGCATAAAGCCTTAAAAACAATCAATAATAAGAATTTGAAATTTCAATGCCAAACAAGACTTAGGAAAAATTGAGAACTGAATAAATTATTTTAAACAAAGTACAAGAGGTCCAAAATAATAATAAAAAAAGTATTAAGTTGGCCACAATGACTCCACATGACAAGTGTTTGTCACCCCCGAGCTGTCTTCACAACACTGCACCGTAGGAAGTGTCTAACAACCTAAACTGCCTTCACCTGAGGTTGTTCCATTCCCTGATTCAAACATAACCAAGTATAATTACACCCTAGGGGTGTAAGTATGGTGTGATACATATCCCAATAGGATACCACCCAAATATTTTAAATATTATGCAATAAAAGGTGAAAAATCAATTAGTTTTAATATGTAATGAAAAGCGGTGATAAATTCCAAGAAATGTAACTTTCAATTGAAATCAATTTTCAAAATAAAACTTTCAAAAAGTTAAAAAATTTAAATAAGAAAAGTTAGATACTATAATTTACAACCAAACACACTGGAAGACAAGGGTAAATACAATAAATCCAATGAGCACCAAAATCGGGAACACCCCTAGGAAACTAGATAGTCTCGGGCCCTATGTACCTCATACCTCGGTGAAAAGTAACCATGTCGCAAATCCTTTATCATGAATGAGATCATAGTAGGGAATATATCCATAACCTATTGGTCCCTATACATCATCCATATAGTTTAGTTAGAGTTTTTGTTATCCATTTTCTTAGTGAAACATGGACAAAACCCATCTGGATCACTAGCTGTACTAATACATATCTTCCCATCTAGGTACTCGGGTTCCCCCTTTGTGCTCAAAAAATTTCAGCATACTACACACATCACTTTTCATATAAAAACACCACTAATTTTCACAAACAAACAATACAGTAGATATACACACTTTATACCACTTAAAACACACAATAAAACATTTTGATTTTCAATAAAACAACTTCTCACAATCTCACACTGTTTTGCACCCAAGACTCCTTGAAATCCCCACTTTTCACACCATGTACATTCTTACAAGTCACCAAAAAAATTCATACCAATAACATTCAATGAAACCAACAAATCAGTTTTTGGGTATCCCCATATGAACCATGAAGTGATATCTTTATAAAACCTCTATTTTCACACAAACATGGCACTTAAAAAGTCATGTTTTCGTAAACACCAGTAAAAAAAGTTTTTGTAGATACTACCAAATGATATAAACATTAAAAACATTATTTTCATCTATAATACACTTCAATAAAATCAACCAAGTAATTACAAGGTAGCCCAAAATGAACCAACAAGATATCTCTATAAAAAACCCAATTTCACATAAAAGTGGAACATAAAATTCATTTTCATTACAAAAACAAATAAAAACTATTTTTTCAGAAATAAAACAATTATATAAACATTAAAATACTATAAAAATATCAATCGAAGTCTCATGAATTGCATGCACAATGGAATCACCTACCAAAAGTGTCAAAACCTCAAATCTTTGTGTGAAAGTTTAACCGCACCACCATGGAACCACAAAGGAGATAAAACATATCTAAAACCAGAATTTCAGACCATTCTATACAATATCAAACCCTAGTTTCGAAACCCTACTTTTTGGAAATTAGGAAGATCAAGAATAAGGGAAGAAAATCTAAGCAAATGGGGGCAAGAAGGAAAGAAACCCACTTACTTGAGGGATCTTGAAGAAATCTCACACAATACACTGGTAGCTAAAATTAAAAATAGCCAAAAATGAAATGAGATTTTAACAAGGATGGGGAGTTAATGTAGGAACTATAATGGGGGGGAAATAGTGAGAAATGAAGGAGTTATAAAGGAAACAAATTACCACTCCAAATATGGACGATTTGAAAAATCTTGAGAAGATGTTCCCTAATCTACAATGACAATGATCTCCAAAGAGGGAGAAGAGATAATGGGGTTTCACCTAGGGATGTTGTATTATAGGTTGAGGTGGAATCACCAAAAAAGAGTAACAAATGAATAGGTTATTAAATAAACAAATTTTGTTTTTAAAAATAGAAATGGTCTTCTGAGTTGGCCTATTTCCTTAAATAAAAACCCAAATCCACCATTATTATGGATTATTAAAGGGTCAAAATTAATATGGTGGTGTTAATAGGTCAGTGTAGGACATTTTGGAAGTTTAATGGGTGAAAAATATTAAAAAATTAAAGAGTTTTAAAAGAAACAAATTTGGTTTGTAAATCTGGAAATGGGCTCACGGTTTGGCCCAAATCATGAAAACTAACCCATTCTTCCAAAAATGCATGGGAAACCACCAAATCAAAGAAATAATAGAAATTAAATGAAAAATACATTTGAAATAAGTCTTGTATGTGACAATTATTTCCACCATGAAAACCTTCCGTCCCGGAAGGTCAACCTAAAGCTTGATCGGAAAACTAGAACGAATACTCTTCCTCAACCCATGAAATCTGCTCCCATGTCTCATGTGTATCATTTACATGCTGCCAAAGAACCTAGACTAGTGGAATAGACTTTCCCTAAAGCACGTTTTATTGTAAGTCCACTATTCCAACCATCCACTCAAAAAATAAATAAATCAGGCTCTATATCCAACTCCTCCCAATTAAGTACATGGGATGGATTCAGGCTATATTTCTTAAACTATGAGACATGGAAGATGTAATGGATGGATGTAAACTAAGAAGTTAAGTCCAACCTATATGCCACCTTTCCAATTATCTATGTGATCTCAAAAGGTCCGACATACCGCGGCGTTATCTTCCCTTGCTTTCCCAATCGACGATGGCCCAGATGAGGGGACACATTCAAGAATATCATGTCACCCATAGAAAAAATATAGGTTTTAGCACCTTTGGTCAGCATATGATTTATAGAGACTCTGAGATTTCAATAAGTGATGTCTAATAAACATGACCTTCTTTGACGTCTCCTACACTAGACTCAGCCCCAATATTGAGGTCTCACCTACCTCATCCCAACATAGGGGGGCCGAAAAGGCCAACCATAAAGTGCCTCAAAAGGATACATTAAAATAAAATATTGGTAACTGTTATTATAAGAAAACTCTACCAATCGAAAATGGCTATCCAAGGAACCTCCAATATCCAGAACACATGCATGGAGCATGTCCTCCATAATTTGATTCTCCCGCTCTATCTGGCCATCCATTTGAGGGTGGTATGTCACGATCATCTTAATCTGAGACCCCAAGGCCTTCTAAAGACCTTCCCAGAATCAAGTAGTGAAAAAGGGGTTTCTATATGAGATGACTACTAATGGAATTCCTTGGAGTCTCACCACCTTGTGAAGATACAAACAGCCCAACTCATCCACTTTAGTTGTATCTCTAATCGGAATTAAGTGGGATGATTTGGTCAGATGATCAATCACCACCCAAATGGAATTCTTACCCCGATGTGTATGAGGCAAGCCAAAAATGAAGTCCATGGAAACCTCGCCCCACTTCTAGATTGAAATGGGTAATGTCTAGAGAAAACCGAAGGACCTCTGATGCTCTACTTTCACATGATTCATCTGTTTCATATTGACACAAAGTCCGCTATGTCACATCACATACCTGGCCACAAAAACTATCGTCGCACATCGTAATAAATCTTGGTGGCACCCAGATGGACAACCCACTGAGACTGGTGGCTATCCTACATCACCACATTCCACAGAGATAATGGCACTACTAAATGGCCCTTGAAGCACAAGATGCCCTCAGGAGACGACGACCAATCAGAGGACGTATCCCCACCATGAGAAAACTACTTTGACCGCTGACAAAGATCATCACTGGGCTATTCCCAGTGAATCAACTCTAAGAGAGAAGGAGTCAACTGAACACTCACCAAGAACTCACCCCCATTTTTTCCCTTGGTATCCACATGCATTTGAGCATAGAGCCCCATCAAAGTCCACTCATCACTAGACTTCATCAAAGACTGCACTGGAAATATTCTTCTCTAGGAGTTAGCCACCACATTACCCTTTCCAGGGTTATAAACAATGTCAAAGTAAAACTCTTGAAAGAACTTGATCTATCAATTCTTCCTCAAGTTGAGGTCCTTTTTCCAGAAGATATAGGCCAAGATTTTGTGGTCTGAGTAAACCAAAAAACTTCTCCCCAAAGATGTAGTGATTCCAATTATTCAAAGCATGAATCACCACTTCCAAATCCAAGTTGTAGGTTAGGTAATTATTTTTGTGTGGTTGAAGTTGGCGAGATCCATATTCCACCACGTGATCATCCAATATAAGCACGCACCCAAGACCCATACCTGAAGCATTAGAAAACAGAACATACCCCTTTCCAGCCTCGTGTGAAATCAGAATGGGGGCGGTATTCAACCGCCACTTCAACTCCTCAAAGGATGCCTAAAATTTTCCATACAAACTTCACCCCTTTTAGAGTGAGCGTGGTCATCCATGAATCAAGTCGAGATAAATCCTGAACAAACCAACTGTAATAACCAGCCAAGATAAGGAAACTCCTGATCTCAAACACGTTCTTCGATTTCTCCCATGACATGACCGTATCGATCTTCTTAGGGTACACCAAAACCCCTATTATAAGATCACATGCCCCAGAAATTTCACTTCCCTAATCCAGAAAGTGCATTTGGACAGCTTTACATAAAGGGGATTCTCTCATAAAGTGCCCAGAATGATCCATAAGTGATTCCCATGTTCTTCCTCAAATCCTAAATAAACTAGGATGTCATTCACAAATACCATGAATTAATAATAGAGATACTAATGGAACACCCTATTCATGAGTTCCATAAAGACTGTGGGAACATTGGTCAATCTGAAGGGATGACCAAATACTCAATGTGTTTGTACATGCTTCGGAAGGCTTTCTTCGGGATATCTTCCTCTTTCACCTTGACTAGATGGTATCCCAAACGTAAGTCTATTTTTGAGAACTAGTTTTTCCCCTTCGACTGATTGAACAAATCATCTATTCTGGTCAATGGGTATATGTTCATGATTTTTACTTTATTCAGTATCCGGTAGTTAATGCATAGCCAGAGGGATCCGTCAGCCTTTTTGTGAACAACACATGAGCAGCCAAAGTAGAGACCCTCATGTGAATGAATCCTTTGGATTATAAGTCGTCCAGTTATATCTTTAATCCCCTCATCTTGGTGGGGTCCATACGATATGATGGAAGAGATATCATATGTGTTCTCAGTGCCAGATCAATTGAAAACTCCATATCCTGCTATGGGGGAAAACCTGAAAATCATCTGGGAATACATTTGGAAACTCATTCACTACATGAGGTAGTCCACCTACAGGGGTAGGACCATTTTCCTCTAGTGCGATCAACGATAATTGGAAGATAATTCTTTCCAACTCTAGGAGTGGAGATCCTACGTGACCTGATCAGGGATCCCATTCTCCATGAAAAACCTGACGACACCCATTAGGTGCTGAGAAATTCACTCACCGCCTATAGCAATCGATGTGTTCCTAGAAGTGTACTAGCCAGTACATTCCAAGTATCACATAAAAAAGATCCATATATAAGACCAAGAGGTCCCACTCCATCTCAATCCATGACCTGGAGAGCACACATGAAGAGAACCTGAGACCCTGCTCCTTCTTCTTTCCCAATGGTGTCACCAACTCCATCACAAAAGACAACAACTCAGTTGGTAAATTTAGAGTGTCCAAAAAATGGTTAAAAATGAAAGAAATAGAGGCACCAGTATTGAAAAGAGCAGAAACTACAAAAGATGCGATCAAAATGGTACCTCGAATTATCAATGGCCCCGCCTCTGATCCTGCTGGTTCCTGATCCACCACATGGAGATGTCCGGTCTCTACTTGAGGATGACTGCTAGTATGTTGTTGTGCACTAAACTGGATTTTCCTAGAAGATGACCAAGACCTACCACCACAACCACCAAAACAAGATCCCCCAATCCACGATGGCTTGGCCTATGTTGGCACTCCTCTTGAAGCCACTGACCATGCCCCACTCTGAAGTGGGTGTGCCACCCTACAAAAGAACTGCAAATGTCCCATACCTCCACACTAGTAACAAGACTTCGAAGAAAGTTGGTATGCTAGTCGGATGTGCCATAGCCTCCCACACTGGCGGCACATGACTGATCTTGCACCAGAATCCATAGATGAAAACGGCCTAGAAGAGTGGCCTAAACTACCACCTCACTAATACAAATGTTGAATTTATCAGTGCTAGAAAAGGGTATTAACTTCACTAAAAAAGTTTTGTTAATTGAGGTGAAGATAAAGGGGTTCCCTTTTATCAGTGCTCAAAAAAGCGCTGATAAAGGTCCCTTTTATCAGTGCTTTTTTTAAGCACTGATAAAAGTCAAAAAAATAAAAAAATACTTAAAAAGAATATATAATGCGAGGGGGTATTTTAACAGCACTTATCCCCCCTTATTAGCGCTAGGCGGACCCCCTTGAACTCTCACAGGTGCTGCCCTTACCCACGCCATCTCCCACATGCTCGCGCACCCCTCCTTGCTTCCACCTGAACTCGAACCCGTGACCTCCCCACTTGCACGCCTACACCTTTACCACGAAGCCATTTTGTTTTTTTCTCTATTTAATGATATATATATTTATTTATATATATAGTTATATTAATTCGTATGTTAATATAAATTCATATTTATATATATATATATAGTTATATTAATACATATATATTTATTCATATATAAATATATATTTTTATTAGTATATTAATATATATTTATATTCACTTATATATATAGTTATATTTATTCGTATATTAATATAGATTCATATTAATATAAATATATTTAGTTATATTAATACATATATATTTATTCATATATTAATATATATTTATATATATTTATTTATTTATATATTAATATATATTTATGTTTATTTATATATGTATATTTAGTTATATTTATTCGTATATTAAAATAGATTCATATAAATATAAATATATTTAGTTGTATTAATACATATATATTTATTCATATATTGGTATATATATAATTATTCATATTTTAATTTATATTTATATTTATTTATTTATATATATATATATAGTTATAATTTTTATCCGTATATTTATTTGTATATTAATGTATATTTATAAGATTTGTTTTAAATACATTTATAAAATATGTTTTTTATGTGTGTTTATAAATAAATAAATATGTAACGCCCCGACCCTAGTTACCCAGAGTTGGTTCATTATTACATAACATTGGCATGATCACAAAAGATCAAGCCTCTAAAGACCGAGTAGTTTAGTAGCCTTGGAATAACTAGATACATTCATAAAGTTTACATTAAATTATAAAGTGAAAACTACTACAACAACTTGTCTCCACACTCATATCCCCTTATATTATCCCTTCAAGTCATTCATAAAATACTTCTTCACATCCTGGGAAAAATAAAACATAGAAAGGGGTGAGCTCAGATGCCCAGTAAGGATAACAATATAGCAAAAACTTTCATAAATAAGCGTAAACATTTAAGGTAATGTATAACTAAAACAAAAGCCTTTTAAACTTGAACTTCAGCATAATATGGTAGTAATAAAATGAAATAATTCCATTTACTTATTCATATGGATATTCTACTAGTCAAATAATCACATGCAATATCAATAACCACTTTCATAATGATGGAATGCATAATGACAGACTATCATAACCACATAGTCAAGGCCTTGTGCCAAGACTACAAATACGATTTTGTCAAGGCCTTGTGTCAAGACACTAGTTTTTCTCATGAGACCTACAGATGCATTGAGGATCTATAGCGAGCTCCACCCATCACTTACTAAGTCCAATGCATTCCTCATATGAAAAGGTTTAAACATAACATAAACATTCGTATTAAAACTAGCATACGAAATGTCAATACTTTATCCATAAACCATGAATGGTATAAAAATAACACATCCATAGTCAAACATATCAAAAAACCTTCAATACAATATGGAATATTTGTATCATAATAAATTAACTTCAAATAAGTTTAAAATCCATCAAAGGATGTTGACATATATGAGAATGATTTGTAAAACTCTTTGAGAGAAATATATATTTTTCATGAAAACATTTAAAAGTAACACAATTTGAGAAGGAATACATTTTGTAATCAAAGTGTCTCATACCACATTGAAACTTTTCCAAGGAATCAATATTTTAAAAACTTTCATGTCTATATAAATAAATCCTTAAAAACCATTTTAAAAACATGGAAATTAATGATAATGATTTAGAAGAATAAATATTTAAAACATTAAAAATAATGTTTTAGTAAAAAGTCCCTTAAGAATAATCCCTTTGAAAACTCTTTTATGAAATATGGGCATGGATAAAAAATATGTCCTAGTAGATACTTGCGTAAAAACAAACTCGGATAATAAAGAGATTGTGAAATTAACCCTTACAAATTTGGTAAATTATGAAACATACACCCCATGAAAGAGGTATCATACAATTAATATGTAAATACACATAAATTAAAGTGTATTAAATAAATAATAAAATTATGGTCAGTACATACACCACACAAAAGTTAATAGTGTCAATATGGAACGAATCTCACGAGAATAAGGAGTGAGATAAAAACCCCTTACCTTGCACTTTCCTTTAGTCAAGGGTATGTTTAACCTCCTGTATGAAGACCATAGTATGTTATTAAATTATAATATAATCATATAAATTAATATGATATCATATATGATCTTTTAAAATTTCTTTGTTAATAATATCTTAGTATTATCGTCGTTTCGGGTGTTAACTTACTCGTTTTCTTTTATATGTTTTGTTACATAAGTTGTGTTTGTTATGGAAAGGTTGTATCTTATTCATACCCAGAATTATATCAAGTCCATAAAAATTATTTTTAATCATCAAATGAGAATTATACTTAAATGGATACGATGGGGAATGAATCTCATCGCGTTCATAGAGACGGTAGTCCGTACGTATGCACGAATGCTACTTCCATTTCATTTTTCATTTTAAAAGGAATCAAAACCAAATGATACATAGGTATATTATTATTCCATTATAATATAATATCTTATATGTGTTACTTAATTTCATTAACACCTTCCTTTATACATTCCATTTATGGTATGAACGAGTCATATCACTTCGAGGGGGCGGTAGTCAGCACTTCCTCAAATGAAATTATCGTATATATATACAACATGAAAAGAATAATGGTTTTCTATAAAATGGAATTAAAGAAGATTATATATAAAATAAATATCATAAATATCATATTTAATTATAGTTTTATCAAAATGGACACCATGAGAGGTGGTAGGAGATAATTGAACAATCATCGTTTCGTGAGGCGTATGGTTGCCATCCACAGAAACATTATGTTCTTCACCCATTAGATGGAGGTGAGTGTAAGTATAGTTTGCATACTTCTCATTAAAATATCCTAGTACATTTTGTATACTGTTTTTGTTACAAAATAAAATAATAAGAAGAGTTTTGGGGTTGGAAAATAAAAGAAAAGAAGCTAAGAGAAATCGCTATCTTTAATTTGGGTAACTCCCTTTGTTTTGAACCAAAAAAGACTGCTGAAGTGCCTTATTCCTAAGTTAAGGCTTCTAGGAGGAGTAGAGGGATATAGGGAGCTTAATTGGGCACAGTTTGGACGAGCCTAAAGGCTGGAGAGGTGTGAGGAATTGGTTATAAGTGGTCTCCTTTTATAAGGGAGAGGAGGGGCTATAAAGGAATGTTTGAAAATATTATTTTATTATATAATGATATTCGGTTTCTAATGGTCCAAAAATAATTAGAGTCGAAGATAAGATGACTCATTTTAGAAATAAAATCATCCAATAATAATTGGACATGTTTTGGATATTTTTTTAATATTTATAATCTAATTAATTTAAATCATTTATTAATGAGGTAAATACTTTATCATTATATTGTCCTAAATAATTTAATTTATTTGATGTCTAAAAATTATAAAATAAATACCATGATGTAGGAAATAATTTTATCTTTCCAATGAATATTTATAGTAAAAATTATTACTTATATAACACCATATAAAAATTAATTACTAAAAGGTTTTTGTTTATGTCAGTTTTTCCTTTACATTAAAATAATTAATCTAAAGTGTCATTATCATTCATAAGTGGCTCCATGGGGTCCCAAAATCAACCCAAAAATGCCCATGGTCGTCCATTACTCATCCAATAAGGTTAGGACATATGTTAAGGTAATTTTGAATTTTTAAAATATTATTTTTACCTTGAAGTACCCTATTTACATTTAACCGCGGTAAATAAAAGTAAAAAGTTACTATTCACCAAAAATTATTTTTATCTTATTGAACCACATTTTAATCCTTGATGTTAACTGTGTTTCTTGGATTTTTTAAATTCAACTCACAGAAGTGGTAAAATTAAGTTTTATGTAAATTTACAAATTCTCCTAGGAGGTGGGTAAAAGACGGTGAAAAGTTCAATAAAATTTTTATATATCTAAAATTATTACAAACTAACTCCAATGAATTACAATGAACTTATATAAGTATTATGTATCTATTTTTACATAAATTAATTTAAATAAATAAATAAATTATTTAAATAATGTTTCAGTTTTAAACTATAACTCAGTGGTTTCACTATTCATCAAAAAATTAAAGTTTTCAGAAAAATACAGAAAATTCACCCTAAGAAAATTTTGATATTCCGAATTCAAAAACAAAGTCTATTTTACCAAATTAAAAATTTCGAACTTGCATTTATTAATTTAAAATTAATTCCCATTGTCAAAACCAAAAGGCGTATTTTTTAGAAATAATAACTATCAAAAGATTGACACTTGTTTATGTCCAATTTCAAAGTAAAATTACTTGCAATGACCCGCATTGGATTAAATGGTAAAAATATATTCTAGATATACTTTAAAATCTCTCAAATTTATCACTATTAATTATTTCGATTAAAAAAGTTGTTTTTAATTAACATTTGGTAATTTTCACTATTCATCAAAATATGAAAGTTATCCGAAAAGTACCAAATATTTACCCTAATCTAATTTCAATATTCCGAATCTAAAAATGAAGTCCATTTTGAAGGATAAAATGTATAAAATTTCAAAAAGAGGGTATTACTATTCATAATGGCTAGTTTGATTGGTTGTGGTGTGTGTTAGAACTCGAAGTTGCGTACAACACATGCTACTGTATTATTCAAAGAGAAGCATACTGTGGAAGCTTGGGGTGTTACATTCTCCCCTCCTTCAATAAATTTTATCCATGCAATTTGAAATTATTTTTCAAAAATAAAAGGTTGAAAATAGAAAATACCTTTGGGAAAACCCACATCGGAAATTAGGTTAATAAAATTTTGTCTTAATAAGAGGAAAAGGGAAATGAAAGGGTCACCACCAAATTATGATCTCAATTAGGAGAACATTGGTGGAAATTAGAGACATATAATTGTAGGAGAACGTAAATATTTATAGGGAGTGATTGAGGTCATCAATCATAAACAATTATAGAATTTTGGGCCTTAAAGCCACCAATCTATGATGATTTAAAATACCATTGGTTCAACAAAACGTAAGGTATTAGGATAACTCATTTTTGGTTTTAATATGCCTTACCTAAAGTTTAAAAATTTATTTCTTCATATAATAAGAGAATAATATATATATATATATATATATATATACTTAACAAGTAGAGTTCCATCCTTTCACAAATTTCTACCACAAACTCATCTTTCACTCTAAAAGATAATAGAACTGAAAAATATTCTATTTATCCTATTTGTATAGGGTTCCAAAAAATTGAATTTATAATTCATCTACCAAACCTTAAAAATACTACATTATTCGATCAAAGACATCACATGGGCCAATGGTAGGTGATACACCCTTATCACCCTTTGGTTGTGGGTTCAGGTCTCGTGGCCTTGCCGGACGCGACGGGTTACCGCCCGACCTCCGGGTTGTCCTTTTATGGAAATCCAAAAATAATCTCAAAATATAATTATCCAAAATACTTTTGTCAAAACTCATAGTCCAAAATTTATAAGGAAGGTAAACAAAATGAATATCCTCTTTGATGTATAATAACATGTGAACACCTTCATCATCTATTCTTTTAAAACACTGCAACATCCTGAATTACCATAAAACCTTATTGATTACATTCATGATCCCTTATTCCATATAGAATACTGGATATACTCCTTCTATCCAAAAATTTTGTAAAGTCCAACAATGATGGAATATACAAATCATTAATCAGTTTCAAGGTAATCAAGAATATCCAATATAATTTATCCAAATCAATCATGTATTATTCCAAAATCACTACCTCGGTAACAGAACCATATTATGGTTTATCTTTCTCTCAACCATATATTTTCCAACAATTTAACCTACTATTGAGTCACTTTTCTTGGTTCCACACAATCTCAAGTCCTTAATTAAATAGTACTGCAGTACAATCCTTATATACTCCATAATTATTATAACCAGTACATTGTTGATACAACACTCAAATGACATAATTAATTAATAACAACATAAGAACTCAAATCATTCATCTTTATCTGTGGTAGTATTATAACTTGATTATTATCCAATAGCATCATTTGGGGAATACTCTGATGATTTGAACATTGGTTTGATTAGTTTCCCAACTCCTTGTAGATGAAGCATTGTACATTTGAAACCTTTTTCTGACCCTTGCAGTCACGTACTTGGTGTCCTTTTTCTCCACACTTATAACAAACTTCAATTCCCTTTAGGAAAGTTCCAGGGTGTCTCTTACCACAATTATCACATATGGGAAAATTCATCTTTTCCCACTTCCCTTTATCTATATTTCTCTCACCCATCCTTTTCTTCTCTTGCTTCCCTTCAAAGCCATAGGAATCAGATAATTCTTAACTTATCTTATTAACACATGATACTATTTCTTCATATATTGAGAATACATGGGAGACTATTTCCCTTATAAATGTTGTCTTAATAATGTGAAAGATATGATACTTCTTACTCTTTTGATCATATGTATTGTTGGAGATCACATTCCTTTTACTGGGCGCCATTTCAATACAATGGAATAAACTAGGTCAGTTTATGAATTACAATGAATAATTCCAAACTTGTAAAATATCTAACGTAAATTGAATGGTTTATAGATATAATCCATAATTATAAATATGTTTTCATTGAGTAAGTATATACTCATAAACCCTTCATAATTATTTGTAATGAAAATGAGAATTATCCTAAGCATATCCCCAGGGAGTGACGTAACCAAGAGTGCAGCAAGGTCTGTTGTTATGCACCAGTTCTCATTCGAGTCTAGATCAAAGCGGTGTTTTCGGGTTTTACCCCTAGGTACATTTGTGCCAGAGCCGCCTCTACCTGCTCTTATCCAGATAGGGATGTATTGCTTGTAAAATTCACAAAATCTCTACAATACTAAAATTCTAGGAAGTTCTTCTATACTAATCATCAAAGTCCATCTTAGGTCTATGTGCTCTAATCAGAGTTTTTCTAAATCTAGCTTCCAAGGATTGTAATAAACCTCCCTCTAATACCAACTGTAACGCCCCGACCCCAGTTACCCAGAGTCAGTGCATTATTACATAACATTGGCATGATCACAAAAGATCAAGTCTTGAAATACCGATTATTTTAGTAGCCTTGGAATAACTAGATACATTAATAAAGTTTACATTATATCATAAAGTAAAAACTACAACAACATCTTGTATCCACACTCATATACCCTTATATTATCCCTGCAGGTCATTCATAAAATACTTCTTCACATCCTGGGAAAAATAAAACATAGAAAGGGGTGAGCTCAGATGCCCAGTAAGGATAACAATATAGCAGAAACTTTTATAAATAAGCATAAAAATTTAAGGCAATGTATAACTAAAACCAAAGTCTTTTAAACTTGAACTTAAGCATAATATAGAAGTAATAAAATTAAATAATTCCATTTACTTATTCATATGGATATTCTACTAGTCGAATAATCACATGCAATATCAATAACCACTCTCATAATGATGGAATGCATAATCCCAGACTATCATAACAACATAGTCAAGGCCTTGTGCCAAGACTACAAATAAGATATTGTCAAGGCCTTGTTCCAAGACACTAGTTTGTCTCATGAGACCTACCGATGCATCTAGGAGCTATAGCGGGCTCCACTCGTCACTTACTAAGTCCAATTCATTCCTCATATGAAAAGGTTTAAATATAACATAAACATTCGTATTAAAACTAGCATACGAAATGTCAATACTTTATCCATAAACCATGAATGGTATAAAAATAAAACATCCACATTCAAACATATCAAAAAACCATCAATACAATATGGAATATGTTTATCATAATAAATTAACATCAAATAAGTATAAAATCCATCAAAGGATGTTGACATATATGAGAATGATTTGTAAAACTCTTTGAGAGAAATAAATATTTTTTATGAAAACATTTAAAATTCACACAATTTGAAAAGGAATAAATTTTTGAATCAAATTTTCCCATACCACTTTTAAACTTTTCAAAGAAATCAACATTTTAAAAACATTCATGTCCATATAAATAAATCCTTAAAAACCATTTTGAAAACAAGGACATTAATGAGAACGATTTAGAAGAATAAATACTTAAAACATTTAAAATGATGTTTTAGTAAAAATTACCTTTAAAATAATCCCTTTTAAAACTCTTTTATGAAACATGGGCATGGATAATAAATATTTCCCAGTAGATACTTACGTAAAAACAACCTCGGATAATAAAGAGATTGTGAAATTAACCCTTACCAATTTGGTAACATATGAAACATACACCCCATGAAAGAGGTTTCATACAATGAATATGTAAATACACATAAATTAAAGATTATTACACAGATAATAAAATTATTGGTAGTACATACACCACAAAAAAGGTAATAGTGGCAATATGGCACGAATCTCACGGGAATAAGGAGTGAGATAAAAACACCTTACCTTGCACTTTCCGTTAGTTGAGGGTATGTTTAACCTCCTGTATGAAGACTGTAGTATGTTATTAAATTATACCAGAATTAAATAAGTTAATATGATATCATATATGATCTTTTAACATTTCTTTGTTAATAATATCTTCGTATTATCATCGTTTCGGGTGTTAACTTACTCGTTTTCTTTTATATGTTTTATTACATAAGCCGTGTTTGTTATTGATAGGTTGTATATTATTCATATCCAGAATGATATCAAGTCAATAAACATTATTTTTAATCATAAAATGAGAATTATACTTGAATGTATGTGATGGGGAATGAATCTCATCGCATTTGTGGAGACGGTAGTCCGTACATACGCACGAACGCTACTTCCATTTCATTTTTCATTTTAAAAGGAATAAAAACCAAATGATACATAGGTATATTATTATTCCAGTATAATATAATATCTTATATGTGTTACTTAAGTTCATTAACACCTTCCTTTATACCTTCCATTTATGGTATGAATGAGTCATATCAATTTGAGGGGGCGGTAGTCCGCACTTCCTCAAATGAAATTATCGTGTATATATATACAACATGAAATGAATAATGGTTTTCATTTAAATGGAATTAAATAATATTATATGTAAAATAAATATAATTAATATCATATTTAAGTATAGTTCCATCATAATGGCCACCATGAGAGGTTGTAGAAGATATTTGAACAATCATCATTTTGTGTGGCGTTTGGTTGTCATCCACAGAAACATTATATTCTTCACCCATTAGATGGAGGTGTGTGTAAGTGTAGTTCGAATAATTCTCATAAAAATATCCTAGTATATTGAGTATACTGGTGTTGTTACAAAAGAAAATAATAAGAAGAGTTTATGGGTTGGAAAAATAAAAGAAAAGAAGCTAAGAGAAATTGTTACCTTTAATTTGGGTAACTCTTTTTGGTTTGAACCAAAAAGGACTATTGAAGTGACTTATTCCTAATTTAAGGCTTCTAGAATGAGGAGAGGGATATAGGGAGATTAATTGGGTAGTTTTTGGATGATCCTAGAGGCTTTAGAGGTGTGAGAAATTGGTTAGAAGTGGTCTCCTTTTATAAGGGGGAGGAGGGGCTCTTTAGAATGTTTGAAAATATTATTTTATTATATAATGATATTTAGTTTCTAAAGGTCCAAAAATAATTAGAGTCGAATATAAGATGACTCATGGTCGAAATAAAATAATCAAATAATAATTGGACATGTTTTGGATATTATTTTAATATTTATAATCAATTTTATTTAAATCATTTATTAATGAGGTAAATACTGCATCATTATATTGTCCTAAATAATTTAATTTATTCGATGTCTAAAAATTATAGAAAAGATACCATGATGTAGAAAATATTTATATCTTTACAATGAATATTTATAGTAAAAAATATTATATATATAACACCATATAAATATTAATTACTAAAAGGTTTTTGTTTTTGTCAATTTTTCCTTTACATTAAATTAATTAATCCAAAGTGTCATTATCATTAATAAGTGTCTCCATGGGGTCCCACAATAAACCCAAAGATGACCATGGTCGTCCATTACTCATACAATAAGGTTAGGACATGTGTTAAGGTAATTTTGAATTTTTACAATATTCTTTTTACCTTGAATTACCCAATTTACCTTTAACCACGATAAATAAAAGTAAAAAGTTACTATTCACCAAAAATTATTTTTATCTTATTGAACCACATTTTACTCATTGATGTTAACCATGTTTCTCGGATTTTTAAAATTCAACTCACAGAAGCGGTAAAATTATGTTTTATGTGAATTTGCAAATTCTCCTATGAGGTGGGTAAAAGACGGTGAAAAATTAAATAAAATTTGTATATATCTAAAATTATTATAAACTGACTCCAATTAATTAAACTGAACTTATATAAGTATTATGTATCTATTTTTACATAAATTAATTTAAATAAAATAAATAATTATTTAAATAAAAATTCAGTTTTAAACTATAACTCGGTGTTTTTCACTATTCATCAAAAATTGAATGTTTTAAGAAAAATACAAGAAATTCACCCTAAGAAAATTTTGATATTCCAAATTCAAAAATGGAGTCTATTTTACCAAATTAAAAACATATAAGTTGAATTTATTAATTTAAAATTAATTCCCGTTGTCAAAACCAAAAGGCGTATTTTTAAGAAATAATAACTATCAAAAGATTGACACTTGTTTATGTCCGATTTCAAAGTAAAATTACTTACAATGACCAGAATTGGATTAAATGGTAAAAATATATTCTAGATATACTTTAAAATAAATCAAATTCATAATTTATCACTATTAATTATTTTGATTAAGAAAGTTGTTTTTAATTAAAATTTAGTAATTTTCACTATTCATCAAAATATGAAAGTTATCCGAAAAGTACCAAATATTCACCCTAAGCTAATTTTGATATTATGAATCCAAAAATGAAGTCCATTTTGAAGGATAAAATGTATAAAATTTTAAAAAGTGGGTATTACTATTCATAACAGCAAGTTTGATTGGTTATGGTGTGTGTTAGAACTCGAAGTTGCATACAACACACACTACTATATTATTCAAAGAGAAGCGTACCATGGAAGCTTGAGGTGTTAAAAAATACATTCATACATACATATAAACAACACACACACACACACACACACATATATATATATATATATGAATAAATACATATATATGTGTATTTGAAAAGCCATATAATGTTAAAACGACCATAACATCTAATCCGGATGTCCGTTTCAACTCCACAACCAGTCAAATCAAATAAAATGAAACAATATTCAATATAAAATGTGGTACTGGCCAAGAAGACATCCAAATCAGAAGTTATACCTATTTGAATGTTAAAAAATTGGGGTATCCCGACTAAAAACTCTATTTTGGAGGCCTTATGGTCCTTTTTAGGCCTTGAAAAAATGTGACATAAGGTTCCCTTGGGTCACTAGCACATATATCTCGTCACAATATTCGATTTGATATGCTGTAATGCTCAAATGAACACCTGGATCAAACATTATGGTCGTTTGAAGTTTGAGTTACATTTCCAACTTATTTTAGATCTATTATTATTTATTTTCATTTTTTGTGTATTAAAATTTTTATTAAATGATTATTAATCAATGATAATTAGAAAATTATTAATTAATAATATTTTTTAAAATAGTTTAAATCCATTTTCACTAAATTTATTATATATTAAATGTAATTGTCTATTTATAATTATCTAAAACATATTTAAAATATATATATTTTATTTATATAATTATAAATATACTTAAAGAACAATATATTATTTTTCATGATTTTTTTTAAAATATAAAATTTATCAATGATAGGAAAAAGTGCTGATAAATCTCCCATTTTATTAGTGTTACTAAAAAAGCACTGATAAAGGGGTCCCCTTTAACAATTCTAAAAAAAGCGCTGATAAAGCCCCCCCCCCTCTTATCATCTCTTTTTTTAGCACTGTTAAAGAGTGGAACTATGGAAACCTAGTTTTTTTGTAGTTCCTCCTCTCTTCACTTATTCCTTATACTTACTTCTCTTCTATGAGGAGATTCCACTTCCCATTAATGATACTGACCGATAAAATCCATCCCTTCCTTTATGTTCAATCTCCACCATACACACCCAGTCAATGACCTCAGTGTATGTCCTAATCTTGAACAAGAAAACTTGGGAGTATATATCTGGTCGAAAACCTTTCTCAAACCTCTTGGCCTTCGCTTGTTCATTCGAGACAATTTCAGGGGCATACCGAAGCAACTCTGGGAAACGGTTGGAATACTCCATCATAGATAGATTCCCCTAAACAAGGTCCATGAACTCTTGGGATCTGGAATATGCCAAGACCTCGAGGAGATATTGTTCATTGAAGACAACCTTGAAATCTCCCCAGTGCATCTGCTCATTCTTCCGAGTCTGAAGTACCAATTCCATCCACCTGCAGCTGGAACCCTCCAACAAAAATGAGTCACACTTCACTCTGATCTCCTCAGGTGTATCTAAGAACTTGAACATGTGATCGATCTTCTCGAGCCATTCATCTGCTTCCAAGGGTTCTATACTGCCTCAAAAAGTAGGAGGATTTTTTTTCAGAAACTCCTAAGCTTAATCTTTTCAAGGACCTGTCTCTTCTTCCCTAACTGGAATGGTAATAGGAATAGGTCTTTGTCCCAGATCATGGACAACTCTGACCACAGCCTCCACTAGCCTATGATCAATCAGTGTGGGAGAACTCTCTCTTGCTTCCTCACGTGGGCGCTTGGGAGCTTTCTGAGGAGGCATGTTGCTAAAAAATGAAACAGTCACAAAAAAAATAGTCAATACCACAATTCTGAAAATTTTAATCAAATACATCAAATATAAATAATCTAAACACATTACAGTAATAAAATAAACAACTACTCCACCCCACCTGATGTCCACGTGTAGTATGCATCCCACACGTCTCACCTGGAAGTGAAGTCAAATAAACAATTCCAACATCTCATTGTGTCTCAAGGTATTCCAAGAGAGGTTCAGACTAAGAACCCTACTCATGTCCAAAACTTTGAGTCCTGACAATCCTAGCTCCTATCTAACCCGACTCATCCCAAAATAATAATGTAACCGAAAAACATAAACCTCATTTGATACCATTTTGTCACAAACCAGATCTGTTTGCAACTAATACCAGCACCCAATCCATCCCCTAACAAGTCCTGAAGGGAGTTACCTATCCCCTCGGGCTGGAACAAGTGCCCAGGTATCAATAAATTAGGTTTGGGAATGATTTACCTGAGTATGACAGCATAAATCCTTAAAAACAATAAATAATAAGAATATGAAATTTCAATGCCAAACAAGACTTAGGAAAAATAAATAACTGAATACATGGTTTTAAACAAATTACAAGATTTCCAAATAATAATAAAAATATCATTAATCCATCCATAATGACTCCACATGACAAGGGGTCATCACCCTCGAGCCGTCTCCACAACACCACACCATAGGACGGGTCTAACAACCTGAACCGCCTTCACCCGAGGTTTTTCCTTTCCATGAGTCAAACATAACAAAGTATTCTTACACCCAAGGAGTGTAAGTAGGGTGTGATAATAATACCAATAGGATACCATCCAAATATTCCAAATAGTATGCAATACAAGGTGAAAAAGTAAGCATTTTTAATATGTAAAGAAAAGTGGTGATAAATTCCAAGAAATGAAACATTCAATTAAAAAAAATCAAACTGAAATTTTCAAAATGTTAACACATTTAAATGATAAAATTTAGATATTTTAATTCACAAACAAACACACCCTAAGACAAGGGTAAATACCAAAAATCCAATGATCACCAAAACTGGGAACACCCCTAGGAAACTAGATAGTCTTGGTCCCTATGTACCTTGTACCTAGGTGAAAAGTAACCATGTCACAAATCTTTTTCCATGCATGATCCACTAGTAGGTAACATACCCATAACCTAGAGGTCCCCAAAAATCATTCATATAGTTTATCTAGAGTTTTTTTATTCATTTTCTCAGTAAAACATGGACAAAACCCATCTGGATCACTAGTCGTACTAGTACATATCCTCCCAGCTAGGTACTCGGTTTTCCCCTTTGTGCTCAAAAAATTTCAGAATACTACAAACATATATTTTCATATTAAAAAACCTCTACTATTCATAAACAATAAATACAATTTCATTACACATTTTATACCACTTAAAACTCACAACAAAACATTTTTATTTTCAATAAAACAACTTCTCAAAATCTCACATTGTTTGGCACCCAAAACTCCATAAATACCCACCTTTCACGCCATGTGAAAACTTAAAAGTTAAAAAAATATAAATTTAATCCCAATACAATTCAATGAAACCAACAAGTTAGTTTTTTTGTAGCCCCATATGAACCATGAAGTGATATCTTTATATACCCTCCATTTTCACACAAATATGGAACATAAAAATTCATGTGTTTCACAAAAACCATTAAAAAACGTTTTTGAAGAAACTAAAAAATACAATAAACATTAATAACATTATTTTCATCCCTAATACACTTCAATAAAATCAACTAAGTAATTATAGGGTATCCCCAAATGAACCAACAAGAGATTTCTATGAAAAAACCCCAATTTCACATAAAAGTGGAACATAAATTTCATTTTCATTATAAAAACCAATAAATCCATTTTTTTCAGAAATAATAAAATTATATAAACATGAAAATACTATAGAAATAGAAATATAAGTGAAAATTAGTGCATACATAATGGAATCACCTACCAAAAGTGTCAAAAACCTCAAATATTTGTGTGAAAGTTCAAACGCACCACCTCCACACCACAAAGGTTTTAAAATAGACCTAAAACCATAATTTCAGCCCATTAGAAACAAGATAAATCCCTAGTTTCAAAACCCTTATGGATAGACATTAGGAAGATCAAGAATAAGGGAAGAAAACCTAAGAAAATGGGAGCAAGAAGGAAGGAAACACACTTACTTGAGGTATCTTGAAGAAATATCACACAATACACTAGTATCTGAAATTCCAAACAACCAAAAATGAAATTGAGTTTTGAAAAAGGAATAGCACATCATGTAGGAACTCAAATGGGGGGAAAAGAGTGAGAAATGAAGTAGTTGTGAAGGAAACAAATCGCCTCTTCAAATCTGGAAGATTTGAGAAATCTTGAAATAATTTTCCCTAATCCACTATAGAAATGAGCTAAAAATAGGGAGAAGATAATTTGGGGTCGTTCCTAGGTATATTTTATTCTAGTGGGATGTGTTATCACTGAATAATAATAATAAATGAATAAGTTATCAAATAAAAAAAATTTGTTTTTAAAATTGTAAATGGGCTTCCGAGCTTGCCCAATTCCTTAAATAAAAACCCACATCCACCATGATTATTGATTCCTAAAGTGTCTAAATTAATCTGGTGGTGTTAATAGGTCAGGGGAGGACATTTTGGAAGTGTAATGGGAGAAAAATTTTGAAAAATTAACGAGTTATAAAATAAACAAATTTTGTTTTTAAATATGTGAATGGGCTCATTGTTTTTCCGAAATCATGAAAAGTCACCCATTCCTCCAAAAATGCATGGGAAACCCCCAAAACAAAAAAGGAAAGGGAATTAAATGAAAAACACCTTCAAAATAAGTCATGTATGTGACATAAGTGATCCAAACACATCAAATACCATATATGATATGTAAACAAATTTATTTTTTAAATATTCATACTAAAAGGAAATAAGAGTTATTTCTTAAACATGGGGATTTTCTGTATCTTATTATGATATTATAAAATAGAATATAGTGTATAAGATGATATAGGGAGTATGTTTGAACTTAGATAACAAATTTAACAAATTAAGGATTATATAATTCTAAAATTAATGTAATTTCCCCTTAAATGCTAAATATTTTAGGGTATATGAGGGTAAGAATAATGTAAAGTGTTACATTTAATTTCTATAAAAAGTAAATATCAATATTTCCTAAATGATTATTCTTGTTAAAGTGAATGTCACATTATCCTAAATAACTTTATGATGTGAATGTAAATAATAACTTTAATAGTTAGATTATTTCAAGGAAAATGTTTGATGTAATAGGGTTCCAAGGATGATGATTCTAGATATAGAAATTTTTTAAGAAAAAAAAGTTTACATCATAACAATTGATGTTGTGAAGTAAAGTTGTTTGAATATGTTCATGGATTTGAATGTTTGGAATATGATTCCTAAATCTAAACATTATTCAACATTTATTTCATCATATATGTTACTCACTAAATATTTTAGTGGGAGGGTTTTATCGAATAGTCACATGTAGATGTGATAGGAATTACATATAGATATAATAAGTAAACATTATCATAGAAATTGTATCAAACATATGGTTGTTTTGGAAGGTTATCATATATTGTATGATATATTGGGGTTTTTTGGGGTTTTTTTAAGTATTATTAAAATAGATTTAATAATATAAAATGTACTATATATAATTAAATATCTATTTTATCATTCTTTCATTTTGGTTATATATATATATATATATATATATCTCGAAGTGTAGTGATAATTTACCTCTCAATGCATGACTTCGAGTTATCCCTAATCGACATTCTTCATGGACTATTATAGGTTATGATGAAATTTTAAGTAAACTATTAGTATTATTCTCATATAGATATATGGAATATGCTCATAAGGTATAAAAACATAGAAAAAGTTTATTTATGTTTATTGGATAAACTATTATGTATTCCACATGGATTTTCATACACTATGTCTCTTGTATACTTGGGGTTAATGGTTCATATCGGGCCCCCATTACCTATGTTTGGTGAGTGACCTAGAATGAGAACATTCATACATTGATACCTTTATTATTCAATTCATTGTAGCTTAGATAATTAGGGGGTGGTTGGGTATGTTGTTGACCTTGTCTTCGATTAGAGTTTAATCAATATGGGATTTCTCCTCTTATATGAAGAGTATAACATTTGTTCCTCTAATTGAGATAGACTAGGGAGTGAGAAACAGATCCTATATGATACATATAATTTTCTTATCTATACATATGAGGTACATTTGATGTTCTTATCCATAAAGGTAAATGGTATGTGATGTATTCATCGACCAGGTTAGTCAATACTCAAAGATTCAAGAATTTATGAGTTGGCTATATGGGATTTCCATACATCATGTTCCATGGTCACTCAACATCTTAGAAAAAGGGAATGTATGGGAATGAATTCTAGCATGAGATGTGGCTGGTGGACATAGGTATAGAGATACATGTGTTTTATGAAGATTTTTTTAGATCCCTTTATAGATTTAGTAATATTAACACTTTACTATAGGCTGTTATTTTCTTTTATACATAGATATGGTGATTCATATTGGTTATCAATTCTAAAAAGGCCCATGGGATAACACTTTGTGGTTGACTTAATGGGTATGGATTTCAACTCATGATATATTCTAAAAGTGTTTTAGAGTTTAATCCAAAAGTGATTTGGATGGGAATTATTGCATATGATGTGATACAGGTAAATTTAATGATAGATTTTCAAAAGTTTTTTTCATTATATCCAAAATAGTTATGAATATTATTTATTAAGTTATAATATATGATACTATATAAGGTGGAATTTCATAGAGTATTAAACTTTAGTGGAAGTGGGATATTGAAGTAGATATTATTCCATAATATTCCCCAAATACTTTAAATCTATTTTATATAAAACCAGTTGTATTCAACAAGTGGGACATATCATAAGGGGTATAAAAATGTGATTTCCTTGAAATTTATTTCTCTATCATATGGTATGATAGAGGGAAATCATAGGGCTGGAATGAAATGAGATTTCATACCTTTTATTTTATACCTTCATTTCAATCATAAAATACTATCGGAGGAAATAATAATATATGAAATATGGTCTCGTTTAACTTACTCCATAATTCATACTATATTATTAAAGTTTAATCAAATGGCTTGGAATGGGAAAATTGTATGGTACAATTTTCATATAATATGATAGTCTTCATAAAAGAATAACTATAGTAATGAACATTTGAATGGATTCATTCTAGACAAGATAACATTTGACCATTATAAGAGTTTTAACCCATTATATAATCACTAATACATTAGATATATATGATTTGGAAAAAGTATCATTTACTTGTGTGTTATAATGAATGAGTAAATGTGATATCCTAAAGGAATAGCTTTGAGAGACCAATAAAACCAACTTTCATATAATGGAAATAGGTGTGGATGTTTGGTCATGACTCCCAAATTTCTGATACTCTCATCTACTTTCTTATTTTTACTTGAGTCACTAGCATTCCATGAAGAAATGAGACTTCTACACATATGTTGTGTGATTTGAGTCAGCCTCTGGATACCTCTAGATGTGGGAGGATTTAATTATCTATTATTTAGATCATCGTAAAACACTTATAATTACATTTTATATGATATAATTTCTTGACATCAAAAGGTGCATTATTTAAAATAGTTATTCATTTTATAGTTTTCAGGTTTTCATATTTTCTATGCATGGGTGATCTTGGGTTGGTATTCAATTGATTCTTCTAGTAATATTAAGTGTTAAAAAACAATTAAGTATCCCTTAATTTTATACATCAGTAGTAATATGGTGATCCCTATTGGGGGTAAATAAATACATGTAATTAATAAAATAATAAAAAAACAAAAATAGAATACCGTTATTTTTACAAAATAATCCTATAATAAGTTATGGATCACCACTATTCGTAAGGAAATCCACATCCTCGAGTTCCTAACATAGAGTCCTTCCCCTTAACTAGATACCGAAAAAATGTCTTTATTCTCAATGAGGCACTCATTAATGGTGTGAATATAAAACCCTATAGGATACCACTAATGAATATTTAGTATAAGTGTGGTAACATGTTTTTGAGTAGATGTACTAATTAAAACTTAAATATACAATAATTAATCTTGCACTGTAAAACCCATGAATTTTTTAGAGATGAATCAGACTTGATTTTAGGTATTTATTTTTTCTTTTTTTTATCATGATTTGGTTGGATTTTACCTTAGGGTGAATTTGGATGAAAATTGAGGAAAATTAAAGGGGGAAGGGAAGTACACGGTTGGCACACAGTTATCCCTAACTGTGCTCCCTAGCCCAACAAACTATGAAACCCTAGATAGAGGGGAATTGTAGGGTTGGTGAATGATTTTTCCAACCATGTTCCCTATTATGAGATACCACTCACCCTTATAATAGAGTCACATGTTTTAGGCTCACGGTATAGGGGGAACTATCCCGCCCTACCCAGAAAACAATGCAAGACTTTTTAAGCCACCCGGAAATTATTTTAAAAGTTAATAGAACCCTTGAAACTCACCCAAATAAAACCCATTTGAACCTTAATGTTCTTTCATGATTTCATAGCCTCCCGAAAAAATTCCAAGCCATCCTACCTCCATTCTTGGTGATTCGAATCCTAATAATAGGATCTCATCTTGCTTGTCTTCTCATTCCTCTTCCTTTTTTATCCCATTCAAGAAATGGTTGTTCTTCATTTTTATGTTAGATATAGATATAGGATTTTGGATTGAGATCTATATTTTGAGGACCTTATGTTTTTCGATATTGATTTAGTGTTTTAGATTTATATCTCATTCTATACCATTATGCTGCTCAAATTTTAGGGATTTTCATTGGCGAACGTTCTTCATCAAACATGAGGTTGGTTTTTTATAATTCAAATCCTAAATTCTTTATTTAAATTATTTGTATGTAAATTTATAAATGCTATTAAATGTTTAGAAATTGTGTTCTTCATTGAATTAATTAATTTGGTTAATTAATTAATTGAGTAGATGTGAAATTGGGGATGTGGGGAATTATAGATTAAGATAACTAATTGTATCATTAATTATGGGATATTGAGATTTGATATTTAGATAAATAATTGTATAATTAATTATAAGACATTGATATTTGACAATTGAGATAATTAATTGTGGAATTAACTATGATTTATTGAGATTGTGATTGAGATAATTAATTGTGGAATTAGTTATGGGATTTTTGAGTTTGTGGATATTGAATAATTAATTGATGAATTAATTAATTGGATTGACAAGATCAATTAATTGGTAAATTAATTTATGGGAATTATGTCATAAAATAATTGTTGAATTAGTATTAAAATTGGAGTGGTTGGTTAATTATTGAATTGACTAGTATAATTAAAGTGATTAATTAATTTTATGATTAATTAATTTATTATATATGAATAATTAATTTTTGAATTAATTAATATTATTGATGTGATTAATTAATTGTCAAATTAATTAATTTTATTGAAGTGATTAGTTAATTTTTTAATTAACTAATGGAATAGTATTGTTTAACTAATTTTTCAATTAGTAATATAATTGATGTGCTTAATTAATTGTTGAATTAATTAATGTTATTTATGTGATTAGTTAATTGTGGAATTAACTAATTGAGTAGTGGTGTTTAACTAATTTTTTAATTAGTAAGTAAATTGATGTGATTAATTAATTGTTGAATTAATTAATGTTATTAATGTGATTAGTTAAGTGTTGAATTAACTAATGGAATAGTGGTGTTTAACTAATTGTTTAATTGGTAATGGAATTGATATGGATAGTTAATTTTTGAATTAATTTTGTGTTTATGAATGGTAAAATGGTCATTTGATTTTGAAGTTATGAATTGTAACATGGTCATTTAGTTGAGAAATAATGAATGGGAACATGGTCATTCTAATGTCTGAAGTATGAATGGTAACATGGGTATTTGAGTATGAATTAATGAATGGTAACATGGTCATAAAATGGTATGAATTAATGAATGGAAACATGGTAATTAAATTATATTAATTAATTAATGATAATAATGGAATTATGAGACATGATATTGCTTGGGAATAGTTCAGAATCTGGCATGAGATGAAATAGGTATTGAGATACGAGTGTCTATGGGAACTCAGGGGGTTTATGTGGTTAAATAAAGAATAGTTGATAATGTAATGATTGTTTATTTATTCATTGTGAATTATTCTTAAGAGAACATAATACACCATTATCTTGATTGGATATTGTTTTAGATGTCATTGGTGGTGGCTTATTGAGTTGTACACACACCCTACTCTAGCTTCTAGATTGGTATCAAAATAGATTTCAAGGTTGTAGGACATGATAAGGGTAAGGGTCCAATGTTAGGTGGTTGATTCAAGATGGAGCATAGATGAGGGAACCAGATGTGTTTTAGGGCCTGTTTGGGAATCTTCAGTGTCTTTACTTTTTATTCTTCATTTTAACATTTGGGAAATACATTATCATGAAACATTAATTGTTTGGTTTGATATTGTATCTTCAGTTTTGTTTATTTCATGATATAGGCATCTTTTTTGTTATGGTGGTATATTTGGTTATTGTTTATTTATTTTATTCTATAGTTTTACTCTGGAAAAGAGGGTATAGTCCCCCATAAATGATATTAGACCCTCATTATTAGTCATATTCCTCTGGCACATGGGGAGGCATGCTTGAGGTTGTATAGTCAACTAGCTTAGGGCATCGGTGTGTGGCACCCGAGTCGGGACATTACAAAGTGGTATCAAAGGATTTTTATTTTCTTTTTATTTTGTTTTACTATTTGGGAAAGGTAGAAAGTAAACTTGGAATATTAGGGCCTTGGTTATGAGCTTATTAATGTGAATAGATACACAATGTATGGGGGAACCCAAGTACCCAGGGTGGGATTTTTGTTATTATTTTTTACTAATACAGTTGTATATTATTTCACTTTGGGTGATGAACTTGTTGTGTGTTTTGATTAATGATGTTGATATTTTCTAATATTTGACGCATTTCTCGGTATGGAATAAGAGTAGAGTTTTCATGCATCATTCTAGGCACTCAATATTATTGTGACATGTATCATTTTAGGCATGCATGGGAAAATGGGTTACAGGTAAGTTGTTCAACTTGAACTATTTTTCCTTTCTTGTAAAATTGAAATGAAAATGATGCCTAACATGAAAATGAGAAGGATTGTAAAATTATGTAAGATGAGAATAAATGTGTGTCTAAATTATAAAGTTGAATAATTATAATGTGTTTAACCTTATTAACTAGGACCAAGGTTTAGAATGGTTATGGGTAGTGATAGTACCTCAGTTTTGACCATGTTGTGAGGATTGGGTAAAATACTTATTATGGATTGATATTTTCTCCTTTTAAATTAATGTTTTGATTTTCTGAAATGTTTCCTAAGGTGCATGTTTGGAATTATAGAGAGTATTTTTCAATGAAAACACTTGTTGAGAGGACGACTAGAGGACATGGATAGGAATGATCCTCTAGTGGTGGAACCTGATGCACCGATCATGTTAGGTGAGAAATTTGGGGATCAATTCTGATAGAACTTCACTCACATCGTGAAGCTTATAGAAAGAGAACCATGGTGTGTTGTGAATAGTTTTACTGATCTGACGAGGGAGTTTTAGTTGTAGAACCCTCCAACTTTTACTGGAGAGGGTGGAACTAAGTGAGATAAATCCTAGGTTTAGTTCATCAAGATGATACTCGACTATTTATATACTCCTTATATGAGGTGGGTCAAGTTTTATTCTTATATGTATGGGGATCAGTGAAGAAATGGTGGGAAAATCAGTTGCGGACCGGACAGGATGATGTTATGTTATGGAAGGACTTTTTGGAGAGGTTCTTGGAGAACTCTGTCCAGAGATGCTAAAGCAGGAGAGAGCTGATGAGTTCATGGGGTTGCATAAAGATAGAATGTATATGATGGAATATGTTGGATGCTTTATATATTTTCAATGATTTACTCAAGTTTTTGTAGGGGATGAGACAACTAGAGTGAGGCATTTTCTGGACAGGCTTAAATGTGGGATTAAGTCTCGAGTTAATATTTTTCAGTTAAAGAAATTTGTTAATGTGATGGATCAGGATCTCATAACTGAGGAGAACCTAAATGTGGATTCTAGTGAAATAAATATAGCTAAATAATGATGATCAATAGGTGAGACTCAAAAGAGTATGAATCGTCGCTATGATAGTTTTAGTCAGGACAAGGGGAAGTGAGGTGCACAAATAGAGGGATCAATTTCTCAAGATCTTACTTGAATGATCTTTCGTCAATGCGGCGGGTTGAGACACTTCTATAGATAGTTCACCCAACCACCAGTAGTGTTTAGGCCTTTCGATGAGATGGAATATCAACATATGTTCTGTAGGACCTATTGACTAACAATCAAGGATACAAGAACTAGACAGAACCAGGGTGAAAGAAGGGGATCTTCTGCACACTAACAGTCTGGAAGCTGGAGTTTTACTAGCTAAGATGGTAGATGTAGTTGAAATGGTAATTCTGGGGAAGATCACCCATATCAATATAGGGGTGAAACTTAGGGGAGTCAAACTACATCACTAGAAATATGAGTAGGACAGTTTCATGTGGTGTAGCCTATACTTGTTGATAGCGAGGCTAGAACATTGACAGTGATAGGAACTATTCTTGTAGCTTCTACTTTAGTCAGTGCCTTATTTGATACTTTTGCCCCTCATTCATTTATTTCTGAAAAAATTCTGAATGGTTTGAGCTTAGTGATAGAGTACGTGAGATTGGTTTTGATGATAGACCCAACTCTGAGAGTACAGTTGAGAGGCATTTGGTTGTGCAAGGGGTGTTCTATCAAGGTTGGAGAGTATAATTTTATGTGGGATCTATATATTCTTAACATGTTTTGATACAACATGATTTTGGTTATGGACTGGTTAGTAGAATACCGATCCCACAAATACTTTTATCACAGGAGAGTGACTTTTACATCTCTTAAGGGTGACAGTTATGTACACCAGGGAGAGTTGGATATCCCACCAGGATGAGTAGGACCAGTTACTCTAGAACTAGGGAGCCCATAGACCATGTTTCTAGTCTATTTCTAGATGATGGAGGCATAGATAAGGTTTTCCTTCCATATGTATTGGACAATTTTAGGATGTATTTTCTAAATACTTCAGAGGATTTCCTTCTAAGAGAGATGTGGAATTTACCATTGATCTCAAGTAGGGCGCTGATCCAGATTCTATTCCGCCATACAGAATGAAATTGATAGATTTTCGAGAGCTCAAGACTCATCTAGAAGAATTTTAGGATATGGATTTCATCCATCCAAGTATGTCACATTGGGGTTCACCGATTTTGTTTTTTAGGAAGGCGTATGGGAATCTGTGTTTGTGTATTGATTACCAAAAGTTGAATCAGATGACTATGAAGAACTAGTATCCTCTCTTATGTATCGATGATTTGTTTGACTAGTTGAGGGGAGCTTGTGTATTTTCCATGATAGAATTGAGACCAAGGTATCATCAGTTGATATTTAGGACTTCTGATATACTAAGGACTACATTTATAAGAGGGTATATCTTATATGAGTTCATCGTAATGTCATTTGGGTTGAAGAATGTACCATCAGTGTGTATGGCCTTGATGAATAGGATCTTCCATCCTTACCAGGATCAATTTGTGGTAGTTTTTTTGGATGAAATCTTTGTGTACTCCAAGACCCAAGATGATCATTCCCAACATCTTATCACCATCCAATGTACACTGAGAGAGAATCAGCTATATTAAAAACTATTTAAGTGTCGGATTTGGATTGATCGGGTACACTTATTAGGTCACATAATCTCCTAGGAAGGTGTTTATATGGACCCATATAAATTCTAGGTTGTGGTTTCTTGGGAGAAACCCATGAATGTGTTTGATATCTGTATCTTTCTAGGGTTAGGTGGATATTATCTAAGATTCATTTAGGACATTTCCCATTTGGAAGCACCTCTTTCAGGGTTAACCAAAAAGGGGATAAAGTTTGATTGGCCAGAAGCATGTAATAATACTTTCCATTAGTTGAAGAAAATTTTAACATCAACACCAATATTGATCCTACATAATCTAGGTGAGATGTTTATGGTGTATTGTGACACTTCTGGGAAAGGTCTTGGAGTAGTGTTGATGTAGGGATATTGATTTGTGAAGTATGGGTCTCGGTAGTTGAGGACACATGAACAGAACTACCCTATGCATGACCTCGAGTTGGCAGTAGTGGTTTATGATTTAAAGTGTTGGAAATATTATCTATTGGGAGGAAAGTTTACTATATATATGGACCACAAGATCTTGAAGTATATATTTTCACAGTGATATTTGAATCTTCAATAGTAGAGTTGGTTTGACTATATACAGTCTTTCAATTTTGAGCTTTCATATACACTCAGAACAGGGAATAATTTTGTTGATACTTTAAAAAGGAAAACACATACTTAGATGGTTCAGGAGTCTAGTGTTGAGTGGAAGATGATGGCTTTACTGGCTGAGATGCATATTGTGGTTCAGGAGATTAGGATTAGATGACTCCTGTATTGATTTTAGTGGAGTATATGTTAAGAAATTGTTGTTTTCAAAAATACATAATTTTGTAAGAGGGAGATTGTTGCTAATAATACTCTATCTCTTTATGATGATTTTGATGCTCACAAATACCCTTATTTTTTATTCTAATAATTTTAATTTAAGTATATTCTAGGAAATTTATATTCTTTATATTTTTATTTCTGGAGAAATATTGAAGTATTTAATCCGAGTTACTGTTCATATGTTACGTGTTCATAAATCACGTTAGCATGTTTTGCAAACACTGTTCATGTGCTACGTGTTTGGAAATAACTTTATCATGTTCTAGAAACACTATTTATACCCTAGGTTGAGAAGCATAACGTAAGGATGAAATTTGGTGTTTACTTTATGAGATATCAGAAAATTATGGTTAAACAACCATACGTTATTGGCAAAGTATGGAAGAAGAACCCTACGTTTAGAAGGAACCTTACATTTGGGAAATCGGAAAATTATGGAAGAAGATCATTACGTATGTATGTAACGTTATGTTTGTTTCTTAAAATTATCGTTCATCAACTTTACTTTTGTGAACAACTATATGTTTGATTGAAAAGTATGGATCATGAACGTTATGTTCTAAAGTTAAGAAAAGTGTGGATTATATACCGTATGTTTGAGAGTTGAAGAGAAAAGTATGGATGATCAACCTAATGTTCGTTATCAACCTTATGTTGTGAACCTTACATTTTGAACCTTACGTTGTGAACCTTACATTCCAAGAATGTATGCTATGCAGTTCAACCCTACGTTTGACGTCGGAGATTTAAATTATGATTTTGTTGAGTAATGGTATTTATGCAGATTATTAGGCTGGTTTCAGGCCAAATTAAAATCACGAATTTAAATTCCATATTTTACAGATTCAAAGTCGTTTATTTGTGATTCAAAGGATCAATTTAAGAGAAACTTTTCATGCCGAATTATCAGGGGAGTTACGACTACTCTGTTATTTAAAATTTTGAATATTGTGATTCTAAAGGTGACTTTTGGGGATCTAAATTTAAAAGGAGAATGCTCGTCTGTATTATATATACCTATATTATATTTTATTATAGATATAGAGTAAAATCAATGAGAAGAATAAATATATATATATATATATATATATCAAAGCTCTTGATTTCTTCACTGCAACATTTTATAGAGACAATTGAGACTAAAAGATATGTTGTTACGAGAAGTGACAAAGCTATGTTTTTTAAAGAAGAAGAAACACAATTGAGGATTCACCAATTCTACATTGAATATCTTTTGTGAATAGACTATTGTTAAATTTGAGAATTATATTTCAAGATCTACTATAAACGAATTGAATCATAACTCTCTTACCTGAATATCATTCTTTCTGAAGACTATGATTCATCAACTTTCAGTTGCATGTTGTTGAAATTGTGAAGAAAAACTGGAATGTATTTAAAGAACAAATACTCTTTTACTTTGAGTGACTGGCTTCTCGTACTAAGTTGTGTATTCGGTTCTATGTATGAACTAGAAGGCTCTATTTTAGACTTAACTTGTAAAGGTTTCAACTTCTTGCACTTAGTTGTGGAACGCTCTATTGATAAGAGGACCAGATAGTGAAAATCACTAAGCTAGTGGAGTAGAGAGTTGGTGGAGTGGACTAGGGGCCTTCTGTTCCCCAAACCACTATACTTCATGATTCCTTTGTTATTTATTTTTCTCTACTTAATATTTGATATAAAGATAAAAGTAATGATCACAATCTCATGAAGAAATTGTATAAGTCACAATTCACCCACCCTCTTGTGTGTATTTGGTATAACCCTATCCAACAATTAGTATTAGAGGAGGAGATTTTGTCAAAGATATAACAAGCTGAAAGTATTTGGATTATACAGAGTAAAATGGCTGATACATGAGAGGTTATGTTAATGGTTCACGATCCTTTCTTCAATGTTGAAAATTATGGAAGTTGGAAATCAAGAATGATTATTTATTTAAACAATCTTCGATATAGAGTCTACATTAAAATTCTAACTCCCTATGTGATTCCAAAGAAATCTAAAACATGGAGTGATGATACAGAAGTAGATTATGACATAAACATGAAATCTATTAATGATATCATCTGTGGTCTTGGACCAAATGAATCCAATAGAATATCTTAGTGCCCGATGGCCTATGAAATGTGGCAGATAGTTGCAGTTTTTTATGAAGGAATTGGCAATGTCAGACAGATGAGGTATGCAACTGCTAAACTTAAATTCGATACATTTAGGATGTTTTAAGGATAAAGCATCACCCAAATGAATGGAAGGTTGATAGAGATTGTCAACAATTTTACTGCCTTGGGAGATCCAACCAAACAAGCTGATCAAGATCTGAAATTACTAAGAGTACTACTACCAAGATGGAATGAGATTTCTGCTGCTATCAGACAATTTGAACCTGTAAAAGATTTAACAATGAGAGAGTTAATTGGAACTCTAATAATGTATGAGGATGATATGCAAGATGAAGCAAATGTGCATAAGGTTATGATTAAGATATAAAACACTGCCTAAGAAGTGAAATCTCAAAGCAAAAGTAGAAAGTTAAAGAAGAAGGAAATTAAAGTAAAATCAGAAAGTTCTAATTCATCCAATTCAGATATACAACTGGATCAGCTAGCTAGAAAATTCAGTAAGTTTTATCAAAATAAAAAAAGTTTTAGAAATTCTTTTAAAAAGGATGAGAAGGAAGTCAGATATTATGAGTTCAAGAAACATGGTTATATCAGACCTGACTGTTCACAATTAAAGGAAGACAAGAAAAAGAAATTCTTCAAGAGAAATGACTATGAGCAGAAAGAGAAGAAAGAAATGAAAGCTACTTGGAGTGTATCTGAAGACTCCAGCAGCTCATCAAAGTCTAACTCAGAAAAAGAGGAATCAAATATAAAAGCCAATATGTGCTTTATGGAAGAAACTGATGAGGTACAATTCTATTACTCATCTGACTCTAATTCAATATTCTCAAATGATAAACTTGCAGCTTACTATAATATGCTTGAAAATAAGTATGATTATTTATTTAAGAAACACAAATATTTAATGAATATTGATAATGCTATTTTAGGAGAGAGAGATAATATGCTAAAGAAATATCAGGAATTACTGGAAAAATATTACTCATCAAACACAAACTATACAGATAATTAAAACTAAAATAAAAACACTGCAAACAAAAGTAGAAACATACCAAAGTGCATCTCTTATGTTTACAAAACGATAAAACACTCTTAATTAAATACTTGGAAAGAATATGATTAAAAAGAAAAGATATAGAATTGTTAGTAAAGGTGAGAAACCTAAATTGTATAAGAACTATTTTATCCCAAGTACAAAAGGTAAAATCTGAAATTATTGGGGAACAAAATGTTACATATCTAAAAACTATTATTTATGGAAACCGTAAATAAGTGGGATTAAGAAAGCCTTTGTTGAAAAAAATTTATATGATTCTATTGATTATAGAAAAACAAAGCAAGTCTGGATTCCCAGGTCTTTGTTAGAAAACACTACTGGACCCAATAGAATATGGGTACCAAAACAAATCCTTGTTTAAATGTCATTGCAGGAAGCAGGTCACATAATCCAAACCGAAATATGGTACATAGATAGTGTTTTCTCTAGGCATATGAGTGGAAACTCATCATGTTTCAGAACTCTAACTCAAAATAATGGTGGTCTAGTCAGATTTAGTGACAATGCCAAAGGCAAGATTATTGGCATTTGAACTATTGGAGATCCAGAAGATGTATTAATTAATAAAGTAATCTATGTACAAGGATTAAAACACAATATGTTAAGTATTTCTCAACTCTATGAAGATGGTTATGTTGTTTATTTTTCTAACAATTTCTGTTCTATTTTCAAAAATAAATTTCATAAATTTAGAGCACCTAGAACTGATAATGGTTATACCTTGGACTTAAATTCCTTGTGTAAACAAAACGTAAAATACATAACTACTATGATAAATGAATCATGTATCTGGAATAGGAGATTTGGACATTGCAATGTATATTATTTATATAATCTATCTAAGAAACAATTTGTTTCTGATTTTCCTAGTCTCCAATTTGAAAGTGATAGATTCTATGATGCATGTCAAATTGGCAAGCAGCACAAATCATCCTTCAAATCTATTAACAAAGTTTCTACAACTAAACCTCTATAACTTATCCATATGAATCTATTTATACATTCAAGGGTAGAAAGATTGGATGGTAAATTATATGTATATGTTTTAGTTGATGACTATTCTAGATTTACTTGGATTTATTTTCTAAAATATAAAAATAAAACTTTTACTATATTTGAATGTTTTTGCAAAGATGTTCAAAATGAAAAAGATTTAAAATAATTTCATTAAGAAGTGATCATGGTGGAGAATTTGAGAATCTGGAATTTAATTCCTTTTGCTAAAATATTGGTATTAAACACACCTTCTCTACACCAAGAACACCTCAATAAAATGGAATTGTTGAAAGAAGAAATAGGAATATTCAAGAAATGTCTAGGACTATGCTGAATAAATATAGTCTTCCTACTTATTTCTGGGCAGAAGCTGTAAGAACAGCCTGTTATATAATGAATAAAGTTTTAATCAAACCTTTTTCTAAAAGAACACCCTATGAATTCTAGAATAATAGAAAACTTAAAGTAAATTACTTTAAATTTTTTGGATGCAAGGTTTACACCTTAAACACCAAAAACAATCTTGGTAAGTTTGATCCAAAATATGATGAAGGAATTTTCTTAGGATATTCTGCTACTTCCAAATCTTATAGAGTTTTTAATAAAAAGTCAAGGATTGTTGAAGAATCACTTCATGTGAAATTTCATGAATTTGATCCCTTTGATAAAAGGAAAGACCAAATTGTTGAATCTGAATCTAATGATATCATGAGACTTGAAAACTTGAAAGATGATTATGAGAAAGATATAAATGAAATTAAGTCCAGTTCAGAATAATGTGACATTGAAGAACCTAATAGTGTACTAATTAAAAAGTCTATAACCCTAAAGAATCATCCTTTAGAAACTATAATAGGTGACCTAGACATAGGAATAAAAACCAGAAGAAATTTAGGAAATATTGTTGAATTCTATGCCTTTCTATCCCAATTAGAGCCTTAGACATTAGAAGAAGCCTTAGTTAATAAAATTTGGATGATAAAATTGTAAGAAAAAAAACCATTTCAAGAGAAATGAAGTTTGAAATTTAGTTGAAAGACCTTATAACTATCCAGTTATAGGAACCAAATGGCTCTATAGAAATAAACAAAATGATCAAGGAATAATAACTAGAAATAGGGAAATACTAGTATCTAAGGGATATAATTAGGAAGAAGGTATAGATTATGATGAGACATTTGCACCTATAGTTAGATTAGAATCCATTAGAATACTTTTAACTTATGTATCTCATAAGAACTTTAAATTATTTCCTATGTATGTTAAATTTTCCTTTTTAAATGGTTATTTAATGGAGGAAGTTTATGTCGAGCAACCTCCTAGTTTTAAAAATTCACAAAACCCAGATTCGGTTTTTAAACATACTAATTCTCTCTATGGCCTTAAACAGGCACCCAGAGCATGGTATGAAAGATTAATTTCTTTTCTATTAAAAAATGATTTTACTGTTGGAATGGAAGATCCAACACTTTTTAAGAAAACTGTAGATTCTAATGTTTTATTGGTTCAAATTTATGTTGATGATGTAGTTTTTGGATCCAAAAATTCAAAACATTGTCATGATTTTTTTAATTTAATTCAAAAGGAATTTGAAATGAGCATGATGGGAGAATTAAATTTCTTTTTAGGACTTCAAATTTATTAAAATATTTTAGAACTTTTTTTAATCAAAGAAAAATCATTACTGATTTACTTAAGTAATTTCGATTTGAAAACATCAAGACATATACAACTCCTATGTGTACTAATATAAAACCTGACTTGGATAAAACTGTAAAATCAGTTGACAAAAAGTTATATAGAGGTATGATTAGTATTTTATTATATCTTATAGCCATCATTCCAGATATAATGTACTCAGTATGTCTTTGTGCTAGATTTCAATTCAATCCTAAAGAATCTCACCTAAGTGGTGTGACACATGCATGTTGTGGGGTTTGGAAAAAAAATATAACCTAAGTTAAAATGTATTATAGTGGGTTACTTAGGTTGTCTCCAGAGAGGAGTTCTCAACAATAGTATTTTTCACTTAAAATAAGAGAAAGAAGTGGTGTTTTTTTTATATTGTTTGATTTGTAAAATAAAAGAAAGAAACTAAATAAAGTAAAGTAATTAAGTGAAAGTTTTAAAACTAATTGAAAAATGATGTGATTTAAATTAGTGATATGAAATGGTGATCAGGTTAGGGTCAATTTTCCGATTTTAATTCTATCATAGTTCACTTTACCCAATTCTCTTATGTTAAATCGTTAAGAGTGAGAATCCACAATTGTTTCTTCTCACTCCCTTCGTTGAATAAAAATGTGAGAATAAACCTTACTAAAACCTCATATTGGTCTACTCTCCTTCCATTATGTCATAGAGTTGTAATGAATATCCCCCAATTATCATAGGAAATTCCCAATCGGGTCTTGTTTATCCCAAGCAATCAAGAACATTCACTAATCCTCACACATGTACCGGTGATAACTGAGTACTACACCACTAAATCCCAGTCTATTCTATAGTTTATAAACCAGAAAATAGTGGAGGGAGATACTTATCATTTACAAAATATAAATAAACAATAGAATATAAAATCAGATACAATCGTACATGACAATAAAAACTGTTATAAGAAATTGAAACTGATTCACAGAAGAGAAAAGAGGATATTAAAACATTACATGCAGGAACTCAAGAATTACAAAAGGTTAAACCTACCCTTCCCCAATCACTCAAAATATCTACCCCACCATGGTAATGGTAACTGAGTTTAATGGGGGAGATTAATTCATTACAAAGCTAAGAAGAACAAAAGAAAGAAAAGCAAGAACAGAAATTTTGATCCTCCAGAATCTGTCCTCCAGAAGTTTTCCTCTATTCTTCCCATAAGACAGCTGAAACTCACTAAGGTCCCTTCTTATAGAATGTTAGAAATGAAGTTAGGTATCTACCATAATATTTTGAGAGTCATTGGACAAGTGTAAAGTATGATATGGTCGAATCAATGACTATTGCTTTTCCTAACCACCAAAAACTGTTTCACCCACTCCAATTGGATGCCCCACAAGGATGCATTTATGAGCTTCATATTTTATAAAATTTATTTTGAACAATCCTTAGAATGTCCTCTGTCGACACCAGCTAGAAGAATGTCATTCTAGGGTCGGATGAACGAGATATTGTTGATTTAATGCGGTGGGGAACATTCTACCAACCAGATTCAGTTCTCTAATTGATTGATTTTTCTGTACCATTGGGTTCCGAATTGGGTCTTGGTCCAGAAGGAAAATTTGAATCACTTGAGAATATGAAGCTTAAAAAACTATTCAATTCAATTAGACCAATATTTTAAATGTTATGCCCAAAAAACAGAAGCTATATAAAACTATCAATTTTAAAGAATTACCCCATTCTCACATTTAGGACCAAAATACACCAAAAACACATAAATGATGAAAATACACTCAAATTGAATAATTGAGAGGGATTAAATCATTGAAAAAATATTAATAATATTGAAAATATTAACTCTATAAATTTCCCCACACTTATCACTTGGACTCCTGGACAAGTTAGAATCGAAATAAAATCAAAGTAAATTCAAAACACATATCCATGAGATCCACCAATTTGAAAACAAGAAACAAAATATATCATGCCTCATCAAACTCTATTATTTCATGTTCTTAATTTAAGATCATTCAATAAATTTACTTTTCATTTCTCCTCCCATGCACACAAAACACTTACCTAACTTTCATTATCTCTCATCACACAAATTTCAAGTTTTTTAGCAATGTCTTTCTAATCCAAACTCATACAAGGGTAACCATAGGCTTGATAAATTCATAAATTTCCACCCGATGTGATTCAAAGACATATATTTATCATGAGGACTTGTCAAGGTTGTTCTGTGGATTTAGGTTGGTAGGATTTAGATGTGAAAATTATGAGTCTGAATGAAGAGGGCTTGACTCTTTTTGAAGAAAAATTGCATTCCTCAAATTTTCACACAAGTATGGTCTCCTCTTCACTCCCCTTAGTAGAAAATAAGCACCTTCTTCATGGAATATCAAGGAATGTTCTTAGATTTTATCATTTCAGCAGAAAACATTTCAATCTTCTCACATATAATATTTCTTGAATGCTTCAGAAAAGGAACAACTTTCTTTCTTCATTAGAAGCTCTAGAAAGGCACAACTTCTCTCATTGTGAAAGCTCAAAAAAAGGCACAGCTTTCAGAAAAATGATTTTTTTCCATAGCAATAACATGTCTTTTGAATTTTATTTTCGACCCAAAGTTTCAGAAAATGAGCTATCACAACATAAGAAATATTCCCCCACACTTAGGTTTAACTAGATCATGCAATTTCACTTGAAGAGCAGGTTGGATAGGGAAAATTTTCTTGTAATGTGGCTAACCTAAAAGGATTTTCATGGCTTATATGGGATACAAGGATTAAATTTACAAGGTATTCTATAATGAAAGGGATTATCTTGAAAAGGGGGCTTTCAACCCAAAGAAATACCTCAATCATTTAAAACACATGTACCCCAAACCCTCAAATTTTGAAAGGAATAAATCAAATTCTTGTTAAAAAAAGCATGGTTTGGTTCTCTCAAGAAGTTAGGTGAATGTAAATAATATGAAAATAATAGGTTCAGAAGCCTCACATGAATGTGATTTCAAATATAAAGAAAGTGATATGTGGTATGGGATTCAAAAAAAACATAGTATTTTTCATGAAATTCACAAAGAATTGAACTTGGAACAATGTCATTTTCAGTATTCATTTAAGATCAGTTTCATGGAATAAATTATTTCTCCCATGGAAATGGGTTTCAAAAATGTCAAAGATAATCATTTCAGCACAAAAGTTTCAAAAACACACAAAATTTGAAAGATAAACACACAAAATTTGAAAAACACACATGTTTTTAAAATAAATAGGAAAACAAACAACACATAAAAATCCTAAACTACACAAACAACACATAAAAATACTAAACTACAAAGGTTACCTCCTATACATTTAAATGATGCAATGTACACAATGCATTTAAATGGATTTAACAGATAATAATATTTGAAATTTAATCATAGTGATCAAGAAAATATAAAGGAGAGGTACGACCTTATTGAGTTTGTTGATAAATAGGTGGGAGGAGTGTGATATCCTCCATTGGCTTAGATGGAATGGTCCCAAGTAATTTCTTCAACCTATGCCCATTTACAGTGAATGGATCCTTTGCTCCATCATTCACAATCTACATAGCACCAAAAGGATATTCAAGAGTAACTATAAATGGACCTTCCCACCTGGAACGAAGTTTACCTGGCATCAGCTTTAGTCTTGAATTGAATAACAACATTCTGTCTCCAAGATGAAAGTATTTTGGTTGGATTAGTTTGTCATGATACACTCTTGTTCTCTCTTTGTAAATCCTGGAACTTTCTAATTATTCCCTTCTAATTTCTACCAGCTCATGTAATTGAAATCTTCTCTCTTTCCCAGAACTTTCAAGATCTAGATTCATCTTCCTCACAACCTAGTATGCCTTGTGTTCCAATTCCATAGGTATGTGACAGCTTTTCCCATAAATAAACCTATAGGGACTCATTCAAATTGGGGTTTTGTAGGCTGTCCTGTAAGCCCATAATGTTTTTTCCAAACTTTGGCTCTAATCCTTCCTATTTGGATTAACAACCTTTTCCAATATTCCTTTGATTTCCTTATTAGACACTTTAGCTTTCCCATTAGTCTGTGGATGATAGGGAGTTGATTTTTTATGATGCACCCCATACTTTTTAAAAAAATCCTCTATTATACTATTGCAAAAGTGAGTCCCTTGATCACAAATTATGGTTCTGGGAACTCCAAACCTACAAAATATGTTAGCCCGGACAAAATCGCAAACAACTTTAGTATCGTTAGTCTTCGTGGATTTTGCTTCCACCCATTTGGAAACATAATCAATAGCAAGAAGAATATAAAATTTTCTAAATGACATTGGGAAAGTTCCTATAAAATCTATCCCCCATACTTCAAAAATTTTACAAAAATTAAGTGCCTTTTGGGAAATTTCTTGTCTCATTGAAATATTTTCTATAAACTGACATTTTTTGCACCGTTTGGAAAATTCATGAGAATCTTTGAAAAGTGTTGGCCAATAAAGTCCAGATTCTAAAACCTTCATCTCTATCCTTTTAGGTACAAAGTGGACTCCTTAGGATATTGTGTGACAACACTTAAAGATCGATTCAATTTCATTTTTAGGAAAACATCTTCTGAACATTTGGTCATTGCAAATATTCTAAAGAAATGGATCATCCCAGATGTAATATCTAGATTCAGCTTTCAATTTTTGAATTTGGTGAGAATTTAAATGTGATGGGGCCTGAGATGTTATCGGATAATTTACCATGTCATTATACCAAGGTACTTCTCCTTTAATGAAGTATAACTTCTCTCCTGTAAGGCGATCATTTAGTGGTTCAGTGTCTAAAATTTCAACTTCAGTGGTGTTGGGTAGTCTACTTAAGTGATCAGCCACTTGGTTCTCAGATCCCTTTTAATATTTGATTTCTATGTTGAACTCCTATAGTAGTATAATCCACATCACTAGCCTAGTTTTTGCTTCATCCTTATTTATCATGTACCTAAGAGATGCATGATTAGAAAACACAAAGACTTTAGTTCCAAGCAGATACGATATAAATCTTTCTAAAGCAAAAACAACTGCTAAAAACTATTTTTTGTTGATTTGTTGTTTAATTGGGCCGAATCTATGGTTTTTGAGGCATATGAAATGACTTGTGTCCTACCCTCAATTCTTTGAGAAATTAATACTCCAACTTCTTGGTTTGAAGCATCACAAAGTAGCTCGAATGGTTCTTCCCAATTGGGTGGCTGTATTACTAGTGGTGTAATCAATCTCATTTTCAACTCATGAAAGGCTTCTCTACATGAACCATTGAAATCGAAATCAGCATCTTTAAAAAGTAATCTAGAGAGAGGGAGAGAAATATCACTGAAATCTTTGATAAACCTCCTGTATAATCCTAAATGTACTAAAAATAATCTAACATGTTTCACACAAGTTGGGTATGGAAAAGAATTTAACACTTCAATTTTTGATTTATCAAATTCAATGCCTTTCTGAGAAATGACACGCCCAAGGACAATTCCTCTCTCAAAAATAAAATGACACTTTTCAAAATTCAAAACAAGGTTTTTCAAATGCAAATTTTCAAAACATTTTCCAGATTTTTCAAACAATGGTCAAAAATAATTTCCCAAAACTGTGAAATCATCCAAGAAAACCTCCAATAAATCTTAAATGTGATTAGAAAATATACTTACCATACACCTCTAAAATGTACCTGGGGTATTAAAACAATACAAATGGAATCCTTTTGTATGAAAAAGTACCGAAAGGTCAAGTAAAGGTAGTCTTATCTTGATCCTCAGGAGCAAAGGGTACTTGAAAATTACTAGAAAATCCATCCAAAATGCAATAATGAGTTCTACCTACCAACCTCTCTAGCATCTGGTCAATGAAAGGGATAGGGAAATTATCTTTTCGAGTGACCAAATTCAACTTCCTAAAATCTATTCATACTCTCCAGCTATTCTAAATTCTCACAGGTATTAATTCATTATTTTCATTCCTTACAATAGTTAGGCTAGTTTTCTTTGGGAATACATGGATGGGGCTAACCCATTTTGAATCTGATATGGGATAGATGATCCTAGCCTCTAAAATCTTCTCAATCTCTTTTTTCACAACCTCAATCTGGGTGGGGTTCATCCTCCTTTGGGGATGTCAGATAGGTTTGGAATCTCCCTCAATAAAAAATCTATGTGAGAAACGTTTTGGGTTTATTCCTAGGATATCACCTAAGCTCCACCCTATTGCTTGCTCATTCTCTCTGAAAATATCAATCAATGATTTTTCTTGAGTTTTAGATATATTATTATCAATTATTACTGGTAATTTATCTCCCTCCATAAGGTAAACATATTTTAAATCAGTGGGGAGTGGTTTTAATTATAGATTAGGAGGATGCTCAAGGGATGAAACTAAATTGAGGTTCTCTACTTCTAATGGTTTGACATTTTGAACATAAGAAATCATATCATCTTCATCATCATTTAACAATTTATCAAATAAATCAGACTTTACCTCTTCTTCCAACAGGAAATCAGAATCTCCAAGAGTTTGGGCATCCATATGTTCAGTGATATTTTTAATGGAAAAATTCTCTCCTAATGATAAAAATTCATGAAACATACCTGATTCGTCATTTGGTTCTATGCCATCTTCATGGGAGAGTGAGAAGAGTGAATGATCATCTGATGGGTGCCTCATGGATTCAAAAATATTGAAGTGGACAGTGCTATCTCCAAACTCCATGGTAAGTATCCCTTCATGGACATTGATGACGGTTTTGGTCATCTTCAAGAAAGGTCTCCCAAAAATGATGGTTCAGTGTGATGGGATCCTATCATCTTCCATATTCAACACATAAAAGTCAACAGGGAAGAAAAGATCTTTGAATTTTACCAAGACATCCTCCAGAACTCCTGTTGGGAAAACTGTGGATCTATTTGCAAGCTGAACCACCACTCTTGTGGGATTCAAGTCTCCCATATGCAAAGAAGTATATACTGAGTGGGGAAATACATTAATTGATGAACCTAAATCACACAAATAATTAGATAATTTTAATGATCCAATGGTGCATGGAATATAAAACATCCATGGATCTTGACATTCGGTTGGAAATTGTGGTGTGGTAAGGGTTGAGACACTTCTTCCCAAACTAATCCTCTCATTCCCTTGAAGTATCCTCTTCTTGGTGTGAAGATCCTTCAAAAATTTATCATACTTTGGAATTTTTTTGAGTGCTTCAAGTAAAGGTATGTTGATTTCCACTTTCTGGGAGGGGCCCAGAATTTCTTTTTTTAGTGTTTCTTCTTGTAACCTCTTTGATTCAATCATCCTTGATGGAAATAGTGGTGGTATGTCTTTCTTCTCCCTTTGTTTCATTTGAAATGGTGTTTCTTGTTTCGTTTTCATTGGGCTATCCTTATACTCCTACTCTTTATTATATTCTTCCTGATGCATTTTCATAGAATTTTATTCATTTCCAACTTCGTTCTCTCCCAGATCAGGTATTCTTGTTTCAGGATCAATAGTGGATGGTGGTTGGAGTTCATTTAAACTTCTTGTAGTTATAATAATAAAATTCTCTTTTGGGTTTGGGATTTTTTGGGATTGTTTGGGAAGGGATTTTGCCTAAATTTTTTGTCAGAAAGTCCATGAGACTTTAAAACTTGTTAGACAAATCTTTAATAGTGTCTTTCAGTCCTTTAAACTTATATTTTTGTTGGTTTTGAATTGGAGGTTGTGCACTGGTGTATGGTTGTTCATAGGGTCTTTGTAGATTGGTTGGTTTTTGGTAAGAAGGCTGGTTATAATATTGTTTTTGTTGAAATGGTGATGGATTCTGGAATTGATTCTGGAATGGTGGTGGTTCTGAAACTGGTTTTGGTATGGGGGTCTACCTTGATTCTGCTGATTTCCAAACCCATATTGGACTTGGTTAAGATCTATTCATCCTTGATTTTTTTGGAACTGTCTTGCTTGAAAGGTTTCTTCACATGTTTCCATTCCCTGTATTTCAGAACATTGGTCAGTGAAATGACCAGGTGATGATCATAAACCACATACCATAGCTGGCGCTTGTTGGTCACTAACTTGCTTCAAGTCCATCTATCTCACCAAACTAGTAAGCTCTTCAATCCTAGTTTCTAATAATGGTGATTTATGAGAAATGTTTACCTCATTAATACCTCTTGTTCCAATACCTATTGTTCCAAACCGCTTTGAGTTCTGGGAAATCTTCTCAATCAAGCCTTTGGCTTCTTCTGGCGACTTGTCAATCAGTGCACCTCCAGGTGATGCATCAAGAAGGTTTCTGTCTTTTTCCAGTAGTCCTTGATAGAAGAAGACAAGAAAGTGATGTTCCTCAATGTATTTATGTGGATAGCTGGCACATATCTTCTTAAATCTCTCCAAGTACTCGAAAAGGTTTTCTCCATATGATTCTTGTATGGCGTAGATTTCCTTCCGAATGGCTGTGATTCTAGAGGTGGGGAAGAATCTTTGCATAAACCATCTTATTAGGTCATTCCAATCATTTACATCTCCTGGTTGTAGTTCGTACAACCATTATTTAACATCTCCATCCAATGAAAATGGAAATTCCTTCCACTTAACCTGCTCCTTAGTAACTCCACGGGGTTTGAAAGTTGAGTAAACATGTGTGAACTCGTTAATGTGTTTGTTTGGATCTTCACCTGCCAAACCATGAATATTTGGAAGCAAAGGAATCATATTAAGTCTCGTTTCAAAATCATTTTGTAATAATTTCATGACAAGTTGATTGTCTTGATTAAAGAATTGTGGTGCACATAGGTTTCTAAGAGTTAGGTTTCGATTTTCAGCCATGACGACAGGCTCAGAGTGAACACTAGAAGTTTCACTTGAGTCTGCAAGGGGAATTTCTTCAAATTAAGATTGAAAATTAATTTTTCTAAGTATACTCATCAAGGTTCATTCAATTTTAGGATATATGGGTAAATGTTTAGTTTTTGAGGTTTTAGTAATGCAATTTTTAAGAGAAAAGATGAGAAGAGAGAAAAGGAATGAAATGAAATGTTGGCACTACCTCCGCAGCAACGGCGCCAAATTTTGACATGTGCCTATTATAGGGTGTGAAAAAAACAAATATAACCTAATTTAAAATGTATTATAGTGGGTTTCCTAGGTTCTCTCCATAGAGGAGTTCACAATAATAGTGTTTGTTACTTAAAATAAGATAAATAAGTGATTTTGTTTTTGAAATTGTTTGATTTGGAAAATAAAAGAAAGAAACTAAATAAAGTAATATAATTAAGTGAAAGTTTTAATACAAATTGAAAAATGATGTGATTTAAATCAGTGATATGAAATGGTGATCAGGTTAGGGTCGTTTTTTCAATTGTAATTCTATCATAGTTCACTTTACCCAATTCTCTTCTGTTAAATCGTTAAGAGTGAGAATCCACAATCGTTTCTTATCACTCCCTTGGTCAAGTAAAAATGTGAAAATAAACATTACTAAAACCACATATTGTTCTAATATCCTTCCAATTTGTAATATATTTGTAGCGAATACCCCAAATTATCTTAGTCAATTCCCAATCGGGTCTTGTTTGTCCCAAACAATCAAGAACGTTCACTACTCCTCACACATGTAACAGTGATCACTGAGTACTACACCACTAAATCATGGTCCATTCCATCGTTTATAAACCAGAACCTACTGGAGGGAGATATTGATCATTGAAAAAATATAAATAAACAACAGAATCTAAAATCAGATACAATCATACATGATAATAAAAACTGTTATAATAAATTGAAGTTGATTCACAGAAGAGAAAAGAGGATATTAAAACATTACGTGAAAGAACTAAAGAATTACAAAAGGGTAAACCTACCCTTCCCCAATCACTCAAAAGATCTACCACACCATGGTAAGGGTAACTAAGTTGAAGGGGGAAGAATAAGTCATTACGAAGCTAAGAAGAACAAAATAAAGAAAAGCAAGAACAGAAATTTTGATCCTCTAGAATCTGTCCTCCAGAAGTTTGCCTCTGTTCTGTCCACCAGCAGGCAAAAACTCAATGAGTTACCTTCTTATATAATGTTTTAAATGAAGTTTTATATTGTCTATAAAATTTTGAGAGTCATTGGATAGGTGTAAAGAAATATATGGCCGAATCAATGACCATTACTTTTCCGGGATGCCAAAAACTGTTTCAGCCACTCCACTTGGATGTGCCAAAAAGATGCCTTGATGAGCTTAATATTTTATCAAATTTATTTTTAACTGTAATTTGAATGTCCTATGTCGACACCATCTGGAATAAACTCATTCTAAGGTTGGTTGAATGAGATATTGTTGATTTAATGTGGTGGGGTCCATTTGGCCAACCAGACAGAGTTCTCTACTTGATTGATTTTTCTGTACCATTGGGTTTCAAATTAGTTCTTGTTCCAGAAGAAAATTTTGAATCCCATGAAGATATTTAGCCTAAAATATGATTCACTCCAATTTTACCAATATTTTAAAAGTTATTCATGAAAAACAGAAGCTATATAAAACTGTCAATTTTACAGAATTACCCCCTTTTCACATTTAAGCCCAAAATACACCAAAAACACATAAATGATGCAAATAAACTCAAATTGAATAATTTAGAGGGATTAAATAATTGAAAACATATTAATAATATTGAAAATATTAACTCTATCATGTTGTCAAAAGAATTTTTAGATATTTTAAGGGAACTGTTTTTCAATCTCTTCTTTATCAAAAAAATTATGATTTTAATTTAATTTCATATTCAGATGTAGAATTTGGAAGATGTAGATTAGATAGAAAAAGAACCTCAGGAACTTTTCAATTTTTAGGAAAATATTTAATGTCATGGTCTATTAAGAAACAATACTTAGTTGCCCTATCAACAGCCGAAGAAGAATATGTATCTGCAGGTAGTTGTTGTGCACAAGTATTGTGGATGAAAAACACTCTTATGGATTTTGGACAAAACTTTAATAATACACCTATTTTATGTGATAATACAAGTGCTATAAATATTTCAAAAACCCCTATTAATCATTCTAGAACTAAGAATATTGATATCATACATCACTTTCTAAGAGACCATGTTCTTAAAAAGGATATATTCTTAGAATTTGTAAGCATTGAAATTCAGTTAGCTGATATTTTTACTAAACCACTTCCCACTAAAAGGTTTGATTTTATTAAGGATGTGCTCAGTTTATTTATTTTTAAATAATTATTTTATCTGTTTTTATTGATTACTTTTTTTTAATAATTTTAAATTTTTTTGTTGGTACAGTTTTAAACTTTTTCTGCGTTAGTTTTTACTTTTAAATAATATAATAATTACTACGTGCGTAAGGACATGGGAATCAAGGATTTCAGAAACCGATTCCACTTCTAAACCCATTCATTTTCTCAAAACCATTTGAAACCTTGAAAACTTCTACTGATCTTCTCTACCCGCACCTAAACCTTCAAAACCCTAACCTTTTGAACCTTCAAAGATCTATATCAGAAATGGAAAAGACCAAGAAAACCGATGAGCCAGAGACCAGTACTGTTAACCATTAGCGCACGATTGGAAGAAATATTCTTCAAGGAAAGGTAATTGATTTAGAATGGCTATATCAGACAGATCTGATGATTCAACAAGCCCTAGCTATTCAGAACCTAGAACAAATGTTTAATGGAGGAAACATAGAGTTTTTATATGAGGTAGAATATCTTCACTTCTTTAAATTTTTTCAGTTTAGCCTGGGAAATGAGGAAGATGCTATTATAGAAAAGATCAAGGATAGAGACTTTTTTATTTCCTCTATGGAAATTTCTCGAATTCTTAACTACCCTCATGAGGGAGTATTTCACTTTGATTTGAATAATATAGGTGATAATGTGAATAATTCAGAGGATATTATGTCTTTTTTGTTTGGGTCAATGAATGTAAGGGAGATGATAGTGAAATATCTGGAGCCGGACCAAAAGATTTTGGTTTAGTTTTTCCAAATAGGGATTGCACCTTGTATGTCAGAAATGGAGAAAATTTTATATCCTGACATGTATATCATGTTTCTCTTGATGAGTGGTATCAAGTTAAACTTTCTGAGATATATGGTGAGATATCTAAATTACTGTTTCCAACCAGAAGCGAGGATGAACTTTTATCCCTTTGGAAGATTCCTTTCAGATATTTTGTTTAAGAAAGATATTATAAGGCTAGTGTATTCTCTTGTGAGATTCCACCATAGAAACATTTTCAATGTTGTAATGGTAAGAAAAATTGGTTTCTTTTGGAGCACAATAAAAGGAAAGATTATGCCTATAGGAGTAGAAGAAGAGCAAGAGAGTGCTCAAGCACAACCTGCAAAGTCAAAAGGACATACTGAAGCAAGAGTAAGTGGAGTTTCAAGAAGAATCATATTTGAAACTGTTGATACTCTTGCAGATATGGAAAGTCAATAAGGACTTAAAAGGAAAAGGCATAGAGTGGCACAAGTTGGAGAGAATCTTACTCAAACAAATGAAAATGAAACTGAACTGCTTCTGAGCAACAGATTTCTTCAAGAATCTACAGTACAAGACTTTGAAATCCCAACAGTTTCTCAGATTGAGGAGACACCTAAAGTAGAACAGGAAAATGTTCCTCAAGCATAAGTACAGGCAAAGGCTGCACCTGGACATAATCCTCAAAAGGAAGTTGATCAAGAGGAACCTATTTTGGAGGAACCTGTCTTGGAAGATATCAATGAAGAATATTCTCAGGAGGAGCAAGAAAAATTTCATATGCATCAAGCAGAGAACCCTTTTGAGATTCATACTGAAGTACTAAATTAATATTTTTCTGTGGATGAGTCAAGGAATGAATCTAAAGAAAAATATATAGAAATACCTATACAGGGAGGGTATGAAGAGAAATCAGATGTTTATCACTTTCCCTTAGTACTATTACATCAGAATAAAGTTGAAACAGAGAATCGAGAACAGGGTGCCTCTGATTTTGATAATTATCATGTGGAAGAGTTGATTAGAAAGTTTAATAAAGTTCAAGCTTAAAATGTATCTTTGTGAAGTGCATTACAAAAGGATAGGCAGAAGTTTCAGAACCGGAAAGCCAGTTCTATTTCTAAGAAAGAAGTTGAAACTTTCAAGAAGGAAATGTTGACTGATGTTGAATGTATATTATCTAAAATGGTCATGAATATAGATTTAATAGAGTTTAAATCCTTCATGGATCAACAATTTACAGCTGTAAGAAATAGTGGAGCTAGTACATTAGGTACCTTACCTGATCGGATCAGACGATTTTAGGCCATTATAGCTACTATGAGAAATATGAATGACATATTGCATGACCTTCAATGAAATAATGCTTCTTTATATGTGTTATTGGACAATAAGAAGTTTATTTTATACCATTTGACTTAAAATGAACCTAGAATTAGAACTTTTCTGAATCTGTTCACTGATAAGTTAACTCTTTTTATGGATAAGGAAGAGAGGCTACATGAGTTCTTCAGAGTCAATTTGATTGAATAAATTCATCTAACTCAGTAAGGAAGAGATCTCATAGTCTAGTTAGGCGATGGACTAATGAAAAGGTTGAGACTACAGTTTTTAGAGATCAAGGATATCATACAGAGGCACTGAAACCCATTTTAAAAACCTTTTTATCCCAACCTTGATTCTTGTTGTCTTTACTACACTTGTAATTATATTTTTAATAAAATATATTTTCATCCCATGTGTTTCTATTGTTAATTTGTTTTACTATCCTATCTTTACTAGAATGCCAACAAATCTAGATTCAGATATTGATAAATAGTTTATCATAGCATTTACTTAAGTTCAGTGTTACATTAAAATGTGTTAAATTCACTCTTCTATCATTTTTTTCATATCATAAAAAGGGAGAGAAATATGGATATACACAAAAAAAAATATTGAAACCTTTTAAATCTCTTATTGGGGGAGAAATATTTAGATAAATTTAGATAAAAAAATTATTTATTTATAAAGGATGACATATTATTTTACTTTATAAAGGGGGAGAAAAATAAAGAAATAATTTTGTTAAAATTAAATATTGTTTTATCTTCAGAAAATTATAAACTATATGTAATTAATTTTGTATGTTAATTTAAATGGTTATTTTATGGGTTTTGGATTATCAAAAAGATGGATATTGTTGAGCAAATGTTGTTTTCAACAATACATAATTTTCTATGGGGGAGATTGTTGAGAACAATACTCTATCTTTTTATGATGATTTTAATTCTCACAAATACCCTTATTTTTTATTTGAATGATTTTACTTTATGTATATTTCAATAAATTTATATTCATTATATTTTTTTTCTAGAGAAATATTAAAGTATTTAATCCATGTGACTATTCATGCACTACATGTTCAGAAATCACTTTAGCGTGTTATGGAAATACTGTTCCTGCACTACAAGTTCAGAAATCACTTTAGCATGTTCTGGAAACACTGTTTATACCCTAAGTTGAGAAGCATAGTATAAGGATGGAATCTAGTGTTTACTTTATGAGATATCATAAAAGTATGGTTTAAAAACCATACGTTATTGGAAAAGTATATAAGAATAACCCTACGTTTGTAAGGAAGCCTATGTTTGGAAAATCAGCAAAGTATGGAAGAAGATCATTACGTATGTATGGAACGTTAAGTTTGTTTCTTAAAAGTATGGTTCATCAACCTTAATTTTGTGAACAACCATATGTATGATTGAAAAGTATGGATCATGAACGTTAATTTCTGAAGCTGAGAAAAGTATGGATTATATACCGTACATTTGAGAGTTTAAGAGAAAAGTATGGATGGTCAACCGTACATTCGTTATCAACATTATGTTTTAAACCTTATGTTTTTAACCTTACATTCAGAGAATATATACTATGTAGTTCAACCCTAAATTTGATGTCGGAGATTTAAATTATGATTTTGTTGAGCAATGGTATTTATGAAAATAATTAGGTTGATTTCAGGCTAGATTAAAAGCCCGAATTTAAAGCACATCTTTGAATGATTCAAATCAGTTTAATTATGATTCAAAGGATCAATTTAAGAAGAGATTTTCATGCTGAATTCTCAGGGGAGTTACGAATGCTTTGTTATTCATACTTTTGAATATCACGATTCTAAAGGCGACTTTTGTGGATCTAAATTTAAAAGGAGAACGCTCATCTGTATTATATACACCTGTATTATTTTGTATTAAAGATACAGAGGCGAATCATCGAGAAGAATAAAATATATATATATATATATATATCAAAGATCATGAGTTTTTCACTGCAACGTTTTACAGAGACAATTGAGAATTATATATCTTCTATTACAAGGAGTGACAAAGCTCTGTTTTTCGGAAGAAAAAGAAACATGATTGAGGATTCACCAATTCTACATCGAATATCTTTTGTGAATCGAATGTTGTTAAAGTTGAAAATTATATTTTAAGATCTACTACAGCTAAATCAACTCGGAACTCTCTTACCTAAAGATCATTATTTCTGAATAATATGATTCATCAACTGTCTGTTGCATGTTGTTGCAATTGTTAAGAACAACTGGAAAGTATTTAAAGAAAAAATACTCTTTTACTTTGAGTGATCGGATTCTCATACTAAGTTGTGTATTCGATTCTATGTATGAACCAAAAGGATCTGTTTTATCTTTAACTTGTAAAGGTGTCAACTGCCTACACTTAGTTGTGGAACGGTCTGTTGATGAGAGAACCAGATAGTGAAAATCACCAAGTTCATGGAGTAGAGCATTGGTGGAGTGGACTAGGGGCCTTCTGTTCCTTGAACCACTATACATCGTGCATCCTTTTCTATTTATTTTCTACTGCTTAGTCTTTGATATAAAGATAAAAGGACATATCACAACCACGCGAAGAAATTTTAAAAGACACAATTCACCCCCCACCCCCTCTTGTGTGTATTTGGTATAACCCGATCCAACAATATACACTTTTGAGATAGATATGAGACAATTAGTATGAGGATCCAAAATGTTTGACCTTGAGGAAAAGCATTGAAGTTGGGGAGGAACCTTCAAATTGGACCATAGATGAGGATGATGTCATCTATGATAGGAATCAGTTTGGTGTGCCTACGAGCATGTGAGAGAAGTTGATGTGTGAGTTTCATGACTTTAAGTGGGCGGTACATCCAGGTGTAACAAAAACGTATGAAGTTTTTTGTGTATGGTCATAAAAATGTTGATAGTGGGGTTTTTGACATGATGTTACACCTATCAACAGGTGACAACCAAGCATCAACGACCTAGAGTTTTTCTACAGCTGTTACCCATTATAGAGAAGAAGTGGAATGATGTGACCATGGAATTTATAGTGGGTATCAAAAATAAAACTTTGTATAATGATTCTATTTGGGTGGTTGTATACATTTTGATGAAGGTAGAATATTTATTTCATTTATGGGAAACCAAAACTGTGGAGTAGTTGGGAGAACTATATGTTTGGGAGATTGTCTGTATGCACAAGGTTCCATGGAATATTGTTTCAGATCAAAAATTGTGTTTTACTTCACTCTTCAGGCATGATTTATAGGGGTAACTTGGTAAATAAGTTTTTTTGAGTATGTCTTTCCACCCGCAGGCAGATAAGCAGTCAGAGCATACTATACAAGTACTTGAGGATATACTAAGATCATGTTTTATAGACTTCATAGGGTATTGGTAGAAGAACCTGGAACTATTGGAGTTATCTTGTGACAAAAAATATTGGAAAACTATACAGATGGAACTATATGAAGCTCTTTATGGTAGCCCATGCAGATCATCTCTATATTGGATGGAGGTAGGTGACTGTGAGTTATTGGGACATAATCTTGTAAAGGAGATGTTAGAATAGGTTCATCTAATTCCGAAACGTATGGATATGGATCATCATATAAATAAATCACATGATGGTAGAAGTCGATGAAATCTAGATTTTATATATTTTGATCATGTATTTCTTTAGGTTTCACCTATATTTGATCACTATAGGATATGGAGATATGGAAAGTTGCCTCCCATATTTGTTTGAAAGTTTGAGGTTGTGGAGATGATTAGGCTAGTGGCATACTGATTGGCTTATATACAGAGATACAGTGCTATGAAAGATTTTTTTTCATGTGTCAAAACTTTGGCGGTATCACCTTGACCCTTATCATGTGACATTTGTGGATGATGTTGATCTTGAGATAGATGCATCCTTTGAAGAGAATCTGATAAATGAGTTGGATCATAGTGAAAAAGTGTTTAGGGGAAAGACTATGCTGATATTTTGTGTATTGTGGAAGCATGGCCATGTTCAAGAGGAAACATTGGAGAGAGAATCAGATATGAGGGCTCAATGGCCTGGTCCTTTTGACTCGGGATCTTAGATATTCTTGGGAGTGCATCTCAAGATGAGCTGTTTTAAGGTTGGAAGATCATAAAACCCCATCCTTTTTTGGAGATGACTCGGGATTTAATTCAGGTATTTGTTTTTTATTTGTTTTAGAATACTTTGTTTGGGTTTTACCTTGGGGTTTTTTGAGGGAAAATTCAGAAAAATTGAAGGGAGAAGTGAAGTGTATGGTTGGAGCATATTAATCCCTAACTGTGTTCCCCATCCCAGCAAAACATGAAACCATGGATAGAGGGGAATTGCGTGGTTAGCACATGGATTGTATAATAATTCTCCCTCTAAGGAGAAACTATGAACCCATATAATAGATGTTCATAGTTTAGGTACACATTTAGGGTAGACCATGCGCCCCTGCCAAGAAAACGATGCGTGACTTTTTAAGTCACCCAAAAATTAGTTGTAAAATTACATAAACCCCAGAAAGTCACCCAAATTGAACTCCATTTGACCCCTTATGTTATTTCATGATTTCATATCATTCTAGAAAAATTAAAATCCCTCCCTACTTCTGTTCTTGTTTATTCTAAGATTGAATTGATGATTTTCATCCCTCTCAGTAAGAGGATCTCATCCCGCTTGGTTTCCCATTCCTCTTCCTTTATTCTCCCAATAAAAAAGTGTTGTTATTTATATTTTGATTATATCTATATCTGGGATTTTGGATATTGATCTAGATTATAAGGATCATTACTTTTTCAATCTTGATTTATGATTTTAGATTCGGATATCATTCTATGTTTTTGCACTGCTCAAATTTTGGGGATTTCCATTGGTGAGAATTATTTATCAGACTTGAGGTAGGTAGTCTATAATTCAAATCCAAAAGTCTTTATTTAAGTTACACATATCTAATTTTATAATTTCTATTAGATATTTAGAAATTTTGTTCTTGATTGAATTAATTAATTTAGGAGATGTGAAATTAGGGATTTTGGGAATTATAGATTGAGATAAATAATTTTAGAATTAATTACGATATATTGAGATTTGAGAATTGAGATAGTTAATTATAGAGTTAATTATGAGACTTTGATATATGAGAATTGAGATAATTAATTTTGGAATTAATTATGAAGTATTGAGAGTGTGATTGATATAATTAATTATGGAATTAATTATGGGATTTCGAGTTTGTGGATATTAATTAATTAATTAATTAATGTCGTTGACATACTTAATTAATTGGGTAATTAATTAGGTGAGTTATGTGACAAGTTAATTTTTGAATTATTAATGAAATTTTTTTGGTTATTTAATTTTTGAATTGATTGATATAATTGAAGTGATTAATTAGTTGTAGAATTCATTAATGTATTTGATGTGTTTAATTAATTGTAGAATTAATTAATATTATTGATGTGAGTAATTAATTTTTGAATTAATTAATGTTATTGGTGTGATTAGTTAATTATTTAATTAACTAATGAAATATTTTTGTTTAAATAATTATTGAATTGGTGTGATTAATTAATTATGGAATTAATTAATTTTGTTGATGGGATTAGTTAATTGTTGAACTAACTAATAGAATAGTGGGGTTTAATTAATTTTTTAATTAGTACTCGAATTGATGTGATTAATTAGTTTATTAATTAATTAATTTTATTGATGTGACTAGTTAATTGTTGAATTAAATAATAGAATAATGGTGTTTGTATAATTGTTAAATTAGTAATAGAATATATGTGGATAATTAATTGTTGAGTTAATTATCAGTTGATGAATGGTAACGTGGTTATTCAATTGTGAAGTTGTGATTTGTAAAATGGTAATTTAATTGATAAATACATAATGGGAACATGTTTCTTCAGATGTGTGAAGTATGAATGGTAACATGAGCATTCGAGTATGAATTAATGAGTGGTAACATGGTCATTCATTGGTATGAGTTAATGAATGGTAACATGGTCATTCAATTATTTGAATTAATGAATGGTAACAATAGAATTATGAGACATGATATTCTTTGGGAATAGTTCAGACTCCAATACGGGCTGAAGCAGGTATTGATAATGGCGTGTCTATGGGAACCTGGGGGTTTATGTGGTTAAATAAAGAATAGTTGATAATGTGATAACTATTTATCTATACATTATGATTTATTATTTATAAAAATTTGTACACTATTGTTTTACTAGATATTGTTCTAGATGCCATTGGTGGTGGCTTACTATGTTTTACCCACTCCCTACTCAGTATACCTGATCGGTACTCGAATAGATTTCATGGTTGTAGGAAAAGATAAGGGAAAAGGCACTATGTTTGGTGGTTGGGTTGGGATAGAGCATGGATGAGGGAACCAGACATGGTTAGGGGCCCGTTTGGAAGTCTTCAATGTATTTTCTTTTGACTTTTTATTTGGACACTTTGAATGTGCATTAGTATGAAACATTTACTATTCATTTTGATATGGTATCTTCGATTATGGTAATCATGTGATATTAGCATATTTTTTGTTATTATTATATATTTGGTTATTGTTTATTTATTTTTTTCTACTTGTTTACTATGACAAAGAAGGTATATTCTCCCCATGACTGATATTAGACCCTCGCTATTAGTCAGCATTCACTAGCATACAGGGAGGCACGCTTGAGGTCACATAGTGAACTGGCTCGGGGCACCGGTGTGGGGCACCCAGGTCGGGATGTTACATGCACCCATGTTAGGTCATCATGCACTAACCAATAGACTATGAACCCCAAACATACATATTGTAATCAATTCCAGAAGAGGAGGTTCATCTCATACCATGTTCCCATTACTAACACTATAAGAAGAGGTCTAAGGAGAGTGTAACATAGACAACCTTCCACCCAAGCTGAACCATTCCACGAAGCAGGGTAAGGTTCCATGGAAATATCTCATATACACTAGAAAACAAGGGAAATTTTCTTAGTAAATAAAAAAGCTAATATCCCTCACATTTTGTACCAAAACTATATCATCCCAAGGAATTAATATATTAATTTTATATTTATTTAATTGTTTTTTAAAAATCAAAATATGATTTATATATTAATTTTGGAATCTATATCCTCTCATTTGCATTGGATGTCACCAATTTTTGTTGATATCATCGATCTAATTTGGTTTATTTCCTACATGCTTAACAATTTTTTATCTATCGTCATCGATTGTAATCATTTTCTTATTTTTGTGTGGATGTAATTTGATGCATCATGCTGAAGATTTAACCAATGGTAATCAAAGATTAAATAAATAGAACACTTATTTTTTTATACTTCTTTTCATTTGATTCAAATTGCATCGTCGATCAATATTGGAAGTCGGCATTCTTAACCTTTCTTTGTTGTTTTCTCCCTTAATCAATGTCTTAACCATATACCATAAATTTCTGGTGTAATTTATTTTTCAATTCAATGAATTTAACCATTCAGATTAGATAAAATGAATATATTATCTTTCTAGATTTTAGTTTCTTAAATTAAAATATGCATATCTGATTTCCTCTTAGATTTTTTTCAACAATAAAATAAATATGCATTAACCACTACATTTAATTTGATATGTAAATCGAAAGGCACATAATTTATATATATATATAATCCATTCCTCGAATTTTTTTCATCCAAATATCCCCCACTTGTTTAAGTCTGGTGAGATAGCGTGAGTTTTCCACCATAAGGAAGAATAATTTATAAACAGTCATCTGTATAAAAAACTTTTAAGGTAAAATATTTGTTTTGAAATATTTATTTAAATTTCTATAAAGGAAATTATTTTTCTTTTTTTACAAAAAATTTATTTGTTTGATTAACTAAAATTAGTTCATTACATTTAAAAAAGTATTTAGTAAGGTATATTATCTATTTTATTTTTAGTGTTCATATTTTAATTGTAAGGGAAAAATATTTACATTCAATATTTTATCTTGAAATTTTATTTTTTTAAGGTATTTCTATTTTATGATTCATGAATTTATTTATATCCTTTGAAATTTAAATTTAAAGGAGATTAATTATTTTTATCTTTTACCTTTCATTATACAACTTTAAAATACCTATATGATTTTATTATTTTCAAAAGAACCGTTATATGGTGGGTTTTATTTTTGAAATGATTTATGGAATGATTTGTATAATTAATATTTAAATAAAATATAATTGATTTTATGCACCTAATAACATGAGAAAATTATTATTTTTTGTGGTTTTTATTTAAAAAAATATATCATTTTATATGTGTAAAGCATTTATACATTCATGTATATCAATTACATTATAAGATATGGAAATTTCCTATAATTTTTTATACTCCATGAATGCACCAGTTTAATTTTTATTGAATATTTGATATATGTACATATGTAGTGAAAAAATAATTCTTTCATATGAAAATATTTTTAAATTGGATTCTATGAGTTTAAAAGAATACATGAATGTTAATCGTATTTTCATTCCATGTATTTTAAGTAATGTCTGATGTAAAGAAATTTGGTTTCACTATTTTAAAAGATATTTTCTATGAAAGTATGTATATATATATTAAAATATATACATGTAATTTTTTGAAGTTATTTTATCATATTTTTAAAGAAAAACTCTACATTATGTAATTATATATATAGCACAAGATAAAAATTATTTTATAAAATATAGCATGAGAATTTTGTAAATATGGTAGGGAATTTGAGAGTGAACCCATCCCCCAGTAAGTTGGAAGGCCTAATATAGCCTTAAATACTTCAAGTTTCCTCAGTGATTTTTTTTCAAAAGCTTGCATAAAGATTCAAGATAAATCACCAAATGATTTTTAAACCAATTTTTAAGCGTAAGTATTTTTAAATTGGTATAGTGTTTTAAAGTGTATTTAATTTCAATAATGTTTTCAAAAAGTATTTATAAATGTATTTTTGAAATTATTTTAATAATAATTTCAAAATTATTTCTCAAAATTTATTTTCAAAGTAAGTTTTCATAAAAGGTATTCAACGATTTTAAAACCCATTATTGGGAAATTAAATGATTATCATATGTTTTTAAATGATTTTCATAGGTATCTTTAAAGTTCTAATTCAAATGTCTCACTTTTGGAGTTATCATGTGTGGAAGCATAGTAGGCATATTTTTTCTTTTTAAAATCCGATGAATTGTAAGATGTAGTTTAATTTTCCAGAATCTAGATTGGAAAAGGTCCTCATTTGTATAAAGAACTTTTTATTTTTCAATTATATTTTATAAAAAAATACACCACATGTTTTTTTAAAAACTTAATATGGAAGCACTGGTTCGGGGTGTTATAATTGGTATCAGAAAAGCAATCTAGATAAATTTGGAGATTACATGTTTTATTTTATGGAAAATAAAACCATCATGGTAGAATTTTCTTTTTTAAGTCCCCTTAGAAGTCTAGTCATTATTGTTCTGAAGTTGAAAATTTAGAATTTTCTGAAGTCCGATGACTGAATTGTGAGGGCGATTCATTTAAGGGTGGATAATGTAACATCCCAAGAAATTTAAATAGTAATTTTATATTTATTTAATTTTTAAAAAAAATTAATATATTTTATATATTGAGATTAAAAATGTAAAATTATAGAATAATTAGAATTATGAAGAAACTCTTAAAATAAAATTTTATTAAATAATTTATCAATTATTAAACTTTATCAATCAATACATAAAAATATTACATATAAAATTTTATATGTTTTAATAATTTTTTTAAAGCTACATTTATTTTCAATGATGGTTATAAGTTAACATTTTAGTATTATGAAATAGTACCTTGTTTTAATAAATTAAATTTGAGTATCTATAGTTATGAGTTATAAGATATCTATAAATATATATATAAGTATTATTTTTAAGTATAAAATATTATATTTGATTATAAAATAATAAAATTTAATTATTTTAAATTTTTATATGAAAATGATTTTATGAATATTAAGGAAACTAAATTAAATAAGTGATAATAATATGTGTATTAATCTAATTTTATATTGTGTTAATTTCTTTATATATATATAATGAACTTTATATGATATATATATTAGTTTATATAAAATAATAATAAAAAATGATGAAATGAGAATAAAAAATGAAATATAATTGTGATAAAAAACAATGAAATGAGATAAAGTTAAGTGAGGTTAAGTTAAAAAGGAGGGTGTCCTTGTTTTGAGGGGTTTGAGTAGATCTGAGTGAGTCAAAACCAAGGGGCATCACTTCGAGAGGCTGAGTAGTAGGAGACCTTCTGAAATAGCATAGGTATAGGGTGAATCTGAGTAAGGATATGAGAGATTGAGTTTGGATCTAGGGTTTGAGTGTGAGATTCCACCACCAGGATGAATTTCAAGCTCAAATTGAGTCTAAAGACCATCGTGAGTCAGATTCGAACACTAGATTTAAGCATGCTGGTTTTTCAAACTCTGTTTTGGGGAAAATGACCTTATTATATGGATATCTTATCACATTTTATTGATCTAAAAGTAGGTTTTCATATTTTATTTCTATATTTTCAAATATTATTGAATATTTTGTTATCAACTTTAATGATGGGTGTGTATATTAATTTTGGAATCAAAATCCTCTCATTTTCACTGTACTTCACCAATTTATATCGACATCATCGATATAATTTATTTTATTTCCATCAATCTTATCAATTTTCTTCCTATTTTCATCTATTATAGTCATTTTCTTCTTTTTGGGTGAATTTATTTCGATGCAACGTGCTGGATCTTGAACCAGTCCAAATCAAGGATTAAATAAATGGAGAATTGATTTTTTTTCTTCTAATTTTCATTTACTTTAAATTTCTTCACTGATCAACATCGTAAGTCACTTTTTTTAATATTTCTTCATTTTTTTCTTCCTTAAATAAATTTCATAACCATCTTCCTTAAATTTTGCAGTGTAATTGATTTTTCAGTTCAATGAATTTATAAATTCAGATTTGATAAAATGAATATATTATCTGTCTAGATTCTGGTTTCTTTAATTAAAACATGCATATCTAATTTCCTATCATATTGTTATTTTTTTCAATAATAAAATAAATATTCAGTAACCATAGCATTTAATTTGATGTGTAAATTGAAAGGCATAGAACTGATTTTTATAGTATCCTTACCTCAATTTTTTTTCATCCAATTATCGCGCCATTTTTATAAGTCTGGTGAGACAATGTGAGTTTCCCACCATGATGAAAAATAATGTTGGTAGGAGTAGAATACTCAAGAGGGGGGTGAATTTGAGTATCTATAAAAAATTTCTGGTTAAAAATTTTTCTTAAAAAGGATTCCCCAATAAAGTTAAATACAACCCAGTTAATCAAAGTAATATGGTTATGAAAGTTTGATGGTTTAAATAACTTCTTAGAAGATTTATTAATTCTCAATAATTTTAATATCAGTTATTAACATTACTTTTGATGTTATTCTACTAAGACAATACAATTATAACTTCTTTCCAAGATTAACTATCAATGTAAATTTAGTTATTTCTGGATTACACAGTAAAGCAGCAAAAACATAGAAGACTAAATTAAGTAGCACAATGAATATAAAAAAAATTGGTTCAGTCTCAATATGAGACCTAGTCCACTCCACTTGATGATCACCTTTTGTAATTCCCCGACCCCAGTTACCTAGAGTCGGTGCATTATTGCGTAACATTGGCATGATCACAAAAGATCAAGTCTCTGAAGACCGATTTGTTTAGTATCCTTGGAAACACTAGATACATTCATAAATGTTACATTACATTATAAAGTGAAAAACTACAATAACAAAGTCTCCATAGTCCACACTCATATCCTTTTCTAACTATCCCTATAGGTCATTCATAAAATACTTCTTCACATCCTGGAAAATATTAAAACATTGAAAGGGGTGAGCTCAAATGCTCAGTAAGAATAACAATATTGCGGAAGCTTTCATAAATAAACATTAACATTTAAGGCAATGTATAACTAAAAAAATCCTTTTTAAACTTGAACTTCAGCATAATATGGCAAAAATAAAATTAAATAATTCCATTTACTTACTCACATGGATATTCTACTAGTCGAATAATCTCATGCAATATCAATAACCACTTTCATAATGATGGAATGCATAATTCCAGACTATCATAACCACGTAGCCAAGGCCTCGTGCCAAGACCACAAATTAGATTTTGTCAAGGCCTCGTGCCAAGACACTAGTTTGTCTCATGAGACCTATCGATGCATCTAGGAGCTATAGCGGGCTCCACCCGTCACTTATTAAGTCCAATGCATTCCTCATATGAACAGGTTTAAATATATCATAAACCATAACATAATTATATCACATAAAACATGCATAAAGGAAACATAAGATTTCCACACTTCAATCACAAGATATCAATACAACACATTAATATAATAAAAACTTTATCAAACCCATTTTCAATAACAAAATAAAAGAAAATTGAAACATGGTATTTATTTTTCATTTTAAAAAAAAGTTATGGCTTGTAGAGGAAGCCGAAACTCAAATAATGGTCACGGTGGCGGAGAAGTCGTTGTCGCCGCATACGTACGACAAGAAAAACATTCCTTTTTGTCATTTAGTAAAACGATTCGTATAAAAAGATTCTTTTTGAATAAATGTAAAATTCAAAGGGGTTTATACACCATATAAAAGAATTTTGTGTATAAAACAAAATATGCCTCAATGAAAGAAGATTGAGATAATGACCATTAAAAAGATAATTTTTTAAATAAAATAGATCTATTATGTGTATTTACCATAATTACAAATAAATAAAGTACAAATAAATGATAGTACATAATAATATCATGACATAATTTGAAAGTAGGAGATTAACCCAAAGAACAGAAATTGGGTTAAGAAGTTCCCTTACCTCGTGTCTGACTTGACTCGACCATTCTTTAACCTCCTGAATAATAAACTAGAGTTAATCTATACCTTCTTAAGAAACTTTTTCAAGTTCATTATTCCTTTTATATCACTTATTACCATGTCATGAACATTATGTAATTATTTAAGTTTATAACGGTCATTTTGTCGATCTTAGGTACTTGAGTCAAAAATAAACTTCTTATAATTACACTTTGTTCATGTGGTAAAATATCCATTATATAAATAATTATATTCATGGTTTATATATCATATAAATCATATATATCCAATATATTCATTCATTTATAATATTACATAACATTTAGAGGTAAGAAATGAAATGCACCGTTCATGGAGACGGTAAGCCGTACGTACGCATGAACGCTACTTTCATTTCTATTTCGTATTTAATGGAATGAAGTTATAATTATATAAAGGTATAATATAATTCCAGTATAATATAATGTATAATACCATTTACTCCATCCTTTATACATCCCACATATGGCATTAACGATTCAAATCACTTTGAGGGTGCGGTAGTCCGCACTTCCAAAAATGAAATTATCATGTTTACCCATAATGTAAATCATAAATTATACCATAAATGATAAATACAGAAGCATAAAGAAAACATAAACATAATATATATATATCATATATGAAAATAGTGTCATCAAAATGACCACCATTAGAGGTGTTAAAAGAATATTGAACAATCATCATTTTGTGATGCAGTATTTCGCCAGCCACAGAAACAGTATGTTCTTTAACCATTAGACGAAGGTGTGTGTAAGTGTAAAACAAATACGTATCATAAAAACATCCTAGTATATTTTAGATACTGGTTTTTTTACAAAAGAAAGGACTAAAAAGTGTTTAAGGGGTTTGAGAATCAAAATAAAACAAAACAACATTAGAGAAGACATTACCTTAAAATCGAGTAACTCTTTCTGATTTGAGCCAAAGGCTTCCTTGGGAAGACTTCTGAAAAAATTGAGGCTTCTAGGAGTAAGGGAGGGAAGTTGAGAGAGTATTTGGGCAGAGGTTTGCCGAGCCAAAAGGCTTTGAAGGTGTGAGTAAGGTGGTAGTGGTGGGGTCCTTTTATAAGAGGAGAGAAGGGGCACTCTTGGAAAGATTGAAATGTTACTTTATTATGAAATGATTTTTCGGATTCTAAAGGTACCACACTTATATATTTCTAGGATAAGGTGATAATGGTTTGAAATCTACTCATACAATAGGTTTTTGACAAGTGTAAGTCTTAGAGTTTACATTATCTTTTCATTTTATTTAAATTGTTAATTAATGAGGTAATCGCTACATCATCATGGTGTCATAAATAATTTAGTTTATTTAATGTCTAAAAATTATAAAAAAAATATCATGATGTAGGAAATCTTTTTAACTTTATAATTAATATTTATAGTCAAAATTATGACTTTTATAACCCCATTTAAAAATTGTTTTAGTAAAAAAACTCATTTTGTGACATTTTTATTTTAACATTAAATAAGAAGTTTTTAATGTCATTTTCCTACCAAAGTGGCTCCATGGGGTCCCCAAGTTGACCCATGGATTTTCTTGGTCGGCCATGACTCATCCAATAGGGGTAGGACAAGTGTAATGGTATTTTCATATTTTTATAATATCATTTTTACCTTAAACTTCACTAATTACCTTTAATCGCGATTAATTAAGCTTAAAAGTTACTATTCACCAAAAAATTATTTTAATCCCATTGATCCACATTTTCCTTATTAATGACAACCATGTATGTCGGATTTTTGAAAATCAAATCACAGAAGTGGTAAAATTTTATTTAAACGAAAAATCAGTTTTTTAACTACCACTTAGTGGTTTCACTATTCATCAAAAATTGAAGTTTTTCAGAACAATGCCAAAATTTCACCCTAATCTATAATTGATATTCCATATTCAAAAATGATGTCTATTTTACAAAATTCCAAACATATAAGTTGAATTAATTAATTTTATAACTAATTATCGTTGTCACAACAAATAGCGTGTTTTTAAGAAACAATATATATCAAAAGATTGACAATTGTTTATGTCCAATTTCAAAGTGAAATTAATTCTAATGAACAACATTGGATAAAATGGTAAAAATATATTCTAATTATACTTTAAAACCACTCAATATTATAATTTATCACTATAAATTATTTTTATTAAAAAGTTGTTTTTAAGTATTTTTCAGTATTCATAAAAATTAGAAGTTCTCAGAAAATTACAAAAAATTCAACATAGGATAATTTCGATATTCCAAATCCAAAAATGAAGTCAATTTTGAAATATAAAATATATATAATTTCAAAAAGTGGGTATTAATATTCATAATGGCTATTTTGATTAGTCGTGGTGTGTTAGAATCTCCAACTTGCGTACAATGCAAGCTATTGCATTATTGAAAGAGAAGCGTATCGTGGAAGCTCGGGGTGTTACACCTTCCACCAAGAAGTTTATATAAATAAAGTTGATCCACACCCTGGATCGGGGTTAACAACAGTACACAGGATTTTTCAGGTCACACAGGGACCTCTTCCACAATTCTTCATGGGTATAAACAACCAGGCCACACAGGGACCTCTTCCACACTTATCTTTGGGTATACACAAGTGTAAAAATATGTTTGAGTAAGGATATCTTATATCCTTTAGTTTAAAGCAGGAGACAGAGTGTGAAGTTATACTAATACACACACTGCTCGAAAGTTAATAAAATTATACACAATAGAGCAGAAATATTGACATGGTTTTAGAAGTGCTCTGAGTGTTAGTCTTTGTAGCTCTGGACTTTTGAGATGAAGCAGATGTAGAAATCAAGTCCTTGTATGGAAAATAGTGTCACAAGCCAGAAAATTTGTCGTGTGTTCTTCATGGTGTTTGACAGTGTGAAGATATTCTCAGGATTAATGTATTCTCCATGTGTTCTTCATTAGTTTCTAGTTACATGTGTCAATTCTTTCTCCAAAAAATTCTCTAACTGTGTTCTTCATTTTTGTGCTCATGCCCGCTTGTTTCACCTTTTTGTGTTGTATCTGGTTTACGGGTTGTACTACTCTTTTATCTTGGAGTGCATGTTTTGGAGTCGACAGGTTTCATGTATTCTACACCTCATACCTCATACTATCAGGTGACATTTCTACAAAGAAACATTAATTATGTCAGTGCATTTAAAAACATCAAATATGACCATTAGATATTAAACTGAAAATTAAAAAAATAGATTAAGAAATGGTGTCACAGTATGTCATGGAATAGTGTCTCCTTCACATGATGTCTAGATTTTTCATGGTGTATTGTGGTCATGGTGTCTGGTTCACGGTGTCTCATGGTCACATTGTCTGGTTCACGGTGTGTCATGGTCACGGTGTCTGGATGTCACGATGTCTGAATGTCACAATGTATGAATGTTCATGGTGTCTGCTTGTCCATGGTGTCTCATGGTCACGGTGTCTAGATGTCACAGTGTCTGAATATCATGGTGTCTGAATGTTCACAGTGTCTGCTTGTTCACGGTGTCTCAGACTTAGGAAAATATTTGTATTCAGACTTGAGTAGTGATATTTATGGAATGAATTAAACTTAATCATTTGTCATAGAAGTCATTATAGTAGATCAACAGATAGTATAAAGTAACCAAACTGAGTTTATAGAACTTAAGATCTTTGGATAGCTTTTACTAAACAATTTTACATTTTATATGAGATAGATTACATATAGTTAACAAGGTTTACAGACTCAGTAGGATTTTTCGTCATTAAAACATGATTAATACAAGAGGAGTCCAACAATCTCCCCCTTTTTGATGATCAAAAATCATGTATATTTAGAGTGTATATTTTTTCTAACAACATAGTTCTAATGTACATATAGATAGTGATTGTTCAACTATAGATATTTCTCCCCCTTTTTGGATTATCAAAAAGTAACAAGAAAAATAAAGACAAAAGAGACCAGAAAAGTGCATAATATATTAGATAAAAAGAGGGGCATTACAAAGAGGGAAAAAAATGTATCAGGATTCCTATCAAAAGAGAGTAATCACTATCCTTCTTCACTAGCTGGTATTCTCTTTTCCCTTAGCAGTAGCAGTAGAAGAGGAATTTGTAGGAGCAAAGGTTGAGGGAGAAGAAAGGGGTGAGCGGGTTGATAGTGAAGGTAAAGGAAGACCTTCAAAGACAGAAGGGGATAGAGTATGAGTAGTTGAAGATTGAGGCAGTTTTTGATCAAGGATTACAGGTCTGATCTGACTCAGTGCCTGATTGACAGACATAAAAGTGGAGGCTAGGGTAGAGGTGAATGTAGGCAAACTAGGTCTCAGAGGTACAGTTGTAGGAGCAACAATGGCTGTACTTTGGACATGAAGATAGGGAATTATAAGCTTGATAAAATCAGCAATGATTTCTCCCCCATACATAATAGATTTCTCAAATTCATCCTTGTTTTCCATAAACATATCCAATAGAGGAGTGAACTCTATGAGCTTTTGGACTTGATTCTTGAAAGATTCAGTAATAGGAGGAATCCGCAGATTTTCCACAAGATATTTGAAATGATTGGTCATTACAGTCTTTGAGAATATTTGGTTGAAGTAGAATCCCACTTTCATGGAAATTTCTTACTGAGCATCATTAGAAATTTTTGAATGGATTTTTAACAGATCAGGAACTCTGTCATTGTTCTTGATAACTTTATATAGAGACTTTTTATTAAAACCACTAAGCACAGTTTGAAGCTCTTCTTTGACCACTATTCTGAGCAGGTCACTGTCTAAGGAAGGTTGAGATGATTGTATAGATGCTTTAGAAGTAGTGAAAATTGAGGTATGATATTTTAGTTGATTGATCACCTTTTGAAGGCACCCCTTATACTCATTAGTGAGCTTGTTAATACTAAAAACAAGCTCTCACATCTCTTTCACTATCTGTTTGTTTCTTTCAGTGAACTTTTCAGCTAAGGAAGATAAATGAGGTTGAATCAAAGAGGCCATATTCTATGGGTTTTGAGGAACAACAGGCTCCACGGGATGAGAAGCAAGCTCTGATCTCAAATTCATCGCTTTCTGCATGTCTTCAAGCATACCTCTTAGAGTCTTCACTTCATCACTAAGTAGTTTTTTTCAACTCTAACTTCCAAAATCTCCTGAAGCATTTTGGGTTGAATCTACCAAATAACTTTTTCCAACAATAGTGAGTCATCTCTCTCACTTAGATTTGTTACAGGAGCTGGTTGGGTATTCAGTAGTTTTTCAACTCCAGCCAAAAGGGTAGCTCCAAATTCTTTCAGGTCATCTTTACTCACCAAGGATGGATGTTCTGGTAAAGGTTCAAAGATAGGGACTGAGATGGGATCATGTACTTTTTCAAGGGAAATAATAGACACATATTTCAATTTGAACATTATAGACAGATCAATACTATTTACTGAGACTTCCAGAGATTTATTCACATCATAAAAACTGGGGAATTTTTATTGAGTGTCTACAGGGCTTGGATCAATCTGGTTTGGTACTTCAATAGATTCCAGATTTGGGGGTTTCTCCCCCTCAACAGTTGTATCCTTCTTAGGACTGATAAGATTATGGTCTTGATTTATTTACACAAATTCATCTCTTAGTTTCTCACCAATTTTCTATCTATCCAATGAAAAAGCTAGCTCCAGACTTTCCTCATCTGAAGGAATGACTTCAGGAACAAATTGTTCCACTGAGAGTTCCTCAAGGTTATCATCTTTCATAACAAGTAATTCTTCTTCAAATGTTCTTCCATAGCATTATTTTTTGTTTCTTTGGAAACAAATTTTGTTTCAACTTCGGGTTGATCTTCCAAATTAACAACATCTTTAGGAGTAGGGACTCCTTTTTCAAGTACTACATGAGGAAGAGGAGTACTATTTTCCTTATCAGAAATAGTTTCCCTAATATTCACAACAAACTCTTCTTCTTCTTCTTCAAAATACTCAAAAAATTTGTCTGGTTCCAAACTAGGATTAGAAATATCTTTTGGTCTTGAGGGATGTTCCACTGGATTGAATTTCTCATAGATCCTATCATTTTCTTCCACCCATGCCTTTTTTCAAGGATTCCAATTTATTTTCATCCTCTTGATAATGACTCTTGAAAGGAAGAACTCACAATCCTTGATAACTTCTTCATTAGGTCCAACCATACCTTTGGCATGAAGCATGGTTGAGATAAGCTGAGAATAAAATAGGGAGGTTGACTTGGATGTGGTTTTGATCAGCTCACACATATGGTGTATGACATACTTACAAAGGTTGATCTTGCGCCCATTTTTTATAATATGAATAAAAAACACATCCTGATATTTTATTATAGAAAAATAACTTTTTCTTGGACTAATCAAGTTCTGAATAAAGTTAAATAGAAGTCTAGATTCTCCATCCAGTTTAGTAGTGATGGCTCTCCTCTTTGTGCCATTTCCGGTTAAGCTTTCCAAATCATCTTCCAAAACAAATAATTCACTAGAAGGTGGAGGTCCTCACTGATAGTTCTCATAGATGCCTTCATGAGGTATCCCAAGGAATGCATCCTATAACCTCGAAGAGAATGTGTATCTCTGGACATTTATTTAGCTTCTTACAGCATATCCATCACCAAAATCAAAAGAAAATTGAACATACTGATAAAATTGAGCCACTAGCTTAGGGTAGTTAGGTCTATCTTCCTTCTAAAACCATTCTATCCAGCCTTGATCTTTTAAAACTTTCAAAACCAGAGACTTACTTGAAAAAAGCAACTTTGGGCATATCTCTTTCTCGGGTACTACTACTCGGTTCACCAAATTTGGATTTAGAGGACTTTAGGGTTATAGCTTAGGTGTGATATTCTTCTTTTTTGAGCTATGTTTCTCAGGAGTCGACGACGAAGGGAATTTCATCCGGGTCATTTACTGAAGGTTCGAGAGAGATACAAGGGTTTCAGGGTTGATGAAGGGTTACGAATTGAGTGAATAGAAGAAATCTCGAGTGAAGGACAAGTGAAACTTCTTTTATTTTATCATTTAGGAATACCAAACATCGCAAAAATAAAAGTGAGGGAAATTAAAAAGGTGGAATGAATAATTACCATGATACAGTTTTTAATTTGTAAATAAAAATCTTTACAGTGAGACTATATTAGGTCTTCACAGTGAGACGGTGACTGAAATTTATGATGAGACAGTGACTGAACCTTACGGTGAGAGAGTGACTGAACTTTACAGTGAGACAATGACTAAACTTTACAGTGAGACAGTGACTGAACTTTATGGTGATATAGTGACTATCAGACAGTAATCACAAAATACTAACTATGAGACCATAAAAATGAAACAGTAAGATATAAAACAGTAAGACATTTACTTAAGATTTATCATGCCTAGTTCTTGTATGATGTAGTCTATTATTTCATAATTTAATGGTTTGGTGAATATATCAGCAAGCTGATATTCAGTACTAATGAATTCCAAAGTGATATCACATTTTAGATAATGATCTCTCAAAAAGTGATGTCTTACATCAATATTCATTATCCTAGAGTGTGAAACAGTATTTTTCGAGATGTTAATAGCACTTGTGTTGTCACAATTTGTAAGTACATGCCTGAATTGATATCCATAATCTAGTAATGTGTGTTTCATCCATAGAATTTGTTCACAAAAACTACCAGCAGCTATGTATTCTGCTTCTGCAGTAGATAATGAAACAGAATTTTTTATCTTACTACACCATGATACTGGTGACTTGACTAAAAAGTGACAAGTTCTCGAGGTGCTTTTTTTATCTAATTTACAACCACTGAAGTCAACATCAAAATAACTCACTAATTCAATTGATTTTCCTCTAGTATAGAATAGTCCTAGATTGGGTGTATACTTGAGGTATTTAAAAATTCTCTTTATAGAATTTAAATGTGATTCCATAGGATTTTCTTGAAAACGAGCACACATACACACACTAAACATAATGTCAGGTTGACTAGTAGTTAAGTAGAGTAAAATTCCAATCATTCCTTTATAAGTGGTTTGATCAATAGATTTTCCATCGTCATCAAGATGCAACTTTCATGTGGTACTCATGAAACTGTCTCTAATTTTATTGTTATCTAATTCAAAACGTTTTTTAAGATCTCTAGTATATTTAGTTTGATTTAAAATAACACCATCATTATTTTGAATGATTTGAAATCTGAGAAAGAATTTTAGTTCACCCATTAAACTCATTTAAAATTCATTTTGCATCATTTTAGAAAAATCAATACATAAAGACTTTCTTGAGGATCCAAAAATAATGTCATCTACATAGATTTGAACAACTAAAACATCATTAGAAATTCGTTTTATAAAAAGGGTAGGATCAGTTATTCCTTTTCTAAAATCTTTAGAAATAAGAAAAGTACTCAACCTATCATACCAGGCTCTTGGATATTGTTTTAAACCATATAAATCTTTTGATAATTTAAAAATATGATTCGGAAAATGGGGGTTTGTAAAACTATGAGGTTTCTCAACAAAGACATCCTCGGCTATATACCCATTTAGGAATTCACTTTTAACATCCATTTGATATAGTTTGAAATTCTGATGTGCAGTATAAGAAAGAAAGATTATAATGGCTTCAAGTCTAGCTACTGGTGCAAAAGTCTCCTCATAGTCAATTCCTTCCTCTTGACTATAGCCTTGTGCAACCAATCTAGCCTTGTTTCTAACTATGTTATCAGCTTTATCTACCTTATTTCTAAACACCCATTTAGTGACTATGGTGAATGTGTCCTTGGGTCTTTCAATAGGTTTCCAAACTTTGTTCCTTTCAAATTGATTAAGTTATTCTTGCATATCCATCACCCAAAATTTATCATTGATAACATCATTAATGTTTTTAGGTTCAAGTTGTGACAAGAAGACTTGATGTTCAACCTGATTTCTAAGATAATCTCTAGTTTGAGTTCCTTTGTCTAGGTCTCCTACAACAGCATCTAAGGGATGGTTCTTAGGAGTTCTAATAGCTCTAGAAAAGGAGGGAATAGTGATTTCAGGTTCATCAATAGATTCAGGCTCATTGAGACTTGAGTCTAAGGAATTTCCAGAATTGGAATTTTTCATAGATTCTTTCACAAAATGGTTTGAGGATTTTGAATTAATAGATTTTATACATCATCCTTTAGGTTCTATAGAATGGTTTTAGGCTCATGGGGATATATTTCATCAAATTTGACATGGACATATTCTTCCACACATTTATTTCTTTTATTTAACGCTCTATAGGCTTTACTAGACATAGAATATCCTAAAAAAATACCTCCATCACTCTTGGATGCAAATTTGTTATGATTATCCTTAGTATTAAGAATATAGACTTTGTGACCAAAATCATTTAAGTAGTTAACCTTGGGTTTTTGATTCTTCCATAACTCATATGGAGTAGACTTAGGAATAGGTCTGATCAACACTCTATTGATTATATCGCATGTTGTATTGACAACTTTGGCCCAAAAATAAATAGGTAGTTCATTGTTTTCGATGCTTTCATCAGGGCACACGCGTCCGTCTTCTTGAGTACGAAAGGCATAGTTTCTTTGACCTGTATTCCTTCTTTCCAAAGGCGGGTGGCATATGATCCTTGTTCAGATACTTTCTCTCCTTGATCGAAATAGGATGATGGGATGTTGGTTCTTTCTTCTATGGATTCCTCCTCGGAACTCGTCACCTAGTTTGGGTCTCCCTTATAGATTTAAGACATTGTTCGTGAATATCTTCCTAGTTACATATCTTCATGGACACCAGTTAATTACACTGCTTCTATCGGTACATTCCAAAGGGTCCGGTCAGGGCAGCAAACTTCGGTCTGGGGAGTAGTCACATGGGACATCACTAGTGTGTCTAGACGCTAGAAAACTGGCGTGTCTGGGTTTCTTCCCCTTATTATAGGGATTCTTAGGGCGCAGAAGCCCAAGGCATCCCACGTCGAACACATGGAATCATATTCCATAGGCATGTATCTACGGTTTTCCTCATCTTCCCTTGTTTAACACAGGGTATGCCACAGGTTTAATGTCCAGTGGAGATAGATCAGACTGATCAGAACACTGATTAAAGTGGATCAGATAGGTGAAACCTCTGGAGGGAACACTGATGTTGGGGGCTGAGTTTCCATGACCTCACCAGGATGTGGTGACCCGATTAAGAATCAAGATGGATGATGAAGTGTTTGAATGAAGTGGATGGTGTATGGGATGGAACCGCCGTGAGGACAATGGTAATGTTGGGCTTGAGTCTCGAGGAGACTTCCTACGTATCCCCATGGTAGGGAATCAAAGTCCGCATAGTTCAGTAGGGAAAAGGGATGCCTAAGTAGGTGGGCCATGAGAATGGGTGCATGTATTGGACCCAGAGGAAATGGAACCTCTGGGTTGGGGCATGACCTTATCGAAACACATAGTCTCAAAGTGAAGACCGGGAAATGGACTTGAATTGGGGGCGTACACATAGGAAGACAACCTGATGATGGGTATGGGGCTTACGCATGGTTATCAGCCCAAGTTGGTCTGACACCACTATGACGGACCAAAGATGAGGGTCCCAACAAATGGGATTACAACAGCTTGCCGCTAAGTAGGGGACGCAACTTCTTACTACTGATTGAGGTCAAAACGGCTTACCATTGGATAGTGTCACAACGACTTACTGTCAGGTGGGGTCACAACAGCTTACCATTGGATGGGGTTGATCCTCGTGGAAGATTCCTACATACCCTGCCTAGGAGATAGAGATCCAACCCACATAGTTCATATGGGATGAGGGTCGGTGGACCGACGCGAAGGAGGACCTAGGGTCCAAATGGATGGTGGTCTTGAACCCCGTGGAGGCTTCCTACGTACCATGACTTATCAAGGATGAAAGACCTTGTAGTTCAGGTAGTGGGAACCAGTGTGAAGGTAATCGGAACCAATGGGGTGTTGGTCTTGAACCTCATGAAGGCTTTCTACGTGCCTTTCCTTGGCAAGGATCAAAGACCATATAGTTCAGGATGGGGTGGGAACCGACGTGAAGGTCGTCGGAACCAATGGGGTGTTGGTATTGAACCTCAGGGAGGCTTCCTACGTACCTCTCCATGGAAAGGATCGATGGCCACGTAGTTCTGGTGTGGTTGTGGGGCTTACACTCTAGGTTGTCCAAGGTGTTGGTGAACCGACGGGATGATCGTCAGAGCAACTGGGTGTTGGGCTTGGACCTCAGGAATTCTTCCTACGTACCTTGCCTTGGAAAGGATCAAATACCTCGTAGTTCATGAGGGTTTGGTGAACCGATGTGAAGATGGTCGGGACCAATGGTTGGTGGGATTGAACCTCAGGGAGGCTTCCTACGTACCTTTCCTTGGCCAGGATCAAAGACCACGTAGTTCTGGTTGGGTTGGGTCTTACACTCTTGGATTCCAGAAGAGGATGCCATGGTTGATGCTTACTCTAATCCCACATGAGTCATGCTCGGTGTGAGAAATAAGAGACAGCAAAGACCTGATGATCACAGCGCAAAGGTGCATCTGTGGGAAGTAGAGTGGGGCTTACACATGTTTAGTAGACCAAAGAAGAAACAGGTTCTTACGCGTGGCTAGTAGCCCAGGGAGATAAAGATTGGGACTTACTCCATAATGGAGGCCTGGGTGGTGACAAAGCCCAGTGGGAGAGGTATTTGGCACCCAGGAAGAGAGTAGTAGGGATACTACCTCCTGCAAGAAAAGTTAGGGGCTTACACCAGGGTGGTTTCCCTTTCCCCGCATACATACACCACTCCAATAAAGAGGATGTCATTCCATGTGAGGAATGATCTCACTCTCGTGGATACCAATGGGTGTGCAGAATGTCCAAGGTGGGGTAACCCGTGTATGATGCACGGGGTGAGGCCACAGTTTAACGTCATTTGCTGAGGATGAAGGTTCTTGGCAGTTAAATTCATGCATCTCGGACGAGGTGGATTTACTCTGTACCCCTAGGACTTACATAACTGTCACCCTCTACACCTTGGTGAAGAGAAGGGACAGGAAACACCATGTTTAGGGGGTGTTATGGAGTGAACCATTTGGGTCCAAGTTAACATGGCTATACAAAGAAGCAATAGTTGTTAGTGTGCCTATGCGAAGAATCATGAGGCGAAGTAACGCAACGGGTAGTATCATCCAAGGGACTTTGAAATTACTTTGTGAAAACCTGAAGGTTTACACAGGAAAAGGAGTTGCAGAGAAGAGGGGTTCATATGTATATGCCTTATGAAGCTCTAGTGCTCCATGAAGTGGAAGGGCTTTGTTAAGGGATGTTCTTTGCAAAGTGAAGTCTCCTAGACTAGGCATATGGAATAGGTGCATATGGGAGGAGCTTCATGAAGTAGAAAGGGATTTTCAAAGTAATTCCTTGTGAAGCAAGAGTGCCTCACGAGGTAAGGTGTTGTGAAGCAATATGACTCACAAAGCACAGTGACCCTGCCTTAGCATGTGGGTAATGTTTTCATGGAGGGCATTTCACGAATCATAAAAACGCTTCGTGATGACCTGAGTCCCCATGGGGATATCCTTCCTTTTTGAAGGCCCTTGGTCTACGCGAAAGGCATCCCTCTTAGAATAGGGGCTCAATTAAAGCAAAGGGGGGTAAATTGAAATGAAATAGTACCTTGAGGATCTCATGGTTTGCAGAGCAAGAAATACTTCACGATTTGAGATCTCAGATGGTGGAAGGTCATATTATTCGTCATTTGGCCTCGAGGGGAGCCCTGTATTTATAGCCAAGAGGTGTCGTGAAGCATAGATCACTCGGCATGAAGAGAGATTTAGCTCTACGGCGGGTCACAAACATCAAAACAGCTCATGGACGCATTCACGGAGCATCTCGCCTCCTTGCTCTGCGGCAGAGGATACCGCATCCTTACTCTGCGGCAGGCTCGCAAACGTCGAACGCGTTCATGGAGCATCCCTCCTCCTTGCTCTGTTTCGGGCATGGGGCCATGGGGCTCTGCGAAAGGGATACGTGAGGCATCCTTGGAGGCTTCCCTCTTGTTCTTCTTTTTCCCGATTTTTGGCATCAACAAATTCCCCCCTCAGACATGGAGCCGAGGAGAAATCAGGGTTCAAATTCTAAGGTTCAATCTCCAAATTCTATCGTTGTTCGTAAAGCTGGTCTGCGAAGAGTTCTCAAGAAGCGGATAGGTGACGTACTGGCTGGGTGCGCTGTGAATATCAGTGCATCATGGATTCATCACGAAGCTCTGAAGGTCGTCGCCTATAAATAGGGGATCTAACCTCTATTTTGTCATTTCTCTCCTCTGTGACTTTGGCTCGTAGCACTCTTGGTTCGCGAACCTCCACGTACTCTATGTTTACTCTCTAGGAATCGGAGCTTCTGATTCACGGTGCACAGTGAGTCTCCAACTCCAAAACAGTTCCTAGAGACTTTCTTTTGCACGGTCGAGGCAGGGCTCCTTGAAAATTCTCTATGAATGAGATCCGTGACATTTCTCCATGAAAGGGATTCACAAACCGAACATATGAAACACCTAAAATTTAAAACTGAATGGATTATCAAGAGGCTTAGAGGGGGGTCCTCGCAGATGTTGCCCGAAGGGAGGATATGGCGAACATCATGGGCCGAGGGGAGTTAATACAAAGCCATTCTGACCACGGTTCGTTGGTGGAACTGCTATCAGAGATCTAGAGGAACTATCCACTATGAAAGCGGTTGCCTTTGTATGGCTTCGGGCTGAGGGATGATGTCTTCATTCCTGAAGAAAGTACGGATGAGTCAGCTTACTGGTTCAGGAGTACGTCGTGTCAGCGCCAATGGTTCAGGGCGGCTGACAGCCATGCCCGAGAAAACTCAACGCACATCGATGTTGACTGCCTATATAACCACTTGAACAATGTGTATGGGAAGTAATTTCATCCAAAGACATCCCCCCACTTTACTAGACAATCTTGAAGGCAGCCTTGAAGAACCCAGGGAAGGGATGGTCTGAGGAGTGGGACCTGCGCCAGGGTGGTAACTTCATAGATGATTGTGCCTAGGCCTACTGGGTAGGCACCTCATGTGAAGAGTTTTGGGATAAGATGAGGAGAGTGGATCTATATGAGGTGGCTTGGGCCTCCCAGTTTCACATCTATCAGCTAAAGAAGCTGATGCTGTAATAGCTAAGTAGGTGGTCATCGAGGACCAATACCTTCCACCTACACCACGGGGAGGTTGGTACCATCTTGTGGGACTTGCACCAAATCTCAGGGGTCCTGATATTGGAGGTGATGTATGATGAATTCCTCCCCACCATGGGTGCGTGGGAGGATCCAGAGAAAATGATTATGCTGGGGATGGCATTGATGGAGCTAGTGTTGGGCGAGGACAAAAAAGTAGTAAAGGATGTCCATTTTAGGTGGTGGTTCAAGAAGTTTTTGAACTTCTCGGAAGACAGATAGTTTCCTGTGAGGCCTAGGACTTTCCCAAAGGGGGATCAATGAGGCAAGGATCACTCGTACTGGTGGCTCTTGGAGGATAGTCAGTGGAAAACCTAGAGATTTAGCATCAGCACTGAGCAGCAGCCAATAGTCAGGCTAGCGGCATTCATCGTGGCTCTCATCTGCGGTTGGATCCTGCCAGTGAGGGATACAAACATGGTTGTGCAACCCAGCACATTTATCATGGCATCCATGTTGGCAACATGAAGGCGATTCAACCTCGGCATCCTGATGCTCGTCAAGCTATACAAGATTTTGTGGCACATTAGTGAGGGGAAGAGGCCACAAAGGATATGTGGGCCATTACACCTCCTGTATGGGTGGAGATTGGCGCATTTTAGGGGGATTTATGAGTACCCAAACCCCATCTCACCTCTGGGGTCGAACTTACTTCACTCTATTATAAACATCGCGGGATGGTTTCTGGCCAAGCTGACCACAACGTTGGTACTGGACTGGGTGTGGAAAGTGGAGGAATTCAACTTTCACCTGTTACCATTTCCAATGGGTGCTTTTACTGATGACGACCAAGGGATAGAAGAGCACTGGCCCTATATTCTGGCCTTTTGGGGTGGAGTTATAGTGGAAAGGGTGGACCATGATCCCCTCTACGAACTGTACACCCTGCACCGATTTTCCCAGCAATTTCGGTCCATGCAGTGATCGACCTCGCGGGTCTATCTAGGGGTGGTCCACAAGGAACACCCATGTGTGATGAGGAAGATGTGGATCATGTTCACACAGAAAGATGGGAAGATGCGTAATGAGTTGCCTCCGCCTACTGCTGCCATCGGGTTGGTAAAGGAGTATGCCCAAAGTTGGGAGGCGGCCTACCCGGGGGAGATGCTGTAGCAGCCAACCATTCAGGTTGGTGATAGTGAGCCTCCCAAATCTCAAGGCGGGGGCTGAAAGGTGGCTATGGAATCCCGTGGTGGTGGGGCTTCCATGACAGTGGGACCCACATCAGTTGAGGGTGAGGCAGCAACGACATATTCAACAGCGGTAGCGGACCCAGCAGTTCCAGAAGAACAGAGTCATCCAGAGGGGAGGCCACCAAGAGGATTTCGTAGGATACCCGCCCAGGCTCCAGGGAAGTGGCGGTGCCATACAGACATGCTGAAGAATGCTATAATTTTAGAGGACTGAGACATCTAGGAATTCAACCAGCAATTCCTCAGTCCTTCTGAGATGCATCAACACTTGAACTATCTCGGGATGGATTTTCTGGGGATAGGCCCTATCCGCGTCGGCTTTATGGTTCCCCAAGAGGAGGCGGAGCAATACCTAGTAGAGCTGGAAGACTTTGTGCATTCTCGGGATGCTCCTCATCCAATGACAGATCGTTTCAAGGTGTTGCTGGATAGTACGGTCCCATCATAGGTGTTGGCTACTGAACTGAGAGAGTGCATCCCTCTTCCAGTAGAATCTGATGAGTCCTCCTAGGGGGATGAGGCCGGTAGAGGGAGCCTGTTGGAGGAGGGAGAAGTCAGTGATCAGGACTCGGACCTCGAAAATTTTTTAGATGCCCTTGAGGTAAAATCCCAAGCCCCTTCCACAGGGTCTGCTCCTAGTTCATTCTGGACTCCTTGCTAATACTTGAACTGTGCAGGAGGGTCTCTTACACAGAACCCGTTCTCATCCCTTAGTGGATACCGGTGCTGGGACTTTAGGATCTACACCTGGGGCTACATCAATCTCTACCTCCAGCAGGGACAAGACACCTGAGGTGACCCCTCCAGAGCATTCAGACCTTCTGAAAATATATGGGGGGCCACGCCTCGGGGTCCCCACGGCGTCAACCCAAGAACAAGATTATAAATTCGATCTCTATAAGTCTCTTCTACCAAATTCATGATTGTCACCCACTGACCATGTAAACTGATGTCCAAGCCCTCTTTGGTGTGCACAATTCTTCAAATAGAATGGTCCGCCTTGGTGAGGATGTGCAAGGATTCTGGCGGCGACTTTCCCAGAGGAATGTCACTGATCGTGGAGGCGGATATCCAGACAAACCGAACTATAGTGCTCCTGATCGCTGTTGGGACCACCAGTGGGGCTGTGCCCAAGATTATTGAGTTGGGATCTGAAGATGAGGATCTATTAGATAGCCTAGGTCCCACAATGCCTAATCAAACACTAGACACAGACCCTACTGACGAGTTCTTGGGGGCGTTCCTTGCATATGATCCTACCAACTGTGTTGACTGGGATGAAATATCCACTGATGAATAGTACAGTAAAATAGTTTTTCACTGATTATGGAAGTTTATTACATGATTCATTAATAACACCCCCAATAACTATGGTTGGATGAGATGGAAAGACTTCTATCGTGACTGTGCGAACTATGTGCAGGGGGAGTGGATGCCCAGCGTCCTTACATGCTTGTCTGAGATCTTATGGGGGATAAGATTCGAGAATATGATCGTGGCCTCAGTGTGGGATGATAGTGGAGGAAAGCAGTGAACATCAAGAAGCTCCAGGAGGTAGAAAACAAAGTTCAGCGACTGCAGGTCCGAGCGGATGATCACTTAGCCTCCCTCCATGCGCAATCAGAGCCAATATCACGATTGAAGGCCCAACTGGCAGAGGTCAAAGAGGGCATAAACCGAGCCTCCTAGGAGATGATAGTTATCCAGACCAACATAGAGTGGGTCCAGACTATGGACAATGAATTTTTCCCCATCGCTGCTGAGGAGGAGCGAGAATTGAACAGATGATAGCAAATCCTGGATTCCACAAGCTAGAGGGTGGCAAATCTGAAATTTCTTTTGACGGTATTAACCCATCCATGGGAGGAATAAACCCTCGGGTGCTGTAATGCATGTAACTTTTGAATGAACTTTCATGATTTGATTATTTTATGCTAGGTGCATGTATGGTTTCTGTTATTTGTGTTGGTTTATTACATTCCTGTGACATTCGTGGAGTGTTCAGCGATCATTCCATAAGCTCATGTGGGTCAGGCCCGATGTGATAAACAAGGAACTATGACCTTATTAATCCATTAAAATGTGGGTATGTAAACCATGATCCAATTGTCTCGGGGTTTGGACAATCGATTCAGATTTCTGAAAAGAAATGGGGCAGACCTGACCAGAAAATGAAGCCCTCAAAATAGTCGAATTACCGTTTTCCCAGTGTGCTCTTGTGCATGGACGGGGTAACATCGTGGGCATTGGAATTAATCCAGGCCTAGGGGAGTGGAACGTGTGAATCACAATACCCAAAACTCAGAACACTGTAGGGGTGGTGTGAGAATGAAGGATAACTGTTGACTGCATTCGAAACACAGTATTCTAATCGTGTTAGCCTGAAATGGGGATAACAAATGAGGGCCTACCACTAACCATGTTTGAAACATAGGGCCTGGCTCAAAATTTTATCCATTAGTCTTACGGAATGATAGCCCATGACAGTAGACGACCCATAGTCCGAGAATCCATACTATTATGGGGTTCCTTCAAACATGAAATGGGATGAGGGTCCGAATAGAAGGGAACACAAAGCGTGGAGTGTGGAGTGATGGGTTGTTCGACTGGAATCCAACACTTTTGAAATTACGCCACCGTGGTGGAGACACATTGGGTGGGTACATCAGTCTGATCAAGGATCAAACGTACTTCCAAACAAGACATCTCTGACGAGGAAACTGTCACCTCCCAACGTTGTCATAGGGAATCCCGAACTGGTTCAGGGTAAAGATGCAATTTCATGGTTCCCTAAAAGAGCTCAGGTCTACGGACTGAAAAAAGGGGGGGAAAGGGAATTATGATTTCTGGGGCTGGACTCGGAGACAGGATGTCTAGGGGTTCCTATGTATCCCATGAGAATAGGAATCAATCCAAATGTAGTTCTTGGGGCACGGTGTGGTCAGAGACCAACACCGGTAGGGAGAATCCTCTCTGGAGATAAAATTGACGCAACCCGTGATTAACATAGGGCATCCCAAACTTGTTCAAGGTAGAACCACAGTTTAGTGTCATGCATTGAGGACATATATACTTGTGCAGTTTAACATCATATGATAGGACGTGGAGTGAAAGGTAAGATCCTAAGAAGGGAGTATGTGGTTCAGTAGCTATAAACCCGACGTGAATGAGGACTTGGAGTCCATATCACACCACCTATCCCCGAAGGAAACTCTTCAGGTCAAGGGACCAAAAGTGAAAATTAGGTTGGGACCAAAGAAAAGTGGTTGGGCGTTCCTACGTACCCCATGAGGATGGTAATCAAGCCATACATAGTTCTGAGAGCGCAGTTTAACGTCATGCAGGATGAGGAAAGGTACATGTGGCATGATTGTGCTAGTACACGTCCTACCAGAACTATTAATCCCACATGAGTTGTGCTTGATGTGGGAAAAAAGAAGTAGTGATGTGAATTTCCTAGCACAGGGAGGCACATGTTAGGGATGATGGGACACTAGGTGAATGGCATCCCACTGATGATGACCAGCCTATATAACGCACCTAGATGCGCTGAAGAGTAAAGCTGAGTATGTTGGAATTCCACTTGAACATACAGAAGTGGAAATGTGTGAATCATGTTGCTTGAGATCTGGACCAAAATGATGGTGGCATGATGATAGAGGATAGATGTTGACCATGTTTGAAACACAGTATCCATATCATGTTATCCTAGAATGGGGATAGACAAATGAGGGTCGACCGCTAACTATGTTCGAAACACGGGACCTATCACAAATTTCATCCAAGACCTTTAGGGATGTTGGCCCAAAATGGTAGGTGAGATGAGGTGGCATGAGACCAGGCCATTGAGGGGGTCCCTTCAGATGTGGAAGAGTATGAGGATCCAAATAACAGGCTCATGAAGCTTGGACATGGAATGAGGGCAATGTCCCCATGAAAATTCCACACTTCGGGTTCTTTGTCAGAACGCATATGAGTATGACAATGAGACACATCAGATAGAGGGAGTTGAGTCCCTTCCCAAGGACAAGGGTTTTGGGGTTTCACGCTTTCAACTTAAGGTCCTTGGGTGGACCATTAAGGGGGGATTGATTTAATGGACTGTGCACAGGGTGGCGAAATAGCCAAACATGACGTGCAGTTCCCATAGGGAGATCTTAGTTTTGGGTAATAGAACTCAGACCACGCTGGGAAAAGATATGGGAAGCACATGGTGTGGCTATTGAAAAACTCGACGTGAACAAGAACCTAAGAGGTACTCACCACACCACATGTTCCCAAATGAGTTCGGGCCAAGGGGCCGAAAAATAAGGGAAAGGATTTATAGATTCCTGGGGCTGGACCCAGAGACAAAAATTCCTGGGCGTTCCTACATATCCCATGAGGATGGGAATCAAGCCATACATAGTTTTGGAAGATGTCATGCAGTTTAACGTCTTGCGGTAAGGACGTGGAGTGGTATTAGTTTATGGTCATAGATCTTGGACAACAGATTATAGGAAATAAGGGACACATGGTGATGTAATTACACGACCCGACGTGAATGAGGACATAATCCAGATCATTGTGCGCTTCTTGGGGGAGGTTTCAGGTTGAGGGACCGAAAACGTAAGTTAGGTCGGGACCAAGGAAAAGTGAATGGGAGTTCCTACATATCCCATTCAGGTGGTAATCAATCCATACGTAGTTCTAAAAGGTTGTGCGTGTCTACATTTTGCACCGAAAGAAGCGGTATTTGATAGATCTTGTTTATCCTTTAGGATGAATGAGTGTTTTTTTTTTGTGTAGCGATGGACATAGGATAGAAATTCCAGGAATCAACACAAAAATCAAGTCGTGTACAGGCGGTGACAAATGGTATGGTGTATGACCGATACCAAACATGATGCCTCCTCGAGTGAGGATATCACGGTGCAGTGTCGTTTTTCATCATGCGGCCAGGATGATAATGTCACAGTTTAGGGTCATGTGATGGGACCAACCATGAATTTTTAACATCATGCAGGATAGATGCAATAGTTTAAAGTCGTGTGGTACTAATCATCATAGTTTAAAGTCATATGGCTCAGACGTATACATGATAGATGAGGTTCTGGAGGGGATGTGCACGGCGTGATAAAGCATACCAAACGTGAATGAGGACGAGGTCCACACCATACCGTGCACGATTATGAGGAGGAAACCTCGGGATGAGGGGCCAGGAAAGATTATAGGATAAGGGGCAGGAGAAACTAGCTCCCAGTTGAGCTGGACCCGAAGATGAGATGTCCGGGTGTTCCTACGTATCCCATGAGAATGGGAATCAAGCCACACATAGTTCTTGAAGGTTCCTTTTAATGTTGTGCAGGAAAACATACAGTTTAATGTATTTTGGGATAGAAAGTAGGGGGATAACTCCTAGAAAGGGGTGTATGTGGTGCGGTTAATGAAAACCCGGCAGGAATGAGGATAGAAGCCCATACCACGCCACGCAGTCCCATAGGAGTTAAAGCCCCAAAGGCAAAAAAAAGATATAAAATAGTGGAACTCAAGATGGACCCAAAGATAAGATGTCTAGTAATTCCTATGTATCCCATGCGGATGGGGATCAAGCTGTATGTAGTTCTAAAACAGGTCTTAGTGTATGGTCTTAGAGCTCAAACCATAGAGGAGTAAAATCCTTCCAAGTTAGTGCAGACCTCAACCCAATCCCTAAGCCCACGTGAGTCAAACTCAGTGTGGGAAACAAGGGAAGAAGATGTCTTTGAAATACCTAGAATGCACGCCAAAGTGAAATTGGTGTGGACCCCTGAACGATGCCTTTATCACAGCTTTTTCCCCCTAACGTGAAAATGCACACTGAGGGATAGTGTGAGGAGTGTCGACATTCCATTTGGACATGATGGGGTGGAAAATAATGTGAATCATGTTACTAACATTCAATGCTTGGGGGGCTAGCGTGACGATGGAGGATAAATTTTGATCATGTTCGAAACACAGCATCCATATCGTGTTATCCTGAAATGGGGAAAAACAAATGATTATCAACCGCTGACCGTATTCGCAACATGTGACCTATATCAATTTGTTGTCCGAAACCCTCGAGGGTGTTGGCTTGTAATTCTAGGAGATCACTTAGGCCTAGTATCCATGCCATTTGGGGGTCCCTTTGGGTGTGAAAGATTATGGAAGCTCAAATTAAGGGGAACACGAAGCCTGGAAGGTGGGAGAAAGCATGTCCAGGTAAAATCTGACACTCCAGATGCTGAACCAGAGTACTCTTGGGCACATTGGTGAATCAACAAAGAGGGTTGAGGGGATGAACTTGAGAGTGTCCGATTTGAAAAGATGAGTATAGAAAAAGAGGATAGAGAACTCTTAGGAGAAAGAGGCACATGGTGTGGTTGTTACAGAGCCGACGTGAATGAGGACATAATCCCACACCATATACCCCTCTCTCTGGGAAAGTGCAGGCCAAGGGGCCAAGGTGAAGGGTAGATTTCTAAGAGATGGGGTTGGACCCGATGTTTAGACATTCAGGCGGTCCTATGTGTCCCATTAGGATGGAAATCAAGACACATGTAGTTCTAGGAGAGGGTAATGTGCAGTTTACCATCATACAATAAGGATGCAAATGGGTAAGATACCCCACACAAAGGAGGTTTATGGTGTGGAAAGTAACCTGACGTGAATGAGGACATAATCCCACACCACACCATACAACCCTAAGGGATAACTTGGGCCGGCAGCCCAAGAAGGCCAAGGGGCCTGAGGCTGGGCCTTAGACGTAAAGTTTCAGCTAGCTTTCAGTTTAACGTCTTGCGGTGAGGGTGAAGAAATGGGTAAGATACCTAAAACAAGGGAGTTGTGTGGAGTGGCGAGTAACCCAATGTGAATGAGGACATAATCCCACACCACACCGTACAAACCTAAGTAAGAACTTGGGCTAAGGGACTAAAAAGTCCAAGGGCTTGAGGTAGGTCCATGGACAGAGCGTCATGTCTATCTTACATTTTAACTTCTTATAGTGAGGACGGAAGTGATCTTAGTTAGGGTCATAGAAATCGGACCATATATTCCTAGTTGAATGTCATATGTGTGGGATAGAAAGGGTGGATCATCGTCATTATGGAATACCATAAAACAGTAATGATGATTGAAGACAACTATTGACTAGGTTCACAAAACAGTATCCACCCTTATCTGACCCAAAGGGGGGAAAACAATCGAGCATCGACCATTGACCATATTCATAACATGGGACTTGCATCAACTTGTCACTCACAGCCCTAGAGGGTGTTAACCTGTAACGGTAGGAGAGACCTTAGGCTGATCATTCATGCCATTCGAGGGCCATTTTGGAGATAGAGGGTGACGAAAACCCAAATGATGGGTCATGTCGAGCATGGCCGAGCATGTTCTCATAGAATGGATGAAAAATGAAGGAAGGGATATCTCAAGGGGATATGTGTGGCATGGCAGAATAGCCCGACATGAATGAGGACATGAGTCGGCACCGCACCACACAATCCTAAGTGAGAACTTGGACGAGGGGCCTAAAGGGGTCAAAGGACTTAAGGCTGGGCATCCTGGCCCACTCTAGCCATATGACCTCTTATACAGTTACCACTTCATCACAGCTCCTATGAACATGTGAGAAATGCTCAGTGTGGGAATCAAGGAGCCGGATTCAGCATTCCCTATCATATAAGGGTCTGATAGCTGGCATCGCCCGAAGGGAGTCGCAACTCAAAGATACAACAGGCAAGATGAACCACCACACTCAATGCTTGGGATCTATAGGGGTGGTGACAATGAAAAAGGATATCCACTGACCAGGTTTGAAACATAGCTTCCTTATATTGTGGCCTGAAATGGGAACAACAAATGATCATCAACCGCTGACCATATTCGCAACACAGGACTTGTATCAATTTGTTTCTCAATATCCTCAATGGCGTTGGCCTGAAGTTGTAGGAGAGACCTTAGGCCGAGCATCCATGCCATTCGGGGGCCCTTCAGGATGTGAAAGATGATGGAGTCTCAATCAAAGTTGTGGGTGAATAATAGTTGTGCCCATGAATTTTAAACATCAAGTCAGGCGGTGGAAGTGATGAACATTTCCGGGGAGCGGGACGTATGGCGGGATCAAGATGAGCTCGATGTGAATTGGGGAAAGATCTTGTTCCACCATATGTCCCGATCCAAGGGGTAATTATGAAGTTTGGGCTGGGCCAACAGAAAAAATGACTAGGCGTTCCTACGTATCCCATGATGATGGGAATCAAGCTGTACGTTGTTCTTAAAGGCCATGCAGTTTAACGTCATTCGGTGAGAACGTGGGAAGATAGAAGAATGGGGAGGGGGAACATGGTGCGACCATCGTAATCCTAACATGAGTGGGTCTAAAGAATCCTACGCTATACTATGCAAGGACCCTCCAATAGAATTATACTCAGGGGGGATAATCAAAGAGAAGAGTCTGGGGGCTGGACTCAGGACCGAGCATCTAAGCGTTCCTACGTATCCCATGCAGTTGGGAATCAAGTTGTACATAGTTCTAAGGGTTAATTTTAACATCTTGTAGGATGACATACAGTTTAACGTCATGTGAGACATTTTACAGTTTAAAGTCTTGTAGGACCAGGCAGTTTAGAGTTATTTGGGACCAAACAGTTTAGGGTCATGCCAGACTAAATAGTTTAGGGTCATGTAGGACTAGCTAGCTCAGGAAAATTATTTCATAAGGAATTTGGAATTTGTGGGAGGATTTATACACTAACCATCCATGGTCACTAGTGAGTACGCACCATTGGGGTAAACCTTGTGAACAATGAAATGTCCTTCCCATTTGGGCTCCAACTTGGGTGGTTTTCTGCCAGGTTTCATTGGTGTCCTCAGGGCCAATACCAGATCACCTTGCAGGAAAGAGCGGAGGCGGACCTTCTTGTTGAAGGCTCTGGCCATCTTGTTTTGGTGTCTTTCCAGGTTGTGCAAGGCATGAATCCTATTCTTGTCAAGTGATTCTAATTCATCTAGATGAATTTTAGCTACCTTATCTGGCGCCTGCTTGTCGTAGACCACTGTGCATAATGAAGGCAACTGAATCTCGATACGAAGGACGGCTTCTATTCCATATACCAGGGAATATGGGGTCACCTATGTGGAATTACGAGTCATTATCTGATAAGATCATATGGAATTGGGGAGATTGTCTGACCAACTCTTCTTGTTCTGACCAACCATTTTTTGCAAAATGTTAGAGAGGGTATTGTTGAACGCCTCGATCATCCCATTTTCTTGCGCATGATAGCAGGAGGTATGGTTAGAGTGGATGTTGTACTTGGTGTACAACTTCTTCAACTCAATTGCATGGAAGTTGGTTCCGTTATTGGTGAGGACGACATGAGGGACTCCAAATCGGTAGATGATATTGGAGCTCACAAAGTCAATGATGGAATGGGCCTTGACCTCCTTGAGTGGAACTGCCTCTACCCACTTGGAGAAGAAATCCATAATAGTCAGGATGAACCTACACTGGCAAGATGTCGCCAGTGGAAATGGTCCCATGACATCCAGTCCCCAGACTGCAAAGGGCCAATAGTACATGGTAGTGTAGAGAGGCTCTGGCGGCCGATGCATAACGTTACCAGAAATTTGGAATGCATGGAACTGGCATGGACCTTTTGCATGACATGAGAAACATCTAATCCTTGGATGCAACGGAGGAGAACACCATCGAACCCATGCTTGTAGAGAATATGCTCAAGACTGTGACCACTCTGGAGGGTAAACTGCAACGCGCGGCATCAGATTTGCTCATGCTTGGCCCAATCAGCTGGGAGGTAACCATTTTTAAGATACTCGAAAAAGGGGGCTCTCTAGTTGGGAGTCACTTCAACCACTGCATCTGAGGGACCTATGGGTCCTAATGTGGAGGCTCCGGCAGTAAGATGGATCACCTGCAGGACATGGTCATCACCTAGGGTGACGGGAGCAATGACTCTCCATTGTGCCACATGGATAATCAGATCATCCTGCTCGGGTTCTGCAAGTGATGCATCCAGGCCGACCAGGGGGTTAGCTCGACCGTTCTGAGATCAAGGGAAATTAGTAAATTTTGTCCGAGATGGGAACTAGGCCATTAGTTGGAGAGTGCGCTCAAACAACGGTACGAGCTCCATATTTTTGACGACGTAGTAACCGTTGATCTGGTTGATGACTAGTTCAGAATCCCCTTTAACATGCGAATGGGGCACATCAATCTTGAGGACCAGCTCGAGGCCAGTGATAAAATCCTGATACTCTTCCTCATTGTGGATGCAGCCTTTTGACAATAGGAATGAGTACAGTAGAATGGATTGTGTTGGGGTAATAAAGATGATACCCAATCCTAACCTGTTGAGTCTAGGATCATTGAGCCTCCTGTCAATGGGACTCTGGGAAGCACCATCAAATTTTATCTTCCAGCATGGGATTGCATGATCGACTGAGAGGATTTCCTCATCAGGAAAATTGAGATCCAAGGACTGGTCACCAAGATCTGGATGGGAAGCAAAAAAGTATTCCAATTCTTGCCCTTTAATTGCTTTATAAGGGACAAACTTGATATCTAACTGCTGAAGAATCACTGCCCACCGAGCTATATGACCTGTCAACATGGGGTAGTTTAGAATGTACTTCAGTGGGTCTACCTGAGACACTAGCTGTACTTTGTGGTGCTGAAAGTAATGTCACAATTTCTGTACTACGAATACCAGCGCAAGCCCGCTCTTCTCGATGGGGGAGTATCAGGTCTTTGTATCAAGGAGCATGCGGCTGTGGTAGTAAAGGTTGTTCTTTATCCCCTCAATGTTCTTCTAAGTGATAAGGGTTCCAAGAGATCATTCCAGGGGAGTCACATAAAAAACCGGTGGTTTTCTGGAGACAGGTGGCATCAAGACCGAAAACTGGAGAAAATACTGCTTGATTTCCTTGAACGCGATCTGGCACTCTTCGTCCCATTCATAATAGGTGTATTTATTCATCATCCGTGAAAAGGGATTACATTTTCCAGCCATATTCACAATGAATCAGAGTATGTAGGCTAAGTGGCCTTGAAAACCTTGAATCTCCTGAATATTTCTCGTGGGAGGCATCTGGATGTTGGCCTTGATCTTCTCTAGGTTGATCTCAATGGCCCATTACCTGAAAAAGAATCCAAGGAACTTCCCAGAGGTGACCCCGAAGGAACATTTCAATGGTTTCATCTTCAGGCGGTGGGAACGGAGGAAGATGAACACTTTCTCAATTTCCTTGAGATGGTCAGGGCACTGAAGATATTTGACCACCATATTGTCCACATATAATTCCACCAATGTCTCGAGGATTGGCTTAAATATGTGATGCATGGACCGTTGATACATGGCACCTGCATTCTTTAAGCCAAAGGGCATGACCTGGTAACAAAACATACCTTGTGGCACCCTGAAGGCTATGGAATCCTTGTCCTCAGGGGCCATTCGAATCTGGTTGTACTCGGAGTACCCATCCATGAAGGAGAGGGTCTAGAACCCAGCCATAGAATCAATCAGCAACTCTGTCACATGAAGGGGAAAATCATCCTTCGGACAGTGACAGTTGAGATCTCGGAAGTCGATGCAGACTCTAATCTGTCTGTTCTTCTTCCTAACTAGCACAATGTTGGCTAGCCATTTAGGGTACCAGACCTCCTTAAAAAATTGGATCTGATGAGATTATCAACTTCCTTCTCCACCATGGAACTGTGAGAAGGGTGCATCTTCCTGGGAGGCTGTTTGAACCCATGATGATTTTCAGGGAGACTGAGGCAGTGGATGGATAACTGAGGATCTAGCCCTGGCATATCATCTTAGCTCCAGGATAATACATCAGGATGTTGTTTCAGGAAGTCTACGTACCACTACTACCCCTCAAGGGATATGGTGGCACTGATTAATGTAGGTCTCGAATCTGCATTGCTACCGAGGTTTACCTGTATCAACTCATCGACTGTGGAAGAAAAACCCTCTTCAAAGGCAGGGGGAGCATCCTACAAATCCTCTTCTTCACTTGTAGAGGAAGGATCCCCAACGGGGGGAGCTTCCTATGGGTTGGAATATTCCGACGGGAGGCTGGTAGTAGCCTGAGCAGTAGTGATCACTGCATTTGAGAGATTCTGGTACTGCCAAAACCATAGCAATGAAGGTTGTCCACCTGATCCTATCTATTCTTCAGCCCAAGGGGCCACGCTTGATGATATCAAAGAAATAATGGCACGTTGGCTTGATCCAATTGATTACATCCCAGTGAAACAGACAAGTATGATGTATTTCCATTGCCATGGGGTGGACATCTCGATACCTTATGGGAGTAGGGGGCTCAGGGATCACTGAGGCTTGATTCGTATAAGAATACGAAGTGATCTCTCGAAGTCACTTGGACCTAAGAATATGCTTCCCCCTTATTCCAGAGACAACAAAAAATTGCCCCATATCGGGGGTCATGGCTTCCAATCAATGGATCAGGAAGACATAGGTGTCATCCAGACCTGCCCAAGGGTCGGTTGCAACCGTGGCATGCTCGACCTCATTGGACTGAATCTGCTTGTCCTTGATCTTGTAATAGTCGGCATCTAGGTAGTGGGCTTCAAAAAGGTAAAAAGGAGATGCGTCACCTTGGAGCATGCCCACTCATCCATTTAGGGAGTACTTGAGGCACTAGTGATATGATGAGGGAACCACAACATGCAGGTGGAGCCATGGTCTACCCATCAATGCATTGTATGCAGTGTCTTGGGAGACAACCATAAACTTGGTACTAGAAACTAGGCCACCGAACTAGGTCTTCAAATAGATCTGCCGATCGGGGTATGCTCTTTCCTATCATATCCCTAGATTTTCAGGTCGGAGGGAGTCAAGTCATCTTTGAATAACCCCAGCTTCCATAGTGTCCGTGTCAGGATAAGGTTAATCTCGGAGCCGGTGTCAACAAGACAGCAGAAAACCTCCACGCTATTGAATTGGTCGGTGATGTACAATGGTTGAATGTGCCCCTGTATGGGAGAACCTTAATATTCTCTAGAGAATGAGATAATTTCTTGGAATTCATCATTCTCTATCGCTTCCACGTGAAAGGCCTCTACAGCTGATACCTCCGTCTCAAACTAGAGGGGGATTCTTAAAGCCTCAGTGAGGGCCTCACGCATATCTACCGATAGGCAAAAGGCCTTGAGGATGGAAAGACTTGTTGGGATTCTGGAAAGGTGATTGAGGATATCATATTTCTGCACCAGGCGTGAACTTCTGCTTGCATAAGTTCGCTCTATGACAAGTGGTACGGTGGCCCATGTCGGCTGGGTCAGTGGTTGAATGGTACTAGGAATATCCCACTGCTCACTAGTCGGAGCCTGCAAGGTGTCTACCAGATGATGTATAGATGGCTGAGACCAAACTATAGCAGGGTGTAGCTAGTCGCGGCATGGTCGAGGTGGCTCTGCCTGATCCAGTAGAACAAATGATGGTGAAGGTGGGCCTGATTTCACCAGATGAGGAGGCTGTGTGTTCTAAGCTCTATGCTAAGTCTGTTGTCTGGTCTTAGTGGCATGCATGGCTTGGCTGGAAGTGCAAACTGATGTTCCTCGACGACCCATATGGTCGCGGCTCTGCCGAAATTAGTGTTGGTTGGGGATGTTTGGGAGATCCTCATAGTGCTCCCCATTGTTGGGAGTCATATAGGGGTTTACCAACTCTATGGTGTTAACCGAATCATACCCTTGACTGTCACAAGAAGTGTAATCCACTACTGGGTGGATCCTGGAAGGAATCCCCATCTATGAGGGAATGAAGTAACTAAGAGTATGGGACGACGATGGCCTTGGTAGGGCATGTTGCTTTCCATCCCACCACCAGTGTTTGCTCTTTTGGGAAGAGGTCGGTTGAGATGACGATGCAGAAGTTGTGGCTACAACTTCTATAGGCTATGGCTGATTTAGGCGTTCATTGATGATACCATGGGATCCGGAAACCATTTTGCGGGAAATAAAGTCATCATACTTCTGGGATCCATGGTTAGAAACCTGCTTCCACTCTCCCTCACTGTCGATGCTGCTGTCTGGCCTTACGACGATGCATGCCACTTGTGCCGGGTCTGGGCCCAGCCTGACTATGTAGTTATCAACCTAGTCTTGAAGTCAGTCTTTGAAAACATATCACTGCCTGAGAGTGTGCCCCAGGATACAGTGATAAGGGCAGTAGTTGGGACGATTAGTGAATTTCACCTCTTCCGGACTTCTGTACTCAGGAAAACGCACAATCCCTTATTCCAAGGCACTTCAGAAATAGATGGGATCCTAATTCTCATTAAATGAGTAGGTCCGATTTATTTGGCCTGGAAAGGGGGTCCTTGGAGCTTGTCCTTGATGGGGAGATGGAGGATCTTATAGAGGAGGTGGGGCCTGATTTTTCCACCTAGGTAGTGGCATCATATTGCGTGGAGGCACCTAACAATTCTGAGGCAGATGTTGCTTGGCTGGAGGTTGTGCCTGTGGTGACGGGCCTCTGCGAGGTTGCGGAGGAGGCTCCACTGGTAATAATTCAAGCTATCTAAGGGCCTCTATTTGGGCCACTATGGCGGGCTCAGCTCTGGCGTCCCTCCTTATGGGAATTACAGGGGGAAACAAACATGCATGGATGGCCTGTTTCAGGGCTTCTTCCAAGTGATGGGCCTTATCAGAGAAGTCTTAGAATCCTCTAGGGTAGTTCTTGGTGATCAGAGAGGGCGCCAGTTCTGTTTTAACATTCCCTACACACATCCTCAATAATTGATCCTAAGTTAGTGGCATGTCAAGAGATTATGTAGTCCCTTTCAACCAGGCGATAAAGTCCGTGACACGCTCATCAGGCCTTTGTTTGCACTTGAAGAGGTCTGTGATGCTCTTTTTCCACATGGTGGAGTTGAACTGGTAGAGGAATTGCTTACGGAGTTCCTCCCAGCTGGTCACTAATCCAATGGGGAGTAGGTTGTACCAGAAAAATGTTGGCCCCTCCAATATCTGCACAAAACATCGGAGCTTGGCGGCCTCCTGTTGCGCTGGAGTCCCTAACATGGTCCCACACCTTGAGGTGAAGTGGGACAGATGCTGTGGCGGGTCCCCTATCCTACTGAAGGGGGAAAAAGTGGGATTCTCTAAACCCATATGTGTTATCATATCATCCACCTATGCTAGAATGGATTTCCATCAGGTGGTAGTGCCACATGTCACGTTTCCAATGCCTCAAGGCGGGAAATAAGTGATGCCATTGGATCATCTGGGCAGGGGTCCCTTTCTTGATGGGATCCCTAACCATGAGTGCATTTTTGGGTTCTTCAACATGGTAAGGTGACTCAGCGGCTCATGGAGCGGCTGGTGGAGCGACTTGTGGGGTAGCTGGGGGAACCTGAGCTGAGTTCCTTGGATTGTCGCGCCATTTTAGAGGGTTTAGTGAGACATACCACACACTCTTGCTGTAAGTTTCAGCCTCAACCCTCTCTTTGGGGGAAAGACGGTCTGAGTCACCTGGAGGCAGCTTTCCAAGGGGAAGTTGTTCTTGCCTCTGCTACCCTAGCCTAGGATTTTTGTAGTCTGGCCTTCGATCTACAGCACATTCAGTGAGGAGGTCATCGACAAACTTCTTCTGTTCAGAAAGTTGTTGGCCCAATGCGGCCTTCTTAGGGTCATCCTCCATCTTTTGAACTAAGGTAGATAGGTCTAAGTGTTTGGAAGCTCCAAGGTGCTCTTTAACCTTACTATGCTTTCGGCTAAGGACCAATTCCTTGGTGGGTGCAGGGAGACCTAGTAGATTTCTCTACTGGCGAGTAACTCTTCCTCATGGATCCAGTAGTGGTGGCACGCCCTTGGGGGTTAAGTCACCATCAAGTAGCTCCATCTCGTTCTCCTCATCCAATATGTCGGCCATGTTGACTGTGACCCTTCTAGGGGGCATGTCCTCAATATCACCTAGCGAGTTGGGCTGTTGTTGGATAGGACTGAAGAGGAGGGCAGCATACTACCCCCAGCCATGGATTTTCATGTGGGGGGAAGCCTCCTTGATAATCTTGTGGAGTACCTTGAAACTCTGAATGCATTGTTCTTGGAGGGCCTTACGATGGCTTGGTGACTTGGGGCACTGGGCCACAGGGAGTGTGGCCAAATCAAACAGATGACATTTCTTGCCAATGTCTTCAAAATGCACTTGGATCCTGAGATAAACCACTTGCTGATGAATAAGCCGAAAGTGCATCACCCAGAGGGTTTTTCAGAAACACTCAACTTCTTATGGGGTGAGGGATTCTGTTGCGTAGAAATTTGGCACTTCCACATGCCAAAACATCTCGGGGAAGTGGTTCGCTACGAGGATATTCTATAAGCTCCTCGGCTTGGATTCAGGGTTTGGCCCTTGATTTCCCCATTCATCAACTGGGGATGGCTGAGGAACTGGAAATGGTACTAAGGCAGACCACTGGGAGGGCAGGCTGGCCAGTGGGGAATATGGCGAATGGACGAACTGGCAGCCAAATCTTAAAATGTCCTCCGAAGAGTGTAACGACTTGTCCACTATGTCGCGATAAGACGAGCGGACGTCTGAAGTTCATGGTGCAGGGGCTAGGTCTACAGGCGATAGGCCACACTGCTACTCTCCCAACATTGGTCCTCAGAATAGCTCTATGTGATCTCTAGTCGAGGTAGAGAGTTCTTCTGGTGACGATGGTGGTGATTTCATGACTGTAACCTGTAGTGTTTACAAATTTCCAACCTCTTACGAAGGGAGGTGGGAATCTAATGGACCTCGCATTCTGGGAGTACTAGTTTGATGTGGCTTATTCCTACCACATCCCTTGGTTTGGAGGAGCTAGTGGAGGGTTCCTGTGCTGAGTCGTACTCTGCTTCGATGTCTGAGAAGCAGACTGGTTTGAGCTCTTTCCAGACCTTCCCCAAATCCTTCTTATGGAGGTGACTACCTGCCTTCCTGCCCCTGGATGGCTCTTCTGGATAGGGCAGATTTCTGACATGAGGAGGTACTTCGGTTATACTGGTGTTGAGGTAGAGAGGGCTTCCACCCAAGAAAGATGGGGTGTGAGGAGCACTAGGGAAGATATCAAAAGGGATATGGGTAGGACCTCTGTGGGAATTGCTGGAGTCGTTAGGACCTCCGCTCGAGCCCATAGGAGCATAGGTGGGACCCCCATTCTTGTTCCCTCTAATGACATCTGTATGAGGAGGGGCCTTGTACTGGTCGATTTTAACATGGGTAGGACCTCCGTGTTGGATGCTGGTGAGGCATATCCGGCCCTCACTCCTCTAATTGTTGAGTCTAGGAGGACCTTCTCCAGCTTCTATGAGGACATGGGGAGGGTCCCCAAGTTGAATAGTGATCGGATGTGCAACGTCCCCATACCAACAGTCTGTGGCGGGAGGAATGACTCCATATATGGTGTAGTGGGCACGGGAGAGACTTCCGTACTGAGCGTCACTACTGCGGGGAGGACCCTCATTTGGATTAAAGGTGGCACGGGGCGTACCTCCATGCAGAGTTTGGAAGAGGGTAAGATCCACGTTCTCTAGGGTAGCGGTACGGGGAGGGCCTCCGTACTGGGTGGCATCGCTTCAGGTTAGTCCGCGGCGGCCAATGCCTGTGTCGGCAACCAAGAGAGTTGACTCAGCCTTCCCATGGGGTGGTTGAGGTCTCGATCCAGGTAGGTCATATGAATTTCCCTATTCAACATACACAAGGAGTTGGTGGTATGCGTTAGCGGTGCCTCGGGCCAAAGTAGCTGCTGACGATGACTCCCCTTGGCGGGCATCCTCTTCGGCTTGCGCCTGACGCTAGCATTGGGTTAGATGGACCAGAGCCATCGGTGAAAGTATGTATCTTACCTTCTCATCATCCAGTAAGATTGCATGGCGGCGCTGACACGGCCGGGTGGGAGCCCTTGCTGGGAGCCCCTAGAATTGGATCCTTACTGGGCTGACCCGGATATCCCCAACCTCGTCGGCGTAAGGAAGAAAGTCGTTGAAACATTCTGGGGATAGGCTCCCAAAACGGTTATATATTGGAGTGGGGAGAAATGGATCCCCACATGGTCCTTGGGGAGGTATTGACAATGAGGAGAAGACGCCTCTAAATCCAAGCAGGCCATATCCCGAGTCAGGATAATTCCCTCCTCCTCATACCAGCAAACGAGGTCATTGATCACCCGTCATTGGATGACCTCGAATGGGGAGATGGGGAATGGGTGCCCCATGTTCATGGGTGTAGAGTCCATTAAGGAATAGGCTGAGTCATTCGGGACTACCACGTTGGCACTGCCCATGCCCCTACATCGGTGGGCAGGCGGGGACCAAGTTCCTGGTGCAACGACTTGGTTTCTAAAAGCAAGGAGATTAACTCATCAGTGCTGAAAGAAAAAGGAAATCGAAGAACAATGTCCCAGTGCCATTCTATCTTCCATGGATGGTAAGATGGATCCACTCTAACAACATCATAGACCGGTACGTCTAACGTTCTACTACCCCAACATCTGATGAGTTTCATGCCAGGCCCGCTATTTGCTTGGCGGGACCCGGTGCTAGATAACTGGATCTGGTGATAGCTAATCCATTGATGTCTTGAATGCTTCTAATATCCATGTTTAAGATAAGACATTAACTTCGGGTTCACCGTATCTATTTCTAGCACTTTCACTGGGGCACACACTTTGGTCTTCTTGAGTACGAATGGTGTGGTTTCGTTTCCATGCATTCTCACTTTCCAAAGGCAGGCAGCGTTCGTTCCTTGTTCAGGGATGTTTTCTCCTTGATTGAAACGGGATGATGGGATGTCGGTTATTTCTTCTGTGGATTCCTCCTCAGAACTCGTCACCTATTTTGGGTCTCCCTTATAGATTTAAGACATTGTTCGTGAAACTCTCCCTTGTTCCATATCTTCATGGACACCATTTAATTACACTGCTTTTGTTGAGACATTTCAAAGGGTCCGGCCAGGGTTGCAACCTTCGGTAAGGGGAGTTGTCATGTTGGTCATCACTGGCATGTCTGGACGCTGGAACACCGGCATGTCTGGGTTTCTTCCCCTTATTATAGGGCTTCTTGAGGGAGTGGAAGCCCGAGGCATCCCACATCTAATGCGGGGAATCATATTTCCTAGGCATGTATCTATGGTTTTCTTTTGCTTCACATGTTTAACATAGGGTATGTTGTAGGTTTAATGTCTGGAAAAGACGAATCAGACTGATCAGAACACTTATTAAAGTGGATCAGATAGGTGTAACCTTTAGAGGGAATACTGATGTTGGGGGTGAGTTCTCATGAACTCACCGGGATGTGGAGACCCAGGTAAGAATAAAGATGGATGATGGAGTGTTTGAATGAATTGGATAGTGGATGGGATGGAACCGCCGTGAGGATGATGGTAATGTTGGTCTTGGGTCTCAAGGAGACTTCCTACGTATCCCCATGGCCGGGAATCAAAGTCCTCATAGTTCAGTAGGGAGAAGGGACACCTAAGAAGGTGGCCTGTGAGAATGAGTGCATGTATTGGACCCAGAGGAAATGGAACCTCTGGGTTGGGGCATGACCTTCCCGAAACACATAGGCTTGAAGGGAAGACCTAGAAATGGACTTGAATTGGGGGAGTACACATAGGACGACAACCTGATGATGTGTATGGGGCTCATTCATGGTTAGCAGCCCAAGTTGGTCTGACGGCACTAGGACGAACCAAAGATGAGGGTCCCAAAAAATGGGATTACAACGGCTTTCCACTGAGTAGGGGATGCAATGGCTTACCGCTGATTGAGGTCACAATGGCTTACCACTGGATAGTGTCACAATGGATTATCGCTGGGTGGGGTCACAACGGATTCCCATTGGATGGGGTAGATCCTCATGGAATATTCCTACATACCCCGTCTAGGAGATAGAGATCAAACCCACGTAGTTCATATGGGATGAGGGTCGGTGGAACGGTGTGAAGGGGGGGCCGGGGTCCAAATGGATGGTGGGCTTGAACCTCGTAGATGATGCCTACATATCATGCCTTATAAAGGATCGAAGACCTCGTAGTTCAGGTGGTAGGAACCGACGTGAAGGTGGTCGGAAACAATGGGGTGTTGGGCTTGAACCTCATGGAGGCTTCCTATATACCTTGCCTTGGCAGGGATCAAAGACCACATAGTTTAAGATGGGGTGGGAACCGATGTAAAGGTGGTCGGAACCAATGGGGTGTTGGGCTTGAACCTTAGGGAGGCTTCCTATGTACCACGCCTTGGCAAGGATCAAAGACCACATAGTTCAAGTGTGGTTGTGGTGCTTACACTCTAGGTTGTACAAGGTGTTGGTGAACCAACGTGAAGATGGTCGGAGCGACCGAACATTGGGCTTGAACCTCAGGAAGGCTTCCTACGTACCATTCCTTGGCAAGGATCAAAGAACTCATAGTTCAGGAGGGTTTGGTGAACTGACGTGAAGATGGTCGGGACCAATGGGTGGTGGGATTTAACCTCCGGGAGGCTTCCGACGTACCTTGCCTTGGCCAGGATCAAAGACCATGTAGTTCAGGTTGGGTTGGGGCTTACACTCTAGGCTACCCGGAGAGGATTTCATGGTTGATGCCTGATCTAAGCCCACGTGAGTCATGATCGGTGTGAAAAATAAGAGACAAAAAAGACTTGAAGATCACAGCTCAAAGGTGCATCGGTGGGAAGTAGAGTGGAGATTACACGTGGTTAGTGGCCCAGAAAGGAAACAGGGGCTTACATGTGGCTAGTGTCCTAGGGAGATGGAGATTGGGACTTACTCCAGGATGGAGGCCCAGGTGGTGACAAAGCCCAACAAGAGAGGGATTTGGCAACTAGGAAGAGAGGAGAAGCAGGGATACCACCTCCTGAAAGAAAAGATAGGGACTTACACTAGGTTGGTTTCCCTTTCCCCATGGATAGATGCCACTCTGATAAAGAGGATGTCATTCAATTTAAGGAATGATCTCACTCTCATGGAGACCAGTGGGTGTGCAGAATGTCCAAGGTGGGGTACCCCATGAATGATGCATGGGGTGAGGCCACAGTTTTACGTCATGTTCTGAGGACGAAGGTGCTTGGAAGTTTAACATCCTGTAGCTTGAACGAGGTGGGTTTACTCTGCACCCCTAGGACTTACATAACTGGAACCCTATAAACTTGGTGAAGATAAGGGACAATCAACGTCGTGGATAGGGGTGTTATTGAGTCAAGAATTGGGGGGTCCATGTTAGTGTGGCTATGCGAAGAAGAAATACCTATTAGTGTGCCTATGCAAAGAAGCATGAGGCAAAGCAACACAACGGGTAGTATCGTCCAAGGGACATTCAAATTGCTTCATGAAAACCTGAAGGGTTGTATGGGAAAAGGAGTTGCAGAGCAGAGGGGTTCATATGTATAAGCCTTGCGAAGCTCTGGTGCTCCATGAAGTGGAAGGGCTTTGTAAAGAGATGTACTTCATGAAGTGAAGTCTCTTAGCCTAGGAATATGGAATAGGTACATATGGGAGGATCTTCGTGAAGTAGAAAGGAATTCATGAAGCAATGCCTCGTTAAGAAAGGGTGCCTCGCGAGGTAAGGTGTTTTGAAGCAATATGCTTCACGGAGCACAGTGACCCTGCCTTAGCATGTGGTTCATGTTTGTGTGGAGGACGTTTCTCAAAATATAAACGCTTCGCAATGACCCGAGTCCTCGTAGGCTTCGCGAAAGGAATCCCTCTCTCAAGAGGGGATCAATTAAAGAAAAGGGGGTGGTACTTTGCAAAGAAAAAGTACCTTGAATATCTCAAGGTTCACAAAGACAGAAGTGATTCACAATTTGAGAGGTCTGAAGGTGGAAGGTCGGATTATCCATCGTTTGGGCTCGAGGGGAGCCCTGTATTTTTATCCAAGAGGTTCCGCGAAGTAGAGCTCGTTGGGCGTGAAGAGAAAATTAGCTCTGCGGTGGGGCGTGAATGTCAAAATGGATCGTGGAGGTTACCACCTACTTGCTCCACAGCGGGGCCCTGAACATCAAATTAGCTCATGGAGGTTACCACCTCCTTGCTCTGCAGTAGGGTCATGAATGTCAGAGTGGCTCACGGAGGATACTGCCTCCTTGCTCTGCAGCGGGCTCACGAACGTCGGAGCCATTCACAGAGCATCCTGCCTCCTTGCTCCGCGCCGGGAGTGGGGACATGGGGCTCCATGAAACGGCTATGCGAGGTAGCCTTAGAGGCTTCCCTCTTGTTCTAATTCTTCCCAATTTTTGGCGTCAACAATCATATTCACTAAGAATGGTTCTAGAAATTTCTTGTAGGGTTCTATTTCTTCTTTCTACAACTCTATTTTGTTGAGGTGTTCTAAGGGCAGAGAAATTGTGAATATAACCATTTTGTGAGATAAACGATTCAAACTCTTGATTTTCAAACTCACAGCCATGATCACTTCTTAATTATTTAATTCTAAGTCCACTAATATTTTCTATAGACTTGGAATATTTAGTAAAATAAGATCATGCTTCACTTTTGTGGTCCAGAAATAAGGTCCAAGTATATCTAGAAAATTCATCTACAAGAACATAAACATAGTTCTTCCCATTTAAACTAGAAACTCTAGACGGTCCAAACAAATAAATGTGAACCAGTTCGAGAGGTTGAGAAGTTGACACTTCTTTCTTTGGTTTAAATGATATTTTGTGTTGTTTTCCCTTTTGACAGGGATTACACACTTTTTCATTTGGAAACTCAGGTTTGAGTAAGTCTTTAACTAATATTTTTCTAGTTATATTTCTAAGGGAGTGAATATTACAGTGTCCTAGTCTTCTATGCTAGAGCCAAGACTCTTTATGAAATACACTTAAGAATGAATAATTTTGAGAAGCTAAGGAATATAAGTTAACAGAGTAAACATTTTCATTTCTTAATGCAGAAAATATTAATTATTCTTTTTAATTAAAGACATTGAAAGCATCATTTTCAAATCTAACATGAAATCCATCATCACATAATTGTGAGATACTAAGCATGTTATATTTTAAACCATCAACAAACTATACTTTGAAATCAATACTGAGTTAGAGTTACCGATTTGGCTGAGGGCAATAATCTTTCCTTTGGCATTGTCACCAAATGTGACATGTCCTCCATATATTTTTATTAGGTTCTTGAAGCATGAGTAGTCTCCTATAATATGTCTTGAACATACACATTCCAAGTACCATAAACTTTTAAAGGAACTATTTAAGCAGCTTTCCTACAAAATGATCAAGAAAAAACAGATTTTGGTACCCATACTTGTTTGGATCCAGTAATATTAGTAATAAGTGATTTAGGAACCCATATCTGCCTCATAGGTTTCCTATAATAATGATGTAAAGTATTTGAAAAATAAACTCTATTTGGTCTAGAAAAAATTGAAACAGTAGAAAGTGTATCATAACTTGAACTAGATGATTTGTGTCCAGAACTAGGAGTAAAACTATATATCCTAGATTTAGAAACAAAATTTGTTCTAACAATGTTTCTTTTCCCAGGTTGATAACCAATGATAGTGTTGTATTTAAGGTCAATTTGTTTACCTAGCATTTGAGTAAGGGTATTTTCCCATTGGTACAATTTTCTAGGTCATTCTTTAATTTATCATTAGACTTTTTTAATTCATTGTTATCTTTGAGCAGTTGAGCATTTTTCTTTTTTTTAGTTGTGAGTTCAGATTTAACAGTCACAGTAAGAGCATACTATTTCTTCAATGATTTATATTTGTCTTTTATCTCATTTCAAATTTCTTCAAGCATGTTATAGTATTCAAACATTTCTTCATTTTTCATATTTTTAGAGTCACTATCATCTCCAGAATAGTATGAATTATGTACAGGAGAGTCCATTGTTACCTTAGGTGTTTTTTTTCATAAAACACATATTGGTTTCATTTTCCTATTCATCATGTGATGTTTTTGAGTCTCTTGAACTGTCCTCATATGCACTCCAGGTCACTTTCATTGCCTTTTTATACTTCCTATCCTTGTCCTCATATCTCTTTTTGTACTTGAGATTTGGACAGTCATCCTTAATATGTCATTTGTGCTTACATTCATAGAAGACAATCTCATCAGTCTTGTAACTTATTTTATAATCATTCTTCCAACTTCTTTTTTGGTTATATTTTACCTTGAATTTCAGATTTCGGAAAAAGTTATTCTTCCTATAAAATCTCTTGAATCTTCTGGATAATTGAGCTATCTCCTCATCACTATCAGGTGATGATTGTTCACTACTGAAACATTCTACAGAAGCTTCCAATTTCCCTTTGTCTTTGTGTTTAGAGGTGGTGGTCTTGAATGCAATAGATTTAATTTTTGGTTCATCCTCCTCTTCCTTGTTGAATTTCATCTCTTCTTCATACATCATCAGTTTCCCAATGAGTTATTTTATTGGTAGCTTTCTGATGTCGCATGATTCTCTAATAAAGATAGAGGTTCCTCTCCATCTGTCAAGCAGACATCTGAGAATTCTCATGATCTGTTCCATGGTGGTGACTTCTCTTCTAAGGGAAATCATTGTGTGGAAAATCTCATTGAACGTAAGATACATGTCAGATATAGTCTCATCAGGTTTAATTTTAAAGTTATCATATTTAATAGTATAATTATTAGGTCTCATTTATTTTACACTAGATGTTCCTTCATGTGAGACAGACAGGGTATCCCACATTTCATGAGTAGTTTTACAAGAAAAAATTCTATTGAATTCCTCATCACCTAAGGAGCATTATAAAGAATTCAAATCTTTGCAATTATTATTATAGGCAGTTTTGATAGGTTCATCCCATGTGATTCTATCAGTAGTAGGAATCTTATATTCATCTATAATGGAAGACCAAATTTCAAAACCCATAATTTTTAAATGCATTTTAATTTTAATTTTCCATTGAGCATAGTTGGTTTCATTAAAGAATGGTGATCTTTTGTTTGCAGAACCATCCAATATATTATCCATAATACGGAAATACTTTGAAAGAGCTATAAATTTATAATTAATAGAAATTTACAGATCTTTAAAGTACAACTACAATCACAGTTGAAGTAGGTTAAACAGAGTCCTAATAAACCACCTTGGATACCAAATGTTGGTTAGAGAAGATTACTCAAGAGGGGGTGAATTGAGTGTCTATAAAAAATTTCTAGTTAAAAATTATTCTTAAAAAGGTTTCCCCAATAAAGTTAAATATATCCCAGTTAATCAAAGTAATATAGTTATGAAAGTTTGACTGTTTAAATAAATTTCTAGAATATTGATTAATTCTCAGTAATTTTAATATCAGTTATTAACATAAATTTTGAAGCTATTCTACCAATAAAATAAAATTATAACTTCTTTCCAAGATTAACTATCAAAGTAAATTTAGCGATTTTCGGATTACACAGTAAAGCATCAAAATAGAGAAGACTAAATTAAGCAACAAGTAGATATAAAACAAGTAGTTCAGTCTAAATCTGAGACCTAGTCCACTCCACTTGGTGATCACCTTCCACCAAGAAGTTTATATAAATAAACTTAATCCACACCCTAGATCAGGGTTAACAACAGTACACATGAATATCTAGGTCACACAGGGACCTCTTCCACAATTCTTTGTGGGTACAAACAACCAGGCCACACAGGGACCTCTTCTACACTTATCTGTGGGTATACACAAGTGTAAAAACATGTTTGAGTAAGGATATATTTTATACTTCAGTTTAAAGGAGGATACAGAGTATACAGTTATACTGATACACACACTGCTCAAAAGCTAATAAAATTATACACAACAGAGCAGAAATATTTAGATAGGTTTAGAGCTTCTCTGAGTGTTAGTCTTTGCAGCTCTGGACTTCTAAGACAAAGAAGATGCAGAAATCAAGTCCTCATATAGAAAACAGAGTTTCGCAAGCCGGAAAGTTTGGCATGTGTTCTTCATGGTATTTGACAGTGAGAAGATGTTCTTAGGATTCAAGTATGCTTCATGTGTTCTTCGGCAATGTCGAGTTTCATGTGTTAGTTCTTTCTCCAAAAAATTCTCTAAGTGTGTTATTAATTTTTTTGATCACACCCGCTTGTTTCACCATTTTGTGTTTTATCTTGTTTTTGGGCTGCACTACTCTTTTTATCTTGGATTTCATGTGTTGGATCCGAAAGGTTGCATGTATTCTACACCTCGTACCTCATACTGTCAGGTGACATGTCTACAAAGAAACATTAATTATGTCAGTGCATTTAAAAACTTCAAATATGACCATTAGATATTAAACTGAGAACAACAAAACAGATTAAGAAACAGTGTCATAGTATTTCATGGAACGGTGTCTCCTTCACACAGTATCAGGATTGGTCATGATGTCTTATGGTCATGATGTCTGGTTCACAGTGTCTCATGGTCGTAGTGTCTAGTTCATGGTGTCTCATGGTCATGGTGTCTGGATGTCATGGTGTCAGAGTGTCACGGTGTATGAATGTTCATGGTGTCTACTTTTCCATGGTGTCTCATTGTCATGGTGTCTAGATTTCACAGTGTCTGAATGTCACGGTGTCTGAATGTTCATGGTGTATTCTTGTTCATGGTGTCTCAGACTTAGTCAAATATCTGTATTCATACTTGACCAGTGATATTTATGGAATGGATTAAACTTAATCATTTGTTAGAGAAATAATTATAGTAGATCAAAAAATAGTATATAGTAACCAAACTAAATGTATAGCACTTAATATCTTTGGATAGCTCTTACTAAACAACTATACATTTGATTTGAGATATATTACATAGAGATAACAAGGTTTCTAGACTCAATAGAATTTGTGATCTTTAAAACATGATTAATACATGAGGAGTCCAACAAAGAAGTCATAAAGAGTCATCTACATAAAAAACTTGTCATGGAAAATATTTGTTTCCAAATATTTATTTTTATTTCCGTAGGGGAAATTATTTTTTAGTGTTAAAAAAAATATTTTTTTGATTAATTTAGATTAGTTCATTATATTTAAAAAAATTATGTAGTAAGTGAGATTAACTATTTTATTTTTAGTGTTCATATTTTAATTATAAGGGAATAATATTTATTTTCAATTTTTGATTTTGAAATTTTCATTCTATAATGGATTTATATTTTATGATTCAAAATTTTTTTAATATCCTTTGAAATTTAAATTGCAAGGGCAGTAATTATTTTTCTCTTTTACTGTTCATTACACAACTTTCAAATACCTATATGTTTTTCTTATTTTCCAAACAACCTTTGTAGTGTTGGTTTTAGTTTTGAAATGATTCATGGAATGAGTTATATAATAAAGCTTTAAATAAAATCTCTTTGATTTTATACACCTAAGAACATGAGAATTTTATTACTTTATGTGGTTCTTATTTAACAGAAATATGTCATTTCATGTTTGTGAAGCCTTTATACATTCATGTATGTCAATTACATTATAATATATGGTTATTTCCTATAATTTTAGACATTTCATGCATGCACTAGTTTAATTTTCATTGAATATTTTATATATTTACATATGTAGTGAATAGATAATTCTTTCATAAGAAAATATTTTTAAAGTGGATACTCTGAGTTTAAAAGAATACATGAATGTTAATCACATTTTTATTCCAGATATTTTAATTAATTTATAAAGTAAAGAAATTGAGTTTCACTATTTTCCAAGAGATTTATTATGAAAGAACATATATAAATTAAAATATAAGCCTTCAAATTTTTGTAGTTATATTATAATATTTTTAAGTAATAACTCAAGTGTAAGTAATTATATGTGTAGCGCAAGATTAAAATTATTTCATAAAATATAGCATGTGAACATTATAAATATGGTATAAAATTGGGGAGTGAACCCATCGCTCAGTAAGTGGGTGGGCCTAAGATAGCCTTCAATGTTTCAAGTTTCCTGGGTGTTATGTTTTCTAAAGGTTACATAAAATTTTCTAAAAAATCAATGGATTGTTTTTAATAAAAATTTTAAGCGTAAGTATTTTTAAAGTGGTACAATATTTTAATGTGTAATTAAATTCAATAATGTTTTCAATAATTAAATATAAATGTATTTTCAAAATTATTTTCAAAATAAATTCAGAAGTATTTCTCTAAAGTTAATTTCAAAGGAATTTTTCATAAAATGTATTCAATTAGTTTAAAACCCCTTACTGGGAAATTAAATTCTCATCATATGTTTTTAAATGATTTTCCTAGGTATCTTAGAAGTTCTAATTCAGATGTATCATTTTTGTAGTTAGTGCATGTAGAAGCATAGTGTCCATATTTTTTCTTTTTCAACTCTGATAAATTGTAAGATATAGTCTCATTTTCCATCACCTAGACTGGAAAAGGTCCTCATTTGTATAAATCACTATGAATTTTTCAGTTATCTTTTATAAAAAAATAAACATCATGTTTTTTAAGCCCTGAATCTAGAAGCACGGGTTTGGGGAATTATAATAACACTCATCAATTTAAGGTCTGATGTCTATCTTTAAAATTGTGTATAGATGAAGCAAAATAGAGAAAGGTGTAATTTATCCAACCTCTTATATGGTCTAAACTAACACATTCTTCAAATTTGAGGTCCCATGGATAATATATATCACATATTGTCATATAAATAGTATAATAGTATCAAAAATGAACACCCAGAGTCTCCATGGTCAAACCCCCCATGATAATACCACAATTCAATCATAAAACTATAAGGAGTTGGCCCATTGGAAACTCCTTAATCTTAACCCAACCGACACCTCATATTAGTTATTTCCCAACCTCAACCACTTCTCAAATGAATCTGGTTATAAAACCTACTCATAAGATAATTTTTATGCCTTATGGTACCATTATTAGTCCAAGTAAACTCACTTTAAGCCTAGTTAAATAAGGCGGACAACCCTGCGCCCAATCACTATACCCACTATGGTTTCATCATAACTAAGATGGAACACTGATATCTAACCACCATTGGGGTTAATTATATCAATTCATATCCATCTTATCACTTTTATACCTTAGGTATAATAATATCATACATAATTATGCACCAGTATGCATAAAAAATTGAGAATTCCAATACAAACACCAAAACATGGTAAGGACTTCCTACCTCAATACCTAGAGAGTTAACTCACTATAATATGTCACTCGATTCAATCCTAATCCACCAAAATTAAATAACCTAATTAAAAATCTCGAAATTAATATTTTATCATGGGATAATAATAAATAGTGAAAAAGAACAACATATAGGTCTTCCATGGTGTTAGACTTACCAAAAGAGGAAGATTGCAACCAATGAAACTTAAAAAAATTGAGATTTGGATGATTTTTTATACCAAAGAGGAACCCAAAATGAGAGCTATGATCATGTGGGGTCAAGGGATGTAGATGGATTATGTTTAAATAATTTTCAAGATAAAGTTACAAGAAATACACTAAAACACCTATGTATATAATCTGGTGCCTAATCTGCCTATATTGGGTACTCAGTGCTCTACTGACTAGCTATCGGATCTCTAGGGGCTGTAAATCCCCTACACATTCCACTCAATACCTGATGGACCTTAACTAGGTAATCAGTGGAACATTTTACTTTAAAATAGTAACAATACCCCAATACCTAATATATCAAGTTCCTCTAACTATTGACACATCTCGGCCACACCTTTAGAAAACTGAATCAAGATTCCATCTAACTCAGATCCTAGTCTAGTCATTCATAGGTCCCAAAGGTCATTCTTAATCCCTAAGGTCTATAAATTAGTTCTTTGGCATCACATAATATACCTCAAGAAAGATTTTTCCCTCACATAACAATATAAATTGACAGTGGAAAAGAAACCAATATACCAACTAAACCAAAGACGAGAAAAATTGAACATCAAACCAAGATATACATCTGAATTCATAAATAAATAAATGAAAGTTTAAAATAAAAAATAAAAAAGAATCATTCAAATATAATAATCCAAGATTTACAATGTAATCCCAAAACCATAAGGGATCCCCACATTACTCCAATGAGCCTCTGTGTGACCCACAATCACCATACAAGAAAACATTTCCATTAGAAAATTAATTGGGAAAGAATCATACTAGAAAAAATCCTATACTATAAAATATAGGTTTGATATAAACAACAAAATAGGTCACCACCTACAAAATTTATGTAGTTTTTATTTCAAAGGAAAATAGATGAGTGGTCACCCTCATTGAGGTGAATTCAATTTGTACTAATGGTTGATCGTGAGGGGCTAAATTTATTACATAATAATTGATGTTGGGTCACCATTGTCATTATTAAAAGAAACCACCAATGGTTCCCACATGCATAATTTGGTACAAACCTACTTTCCAAAGGGAGGTGGTCAGTACGAGTTTTGGACCTAATGACTCTTAGGAAATCACATTGGTCGAGTGGATGGGAGGTTGGGATCATCACACCATTTTGGGGGGAATTTTTTCCTACTCCAAGACTCTCTTATAGATTTAGGATATGTACATGAATATCTTCCTAATCCCAATATGATACTGATTACCCTAACAGAATGATAATAGGTTAACCCATTTATGTGAATAATAAGGGGATATCATTGGTGAATTCATTTGGATGTTTTTGAGGTTCTTCATATATTTCCCAGAAGTAGTAGCTACTTATATACTAAAGCTGCATGACTAGGAACTTCATAATTTGATACTATGAAGGGAGGTAGTTAATATTTTGAGGGTATTGGGTCATTATGAGGTATACTAAATATCTTATTTATAGCAAGAATCCAATCTTACATAGTTAATTAAATCCCATGCAGTTTATTGTCATACTGAAATAAAATATGTGTGGGAATTTAGGCACTGATTATTCAAGCTCAAGCCTTGAGGAGACATCCAATGTATACCAATTATGGAAAGAATCCGAGTTATCATAGTTCATTCATGACCATGGAACTAGACCCAAGGTAGATGCACTTATATGAGGGTAATCGTATAATTCCACTCATCACGGATTACACACTGAGTTTTCCCTATATTTTGGAGATTTATAATGTGAATTATATGACTATTCTAACTCTATAAGCCCAAATGAGCCGTTATCGGTGTGAGAAACAATGGATAAAAATTAATTTGTATCACTATACATGGATGTGGTAATTATGTACTGGGATGGACCTAGGGATGGTTATTATAGATCTCATTCCTTGATAAGTCATCCTATATATCTTTTTTATTGCATGAATCATAGTCATTATAGTTCAATTGATTTCTCAATCCACTAATGGATGGGGTAGAATAGTCAGCCCATGGGAATTATTGGGTCACAATTATTGAAATGTCGAATATGTGAGGGGACTTACAATGAAGTGGATGCATATTTGAGATAGGGCATTATAAAGGAGTCCAATATATCCTAGTTATTATAGGAATCATAGTTCTCATAGTTCAATTGGTCAGAGATTACACATTAATGTTTCCCTTATATACAGGACATATCATAGTACACCGCTGATCGAGGCTTACACCTTGAGATTTCTCTTGTCTTGATAGAGGATTATGACATGAATGATATAGTCATTTAAACTCCCTAATTCCACGTGATATATGATCTATGTGAGAAGAAAGTGATAGAAAATAATCAGTCTCATTGCTTATGGATGCAAGAATTTTTCACTAGGATAGACCTTTGGATATTTGATATGGAACCCAGACCTTATAAAGGTATCCTATATATCCTAGCTATAGAAAGAATCAGATTCATAATAGTTTTATTATTTGGGGGTTACACAATGATGTTTCCATGTATGAAGGTTGGACAAGGTTATCAAGTCATTGGATGCCCACTCTACATGGTTTGATTTCCTTCTTGACATGTGTTGATTATCTACCTAACATGCCTTGATTGTCTGCCTGACATATCATAGGATGTCTGCCTGGAATGTTTAAAGACAATCACATGATCTATTTTATTTTTTAGAGGGAAATCACATAACCTGGATGGAATGTATGGAGGTTGTCACATAATCAAGGATTACTTGTCTAGAGGACATTTAAAGTCCCAGTCAACTTGTCCTGGAATCCATCACATGAACACAGATGACATGCTTAGAGGGTGCCACATTATCTAGAAGACTTGCTCGGTGGTCATCACAAAAGTTGTCTAAATCTCTTGGAGGGTGTCATGAGTGTTAATGTGAAATGTATGGAGGGTGATGCATGACTCAGGCTGACATGTTTGGATTTCATTATGAATGTTGGCTGACATGCCTCGAGGATGAAAGAAGAGATAGTTGACATACTGTGGTGCTACCGCAAGACTCAGCTAACATATACTAGTGTTGACATATGATCTGGGAAACATGTCTAGAAGACATTATGATGTTTAGATGGAAAGCATGGAGGTCTTCAAAAGAATTGGGTGGCATTCCCGGGGGGCACAATGTGACCTAATTTGATATGTCCTAAAGACTTTACATGATCTAAATAGTATCCCAAAAGAGCATTGTGTGATCTGGGTGACATGTCCTGGTGTTATCATATGACCCGAGTGGTTTGTACAGAGCATATGAAGATTGTTGTATTTGTTCTTCACATAAGTCTCGTGTATTTTAGTCTTTGTTACAGCCTTTTATTGCAAATGCCTTAATTTGTTCAATGTTGTCTTATTTTAAGTCTCATGTGATTTAGAAGATATGAGGTATGTTCTTCACATGACCTGCTAGAAGACTTCGTGTGATCATTGAGTGATCAAATGAAATGCCTATGCATACTAAATGCTCACTCTTGTTGTTTTTCAGATCATACCTAATGGAAAACGTTACTAGTCATGATATCATCTTCTCTAAGAAATACTCTCTAATTTTTGGGTATATTGGTATGAGGTTCCAAGTATTTTCCCTATGTATGTAAGGATGCATTTTTTGTTTCTGGGGTGGGTTATTTATAGGCCTCTCCACCCTAGTTATTCACCACCTTATACAGCGTGTATCACACAAAGCCATGTTGGGGTCGGTGGAGGGATTTGGCGCCACACGTCTTCTTGAGGTCCTAATGTAGGTTATTCTAGGGGTGTCACATGATTCTCAGTGACGACAAAACCATATTTTCAACACCCACTACTAGAAAAAAAAGACATTAACAACACTGTCCTTTATCAGCACTAGAAAAAAAATGTTGATAAAGATTCCCTTTATGAGTGATAAAATAAGCACTGATAAAGAGTTTCTTTTATCAAAACTTTTTTTCTAGCACTCATAAAAGGCAACATTTACCAATACATTTTTTAGCACTGATAAAAGGAACCTTCTATCAGCACATTTTTAGCACTGATAAAGGGTGTCCTTTATCAGCGCTTTATTTTTATCGCCCATAAAAGAATCCTTTATTAGTGATTTTTTAGCATTGATAAAAGTATGAATAAAATGAAACAATTAAATAAATGAAAACTAAAAATGATTTTATTAAAAAAAAAATTACAAATTTATTAATTAAATAATTATTGTAAAAAATGAATAAATTGATTATGCTATATATAAATTATAAATAGTATATATTTAATATATTAATATATATAATTAAAATTTAACAAATAAAGATTAAAAATAAGTAAATTTACAAAAATATTAAACTTTTTATTAATAATAAAATTATGGATAATTTTAATAAATAATATATTTTAAATATATATATATATATATGATTTATATGATACAAAATATTTATTCTTTACATTAAATATAAATATATTTAGTGAATAATGGTTTATAATTAAACATTTATATGAATTAGAAATATTGACTAATTGCATCGAGTAATGGACATAATTGAATTTCGTTTGATTTTTCAATTTAACAAAGATCAAATGTATTATATTTATTTCACATATACATAATTAATGCTTTTTTATATACATACACACACATAAAAATATTTTTGTAGGAATTTAATCAATTTATATTATTTATTATATATATATTTATTTACTATGTTTTAATATTTTCAACATGTATTCATATTTATTTCAATATATATCCATTGTTTAATTATTTATATATAATTAATCAAACTTATCCTATTTTTTAATATTGTTAAAGTTTACTCATTTTTAATTATTCAATTTTACTCATTTTTAACATGCATTCGCTTTTGATTAAATATTCACTAATAATGTGAAAAATATATTTGTTAAAAAATATTTATAAATTAATATACATATAAATGTATATTTACTATTTTTATACATTTATAATTATAAATAAATAGTTAATATTTGTTTAAAAAGTATTTATATAATTATAAATAAATAATTATATATATTTAAATAATTTTAAAATTATAATAAATTTATTTAAATAAAGAATATATTTACTGTATTTATATTTATATTTTTTATTAAATATATATACATATATATATTATAAATATATATAATGATGTAAATATTATTATTTTAAAAAAAATTATATAGTTATAGATATATAATTATATATTCAATGAATTATAAAATTATCATTTTATAAAAATTATTATTATATGTATTATAATTATATATAATAACTATACTTTTTTAAAAATTATTATTTTTATAAAAAGGTATTATAAGTATTTATCAACACTTTTCTAGCTCTGATAAAGATTCATTTTATCAGCACTTATTAACATAGTGCTGATAATACGTATCTTTATACGTGCTTTTTTGAGAGCACTAATAAAACTATCCTGATCTATTTAAGAACCCTAACCATCATGAAACAGTTTGCGATATTCAAAGCTATTCACAGAATCCACCTACTGTCGTCACCTCTTGTTGTTGAATCCAAGCTTGAATCTAGGCTAAAATCACGTCTCCAAATATTCCAAGGATTTAATAAAAGGATTGAGTGATTCAAGGGTCGAACGAAACCAAGGATCGATTGAAATTCATGTTTTTTGATATCTCTAATTTCTCTTAGTTATCCACCGAACTTTCTCCTCCCACATCTATGTATCCCAACAACACTAGTTGCACTATCCTATAATAAAACAACAAAAAATTCATTGTTTTTTAGATATATTGAAGTATCATTTTCCTCAATAGCATGTGTATCTCTTTAGGAAAACATAGGTATTGTGTGACTAGAAATATATCAAACCCAGTGTTGGGTCTTGTTGTTGTGAGGTATAATAGGCTCCCAATACTTATATTCCATGACATCTACCTCTTTTAAATCATCAAATTTTAAAAAATTCATCCATATAGTAGTTGTTTTTGTCATTGGTTTGGAATATTCTATTTAAAATCACTTGGGAACCTCATTTTCATATTTTTACTGATAAATTAATGTGCTATGGTTTCCCTGATTCTCCTATAAACCAAGGAAAATGTTTCACCAATCATAGACATCTCGGTATCATACCTCATTAGATCCAAAAAAATCATTGTGCTTTGTCTAATCCTCAAATATTATGTCTTCGATATGTATGAGTACTAACATCCTTTGATCATTCTTCGTCTTGATATAGAGGTTATGATCAAATCAGCCTTTCTAAAAACCAAGATTTCTTAGGTATTTTTAGGGTCCTGAAAAATTTTCAATGGAGATTCTACCCAAATCCCTAAAAGAATTGGGGAAAAGAATGGAGAAAATCCTAAGAAGGGACATAATCAGGACCGGTCCGCGGACCGGTCCCATGAAAACACAACGTGGCTTGGCCCTGTGAAGCACCCCCTCCGCGAACCATCATTGTTCACGAAATAGAGGTGGAGATCCTCCGCGGTCACAAAGAAGGGTGGGCACCAATCCGGTTCACCGTCATGAACCGCCCCAACCGCGAACCGCGTTGACCGGTTCAGGCCACATCCGCTGTCATTCGTGGAATGGAGGTGGAACCCTCTGCGGCCGTGTATCACTCCTTGAGTTCAGTTCGCGGGGGTGGGGGGAGAAGCGCTCAATGCCCACCACGAATTACGGATTGACCAAGTCAGCTGTAAGAAGGGTATTTGGTCATGGGCCTCCGAAAAAGGTGTTGCGCGACCGCAGATACATCTCTTTCTCTACTCTATAAAAGGAGACCGAGGGGGGAAATGGGAGGAGGAGATTCGGATTTGGATGATTCAAAGGTGGAAGGATTTCGAAGGAAGGCTTAGGATTTCACAAACAGCGAAGTTTCAGTTCGCGAACCTGAGCAGGTATAAACCTAGGAACAAACTAATAAGGAACCAAAAATGCATAGTAATTTGGTGAACCGTGAACTCAAAATAACATAAAAATATAAGACGGCAAAACATAGCCCCTCCGCGGATGCACTCCCTGTGGACCAGGGTGCTTATTCCTCTTTTCCAAACTACCGCATTGCGTAACACCCTCCTATGCAGGCAAAGCCTCAACCGACGAACCCCCGATCAGCGCCAACCTTGGCCGTCACTGCTCGTGTGGAACCCTCTGCGTACTAACCATGTGGGCGGACCGAACCCGAAGTCGTAAACCATCCTGGTTCATGGATGGCCTCTCATTCCACGGACCATCCTGGTTCGTGGACGGCCTCTCAGTCCGCGGACCATCCTGGTTCGCGGACGGCCTCTCAGTCCACAGACCATCCTAGTTCGTGGACAGCCTCTCAGTACGTGGACCATCCTGGTTCACGAACAGCCTCTTCAGCCACGTATCACTTCCCTACGCGAAGGGTTCCACCACCCATATGTGGTCTGGTGAAACATTCAGAGTTCCCATTCCCCGAGCCAGATAAGATCCTCCCGATATGGCCTAATTCTTCATGACTCCCTCATTGGACTACTCATCAGCCCCAAGCCGAGGCCTCCACCAGAGCCACTGGATCTGCGTGGTGTAACCCTCAGGCGCATCAGTGTGCCATTTTGAGTTCAAATACCCACAGTAAGTAGAGGTGAAGTGGTTTCCCCGCCCCTTGAGCAGATTCCCGCAGCATTCCTGGGTTCACATTCCCACGGTAATGTGGAGTTTGAGCTCGAGAGTCCCCTTTCCGCCCCTACACCTGTTAAGGGTTTCTTAGGGATAGTTAAATATCCATCAGAAGGGAGCCCTTATGCACTGTAGGAGAGGATATGGGCACAGGAGTACCCCCTTTCCCTCTCCTTCTGTGCTTTGTCACCTATGGGCCTCCTCAGAGTGTAATCCCCAATCCATCATCATGGGCCTCCTCAGAGTGTAAGCCCCAATCTATCATTATGGGTCGCTCCATGTGTAAGCCCCACTCCACTTTTCACGGACACACCTTTCACGACGTGATCGTTTGGTCCCTACTGCCTCTTGTTTCTCACACCGATCATGACTCCCATGGGCTTAGAGTAAGCATCGACCATGACATTATTCTAGGCCTCCTCAGAGTGTAAGTCCCAATCCATCATCATGGGCCTCCTCAGAGTGTAAGCCCCAATCCATCATCATGGGCCTCCATAGAGTGTAAGCCCCAAGCCAATGTGAACTACAAGGACTTTGATTCCCTACCATATGGATACGTAGGAAGCCTCCATGAGGTTCAAGCCCAATCACCAACGGACTCCTGGGTCCACCTTCACGTTGGTTCTCTGACGCACCCCATTCGAACTACATGGACATTGATCCGTGCCTCCTAGGTAGGGTATGTAGGAAGCCTCCATGAGGTTCAATCCCAACAACCGGTCGATCTGACTATCCTCACATCGGTTCAACGCACCACCCCTAGTGCCACCTCGATGAGTTCCGACTCCTCGGGGTCGTTAATCCAATGAGGGATGGTAAACCTTGGGCCTAAATGATTCTGAACTCCTGTGTTCAGCTGACCATTTCCAACCAGGGTTAAATCTATGGATACTATGCTTGGGTATAGACCAAAGATTTGGGAACATATGAATACGTCTTAAATCTATAAGAGAGTCCTGGAACATGCAATAATTCCACCCAAAAGGGTGCGATGAGCCCGAATTCCCATCCTCTCAACCAATGTGAGTTCTTAAGCGTCGCTGGTCCGACCATCCGGCGAATGCCTACCTTTGGAAAGCAGGTCCACGCGTCATCGGATACGGAACCGTTGGGAGTTTCGAGACCGAAACCCGAAACAAAAATGGTGAACCCGACTTAAATCTTTAACCAATCATGACGGATTTAACTTAATCCCACCTTGTGCCCCCTTTTACTCTCAAGGAGGGCCATGTAAGGTCATTAACTATGCATGAGATCATGATATGCTACTTTGACGGGTTTGTTGTTTTTATTTCTTAAAATATTTTACAGGTACTACACAAAACACCCTTCGATCCATTGGCGTCCTGAAGGAACTCACAAGCGTGTGCTTCCAACTATGCAATGACAGGACTTCCTCACCTACGGAGGACCCCGTCACCCACCCAGCATCTTCAATGCTGGGTCTCAGATGCGCTGATCCAAGAGTACCACATGAAAGACACTCTCCCAATGGTGAAGGCGGCCATGCACACCCTCCAATCTGCCAGAACTCTCCAGTCGCCTTCCCAGCAGTGGCCGCAAAGGCATTTCCAGACAGCCACTGTGGCTGTCTCCAACTATTTTGGGAGTCTATCCCCGGAACGGGACAATTCATACCTCCCTTATCTTAGGGAGGTGGATGAGGTCGACGTTGAGGACTTCGTCCCCACCGAATGGGGGTTCCGCTCCAAGGCCCCCTCCAGAAGGTGTCATCGTGGTCACACCACGATTCAACATCCTCGCACCGAGGAGGATGTCTCCACGAGGATTCAGGCCCACGGTCCCCGAGCTCTGGCCCCTTGAACCGCCTGACGAGGGTGGTAGACGTACAATTAGGGACCAGTCATCACCCTGGTCCCTAAGGAGGAGCTCTGCTGCCCAGGCACAGAGACGCACCATGAACAGGCACCTACACCTATTCCTTCCTCCCGAGCCTGCCATCCAGACATGGCGACATCATACAAGCCGGCGCGCATCCCCGTTGAGCTCTGTCAAGCCCGTCGCTCACCCAGGACGGAACTTACCCAGCATGCACCTCTCCCTATCCAGGGTCGTGAATCCCACCATCTTGACGTGGTGGCGAATCGGCACCTGCAGGACCATCTCCTAACAGTTTCTTCTGACGTCCGTCATCCTGATATGGTGGTGGTCAACAAATCCCGCCACCCAGATGTGGCGGAAAATCATAGACGGGAATGTCTCCCCACCAACAAAGGCCACCAACTCAATACGGTGGGAAACCAATATATGTATGGCCAGCTCCCTGCGGATGAAATCAAAGTCCACCATCCCGATGTGGCGGAAAACGGAGAGACAAACCGGCGTATCCCGGCGTAAGGGTAGATTCGTTCACCTGCCCCGACATGGGAGAATTGTCAGTACCCACTAACCACCAGAGGACTGGAGAAGGATATTCCTACTCCGATACCGGAATGGGCCTTCATACCCGTCCCAGCCAAAGATGTCTCTCTACATATCCTGGAAATAATGGAGGAGCGGGTATCGATCCCAGATCATATCTTGCAGACTTTCTAGAATGTAATTTCATCAGCGGAAACAGAAAGGACTTGGGCCCGTGAGCCCGTATCCCCAATTGAGGCGACTCATCTGAGATACGAGATAACCACCTCGGAGCAGATCTTCATCCCTGCTTCTGCCCAGGAGGGTCGCTGGTCATATTACACGATGCAAGGGCAACCGGATTGAGCAACTTCACTCGTTCCAACTGGAGGACACTTGTCCATCATGGTGGATGCTCCAGAGCAGGAATATATCCCTGCTAAAAGTCAAGATGTTCGTCGGTGTATCCCAACGACATCACGGGACCTAATTAGACAGGGACCCAATGGTGAAGGTCGTTATCAATAGCAGACAGTTCCGGCTACCCACAAGAAAGCGCCCCAAATGCGCCAAAGGCAGTCAAAAAATAAAGGGGGAGTTCATGACTCTGCTCTTCTGGAAGATGGGGTTCCCGATGCCGCTAAGCATGCATCAAAGGCTCAGAACCCTACCCACCCATTACCATATTATGGGAATGGCAGTAGAAATTGCGAAGGTCCTCCCCACAACGTCGCTACCAGTAACTCTGAAGGTCCTCCCCAGAGAACCCATGGGGGCCTCCCCCGCGGGCATATAAAGATCGATCATGAGAGCCCCTCTTTTGATGTGATTCAGGGAAACCCTCCATGTGACTAGAAGATCGAGTAGCAAGAAGGTCCTCCACTTGTTGTGGTCCACCCTGAATTTCATCCCCAGGGTATACACTACAATCACTCTCCATGCAGTGGGACCATAGATTATGATAGTAGTCCTCAATATCATAGTCATAACTACGGATGCCCTCCCAGCAGTGACATATCATCACGAAAATAAGTTCCTCCTCTTGCCGTCACCTGCCTTGAAGGTCCTCCCCAGGGGTTACGCTACAACGACACTTCGCGCAGCCGGACATCAGATCACAGTGGTAGTCCTCGCCACCCTGATAACGGAGGTCCTCCTCGTAGAGACTTCAAGCAATGAGAAGGCCCTCCTCTTGTTGCGGTACATTCTGGAGGCCCTCCCCAGGATGTATCCCGTAGATATTCTCCCTATGGCAGCAGTAATGGTAGTCCTTGCCATTTCCATAGCTGTGATGGTAGTCCTCGCTACCACGGCCACCATTGCGAAGGTCCTCCCCACATTGGCCCCAAGCAATAAGAAGGTCCTCCACTTGTCTCATTGTGTTCTGAAGTCCTCCCCAGGATGCATGATGAACGTCAAACCATGATGGTCATCCTCACCATGGTGGAAGTTGTTGCGAAGGCCCTCCCTATAACGACGCTCCGTAGCCAGAAGTTCCTCCCCATGCTGCGACATGCCTTGAAGGTCCTCCCCAAGGTGTGCACTGCAAAAGTCCTCTATACAGTGAAGCATCGAGCAGTAATGGTAGTCCTCACCATTACATAGGCCATTGCGGAGGTCCTCCCTACGATGAAATATCATATCGACAAGAAGGTCCCCCTGCAGAATAAAGCACAGAAAAGCCCTCATATGCTGTGGCACTCAGAAGGATAGGATCAAGCATGTCAGATTCCCAATTAGTCACCAACGACACCCTTCTTCAATCAAGAGATAGTCCAGGGCCGCGTTCATCCTCTGAACCACCTCGGAATCTCCCACATAATGATTCAGCACCTACCGGTCCCACTACCTCCGACCACATTGGCAACGAGCATCTCAGTTGGGCTGACCAGGTAGAGGAGTCACTAGAAGAGGAGTATGCCGATATGATGCACCTGAAGAAATGACTGGCCAGGGATGATATACCAGTTATGTTTTGGCCTACGGCTACCTCTCAGTTCAACATACCCATAGAGTTAGCAGAAGAATGAGTGCACGGCATCTGCTATAATATATGGACAACCCTCCGCCGACTGAAATCAAGCTTCCTACTCTACGACGGGTATGTAGACCACGTCATGACAATAGGTGACCTCCTGTGTCACATCGACCTTGAGGCTCTTCCTTTATCACGGAAACAACAATCCGAGAGGCGTAAAGGAAACATGGAGATAGCCTGCCTCCGTGCTCTGCACCAGCTGCGCCGCCTCATCGGTGACGCTCCGACGGGAGTCCATATCAGGGGATGGGGAGAACATGGAGTTCTACATTTCACTCTGCTCCCTACCCAGAAGAACCTGTTCGGCATGGTGTCTTGCAACGTCATCACGTCAAGATGGAAATCGAGTGGTCTCTCTATTCAGGAAAGGCAGCATACCCAGCAGATTCATGCCTTGAGTAAGTCCCAGAAGCATCAGGACCGACGGGAACAATCCATTCATGAACTCCGGAATCAAGACACTGAGAGAATACAACATGCCTCTCACCTAAGAGAGGCCAATCAGCGATCTTTTCCTGCCTCCCAAGAAGGGATTGATCCACAGGTGAATTCGACACCAAATCTGGTTCACCCCTGAATGGGGGCATGCGAGGTCAGGTAGGTAGCGATTGCCACAGCCACTGCCGCAATCCGGGGTCAACCCCAGCCTACAGGGATGGGGGCATTTTTAACAACAAAGTCCCCCATAAGACCAATAAAATCGGGAAGAGACTCTATGTCCCAGGAATGGAGCCAACCCCAGCCCTCAGGGCTGGGGGCATTATTACCCCCTCAACAATAACCTCCCCCATGAGAGTCAGTATTCTCTAATCTAGGGAAGAAAATTAGAAGGGGAGGTTCCCATCATATCCCGTCGTTTGAATCATCATCTCCTCCGAGAGGAAGGCGCACCGTAAGGTCGCATCAAAGAACTCTCTGCGTCACCCTTCGTCAAGATGTCTGAAGGCAATCCCAGGACACAAAAGGGAAGGCTAGCAGAAGACGTGGGAGATCCTCTTACCATTTGGAAGATGAAATCTTCTCCGCCCCACGATATGCATCTATCAACGTCATAGAGGTTAACCCCATGGGTGACACCAGAGATACTGCAAATCAGGAGGGATCGGGAGACGATGGTTCTGGTCAGGCTGTGACTCACAACGAACCACCAGGTGTGCACACCCAGAACCAGAGGCCCACCCTAAATATGGTTGTCCTTCTAGCCAACCCTCCTCTTCCTACCTTGCAAGATTCCAACAAGGATATGAACAAAGGACCGGTTACTCTTAACCCGCCTCCTTCTCTCGACAAAAATGAACCACTCACGCTCGAAGAGAGATTCTCTCGACAGGAAGAGGAGATGAAAGAATTGAGGCGGCTTAACGCTGACCTATTCCAAAGGAACCGCCTTATTGAAAGTGCATCCCAGGAGGAGCTGTAACTTGAACTCCCAATAAGTGCACCTCAAAGACTAAGGTTTTCCCCAGAAAACAAAACACGGTTAGGGCTCCCGTCCAATGAGGCACTCGGCCCATACAACTACCTAAACGTAGATTCGAATGAATATCAAGACTTCCCTCCACTCAGGAAGCAACTGGAGAGAGTACACCTGAACCCTCCAAAGGATCCACAAACGGCACATGCACACATGATGCCGGCCATTCCAGATCCTCAGGCAATGCCTCAGGCTACACCTGCCCAGGACCGGGCCCAACAGGATGTAAACCAGGGTCTCACCAACACCATCGAAGCACTAACAACTCAATTGGAAGCGATGGAAGGTCGATGCACTCTGATACAGCCAGAGCGGAAACCCTAACCGGATTGGATTTGCAACACACCACCTCCACCCAATTTTGGGAGCCCTGTATTCCCTATTTTGAATGGGTCAGGCGATCCGGAATAGCATTTGATGCATTGCGCGTCTTATTGCGACCCTATTATGGGAAATCCGGAGCAACAAGAAGTAGTGAAACTCAGATGCTTCATGCGGACCTTGCAAGGATCCGCCCTTGTCTGGTATATGAGTCTGCCAGCCTAGTCAATAAAGAGTTGGGAAGACCTTCGGCAGCAGTTCCTATTCCACTTCAGCTCAACTTTTCCCAAAACAATGGTCAGTGACCTCATGGACTACAAGAAGAGGGAGAACGAGAGGGTCTCATATTTCATCGCCAGATGGAAAGGTCTGACCTATTCACTGAACATGCCAATGCCTCAGGATGAGATGCTAGCCATATGCATTGATAATCTTAGAGATGAGCTGGGAACACCGCCCATACCAGTGGAATGCACCATTGGATTCCACCATCTCTCAGACATTGCCCAGAGAATTGAGGACTCCCTGCAGCGGACCAATTCGAAGTCTCGAATAGCCTCACAGGCTCCTGCGAAAAGAGCCCCTAGAGCTGAAGCATCCGCTGTCACACTCAAGCCGGCCCCTGTGCCCGCTCCACCGCTCAGGCCTCCACCAAATCGTCAAGGGACTCCTGCATATCAGCGGCCACCTCCGCCTGAACGGGACGATCAGTGAGGACTAAAGAAAAACCAGTTTTAGGAACGAAGACAAAAAGTATACTCATTCCGAGATGATCAAGTCAGCGGCTACTTCATTTCCTCCATGAACTGCAACTTGATCCGCCTCCCGGAGCCGAGGAAACCTGAAGAGGTCGGCCGCGATGACAGGCCAGATTACTGCCCCTACCATCAGATGTTGGGGCACAGTATCCGAGAATGCTTTGCCTTCAAAGACCTCATGCAGAGGATGGTAGACTCCGGACAGGTCGAGCTAGGACCACCCCGAGAACATGTGGCATGTATCTCTACCACTGAATCTGAAAAAGAGGAGGTGTGGTAGAAAGTCACTAGGAAGCAGGGGCAGAAATTTGACAACTGGATGACTCGGAAGACTATCAACCGATCCCAAGTCATACTCCGAGCTCAACTACAGCAGCTGGTGTTGCCTCCACCAGCCCCTGAAGTCGCAGAGCTGACAGTATCGACCTCACAATCCTCCACGAGCTGGTCATTTGGGCGTAACCAAAGGAGGAAACAATCACAAGAGGAGCAATCCCTGACGGGGCCAAAGTTAGTCCCGACCCTTGCATATTATATGCCCTCAAATTTGGCGCCACAGGCACCGACCCACCAAACGGCACCGTCAGGGACAACCGACCAGGTTGACCTGTCCAAGGATGAAGAGCCAATATTTGGTTCTATTAACGTCATCCATCTTGTGGAATCATTCCCTAACGAAGGGTATGGTTACGAACCTGAGTTCCCTGCATGAGGAGTCAGGAGGAGGAATCACAGAGGTAGGGGATACCAGGGGAGGTGCATTCGTGGCCGAAACCAACCCTATGGTTGGACCTCGACCCAAACCATTAGTATCATGGAAACCCATGGGAGAGCCCTTCAATAGACTCAGCAGGATAAAGAATTCCCCTCCACCTCCACAAGCAGCCACTCTGGCCCTGTTGTTCTCCAATACCCACTAGAGGAGGAACAAGTGTCTCGCTGCTTAGTGTGCACAGACAGATTGGCCGGGCCAAGCCCTCAAAACGCGGGAACTCCATCGATATCTGACCTCGCGACCGGTCCCTCCTCATCAAATGCTCCAGCCCCTAAAGCACCCATTAAGACTCTCCCGCGAATGGAGAAGTGTTGACCGCTGGAGTAGAAATACGATATCCTTAAGCCGCTGGCATCGGTACCAGCCAAGTTGTCAATCCTCGATGCCCTAAGTCTGTCAGTAGACCTCAGGGAGGCGCTTATAGAAGCTTTGATCAGCTCCCAGAAGTTTCAAGCCGAGGTAACTGCCACCGAAATTTACCGGACGGAGACTGACTCGGCTGAATGCAATGCGGTTATTTCCTTCACTGATCAGGATGAATATGCCTTCATGAAAGGGCACATCAGACCACTATATGTGTCTGAAACACTGAATGGTATTGAGATCTGGAAAGTCTTTATATACAATGTCTCTGGAGTTAACCTCCTTCCCCTACGGACACTCTGTAAGTTGGGCTACAGTGAGGATGACCTAATTCTCTCATCCACAACTCTGTTGGGTTACGACAAGAGTGAGAAGAAACCAATGGGAAAAATTAAGCTAAAGACCCAGTTTGGTGACCTGGTAGCCTACACAGAATTCCTAGTGGTCCGGCAGAGCACAACATTCAATGCCCTGCTGGGAAGGTCGTGGCTCTATAAGCACATGGTCGTTCCTTCATCCTACCACCAGTGTATCAAGTACTGCTTCAATAGACAAAGTGGAACATTGCACATCGGCAAGTCCCCTTTTGAGCTCTCCGAGTCACATTACATTGATGACGGGTTCTATGAGCAAAAGAAAAAGAAGCCTTTGGTCGATGGTGTCAACTGGATCCCTGCTCCAAATGGCCTAGAAATGGTTCCTGATGACCCCCTTAGGATACTGGGTAGAGATTATGTCCTACCAATCAACCATGTGGAGAGTAGGAGTTTAAGTACATACACGCACTTGGATGTCCTCATGACTTCATCCATGATAGCATGACAATATGGGAACGTCCTCCAACCCTTGATCTGGGGACGAATACTCATGCGGGGATGCCCATGATGCCTCTCCCTCAAGCCCTCGTAAGCTCAGACCGAAATCTCTCTCCTCGTTAGATCAAGAAGATGAGGACTTGGGAGAAGAAGAGGGGGAAAATATCCGGGATGCACCTCCTTCATTTGAGGAGGGTATCTCCACCGCAGTGGACGAGCTCAGGGAAATAAACCAGGGTACCGAGGAAGATCCAAGGCATACTCTCATAAGTGCAGCCATGTCCCTCGAAGAGCATGAAGTATATACCTATTTCCTGAGGCAACATCGGGATGTTTTTTCCTATAATTACACAGAAATGCCGGGACTCGATCCTGAAGTGGCGACGCATCACCTAGGTCTTCCAAAAGACCACCGGGGCTATAAACAGGCCGCCAGAAGGACACATCCCTCACATGCCGCCAAAATAGAGTCTGAAGTCGATAAGTTCATTAAGGAAGGATTCATTCAGGAGGTCCAGTACCCCATTTGGTTGGCCAACATCATCCCTGTCAAGAAAAAGAACGGAAAAATCCACGTCTGCATTGACTTCAGAGATCTCAATTGGCATTGTCCGAAAGATGACTTCCTGGTTCCAATCACCGAATTATTAATTGATGCGACAGACAGGTACGAGGCTTTGTCCTTCATGGACAGCTATTTCGGCTATAATCAAATCAGGATGGCTCAAGAAGACGAAGAAGCCACTTCCTTCAGGGCCCCTCCAGGGGTATTCTGTTACAGGGTCATGCCCTTTGGTCTCAAGAACGCTGGCGCCACATATTAGCGTGCCATGCATCGGATCTTTAAACCATTCTTGGTGAAATTTGTTGAATGTTATGTGGATGACATGGTGGTCAAGTCCAGACAATGCTCGGATCACCTGTCATACCTTGAGACTGTCTTCAACAAACTTTGACAGCATAGCTTGAAGTTGAACCCCTTGAAATGCGCCTTTGGGGTTACCTCAAGAAAATTTATTGGCTTCACCGTACACCATCGTGGAATTGAAGTCGACCCTGAGAAGACAAAGACTATCCTTGGATTACCACCTCCCCGATATCTCACCGAGTTGAGGGGATTCCAAGGACACCAAGCCTACATTAGGCGGTTCATAGCTAACCTGGCAGGCAAATGTTTTCCCTTCACCAGGTTAATGAAGAAGGGGGCCATGTAGTAATGGACGGATGACTACCAAGAGGCGTTCGACAACTTGAAGAAATAACTTTTAAGACCACTAGAGTTAATGCCCTCGGTTGAAGGAAGCCTCTCATCTTGTATGTGACAGCCTTAGATCGATCACTAGGAGCCTTCCTCGCACAAAAGAATGATGTGGGCAGTGAAAACAGTCTCTATTACCTTAGTCGAACCAGGATTGATGCTGAGTCTCGATACTCAAATATCGAGAAGAGCTGTTTGGTCTTGGTCTTCGCAGTTCAAAAGTTGCGATATTATTTGCAGCATCATGAAGTACATTTGATCTCGCGGAGTAACCCGCTCAATTACATCCTCATCCGCTCGATGCTAACCGGACGCCTATCCCGATGGGCGGTCATCCTGAAATAGTTTGATATCTAGTTTGTGCCTCAGAAAGCCATCAAGGGTCAGGCATTAGCTGACTTTCTGGTAGAGCACCCCTCAGTGGGGACCGCCGTACCGGACGTTGAGCTACCTGATGAAGACATCTTCTCGGTTCAAGAGAAGTTCCCAGCATGGGAAATTTACTTCGACGGCGCATCCCGAAGCCCAACCGGGAGGAGAATGGAGGATCCCATATTCAACAAAGGGGGCTTGGGAATAATACTCATGTCCCCAGAAAAGGCAGTCTTGCCATATTCCTTCCTCCTATCAGAAGGATGTACGAACAATGAAGCAGAATATCAAGCTCTCATTGCAGGACTGAAACTTTCACTCTAGGAGCAAGTACAGCACCTTAAGGTAAAAGGTGACTCGGAGCTGGTCATCAAGTAAGTCAATGGTGACTATGCTATTAAAAATAAGGAGATGATCCCTATGTTTGGCAATGTTTGAGGGTTAATGGTGGAATTATCCACAGAACCAACATTAACCTATATCCCCTGGTCTCAGAACGCTCAGGCTGATGCATTAGCCAATGAGGCCACAGCCCTAGCTGACCTAGGTCGGGATAAAACGATTATCAGTATTGCTCACCATTGAATGGTATTTCCATTTGTTCAGACCAAGACAGAATAAATCCACGAAGTCAGTCCTGTCCCTGAGCCATATGATCCTGCCACCGGCTGGATGACCCCCATTGCAAACTACCTTCAACGGGGAGAACTTCCATCAGACAGGGCTGAACGAGAGAAAATACGGAGAAGGGAAATCAACTTTGTCCTATATAGTGGAGCAGGTCAGCAAGAGGCCCTCTACAAATGAGGCCTCAATGGAGTGCTCCTAAAATGCATTGATGGAGAAGAAATTGCCACCGTCATGACTGAAGTGCATGCCAGAGCATGTGGAGCACATCAACCGGGGACCAAGCATTCCCATCAGGTTCAAAGTCTTGGGTACTACTAGCCCACAGTGGCATGAGACTACGAGCATTTTACCACAAAATGCCACTCAGTCCATATTCATGACAACTTCATACACCAACCCCCGGAGTTACTTCATCAAGCCAAGTACTCCTGGTTGTTTGTCGTCTGGGGAATGGACGTCGTGGGACCGTATCCTCCTGCCACAGCCAAACAGCTGAAGTATATCCTCACGGCAACCGACTTCTTTTCCAAATGGGAAGAAGTCGTAGCCCTCAAGGAAGTCGGGGAAAGAAATATTGTCAACTTTGTGAAGACCAATATCATCACAAGATTTGGTGTCCCTCATACCATACTAACGGACAACGGTGCCAACTTCTGTTCTGCTAAATTGGAGAAACTATACCACGAGTATGGTATCAAGGCTAACCACTCATATTGCTACCATGTAGTGGCCAATGGAAAGATAGAGGCTTTCAACAAGACCCTGTCCAACATTCTCCAGAAAATAGTGGACAAAGACAAGAAGTCATGGCCGGATAAACTCCTCCATGCATTGTGGGCTTATCGAACCACAATCTGCACCGCTACTCGGGCCACCCCATACTCATTGGTGTACGACACAGAGGCGGTCCTTCCCATTGAACTCCAACTTCCCTCACTCTGTGTTTCCATCTGTGATCAATTATCCGATGATGAGCAGTCATAAAAACGGCTAGGTGAATTGGAACAGCTAGACGAGAAGCGGTTTCACACTTTGCACCATCTAGAAGTATACCAGAACCAGATCGCACAAGCCTTCAACAAAAAGGTTTATCTTCGGTCTTTCTTGGAAGGAGAATTAGTGTTGGTCCTCCGGACCCCAATGATACCCAGCAAGAAGCCTCCAAAGCTGGAGCCCAAATGGGAGGCACCATCCGTTGTACACAAGGTCTACTCCAATGGAGCATATACCCTGATCTCCATGGACGGACAATTTACAACTGCTCCTACAAATGCGAGATTCCTAAAGAAGTATTTCTCATAATAACTAAAGGTGTATTATATATCATCAGAGATGCATGACATTAAATTTCCAAGAACCCAATGGTCCAAACTCTATGACCTTAAACTAAGAGCATTTCTTCCTCACCGCATGACGTTAAAATGCACAGACGAGATATTTTAAAAATGCCCTCTTTCCCTCGTGTACGGACCAGCCCTGCACGGGGTGTACTTCTTTTAGAGAACTACGTGCGGCTTGATTCCTACCCTTGCAGGATACATAGCGATGCCAGGGTTCCCCATCCTGGCCCATCCACTTTTCTCTCTTATTATTCATCGGAGCTGCATGACGTTAAACTTCCAAGCACCCAATGGTACAAACTCTATGACCCTAAACTTAGAGTATCCCATCCCGTCCTCACCGCATGATGTTAAACTACATGGAGTTCGTCCTTTCCGCATGACGTTAAACTGTACGGATGTCAGAGAACTACGTATGGATTGATTCCTGCCCTTGCAGGATACGTAGTGACATCGGGATCCCCTATCCTAGCCCATCCACTCCCTAATAAAAGTTAAAAATTCCTTCTTCCCCCCGTGTGCGGACCAGACCTGCACGGTGTGTATACCTCATCCTCACTGCATGACGTTAAACTGTATGGACAAGAAGTTTTGACGATGCTCTTCTCCCCCCGTGTATGGACCAGACCTGCACGGAGTGTACTTATTTCAGAGAACTACGTATGGCTTGATTCCTGCCCTCGCAGGATACATAGTGACGCCAGGGTTTCCCGTCATGACCTAGCCACTTCTTAAATAAAGTTAAAAATTCCCTTTCCCCCCGTGTATGGAACAGACCTACACGGGGTGTATTGTCTTCCAGAGAACTACGTGCAGCTTGATTCCTTCCCTCACAGGATACGTAGTGATTCTAGGGTTCCCCGTCTTGGCCCAGACCCCTGAATAAAGGATAAAAATGCCCTCCCCCCCCCTCGTGTATGGACCAGACCTACAAGGGGTGTATCTTTCTTCCTCACTGCACGACGTAAAACTACATGGATAGAAAGATTTAAAAATGCTCCCTTTTCCCCGTACATGGGCTAGACCTGCACGGGGTGTATTTTTGCGTCCTTGTCATACGATGTTAAACTGCACGAACAATAATGTTAAAAATGACCCTTTCCCCCGTGTACGAACCAGACTTGCACAGGGTGGATTCTTCGTCCTTACGGCATGACGTTAAACTGCACGGAAGTCGTCCTTACCGCATGACGTTAAACTGAACGGAAGTTGTCCCCACCACACGACGTTAAACTGCATAGACCCTCCATTTCTTTCATGATGGGTCACCTTCGTCCTTACCGCATGAATTTAAACTACATGGAGGTCATCCTCACCACATGACGTTAAACTGCACGGGCTTAGTCGCGACCCACCCAAGACACATGGCGATGCGAGATGAAGATACTCCTTGCACATTGGGATGCATCCGCTCCATACATCAGACTCCATGATCCGTATAATTATGGATCTTCATAACCACTCATGGCCATCATAACTGGAAAGTAATCGACCTGTGGACACATTTGCATGACTATGCATACCATGCCTTCAGCAGATCTACATATTGATAGCCCCTGACCCGTCTACCAAAGGCAAGATTTCCTCGGGCGACACTCTTCCTAGCTCCATACGCCTACCGGCCTCAAAGCCCCCATATCACATCTCTCGATCCAAAAATTTATGGAAAAGTGGTTTACAAGTTCATTCCCCATTTCATATCTAAGTGTTTCTAGGGTATCCCTATCTGGCTAGCCTATGTGTCCGCCGGTGGTTCACATATCGACTTGTACATCAAGCCAGGACTAGGCTACTTTGACTCAACAGACAACTGCAGTGAAGATGTTTCTTGTATACTCAGACACCATTATCCCCACCTTCCAAACTCTGCACTGTGAGCAATCTCGGATTTTCATAATCATTCATGGCCATCGGAAGGGGAAAGTTATCGACCAGGGGACACCTTTGTACGACTATGCATACCATGCCTTCAGCGGCTCTGCATAATGACAGCCCCTAGCTCATCCATCAAAGTCAATATTTCCTTGGGCGGTACTCTTCCTAGCTCCATATGCTTACCGGCCTCCGAGCCCCCATACCACGCCTCCTGATCCTAGAAAACTCAAATTTGTAGTTTACAACCTTCACCCCCCACCTTGTTCCAAGTATATCAGAACATGTTGACCCAGTTATCCTTCGAGTGACCGCAACAATAGTCACCCAATGGTCTGAGCTCTATGACCACTAAACTAGGAGTACCTCGTCCTTACCGCACGACGTTTGTAAAGACCCGTAAATTTCAAGGGAAATTTTTTCTTAATTTTCTTTTGGATTTTATGAGTACGCAGTTTCTAACGGCACCTGATTCCGAGGCCCGGTGTGCCCGGAATCAATTTCTGATGTTTAGCTCGGGTACGTTCAGTGAACGAACGAGCGGGTTTTCCTAACTTTTGAACCGGTGCTCGGAATCAAAATCTGAGTGCACCGATGGAATCGGAGTGCCAGTAATTGCTTAGGAACACATTTTCTGGAGTTGCGTTTTCTCGGGTGAGGTTATTAAATAAATGGGTTAACTAAAGAATGAAATAAAAATTTGTGCCACAATTATTATTTTCTATTCTAAGTATTTTATAACCTATGCATGGAGGTTGGAGTGGGACCCACTACATCCTAACTCCACTAGGTAGGATATTAGTGAAGTGGGGACCACACGAGCCCCACCCCTTCAGAACCCTTAAAACCTCCCTCGTGCAATTAATTGTGTAACACACCCGCACCCCCTTTTAATGTCAAGTCAACTCTCCCAATTTAATGGACTGTTAAAGGCTCTTAAATTAATTTAATTAATTAAACGGGATCTTTTTAAATTTCAAATTTAATGTTGTCATGCGTGTGTGTTAATAAAATAAGACAATGTCTTATTTTATTGGGGGTTGATTCATTGTGCGGAAACAAGGAGAGGACTCTTGCACTCTAAAGAACATCTTCTTCCTCGTTGAAGAATGTGAAGAACGCCGAGTCTATGACGAAGAACTCCAACACTGCAAGGGAATCACTGTGTCGTCTCCTCCTCTCTCCGCAGCCGGTAAGAGACGCCTTCTTCGGAGAATGATGACGGACCGCATCCTTCTTCGGGCGAACACCGACGATGTATATGGTGCCGTCTTCCGCGACGCTATCTTCCGCGACGCCGTCTTCCGCGATGTCATCTTACGCGACGTCCTTTTTCCGCGACGAACCTTGTTCGGCGACTTCATCGAGGTAGGGGTTTGAGTTCAAATTTAATGGATTCAATTTTTGCTTACTTTGTCAACGTTATTTTATTCTGGGCCACATTTTATCATTATAACAGGAGGAGGTTGTACCACACGAACACGGCCGACCCTCCTCCCCCTTTGAGGTTGTACTTGTTGTGGCACGAACAAAGGCCACGCGGTGCAACGACACAACGCATAAACAAAGAGGAATGCGGCGAAGAAGCACGGTGCCGTCGCGCCGCACCGTTGAGGCCGAAAGAAGCCGCGGGAAGAGTCGGGCCGCGGTGAAGGGGAGTGGCACTGTCGCGCTGCGCCAGAGAACCTTGAGGAGGCCGCGACAGGAGCGGGGCCGCGGCGGAGGGGCCTGGCGCCGTCGCGCCGCGCCGGTCGAACCAAGGTCACGGCCTTTGTCCATGGCAGATCAAGGGAGGACGGCCGGAACCACCGGCCACTGGTGCTCTGGAGGGTGGGACAAACCGGTCCCACATGGTGAGATGGCTGGCTGTTACGGTCGGCCAGATCCGGAAAGACCGGGGGTTTGACCGCCGATTAGCGCAGCTGGGCGGACCCCCCACGGGTCCGTCGTTTCATTGAAGGGGGTGGCAGTTCCCCCCCTTCCACGCTCACGCGGTGTGCAGCGCCCGTGCCGGCCCGCGCCGGGCCGGGCCACCCACGCCGGGTCGGGCCGCGCCGGCTGAGCCGGGCTGCGCCAGCTGAGCCGGGCCGCGCCCTGATGGGCCGGACCCGGACCCGGGTCGGGTCGATGCGGTTCGGGCCGACCCAAGGGGTCTCAGTCCGGGTCGGTCCGGGCCCAAAACCCCCTAAAACAGGACAGGTTCGTTTAAATGCACTTAACTTGGTCAACAGACCTCAGATCGACGCATCGTCAGTTGAGATGCGATCCTTGGATCGAGATGGTCGTTTCGGTATATTAAACCCAAGGTTTCGGAGAACTTTGGGTACAGCCGGGTTGGTTCGAACACGAAACCAACCGGGCCCTCGGAGCGGAAACGCTTATAACTTAAGCTCTGGACGTCTGATTGACGTGCTGTCGACTTTCTTGGATTCCTCTTAGTGAGACGGTTCTTTTGGCTTACTCCACTTGAGGTTTGTATGTAGTTGGAGTGCAGTCGGGTTGGTTTTGACCTAAGAACCAACCGGGCCCCTGGAACAAAAAAGCCAATAACTCTCAGACCAGGCGTCTGATTGACACGCCGTTTGTCACGTTGAGTTCCTTTTTTCGAGACGGAACTTTGGGATACATCAACTCCGGACTTTGTGTCAATTGATGTATCGACCCCCTTGGATCATGGAGTATACACTCCCAGAATCGACCATGCTGTGTGCAGGAACCCTAGAGATGGCTACGACTGCGACGACAATGACGACTGCACTGAAATCCTTCGTGGGTTCGGCAGCGACGACGACTGCACTGAAATCTTCCGTGGGTTCGGCAGCGATGACGACCGTACTAAAATCCTCAGTGGGTTCGATGGCGATGACTATTGTTCTTGTATCCTATTTGGGTCCGGCAGTACTGTTGTTCTTGTATCCTACGTGGGTCTGGAAGTATTTGACTCTGTACTTGTATCCTACGTGGGTCCGTAAGAGTGGATGCTCTAATATCCTACGTGGGTCCGACAGCTTAACTGGTCTAGTATCCTACATGGTTCCCAACTTAGATGAATAAATGGCTACATCTGATCATCTCTATCACCTTACGAAGAAGTATACTTGTGTGAGCTTAGTCTTGACTTTCAATAATTATCTTCGATATGATTGACTTTCTTTCCTATGTGGATTGGGTTGTACTTTCCTGTGTGGATTGGGTTGTACTATTCTGTGTGGACGTGATCAAACTTGGGCTCGGATGTTGGAGCCGAACTAGAATTGATGAATTAGGTATATGTATGGGCATATACCTAAGTAGTGTTGGATGTTACTTCATGATTGTATCTTTCCTTTGTGGATTATCCTTTGTGGATTCTGGGAGACCTTCGGGGGTCTCAGGGTCCCTACTGAGTAGCGTATACTCACCCCTACACGGGCTATGCCCGCACTACATTGTTTTGGATGCAGACAACGGACATCACTGATCGTGGTTGAGGCTTGTGGAGCAATTCGGTACTTGGAGGTGGACCACTGGGCGGGACGCACACGGAGTGGACGGATGGACCCAAGGAGCTGAGGAGGCTATCTGTACCCACCCTTCAGGTGGTATTTCAAGTGGATGGTTCGACATTGTTGCTTTACTTTTCAGTTGATGTAATTTCTTTCCAGTTGTACTTTACTTTCAGTTTGGGTTTGTATTATGGCCCATTTACTTTCCGCACTTACTATTGTACTCAGTTTACTTAGTGTTTACTTCTTCTGGCTTACTCTATAGTGTTTGTTTACTTTATAAAGGCAATGCTTCCCCTTTTTGTCAGGATTTACACCTTGGTCCTAGTCGTAAGCCCCTAGCCTATGGAAGGTGGTCTTGGGGTAGTCACGGCATGGGTCCCTAGGACGGGTCATGATAAATTGGTATCAGAGGAGTTCGGTTCTACCGCAGAACTTAGGACTCTGATCATTCTTCTATGTGAAGTAATAGTGTTAAGGGTATTGAGTGTGGTTTTCAGTCTAGGGATTCAAATGTTAGTGCGGCGGCCAACGTATCCGTACACTAGGACACTGACTTCTGATCTCCGACTCAGTGCATGAAAACATTGATTGCAAGTGTGTTTCAAAAGTTTTCTTTGTGATTACTTTTTGTCAGCTCACCAGGTATACTGTTTTGACCGTGGTACACCTGTTTCTATTCAGGATGGTCCCACGATGGCAGCCAGCTAGGGTTCCGAGATTTGTGCGAGACGACAGCCCACCGAGCAATGAGGCCTCGGTGCATGGCCCTTTTACAGCGGAGGCACCGGCAGTACCACTACCCGCTGAGCCACTGATGCCACCATCCCCAGCTGCTGAGATTGCACGTCGCCTTAGTGAGCTGCATGAGTTCCAGCGTCAGAGACCGCCCAGGTTCAGTGGGGAGATGGACCCTCAGGCAGCCGAGGATTGGATGAAGGCTGTAGTTTTAGTTTTCAGGTTAGTGGGGACACCAGCTAACATCATGGTGATCCTTGCAGCGAGCCTCCTGCACGCGGAAATAGGTAGATGGTAGAGCTTGATGCTCCAGGTGCACAATGATGCATCTCTTCTCTGGATGGACGTTGAGAGCCTCTTCCTCTCAGAGTTCATCCCAGCCACCCTCTGTGCGGTGCGTATCCAGGAGCTACTACAGCTATGGCAGGGCAGCATGACGGTAGCCCAGTACTCGGTGAGATTTACCGATCTCTCACGCTATTAGACGAACATGGTACGATACCCATTCTTCTGGGCCCGGACCTTCAACCAGAGACTGAGGCATGAGATTAGGGCATTGATGGTCTCCATCAGCATTCCGGCATAGGCAGGAGTATTGGAGCGAGCCCTTATCATAGAGATCTTTCTTGCTGAGCCTACTCCAGCAGCGGGACCTACTGCAGGGCAGCACGTAGCAGAGTCTTCTGCAGCTGGTAGTTGACGGACATCACAAGGGTCCAGGCAGACCAGACCATCAGGAGGACGACCTCAGGACACTGGCTCCGAGGTTTGGGCCACACGGCGCAGAGCCAGACTTCCGAGGAGCAGACAGTGCTACGCATGCAGCGGCAGGGCCACATGGCTCGTGACTGCCCGACCCTCCGTGCAGAGGAGCAGGAGATGGTTGAGGGGCCACCCAGGCAGAGGCAGATGGTCGACTTTGGCGGTCCGCAGAGAGCAGGCGGATGAGGCAGAGGATCTGGCCGAGCAGCTGGTGGTGGGCGACGCTTTGAGGCTTTACCACCACCACCACTAGGAGGCCCACCCCGACCACAGGGAGCTGGCGGGCAGAGACAGGCTCAGCTTCAGGCAGCGGAGGCCTACGACCATGATGCACCATAGATAATTCGAGGTACTATATGTGTCTACTACACCCTTTCTGTAGTTCTTACAGACACAAGAGTGAGTCATTATTTTATTGCCGCTTCCCTTGTTCGGAGCTCGGAGATTTCGACGGAGCCGTTGACTCGATCCTTACAGCTAGAGACTCCTACGGGAGCAGACTCAATGATTATGCACTGGTACCGGTAGTGTGAGATTACTCTAGGAGGCGAGAGCTTCGGCTGGGATCTTCTTGTAGTGGCGTCGAGGCTTTACGACGTCATCTTGGGCATGGATTGGTTATCTACAGTCCATGCTCAGATCGACTGTATTAGGCACAAGGTGCGGTGTGTCAGCACCGATGGGAGTAGGTTCACCTTCACCGGCGAGAAGGGAGCCTTATCAGCGCAGGATGGACTCACGCAGAGGAGAAGACAGACGATCACTCATCAGTTGGCTATCCTCATCCTAGGAGCAATTGATGTGCGGAGTCCGAGTTTTCTTGTAGTGGTGGATCAGTATGTGGATGTTTTTCCTGACGACGTTCCAGGACTACCTCCTTGTAGAGAGGTAGACTTTTATATTGACATGTACTCCGAGACAACCCCAATATCCACACCAGCATATCGGATGGCTCCCACTGGGCTTTAAGAGCTACGGGTACAGTTGGAGGACTTGCAGGGCAGGGGATTCATCCGACTCAGTGTTTCACCCTGGGCTTCCCCGATTTTGTTCGCCAAGAAGGTGGACGGGAGCTTGTGACTGTGTGTCAATTATCGTCGCCTAAATCAGGTGATCATGAGGAACAAGTATCCGCTACCTAGGATTTAAGACCTCTTCGATTAGATCATGGGATCATGATGGTTCTCGAAGATAGACCTCAGGTCAGGCTATCATCAACTCAGAGTTCGGGACGAGGACGTACAGAAGACGACCTTCAAATGTCGTTATGGCCAGTATGAGTTCTTGGTTATGCCTTTCGGTGTAACCAACACTCCAATAATGTTCATGAGTCTCATGAACAATATCTTTCATCCTTACCTCGATCTATTTGTTGTGGTCTTCATCGACGACATTTTGATATACTCGACCACTGAGGAGGAGTACGCCTACCACTTGCGGGTTGTGATGGACACACTCTGAGAGCACTAGCTTTATGGTAAGCTCTCGAAGTGTCAGTTCTGGTTGTGTGAGGTCCACTTCTTGGGACACATCATCTCTGATGTGGGAGTTGCAGTGGATCCTGTGAAGATCGAGGCATTTCTAGCTTAGGAGCCACCCAGGAGTGTGACGGAGGTGTGGAGTTTCTTGGGGCTAGATGGATACTTCTGAAGGTTTGTTCCAGACTTCCCCAGAGTTGCGGCACCACTTTCAGCTTTGAAAAAGAAGGGGAAACCCTTCGTGTGGTTAGATAGATGTCAGCAGAGCTTCCAGGAGCTGAGACAGATATTGACCGGCGCACCTATCTTGAGGCTACCAGATGAGGGAGTAGGGTACGTAGTCTACTGCGATGCATCAGGGACTAGAATCGAATGTGTCCTAATGTAGGAGCGGGCAGTGATCATCTATGGATAACGACAGTTGAGGCAGCATGAGAAGAACTACGCTACACATGACCTGGAGTTAGCAACAGTGGTCTTTGCTCTGAAGATGTGGCGACACTATCTGATGGGTGAGTGCTTTACAGTCTACTCTGACCACCAGAGTCTCAGGTACATCTTCTCACAGAAGGACCTGAACCTGAGACAGCGGTGATGGCTCGAGTTCCTCCAAGACTATGACTTTGAGATAGTCTATACTCCTGTAAAGGAGAACATAGTAGTTGATTCTCTCAGTAGGAGGATGGGAATTCAGCTACTTGGGGAGGCTACGGAGCAACTAGCCGCTTTGCAGATATCGTTCGTGGATAGAGGTAGAGCAGGATTTCTTCAGTCCCTCACAGTCACTCCTCCACTACTGCAGCGGGTCAGAGAGGCACATCATGGGGACGTTGACTGTGAGACACGGCGTGCACAGATATCCTCAAGACAGGCACCTAATGGATTCTCTGTAGGAAGAGATCACATCGTCCTCTTCAGAGAACGTACCATGGTACTAGCTACTTTGTAGGAGGAGGTGCTAAGGGAGTTTCACACTTCCCCTTTAGCGGTACATCCAGGAGTGGAGAAGATGTACCAGGATCTCAGACGACAGCACTGGTGGCCGGGTATGAAGAAGGTTGTAGCAGAGTTCGTTTCTTGGTGCTTCACCTGCCAGCAAGTAATGGTGGAGCACCAGGTACCAGTAGGCTAGGTACAACCCTTGGAGGTCCCATAGAGGAAGTGGGATGGAATATCTATGAATTTCGTGACTGTACTACCACGTACTTCCAGAGGTCATGACTCCATTTGGGTGACTGTTGACTGACTCACCAAGTTGGCACACTTCTTAACCATCAGAGAGTAGGGATTAGTGGAGAGCTTGGGACGCCTCTACGTTCAGGAGATCGTGCGGCTTCATGGTTTGTCATCATCTATCGTCTCCGATTGAGATGATCTCTTTACTTCCCAGCTTTGGAAGGGGTTGCAGGAGGCATTCGGGACGCAGCTACGTCTGAGCACCGCCTTTCACCCTCAGACAGATGGTCAGATGGAGAGGACCATTCAAAATCTTGAGGACATGTTCTGTGCATGTGTCCTCGACTTTGGTTGCAACTGGGAGGACCACCTACCCTTGGTGGAGTTTGCGTACAACAACAGCTACCACTCTACCATCGGGATGACACCATACGAGGCATTGTATGACCGACCTTGAAAATCACCTCTGTGCTGGACAGGCCCTGGGGATTCAGCACTTGTGGGACCAGAGATGGTCCAGGCCATGACAGAGAAGGTTCAGGTCATCTAGGAGCAGATGAGGACAGCTCAGAGCTGACATAAGTTTTATGCTGACAGGAGGCAGAGACTACTAGAGTTCAAGGATGGCAACCATGTTTTCTTACGGGTCTCACCTCCACGTGGATTATGAAGATTTGTCCGAGGAGGCACGTTATCTTCCCGCTTCATCAGACCATTCCAGGTTCTCAGTAGGATAGGCGAGGTGGATTATCGCCTAGCTCTACTACCTCAGTTGCACCGGGTGCACGACGTCTTCCACGTATCTCGGCTGAGGAGGTACGTCCACGACCCGATGCATATCATAAACCATGGGGAACTGGACATTGATGATGGGGAGACTTTTGCGGAGGTCCCAGTGGAGATTGAGGATCGACAAAATCGGGTCCTACGTGGGCACTCGATTCCTCTAGTGTGCATCAGGTGGCAGCACGAGAACCTCCAGGAGAGCACTTGGGAGCGGGAAGCTCAGATGCGTGCTCAATACCCTCATTTGTTCCCCTAGTTTGTGATGTATCTTTATGGGGACATAAATCCCTAAGGTGTGAGTAATGTAAAGACCCGTAAATTTCAAGGGAAATTTTTTCTTAATTTTCTTTTGGATTTTACGAGTACGCAATTTCTAACGGCACCTAATAAAATAAGACAATGTATTATTTTATTGGGGGTTAATTCATTGTGCGGAAACAAGGAGAGGACTCTTGCGCTCTGAAGAACATCTTCTTCCTCCTCGAAGAACGTGAAGAACACCGAGTCTATGATGAAGAACTCCATCACCGCAAGGGAATCGTCGTGTCGTCTCCTCTTCACTCCACATCCAGTAAGAGACGCCTTCTTTAGAGAACAACGACGGGCCACATCCTTCTTCGGGTGAACACCAACGACGTATACGATGCTGTCTTCTGCGACGTCCTTTTTCCGCGACGAACCTCATTCGGCGACTTCATCAAGGTAGGGGATTGAGTTCAAATTTAATGGATTAAATTTGTGCTTGCTTTGTCGACGTTATTTTATTCTGGGCCGCCTATTATCATTATAACAGGAGGAGGTCGGACCGCACGAACACGGCTGACCCACCCCCCCCTTTGATGTTGTACTTGTTGCGGCATGAACAAAGGCCACGCAGTGCAATGACACCACGTGAAAACAAAGAGGAACACGGAAAAGAAGCGTGGCGTCGTCGCGCCACGCCATTGAGGATGAAAGAAGCCATGGCTAGAGTCGGTCCGCGGCGAAGGGGTGCGTCGCCGACGCGCCGCGCTGGAGAACCTCGAGGAGGCTGCAGCTAGAGCGAGGTCACGGCGGAGGGGCGTTGCGCCGTCGTGCCACGCCGGTCGAACCGAGGCTGCGACCTTTGGTCATGGCAGAGCAAGGGAGGGCGGCCGGAGCCGCCGACCACCGGTGCTCTGGAGGGCGGGACAAACCGGTCCCGTGTGGTGAGCTGGCCAGCCGTTACGGCCGGCCAGATCCGGAAAGACCGGGGGTTTGACCCCCGGTCAGCGCAGCTGGGCGGACCCCCCGTGGGTCTGCCGTTTCATCGAAGGGGGTGGTGGTTCCCCCCCCCCCCCTTCTGTGCTCACGTGGCACGCAGCGCCCGTACCGGCCTTGACCGGCCACGCCGGAGGGACCGGCTACACTGGGTCGGGCTGCCCGCGTCGGGCCGGGCTGCCCGCAACAGGTCGGGCCGCCCACCTTGGGCTGGGCCGTGCCAGTAGGGCCGGGCTGCGCTAGCCGGGTTGGGTCGGCCCGATTCGGGCCGACCCAAGGGGTCTCGGGCCGGGTCGGTCCGGGCCCAACACCCCCTAAAACCAGACAGGTTCATTTAAATGCCTGTAACTTGGGCTACGGAACTCCGATCGATGCACCGTAAGTTGCAATGAGATCCTTGGATCGAGACGGTCGTTTTGGTATATTACAATCAAAGTTTCGGAGAACTTTGGGTGTGGCCGGGTTGGTTCGAACACGAAGCCAACCGTACCCTCGGAGCGGAAACACTTATAACTTGAGCTCCGGACATCCGATTGACGTGTCATCGACTTTGTTGGATTCCACATAGTGAGACGGTTCTTTTGTATTACTCTGCTCGAGATTTGTATGAAGTTGGAGTGCGGTCGGGTTGGTTTTGACTTAAAAACCAACCGGGCCCCTGGAACGAAAAATCCAATAACTCTCAGACCGGGCGTCCGATTGACGCGTCGTCTGTCACGTTGAGTTCTTTTTTGTCGAGACGGAACTTTGGGATACATCAACTCCGTACTATGTGTCAGTTGATGTATCGAACCCCTTGGCTCGTGGAGCGGACCCTCCCAGAATCGAGCATGCTGTGTGTGGGAACCCTAGAGCTGGCTGCGACTGCGATGACGATGACGACTGCACTGAAATCCTCTGTGGGTTCGGCAGCGACGACGACTGCACTGAAATCCTCCGTGGGTTCGGCAGCAATGACGACCGTACTGAAATCCTCTGTGGGTTCAACGGTGATGACTACTATTCTTGTATCCTATGTGGGTCCGGCAGTACTTCTGTTCTTGTATCCTACGTGGGTCTGGCAGTATTTGACTCTGTACTTGTATCCTATGTGGGTCCGTCAGAGTGGCTGGTCTAATATCCTACGTGGGTCCGACAACTTATCTTCTCTAGTATCCTATGTGGGTCCCAACTTAGATGAATTAGTGGCAACATCTGATCATCTCTATCACTTTACGAAGAAGTATACCTGTGTGAGTTGAGTCTTGACTTTCAATCATTATCTTTGATATGATTGACTTGTTTTCCTATGTGGATTGGTTTGTGATTTCTTGTGTGGATTGGGTTGTACTATTTTCTGTGGATGTGATCGAACTTGGGCTCGTATGTTGGAGCCGAACTGGAAATGATGACTTAAGTATATGTATGGGCATATACCTAAGTAGTGTTGGATGTTACTTTGTGATTGTATCTTTCCTTTGTGGATTGTCCTTTGTGGATTCTATGAGACCTTAGGGGGTCTTGAGGTCCCTACTGATTAGCATATACTCACCCCTGCATGGGCTATGCCCGCACTATGTTGTGTTGGATGCAGACGACGGACAGTGCTGATCGTGGTTGAGGCTTGTGGAGCAAGTCAGTACCTGGAGGTGGAACACTGGGCGGGACGCACACGGAGTGGACGGTTGGACCTGAGGAGCTGAGGAGGATATCTATACCCACCCTTCAGGGGGGATTTCCAGTGGACGGCTTGACATTGCTGCTTTACTTTTCAGTTGTTGTACTTTCTTTCCAGTTGTACTTTACTTTCTGTTTGGGTTTTTATTATGGCCCATTTACTTTCCGTACTTACTATTATACTCAGTTTACTTAGTGTTTACTTCTGTTGTCTTACTCTGTAGTGTTTTTTTACTTTATAAAGGCAACGCCTTCCCCTTTTTGTCGGTATTTACGCCTTGGTGCTAGTCGCCAGCCCCTGGCCTCTGGAAGGCTGGCTTGGGGTAGTCACGGCACGGGTCCCAAGGACGGTTCGTGACAATGTTAAACTACATGGAGTCAAGTTATACCCCTATGCGCAAAATAAATCAGCGTAGGGAGCTCTCTAAGCCTTAAAAACAACCAGGGACGAGTATGCCCGACATGTTCAGACATTTCCTTCCCCAACGGCAGACTTCGTGGCCCGGATAATTGTAGATCTTCATAACCATTCATGGACATCGGAAGTGGAAAGTCATCAACCTGGAGACACCTTTTCATGACTATGCATACCATGCCCTTAGCAGCTCTGCATATTGATAGCCCCTAACCCGTCTACCAAAGGCAAGATTTCCCTGGGTGATGCTCTTCCTAGCTCTGTACGCTCATCGGCCTCAGATCCTCTGTGACATCTCTCCTGATCCAAGAAGCCCAGGAACCAGGATTTACACCATCAATCCCCCTCCATGTCTTGGACATGCCAGGATTCTTAGACCTAGTTACATTCTAATCAAGAGCGGCCTTTTCAACTATTCCCTTGCCGCATGATGTAAAACCGCATGGAGCACATTTTGGTCACTTGGCGTAAGGCTGCAAAGGCCAAGCATCAAACATCCAGGGTAATGCCTCCAACAAAAGGAATTTTCATTGGTTTAATGATTCTCCTCGTCCTTACCACACGACGTTAAACTACACGGTCAATCGTCCTTGCTGCGTGACGTTAAACTGCATAGCATTGTAAAAGGAAATAAAAATGCCCCCCGCCCTTGTTGCATGATGTTAAACTGCACAACATCCTTTAATAATGCTCTCTGTCTTTACCGCATGATGCTAAATTGCACGGTCGAACCCGTCACGGGTGCAGTAAGGAACAGAGGCTTTTCTATATCCTTCAGTGCAAGGGTCAGACCAGCACAAGCTATCGTCTCACACCCGCGTGAGAAGGGATTACTTCACCCATTCTCGGGAAGTTCAGTCTTGATGTTTCCTGCTGTATCTAGGCACCCTCTCCTCATAAACCATACTCAGCACTCATAAAAATCTGAAATCTCATAAAGCCACCCCTGGTGGTCCCAAATCTCAAATTTCCCTGAAGTTTCTTGGCTATCGGGGGAATAAAATCATTGAACTAAGGAAGCCTTTGCATGACTATGCATACCATTCCCTCAGCAGCTCTGCATATTGATCACCCCTGGCCCGTCTACCAAAGGAAGGACTTCCTTAGGAAATTCTTCTCTATGTACGCCTCTTAGCCTCTGAGCCCCCATGTCTATCCCAGGATTTGGAAACCCTGTGAGTTACATTTTACCAACCTCTTTCACAACCCTTACTGAATATGGTGGAACGTCTCTGACAAGATTACCGAGGGCCAGGAGAAGTCGTTCCTTTCCAGATGGTGTCCCAGCTACATGACTTTAAACTATACCAAGCTTAATCCATCCCTTACGCTAACTAAGTTCATGGGAAAGTGGTCTCCCGACCACACCCCTGATTAATAAAGTTGTTCTCAAAACCTTCTAGACATCACATACCCTTTCTGAGCCACCATCAGTGGTTTTCATAATTCTCCAAGCCACCCATGGTGGTTTCCACAAGCCGGACTTTCATGAAGCCCTATGGCCATCAGAAATGGAGAGTCAGTGACTTAAGAACACCTTTGCATGACTATGCATACCATTCCCTTAGTGGCTCTGCATATTTATCATCCCAGGAATTTCTACCAAAGGCAAGATTTTCATAGGCAATGCTCCTCCTACCTCTGCATGCCAACGCGGCTCTCGTGCCTTGAGACATGCCCTGCATGTTGTTCAAATTTAAACACACTCTCTCCAGATGCGCCTGAAGGATAATGAGACATCTTTTAATCAACCAAAACTCATTGGGGCCCTTTCCCCACCATACTTGGTCAAATTTATTTGAACTAAAACATCAGTAATGATAGTCTTGTCGGTGGGACTTTAAACTGCTCACAAAAAGAGGCACAAAGCCTGTTAGGCCGAAAACCCAAAAAGAGCGACTGATATAACAAATATTTTCAATTATTTTATTCTTAATTTAAATGTTTTTAATCCCACCAATGTGTTATTTTAAATTAAAATTGTCACATTTCATGTTTTAGAGGTATTTTTGAGCTTAATTGGAAAAATGGCTTATTTTGGATTTAAACAGTTTTAATTTATTTTATTGTTTTGGACATAACTTTCTATAAACTTATCCAAATTGAAAAATTCTTCTTTTATAGGTTTATATGTTCGATGGGATACATTTTATCCTTCTGTACACAAAGCTCAATCAATCATTTGGAAGCTCGAATTCATCTCACAATTCAGGCCTCGAAAACTGTGTACAGAACTGCATAATTTTATTGTGGGGACCATATCTCATACATGGACGAACCATTGAAGCTGAAATTTTACATGGATGTATAAGTAATCCTGAGGCACAAGTTTTATTAAGATGTATGTGCATGATTATTTCATTATCAAGGCCATTAATGCGTTGGAACTCGGTATATTGGAATACGAATAGTCTGCCTGGCAGAATTAAATACTCTGAGTGAGGTGGCCATAACTAATTCATTTCCTAGATAATAAAGTTGAAATTTTTTGGGTCGACATACGAGGTCAAGGGGAACAACTTTAGATAAGGAAAAAGTCCCAAATTCTATCATTAATAAGGTCATCAATGTGAATACTTCCGGAGGATGATTTTTTATCCAAATTTTCACACACTCTCCCTATAAAAGAGTGTGTCTTTTTCATTCCAAAGGGTTGGAAACTTAGGAATAGCCTTTGTTGGAAATTATATGTAGTTTATTATTTTATTTTATTTTACTTTCATTCTGTAATTGCATTCCATATTTTAATTCAATTGTTCTCCTTTCTCTCTTTTCTTTCTCTCTTTTGTTTTCTTCCCCCATTTTCTCCATCACTGTGAACTCTTATGCTCATGATCATGAGTAGCTAACCTGAGGAATTTCCCAGGGGAGTAATCCAGTAATGAACCCAAGTCTTTGATCATTCATTTCTTAATGTTTCTTATTTTCTTGGAGTTATACTGAGGGGGATCTTATTGGGTAAGGCACCTTTGTGTCTCCACTTGCCACCCGAGGTTTAGCTTTCACTTCTCCAATATTTTCCCTCGATCGAGGAGGTGGATGTGTAGTCTCTCGGCGATTGTTGAGAGTATAATATTTTCAAAACCATATGAATAGGAGGATGTTCATGCATATTATGTATCATTCTCATTAATTAAATTAGAAACTAATAATGAGGCGATGAAGGTTCACTCTGGGTGATGCTCTCGGGAATGTCACCTTTCTGTCTTAACATCATTCTGTTTTCATTCATTATGTTGCATTGCATCTGCATATTTACTTTAAGTTTTGTATTTTTAATTCTCAAATATCATTTCTGGTCATTTTAGTTTATATATATACAGTAAATTATAAATAATGAGTGATTGACTGCAGAAGGCTCCTCAAGAGATCGACCTAGGTCAGCCACTGTGTTGTACTTAGTATAAAAAATTTTGAGAGCGTGCACGACAACGCTTCATCAAATTGGCGCCATTTCCAGGGAGCCCAGTGGTCTTCACTCTATATTTTTATTAACATATTTTAAATTATTTTTCTTCCTTTCATTTAAAAAAACACAAAAAATTCATAAATTTCAAAAACTAAAAAAATCTGTTTGTTCATGATGAATGTCAACTCAAAGTTTTATGCATAGACTGATGAATCTCAGGTGCCAGAAGAAGTTTTAGATGATCTTGATGATAAATATAAAAGGATTAGTAATGTAGTAGAAAAATTGGAGAGCCAAATAGAGTTGATTTATGAATATGTACATGCTTGTCAAGAGAAACCAGAACCGGAACCTGAACCAAAACGAGTGGTGGAAGAGATATCACCAATCGTTTTTTACATCAAAGAACCTAAGGAGGGTGAGAAGGAGCTTCTAAAGGAATTAATCATATCATCCCGTACTCAACCATTTCTCGAGGAGGTCCCTGATGTACACATTCCAGTTGATTCACCTATGGGAGATCAACATTTTTTGGAAAAATCATGGAAAAATCTTGTTGAAGATAACCTACAACATAATCTTCCCATCCTTGCTAATGAACAATCAGAACCTTTTGACCTCTCTCTTGATTTGGAAGATGATAAAGAATGTTCACCTACTGATATGGAAGTTCCAATGGTCTTTCCTGAAGAGATCAATTTCATAGCTGACATAATTGAAAGGGAAGATTTCTTGATTGATTCGTCATGTTTTAATCTTATTCAAATTGAATTTTTTTCTAACTTCTCTTTTCCTAAAATTTATAATATAGCACAAATGGATGATACAAAAGATACCACCAAAGTGGTGGTGATCAAGGAAGAAGAGCCGAAGAAGATGGTGGTGGTGCGACTGCCTCCTCTACAACAACTTTCATACCATTTGGAGGAGGACACCAAAGAAGTTCACAGGGAGCACCCCTATTTTCTTTTCCCTCCCACTCTTGAACTCAAATTCTATCTGTCTTATTTCTTGGGGGTTTGGTACTTTATTATTTTATTCTAGGTTCTCCAATCTCAGTTCCTGCTGATGGACACTGGAAAAAGTCACATGTGGTGGTTTATCTCAAAGAAGCCACATCCACCATCTGATTGGGGATAATCTGCTGCAACTGTCTGACTAGGGGCAGTAAAAACCTAGCATCCGCTTGGGGATCAAACCAAGCATTATCCCTTTTCTATACCTTTTCTCTTTATTTATATTTATTTTTATTATGTGTTTTCATTTCTTTTGTTTGTGCTTTCATTATATTTTTCATGTTGTTTTTTTTTAATTTTCTTGTTTTCCTTTTTCATTTTTTTGGTGTGTTTTTAGGATTCTTGAGCTGAAATCGAATACTTTGGGAAAATTCAAACCATCTTGGTATTTTTGGAATATTTCTTGATTTGAGTATTTGAGGTTTTAAATGATTGATGAATGGATTTTGTTTCCTGATTTCTAATCTTTTCATTTGATGACGTTTGATTGATTGTGAAACTCATGTGCACTAGTGCTGTCCAAATTGAAAATATTGCCCAACCCGAGAGGTTTCTAAACCTTTTTGACATCTTCTTATATTTTTCTTTTTCTTGAGAGTCTTGTGACATGTTGTGTGGTCCAGAACTTGCTATTTTTCTCTTTTTAAAAGCTGTTAGAGTTCATGGAATGTGTCACGTATGAGTGAGGCATCACTTTGAAACCCTTTTGCATTGAACTCTTATTTTCCCCAACCTTTTCATCTGAACTTATTTAAGCCCCTAGTACCCATAAAATACCTTGTTAGTCTACCACATTATAATCCATTTATCCTTTTCCAACCTTCTCTAGAATTTAAATGCATGATTATTGTTGAACTCAATTGTAGGGGAGGGAGAAGATGGGCTTTGTTTTGCTCTCCTGAAGAATTTGTTTGAGATGAATTGAAAGTGTTGCCATATTTATTGATTATTGGGTGAAATAAATGTCATGATGGGAAGATGGATGGGTGGACCAAAATATCATTACAAATATGGGATGGCTGTTCACCAATATTTGAAGATCAAAAGCTGCCTCTCTTTTCCTCCAAAACATGATTCTAAAGAGAAATCCAGATCTAAATTCAAGATGAAAAAATGCTACAAATGGGGAAAAGAGGGATGAAAATCATTGATGATGAAATCCCAAGTGTGAACTACCAAAAGGAAGAGGTTTTGGAGGTGATTAATTTTGGAGCTGATTTAGGAGCACACCATTCTTGAGCAAAACTGTTTTCATGCATTTACTTCACTTTAGAGCTTAACCCTCCTCATTCTGCCTCAGATGTTTTTACATTTTAAACCTGCCAATCCTAAGCCTCAGAATAACCCATGAAAAATACCTCATTTTTGACACATTTTTGACTCTGTGAAGTGGAGATACTAGGAGAATATCAAGCCTATGTAAATCACAAATGTTCTTGGGAATGAGAAAAACTCCACATTAAATATCCTTGAGTGAAGAGAGAAATATTTTTCCAGCGAGGTAGGTAAGACATGCATGTGAGGATTAACATGAGATTGAATAGATTCATATTATTTTTCAGGAGTTCTGAAATTATGATCCATGTAGGAGGCATGATATTTTCTTTGATATGATAATTGAGCTATGTTGTCATTTATGCTTTGAGAAGTTTGTTTTTGACCATGGTATAAGATGATTGCCCAGGAGTGAAATGTTTAAGTGTGGGGTAATTGATAGAACAAATATTTTCAATTATTTTATTCTTAATTTAAATGTTTTTAATCCCACCAATGTGTTATTTTAAAGTTAAATTGTCACATTTCATGTTTTAGAGGTATTTTTGAGCTTAATTGGAAAAATGGATTATTTTGGATTTAAACAGTTTTAATTTATTTTAATGTTTTGGAAATAACTTTTTATAAACTGATCCAAAGTGAAAAATTCTTATTTTATAGGTTTCTATGTTAGATTTTATTAATTTTATCCTTCTGGACCCAAAGTTCAATCCATCATTTGGAAGCTCAAATTGAGCTCACAATGTAGCCCTTGAAAACTGTGTACAGAACTGCATAATTTTATTGTGAGGACCATATATCATAAATGGACGAACCATTGGAGCTGAAATTTTACATGGAGATATAGGTTATTAGGAGGAACAAGTTACATTAATATTTCCACGCATGATTCTTTCATTATCAAGGCCAGTAATGCGTTGGAACTCGGTATATTGGAATACAAACAGTCTGCCCGACAGAATTAAATACTATGAGTGAGGCGGACATAACTAATTCATTTCCTAGATAATCAAGCTGAAATGTTTTGGGTCGATAGAGGAGATCAAGGGGAACAACGTTCAAAAATTATCAAGTCCAAAATTATGTCATTAAGAAGGTCCTCAATGTGAATACTTCCGGAGGACTATTTTTGGATCCAAATTTTCACACACTCTCCCTATAAAAAAGTGTGTGTTTTTCATTCCAAAGGGTTGGAAAATTAGGAATAGCCTTTTTTGGACATTATATTTAGTTTAGTATTTTATTTTATTTTACTTTCATTCTGTAATTTCATTCCATATTTTAATTCAAGTTTTCTTTTTTCTCTCTTTTCTTTCTCTCTTTTGTTTTCTTCCCCCGTTTTCTCCATCACTGTGAACTCTTATGCTCATGATCATGAGTAGCTAACCTGAGGAATTTCTCGAGGGATTAATCCAGTGATGAACCCAATTCTTTGATCATTCATTTCTTAATTTTTCTTATTTTCTTAGAGTTATACCGAGGGGGATCTTAGTGGGTAAGGTGCCTTTGTGTCTCCACTTGCCACCCGAGGTTTAGCTTTCACTTCTGCAATATTTTCCCTCGATTGAGGAGGTGGATGTGTGGTCTCTCGGTGATCGTTGAGAGTATCATATGTTCACAACCATATGTAGAGGATGATTTTCATACATTCTATGGAGCATGATAATTACGTAAATTAGAAACTAATAATGAGATGATGAAGTTTCACTCTGGGTGATGCTCTCGGGAATGTCTCCTTTCTGTCTTAACATCATTCTGTTTTCATTCATTCTATTGCATTGCATCTGCATATTTACTTTAAGTTTTGTATTTTAATTCTCAAATATCATTTCTGGTCATTTTAGTTTATATATATACAGTGAATTAGAAATAATGAGTGATTGACTGCAGAAGACTCCTCAAGAGATTGACCTAGGTCAGCCACTGTGATGCACTTAGTATAAATATTTTTGAGAGCGTGCACGACAATGCTTCATCAAATTGGCACCATTTCCAGGGAGCCAAGTGGTATTCACTCTCTATTTTTTTAACATATTGTAAATTATTTTTCTTCCTTTCATTTAAAAAAACACAAAAAATCATAAATTTCAAAAACTAAAAAAATCTGTTTGTTCATGATGAATGTCAACTCAAATTTTTATGCATGGGTTGATGAATCTTAGGTGCTAGAAGAATTTTTAGATGATAATGATGTTAAATATAAAAGTATTAGTAATGTAGTAGAAAAATTGGAGAGCCAAATAGAGTTGATTTCTGAATATGTACATGCTTTTCAAGAGAAACCAGAACCGGAACCTGAACCAAAATGAGTGGTGGAAGATATATCACCAATCATTTTTTACGTCAAATAACCTGAGGAGGGTGAGAGGAGCTTCTAAAGGAATTAATCATATTATCCCGTACTCAACCATTGCTTGAGGAGGTCCCTGATGTACACATTCCAGTTGATTCACTTATGGGAGATCAACATTTTTTGGAAGAATCATGGAAAAACTTTGTTGAAGATAACCTACAACTTAATATTCCCATCCTTGATAATGAACAATCAGAACCTTTTGACCTCTCTCTTGCTTTGGAAGATGATAAAGAACATGCACCTGCTGAGATGGAAGTGCCAATGGTGTAAAGACCCAGAAATTTCAAGGAAATTTTTTTTTTAATTTTCTTTGGAATTTTACAAGAACGCAGTTTCTGACGGCGCCTGATTCTGAGGCCCGGTGTTCCCAGAATTAATTTCCAAAGTTTAGCTCGAGTACGTTCAGTGAACGAACGAGCGGGATTTTCTAACTTTTGAACCGGTGCCCGGAATCAAATTCTGAGGGCACCGATGGAACCGAAGCGCCGGTAATTGCATAGGAACTCCTGTTCCGGAGTTTCGTTATCACGAGTGTTGATGATAAAAAATTGTGGAAGTTTATTTTATAATTACTCTACAATTTTAATTATTTTTACTCTAAGTGTTTAGTTCTTGATGGAAGTTGGGTAACCACCCAACCTCCCTTGGGAGGTTATGAGGGTGGTGGGGCCCACACGAACCCCACCCCTTCATATTCTCTAAAACCCCCTCAACTCCCACTTTAATTTTGTTAACTTAAGTTATAACTTATGACTTTAATGTAAAAAGTTTAATGAGGTGAGTTGTGTGTGGTTATTGAATTTCAAACTCTTGAAATTCAAATGGTTAGGTTGTGTTAATAAAATAAGACTTGGTCTTATTTTATTATTGTTAGAGTTTTGCCACCTTGAGAGGATTGGGAAGCATGAAGTCTTATTCTTCTTCAACCTCGACGAAGAATGTGAAGAACATCTCGGTCTCCGACGAAGAACACCGTTCTTCAATGAGGAACATCTCCATTGAAGAACACGACGTCTTCTTCCAACGATGTTACCTCTTCGAACGCACCTCGACGACAACAGAATCGACGTTCTTTTTCCGCGACGCCCGACTTCCGCGACGCCCGTCTTCCACGGCTCGTTGATGTGCACCGTTCCTAAACCATGTAGGGGTTTATTTTATTTAATTTTCTTTTCTGTTCTTGAATTCTAGTTTTTCGTTCTTCGTGGTTAAATGAATAAATGATCATGATTATCGAGAGGGGGTCGGACCGCACCAACACGGCCGAACCCTCCTCCTCAATTCTTGTTTGATACTTTGTGGATGGAACGGAATGGCGTGGTGCCGTCGCACCACGCGGGAATAACACTGAAAGTATTACGCGACGCCGTCGCGCCACGCCAAGGAGTTGAACGAGGACGCGACGTCGTCGTGCCACGTTAAAGAAACCCGAAGACACCGTGGCTGGAGCAGGGCCGCGGTGGAAGGCCACGGTGCCATCACACCGTGCCGGACGACAAGGGCCGCGGCCGGTTCCGGGCCGCGGCGGAGCAGGGTGACTGCCGGCCGGTACCGGGCCGCCGGCGACGGAGCTGGTAGGGGACCGACCATCGCCGGTCCCGTTGAGAAGAAACCGGCCGGCCAGGTCGGGCCGGCCGGGGGAATTTATTTCCCCCGGCTGGACTTCAAGCAGCCTCAATTAAGGGGTCGTAGTTACTAAAATTGGGAGGGGCTTCCCCCCCCCCCCCGCGTGGCGCCCAGGCCGCGCCGCCCTCCCGGGTTTGGCCGTCGGGCCGGGTCCACCTGGTTCGGGTCGGCCCAGGGGGTACTGGGCCAGGACGGGCCCAGACCCCCCCCCCCCCCCCCCCCCGTACTCGGACTTTTCCATTCAAACGCTCATATCTTGGGCTACTAACCTCCGACTGATGCACCGTCAGTGGAAACGCGATCCTTGGATCGAGACGGTCGTTTCGGTATATCTCACTCAGTGTTTTGGAATAATTTGAGTTCGGCCGGGTTGGTTCGTACACGAAACCATCCGGGCCCTCGGAGCGGAAATGCTCATATCTTGAGCTTCGGACGTCCGATTGACATGCCATTGACTTTGTTGTTTTCCTCTAAGTGAGACGGATCTTTTGGCATACTCCGCCGAGGTTTGGACGCAGATGGAGTACGATCGGGTTGGTTTTGCCTTAGAAACCAACCGGGCCCCTGGGACGAAAAAGCCAATAACTCTCAGACCAGGCGTCTGATTGACGCGCCGTTTGCGACGTTGAGTTCCTGCTGACGATACGGAACTTTTGGATACATCAAATCTGGACATTGTGTCAGTTGATGTACCAGCCTCTCGGCTCGTGGAGCGGACCCTCTTGAACGAGCTTGCTGTGTGCGGGAACCCTAGTACTGGCTGCGACTTCGACGACGATGACTGTGCAGAGATCATCAGTGGACTGCGACGATGAAGAGTGCTGGTCTTGTATCCTATGTGGGTCCCATCCATGCTGGTCTTGTATCCTATGTGGGTCCCAGCTTAGATTATTCAGTGCTGGTCTTGAATCCTATGTGGGTCCCAGCATAGATGAATCAATGAAGAGTGCTAGTCTTGTATCCTATGTGGGTCCCAGCCATTCTGGTCTTGTATCCTTTGTGGGTCCCAGCTTAGATGATTCAGTGCTGGTCTTGAATTTTATGTGGGTCCCAGTATAGATGAATCAATGAATACAACTGGTCTTGTATCCTATGTGGGTCCTAGCTGTGCTGGTCTTGTATTCTATGTGGGTCCCAGCTTAGATGATTCGGTACTGGTCTTGTATCCTATGTGGGTCCCAGTATAGATGAATCAATGAAGACAGCTGGTCTTGTATCCTATGTGGGTCCTAGCTGTGCTGGTCTTGTATCCTATGTGGGTCCCAGCTTTGATGATTCAGTGCTGGTCTTGTATCCTATGTGGGTCCCAGTTTAGATGAATCAATGAAGACAGCTGGTCTTGTATCCTATGTGGGTCCCAGCTTAGATGATTCAGTATCTATGTCTGATCATCTCTTTCACCTTTTCGATGATGTATACCTGTGTGAGCTGAATCCTGTTTGCTTTCCTGTGTGGATTGTGTTGTGCTTTCCTGTGTGGATTGTGTTGTGCTATCCTGTGTGGATTACGTTTTGTTTTCCTGTGTGGAATACATATACTTTCCTGTGTGGACTGAGTTGTGCTTGGGCTCGGAGGTTGGAGCGTATTGGAATTGATGACTTAGGTATATGTATGGGCATATACCTAAGCAGTGTCGGTTGTTACTTCGTGATTGTATCTTTTCTTTGTGGTTCATCCTTTGTGGATTTTGGGAGACCTTTAGGGGTCTCGGGGTCCCTACTGAGTAGCTCATACTCACCCCTGCACAGGCTATGCATGCACTACATTGTGTTGGTTGCAGACGACAGACAACGTTGATCGTGGTTGAGGCTTGCAGAGTAGGACGATACCTGGAGATGGACCACTGGGCGTGACGCACTCGGAGCGGACGGCGGGACCCGAGGAGCAGTGGAGCTATCTGTACCCACCCTTCAGGTGGGATTTCCAGTGGACAGCTCGGAGCAGTGGCTTTTACTTTTTAGTTGATGTTTCCATTTCGAGTTGTACTTACTTTCAATTTGGGTTTGTATACTGGCCCACTTACTTTCCTCACTTACAGTTGTACTCTGTTTTTACTTAGTGTTTACTTTTTTCACTTGCTTACTCTGTGGTTCTTGTTTACTTTACAAAGGCAATTCCTTCCCTTTTTACCGGGATTTATGCCTTGGTGCTAGTCGCCAGCCCCTGGCCTATGGAAGGCGGGCTTGGGGTAGTCACGGCACGGGCCCCGAGGACGGGTCGTGACAAATTGGTATCAGAGGATTTAGGTTCTACCGCAGACTCTGATCTTTCTTCTATGTGAAGTAACAGTGTTAAGCGTATTGAGTGTGGTTATCAGTTCAGGGAGTCCAGTGTTGGTGCAGCGGTCGACGTATCCGTACACCAGGACCCTGACTTCTGATTTCCGACTTAATGCATGAAAACATTGATTGCATGTGTGTTTCAAGTTTTCTTTGTGATTACTTGTGTCAGCTCACCAGGTATAAGACATTGACCGTGTCGCATCTGTTCAGGATGTCTCCATGCAGACAGTCAGTTGGAGTTCCGAGAGAGTACTCGATGACGGCTCACCGAGCGACGAGGCTCTGGTGCAGGGCCCTTTTTTACTATGTTGGCACCCTCGGGTGGTGTACCAGTAGCACCACCACCTGTTGGGAAACAGATGCCAACAGCTATACTAGAAAACTGTGCACACTGGTGGAGCGCGTTGCACGAGTTCCAGCAGTAGAGGCCTCCGAGGTTACGAGGCGAGACAGATTCCCAGACAGCAGAGCAGTGGCTGGAAGCGATTGCTAGAATTTTCCGCCTAGATGAGACATCAGTAGAGTGGATGGTGGACTTGGCCACTAGTTTTTTCCAGTGAATGACCATGAGGATGGTCCGCATAGTGATGAGGCTTCGGTACGTGGACCTATGCCTGAGATAGTGCCTTTGGGTAGTGTGTCAGCTATACATCACTACCTGTTGGTCAACAGTTACAACCGGCGGTACCGGTAGGTGACACATTTAGGATTAATGCCTTACATGTGTTCTAACTTCAGATACCCTCAAGTTCCGAGGCGAACCTGACTCATAGGCGGCTGAGGACTGGCTTGAGGAGGTGTCCGAGAGTTTCCTAGAGCTTATACAGTTTCGGCAGGATGACGTGTTTATAGCTGAGAATTCATCGAGGCGTACCGAACATACCGGGTACTCGATGAATGTGTTTCGATCAGTGCGATAGAGCTCGGACCTTTGAGCGTTGTTTGTTTAAGGACTTCCAAGACATCACCTTTTCTCTATGCATTCCTACTTAGGCTAGGGTGCTAGAAGGAACCTTTGTGGTTGAGAATTCTTTGCTGATCGAATACAGCCAGAGAATGTTAAAAGTTTGGAAAGCAAGAAACTGACGCCAGTCTCGGAGACTTGGGCGTGTAAAATGTTTCAAGTAGAGGAAATGTTAAGGATATATGAATCTGCAGAGCAGCAGACATGGAGGCAGAGCTAGGAGACCAGCTTGTGTTGGTGTACGTTTCAACATATTACCATCACCCGCCTTTGTAGTCCCCGCTAGACTCAGGGAGTTGGAGAGTAGGGGAAGAGATTAGCTGCTTGTGGTCAAGGAGTGCGACCAAAAAGGGCTCTAAGGATGATTCGAAGTGCGGACTTTGTCTTCTACTAGCTTCCGTAGCCACAAACATCGAAACGAATCATCCCTTCCTTCCATGAATCTTGTACCAGACCTAGAGTTTCCGTTTAAGTTGTTGAATTGAACCTCAGGTCTGGAGATACCTTTGGGAGGAGACTCGATAGTCACACTTACGCTGACGGTGTGATCTGACCCTTGAGGCGAGAGTCTCGGTTGGGACCTCTTGGTGGCAGCGTCGAGGCCTTACAACGTTAGTTTGAGTATGAATTTGGCAATCACTATTCATACTCGAATTGACAGTATTAGGCAAACGTCGGGATGGGTTTTCCTTGGTCAGAGAAAAGGAAACCCTAGGTAGCACAAGTTAAACTCTTGCACGGGAGGGTGCGACTGATCACTCTTGAGTCGGCCAACCTTACCCTCGTGGCAGCAGTCGTTTTGAGTTTCAGTTCTAATAGGAATTGGAGACCAGATTTCTCTTATCGGAAAAGAAGAAGTCATAGCAACTCTTGTGGGACCAGAGGTGGTCCAGGCCACGATAAAGAAGGTCTAGGTCATCCAGGAGCGGATGAAGACAACTCAGAGCTGACAGAAGTCTTTCACTGACAGGAGGTGGAGGCCACTAGAGTTTGAGGATGGCGACCACGTCTTCATGTGGGTCTCACCTCGACGTAGATTACGGAGATTTGGCCGAGGTGGCAAGTTGTCTCCATTCTTCATCGGACCCTTCCAGGTCCTCAGCAGGATTGGCGAGGTGGCTTACTACATAGCTCTACCGCCTTTGTATCCCTAGTTTGTGTTGAAGCTTTACGGGGACGTAAAGCCCTGTGGTTGGAGTAATGTAAAGACCTGGAAATTTCAAGAATTTTTTTTTCTTAATTTTCTTTGAAATTTTACAAGAATGCAGTTTCTGACGGCGCCTGATTCCGAGGCCCGGTGTGCCCGGAATTAATTTCCGAAGTTTATCTCGGGTACGTTTAGTGAACGAACGAGTAGGATTTTCTAACTTTTGAACCGGTGCCCGGAATCGAATTCCGAGGGCACCGATGGAACCGCAGCACTGTTAATTGCTTAGGAACTCCTGTTTCGGAGTTGCATTATCACGGTTGTTGATGATAAAAAATTGTGGAAGTTTATTTTATAATTACTCTACAATTTTTATTATTTTTAGTCTAAGTGTTTAGTTCTTGATGGAAGTTGGGTAACCACCCAACCTCCCTTGGGAGGTTATGAGGGTGGTGGGGCCCACATGAACCCCACCCCTTCATATTCTCTAAAACCCCCTCAACTCCCACTTTAATTTTGTTAACTTAAGTTATAACTTATGACTTTAATGTAATAAGTTTAATGAGGTGAGTTGTGTGTGGTTATTTAATTTCAAACTCTTGAAATTCAAATGGTTAGGTTGTGTTAATAAAATAAGACTTGGTCTTATTTTATTATTGTTAGAGTTTTTCCACCTTGAGAGGATTGGGAAGCGTGAAGTCTTCTTCTTCTTCAACCTCGACGAAGAATGTGAAGAACATATCGGACTCCGACGAAGGGCGCGGGGCCGCGGTGGAAGGGCGCGGTGCCGTCACACCGCGCCAGACGACAAGGGTCGCGGCCGGTTCCAGGCCGCGGTGGAGCAGGGTGACCGGCGGCCGGTACCGGGCCGCCGGAAATGGAGCTGGTAGGGGAACGGCCATCGCCGGTCCCGTTGAGCAGAAACCGGCCGGCCAGGTCGGGTCGGCCAGACAAGGGGGAGCTGGGGGAATTTATTTCCCCCGGCTGGACTTCAAGCGGCCCCAATTAAGGGGTCGCGGTTACTAAAATCAGGAGGGGCTTTCCCCCCCATGCGGCGTCCAAGAAGCGGGCCCCCATGTGTGGGGGGGGGGGGGCGTTTCCCTCAAGGCGCGGCATAATTCCGCGCCGTTTTGAAACCAAGGGGGGGATTTGCCCCCCTGCGTGCGGCGCACATGCGGCGCCCAGGCCGCGCTGGCCGCACCGCCTGCCGGGTTGGTCCGTTGGGCTGGGTCGACCGGTTTGGGTCGGCCCAGGGGGTACTGGGCCAGGCCGGGCCGGGCCCAACCCCCCCCCCCCCCCCCCCGTACTCGGACTTTTCTGTTCAAATTCTCATATCTTGGGTCACAGACCTCCGACTGATGCGCCGTCAATGGAAACGAGATCCTTGGATCGAGACGGTCGTTTCAGTATATCGCACTCAGGGTTTCAGAATACTTTGAGTTCGGCCGGGTTGGTTCTTACACGAAACCAACTGGGCCCTCGGAGCGGAAACACTCATATCTTGAGCTTCGGACGTCCGATTAACGTGCCGTCGACTTTGTTGTTTTCCTCTAAGTGAGACGGATATTTTGGCATAATCCGTCGAGGTTTGGACGCAGGTGGAGTACGGTCGGGTTGGTTTTTCCTTAGAAACCAACCGGGCCCCTAGGACGAAAAATCCAATAACTCTCAGACCAGGCGTCCGATTGACGCGCCGTCTGCGACGTTGAGTTCCTGCTGACGATACGGAACTTTTGGATACATCAACTCTGGACATTGTGTCAGTTGATGTATCAGCCTCTCGGCTCGTGGAGTGGACCCTCCCGAACGAGCTTGCTGTGTGCGGGAACCCTAGTACTGGCTGCGACTTCGACGACGACGACTGTGCAGAGATCCTCAGTGGACTGCGACGATGAAGAGTGTTGGTCTTGTATCCTATGTGGGTCCCAGCCATGCTGGTCTTGTATCCTGTGTGGGTCCCAGCTTAGATGATTCATTGCTGGTCTTGAATCCGATGTGGGTCCCAGCATAGATGAATCAATGAAGAGTGCTGGTCTTGTATCCTATGTGGTTCCCAGCCATGCTGGTCTTGTATCCTTTGTGGGTCCCAGCTTAGATGATTCAGTGCTGGTCTTGAATCCTATGTGGGTCCCAGTATAGATGAATCAATGAAGACAGTTGGTCTTGTATCCTATGTGGGTCCTAGCTGTGCTGGTCTTGTATCCAATGTGGGTCCCAGCTTAGATGATTCAGTACTGGTCTTGTATCCTATGTGGGTCCCAGTATAGATGAATCAATGAAGACAGCTGGTCTTGTATCCTATGTGGGTCCTAGCTGTGCTGGTCTTGTATCCTATGTGGGTCCCAGCTTTGATGATTTAGTGCTGGTCTTATATCCTATGTGGGTCCCAGCTTAGATGATTCAGTATCTATGCCTGATCATATCTTTCACCTTTTCAATGATGTATTCCGGTGTGAGCTGAATCCTGTTTGCTTTCCTGTGTGGATTGTGTTGTGCTTTCCTGTGTGGATTGTGTTGTGCTATCCTGTGTGGATTACGTTTTTCTTTCCTGTGTGGAATAAGTATACTTTCCTATGTGGACTGAGTTGTGCTTGGGCTCGGAGGTTGGAGCTTATTGGAATTGATGACTTAGGTATATGTATGGGAATATACCTAAGCATTGTCGGTTGTTACTCCGTGATTGTATCTTTTCTTTGTGGTTCATCCTTTGTGGATTTTGGGAGACTTTCAAGGGTCTCGGGGTCCCTACTGAGTAGCTTATACTCACCCCTGCACGGGCTATGCCCGCACTACATTGTGTTGGATGCAGACAACAGACAACGTTGATCGTGGATGAGGCTTGCAGAGTAGGATGGTACCTGGAGATGGACCACAGGGCGGGATACACTTGGAGCGGATGGCGGGACCCGAGGAGTAGTGGAGCTATCTGTACCCACCGTTCAGGTGGGATTTTCAGTGGACAGCTCGGAGTAGCGGCTTTTACTTTTCAGTTGTTGTTTCCCTTTCGAGTTGTACTTACTTTCAGTTTGGGTTTGTATACTGTCCCACTTACTTTCCGCACTTACAGTTGTACTCAGTTTTTACTTAGTGTTTACTTTTTCTGCTTGCTTACTCTGTGGTGCTTGTTTACTTTACAAAGGCAATGCCTTCCCTTTTTACCGGGATTTACGCCTTGGTGCTAGTCGCCAGCCCCTGGCCTATGGAAGGCGGGCTTGGGGTAGTCACAGCACGGGCCCCGAGGACGGGTCGTGACAAATGGTCTTTCCTGAAGAGATCAATTTCATAGCTGAAATAATTTAAAGGGAGGATTTCTTGATTGATTAGTCATGTTTTAATCTTTTTCAAATTGAATTGTTTTATGATTTCTCTTTTCCTAATATTTCAAATACAACACAAATGGAACAGACCTTGGATGATAAAAAAGATACCACTGAAGTGGTGGTGATCAATGAAGAATATCCAGAGAAGATGGTGTTGGTGCGACTGCCTCATCTACAACAACTTTCATACCATTTGGATGAGGACACCACAGAAGTTCACAGGGAGCACCCCTATTTTCTTTTCCCTCACACTCCTAAACTCAAATTCATTCTATCTTATTTCTTGGGGGTTTGGAAATTTATTATTTTCATTGGGGTTCTCCAATCTCTGTTTCTACTGATGGACACTGGAAAAGGTCACATGTGGTGGTTTATCTCAAAGAAGCCACATCCACCATCTGATTGGGGATAATATGTTGTAACTACCTGACTAGGGGTAGTAAAAACCTAGCATCCTCTTGGGGGTCAAACCAAGCATTATCCCTTTTCTATACCTTTTCTGTTTATTTTTATTTATTTTTCTTATGATTTGTCATTTCTTTTGTTTGTGCTTTCATTTTATTTTTCATGTTGTTTTTTTTTTTGAAATTTTCTTATTTTCCTTTTTCATTTTTTTGGGTGTGTTTTTAGGAATCTTGAGCTGAAATCGAATAATTTGGGAAAATTCAAACCATCTTGGTATTTTTGGAACATTTCTAGATTTGAGTATTTGAGATTTTAAATTATTGCTGAATGGATTTTGTTTCCTGATTTCTGATCTTTTCATTTGATGACGTTTGATTGATTGTGAAACTCATGTGCACTAGTGCTGTCCAAATTGAAAATCATGCCCAACCCGAGAGGTTTCTAAACATATTTGTTATATTATTATATTTCTCTTTTTCTTGAGAGTCTTGAGACACGTTGTGTGGTCCAGAACTTTCTATTTTTCTCTTTTTTAAAGCTGTTAGAGTTCATGGAATGGGTCACGTATGATTGAGGCATCACATTGAAAGCCCTTTTGCATTGAACTCTTATTTTGGCCAGCCTTTTCATCTAACATTATTTAAGTCCCTAGTATCCATGAAATACCTTGTTAGGAAGACACATTAAAATCAATTTATCTTTTTCCAACCTTCTCTAGAAGTTAAATTCATGATTATTGTTGAACTCAAGTGTGGGGGAGGGAGAAGATGGGCTTTGTTTTGGTTTCTTGAAGAATCTGTTTGAGCTGAATTGAAAGTGTTGCCATATTTATTGATGCTTGGGTGGAATAAATGTCATGATGGGAAGATGGATGGGTGGACCAAAATATCATTACAAATATGGGTTGGATGTTCACCAATATTTGAAGATCAAAAGCTGCCTCTCTTTTCCGCCAAAACATGATTCTGACGAGAAATCCAGATCTGAATTCAAGATGAAACAATGCTACAGATGGGGAAAAGAGGGATGAAAACCATTGATGATGAAATCACAAGTGTGAACTACCCAAAGGAATAGGTTTTTTGAGGTTATTCATTTTGGAGTTGGTTGAGAAGCACACCATTCTTGAGCAAAATTGTTTTCATGCATTTACTTTACTTTGGAGCTTAACCCTCCTCATTCTGCCTCAGATGTTTTTACATTTTAAACCTGCCAAGCCTAAGACTCAGAACAACCCATGAAAAAGACCTAATGATTGACAAATTTTTGACTTTGTGAAGTGGAGATACTTGTAGGATAGCAAGCCTATGGAAATCACACATGTTCTTGGGAATGAGAAAAACTCCACATTAAATATCCTTGAGTGAAGAGAGAAATATTTTTCCAGTGAGGTAGGTATGACATGCATGTGAGGATTAACATGAGATTGAATAGATTCATATGATTTTTTAGGAGTTCTGAAATTCTGATCCATGTAGGAGGCATGATATTTTCTTTGATACGATAATTGAGCTATGTTGTCATTTATGCTTTGAGAAGTTTGTTTTTGACCATGGTATAAGATGATTACCCAGGAGTGCAATGTTTAAGTGTGGGGGAATTGATAGAAAAAATATTTTCAATTATTTTATTCTTAATTTCAATGTTTTTAATCCCAAAATTGTGTTATTTTAAAGGGAAATTGTCACATTTCATGTTTTAGAGGTATTTTTGAGCTTAATTGGAAAAATGGCTTATTTTAGATTTAAATAGTTTTAATTTATTTTAATGTTTTGGACATAACGTTTTCTAAATTGATCCAAATTGAAAAATTATTATTTTATAGGTTTCTATGTTCTATGGGATTCATTTTATCCTTCTGGACCCAAAGCTCAATCTATCATTTGGAAGCTCAAATTCAGCCCACAATTCAGGCCTCGAAAACTATGTACAGAACTGCATAATTTTATTGTGGGGAACATATCTCATAAATGGAAGAACCATTGGAGCTGAAAATTTACATGGATCTAGAAGTAATCCGGAGGAAAAAGTTTAATTAAGATTTCTGCGCATGATTCTTTCATTGTCTAGGATATTAATGCGTTGGAACTCGGTATATTGAAATATGAACAGTCTGCCTGGAAGAATTAAATACTCTGAGTGAGTTGGCCATAACTAATTCATTTCCTGACTAATAAAGATGAAATTTCGTGGGTCGATAGAGGAGATCAAGGGGAACAGCTTTCAAGAAGGAACACATCCCATATTCCGTCATTAATAAGGTCATAAATTCGAATAATTCCGGAAGACGATTTTTGGAGCCAAATTTTCACACACTCTCCCTATAAAAGAGTGTGTCTTTTTCATTCCAAAGGGTTGGAAACTTAGGAATAGCCTTTGTTGGACATTATATGTAGTTTAGTATTTTATTTTTTTTTACTTTCATTCTGTAATTGCATTCCAAATTTTAATTCAAGTGTTCTCCTTTCTCTCTTTTCTTTCTCTCTTTTGTTTTCTTCCCCCGTTTTCTCCATCACTGTGAACTCTTATGCTCATGATCATGAGTAGCTAACCTGAGGAATTTCACAGGGGAGTAATCCAGTGATGAACCCAAGTCTTTGATCATTCATTTATTAATGTTTCTTATTTTCTTAGAGTTATGCCGAGGGGGATCTTAGTGGGTAAGGCGCCTTTGTGTCTCCACTTGCCACCTGAGGTTTAGCTTTCACTTCTGCAATATTTTCCCTCGATCGAGGAGGTGGACGTGTGGTCTATCAGAGATCGTTGAGAGTATCATATGTTCACAACCATATGCAGAGGAGGATGTTCATGCATATGATGGAGAATTCTCATTAAGTAAATTAGAAACTAATAATGAGACGATAAAGGTTCACTCTGGGTGATGCTCTCGGGAATGTCTCCTTTCTGTCTTAACATCATTCTGTTTTCATCCATTCTGTTGCATTACATCTGCATATTTAATTTAAGTTTTGTATTTTTAATTCTCAAATAACATTTCTGGTCATTTTAGTTTATATATATACAGTGAATTAGAAATAATGAGTGATTGAATGCAGAAGGCTCTTCAAGAGATCGACCTAGGTCAGCCACTGTGCTGCACTTAGTATAAATATTTTTGAGAGCGTACATGACAAAGATTCATCAGTGACCTAAGAAAAAGTTAGGACATACCCGCTGGGATCACACTAAATAAGCCCAGGAAAAATCCGGGTATTAGAAGAAGATACAAAAAAGTTTGTAGGGGTTTTCAACAAAAACCCTAGCAATAGTCTAAGTATGCTCGCTGGATCCCATGGTCTAGGAAAAAATTAGAGTTTTTTTCCTGAGTTATGATTAATTCTAATTCAGAGAATTGTTATTTACACAACATTTGTTCTAATAACAATCATATTTCACAGCAAAAATTGATTGACAGAGACTGTATTTCGTTCAAACAAAAAGGGAGGACGTCCACAAGTTGGGGTCTCTCCCTCGCAAGAAAAATGGGGGAGAGAGATAAGTAAAACAGAGGGTACAAGAGTGGCTCTGAAGGTCATAAAGGAGCCTGACCCACTCTCTCCACCAGATCAGTGACCATACAGCAGAGGTCATTGCAAGACCTTTCCAACACGGCCTTCTTCCTGGATTCAACCTCAGCCACCGGACGAGTACGCTCCACTGTTGTTTGGAGATCATTTATCCCTTTTCTGGTGGCTTCAAGATGACCAGTAACAGCTGACAACAGATTCCTCAGCATCGCTGCCCGTTCTTCACAATCATGCAACTCGGAGGATAGGACGACCGCCTAATCTCAAGAGGTCGCCTCCTGTGCTATCAGCTGATGGAGCTGTATCGTGGCTTCCTCTAGGGTTCGGGTCCCATGATGAGCGGCAACAAAGTGAGAAAGTTTGTGTTCACTAGTGGAAGCTTCCTCACAAGCCATGACAACTTGGAAAGCAAGATAATGGAACTACCGATAGTCAAAGCTGCCCGACCCCAAACCCAGGAAGAGTTGTCGAAGAGCTTCAGTCTTAGTTACCATCTCAGCTAGAGGGGTTTCGGCAATGATCTCGCAAATTCAGGGCCAGACCCAACTGCGCACCACCCGGTGGTCCGCCATGGCACGAGGATCTTTGGTGTCCTTGCTGGATAGCACGGGAACGAAATATTGCATTGAAACCAGTGCAGGCATGTGCTTTCTTGAAGTTGGTTCTGAAGTTGGATGTTCTGGAGCCTCTAAACCTGGTTCAGGCTTGGGGATCAAATTGCTAAGACCGATATCAATTGGAAAAACTTTTGAGATTGTCTCGTTGGGACATGGAACCACAGGGTCGTCCTCATCCACGTCCAAGAAGGATGAACCCATCTGAACTTCGGCCACCGCAGGGCTGGGAGAGGAAAATTCGCTGAGCCGCTTTGATTGACGAGCCATCAGTCGATCCTCCCTTAGAGCTGGTGAGGAAGGTGCGGTGGAAGCGACAGCCACAGTACCTCCTGATTTGGGAACTTGCCGAATGGCTTTCCCCAGGATCCCATCGAGATAGTGTTTTTCCCACGCCTTTGCATACTCCATGGAAAGGTCGGCGGCCGCCCCCATGACAGGTAGGGGAATGCTCGTGTCAGATCCCTCCCGCGTCAGCATCAACCACCATTGACGAAGTATGGCCAGGTTCAGTCCTCGAGCCTGAGGAGGGGGAAGGGAAACTTGGTCTTGCATGCACTCAAACTGGCGAGAAAAACGATACGGGACATACAGCTCTCACAAAAAAACCCCATCGATCCGTGCAGACAGAAATCTGTCCCACAGAGAGATCATGTAATAACGCTCCTCCGGGATCCCCCAGCGGTTGTCAACTAAGACGCCAGAAGGGGTGGGGTAGGGAGTGAAAGCGAACTAGGAAGAGTCGCTCAGAAGCTCTAAGACTTCACCAGGGCTGAGGGATTTCAGGCGAACTCCAGCTATATCAAGCAGGGTAGGCCAAAAAGTAGGAAGCGGGATGACCTTGTTGTGACGATACTCATAGCAGCGACAATGATCCTCTACCCAGCCATACAAAAATTTAAATGACCCACTTAGATGGAAGGGTGAACCGCCCTTCTGCGTGTGACCCAGTAGTTCATAAATATGAGCCAATGTGGGCATGGCCAAATTCACCAGGCGGCCTTCTGCCAACTCAACTGCCATCATCAGGGTGCAAGACCTGATGCCAGGATTAATATCCCGATAAGGGAATAGACACCCTCTTAGGAACATAGCAAAAAAACCCGCCAGCCGGAGCATAGGCGGCACACCGGGGCACACCTCGTAACCCCATGAAAGGTAGTCACCCGCCTCCAGAACTGCCCAGTAGGAACCTGGGGAATTTTGTGACTGTTGAGAGGGATGATTCCTAGGGCGCTTGATCTTCGGCATAGGACCAGTGGTGTTCAGAAATAGCCCTATCCAGGTACTGTAGGGAATAAGAGAGCGGGCACGCAAGGCCTGAACCAGTGATTGCTCCACCATAACCAACAGATCTCTCGCCAATAAAGGCACTTGTTCGATGTCGTCCCATGCGTTAGGGTTAGGAAAAAACTCTTCATACATTTCACCAATAAACGGGAGCCCTCCCAATTGATGGATATCCCACAGACTAATGCCAAATTCACCGTGGGAAAGGTGGAAAGTATTATTGCTTGAACACCAACGACTGAGTAGGTCTGGCAGAACCAATGATGGTGGGTAAATAGAAAATTGGGAAGAACACAATGCGGAGTATAAATTGACTGCTCCTAGTGATTCGGGAGACTCTCGGCAGTGATGATGGACCCAGAAATCCCAGGCCCAGTCATTTGAAAAGAGTCTGCCAGATCGAAGGTCCCACCTAGGAATCCACCCCGCATCGAGATCTACTCGAGAAAGGTTGATAATAGAAGGGTAACACTTGAAGACAGCTTCCTGAGAAAAGTTTTGGGCATGATGATCACTTTGGTTCCAGACAGAGCCTCTCAAAATAAAGGCATCTTCCTGGTCAGAGTCAAAAACCATCTCCCCTGATTGGGTAAGGTTCGTCTGAATGCACTTGGACGACACTTCCAAGAAAGGGGAAGGAAGACCTGAGAAAGTGGGGGGGGGGGGATAGGGACATCATCTTGAAGACTGAATCCATGATGTGGAAGCCGATTTGATAGTGGATAATCCAGGAACTTAGGAGGGATCAAATCTTTCAAGACACCATTTTCAGGAATAATCGACCGACTAGGATCCTCTTGGATGTTCTCCGCTCTGCGAACCATAGCTAAACGTCTCCCTGACCCAATTAGGAGCGGCTCTGTAGTAGGCCTCGGTGCAGAACGAGGTGGAACCATATTTTCTCCCTACACAATGAGAGCCAATAAGAGGTTAGTCCAGAATAAAAAAAATTTGGACAAAAATACCAAATACATGGCTGAGGATGCCTCGAAGGATGGTTCGCGATGACAACATCCCGTGAACCAGCCCTTCGAGAAAGTAGTCCGTGAAACCCTAGCCCGTGGAGCGTTGGCCAGGAAACCACGGACCAGGTAGCTCCGCGGAATTTCAGTCCCGAATTTAAGTGGTTAAGTTTGGAAGACTTAGAATTTTCTAAAGTTCAAGATATTTTAGTCCGCGGAGCATCGAAACCACGAAGCATTGAAACCGCGGAGCATCGAAACCGCAGAGCACCAAAACTGTGAAGCAAATTCCTCCACAACCCGTCATGGCTTAATTTTTAATTAATTAAGAGTAATGGTTCGTGGATGGGGAATTGGTTCGAAGGTGAAGGAGACCGTGAAGGTGGAATGGTTCATGGAAGTCGCAGCCGGTTCGTGGACGAAGCACTTCGTGAAGGAAGAAGCGTGCGGAGGCGAGGAAGCTCTGGTTTCGCAAAGAATCTGGTAAAGGACAAATGAATGGCCCTCCATATTTATAGGCATGGTCCCCTACTGGGTCCACTGCCCAACCGCAAACCATCTCAGTTTCAGGACCACTTTTCATCGGAATAGCCTCCTCTTCGTTCCGATCGGACCCCATTCTGATGGGGGGCATTTGTAGGGTCCTGAAAAATTTTCAAAGGAGATTCTACCCAAATCCCACCAAAGAATTGGGGAAAAGAATGGAGAAAATAGAAATAAGGGACACAAGAAGGACCGGTTCGCGGACTGGTCCCATGAAAACACGACGTGGCCAAGCCCCGCGAAGCACCCCCTCCATGAACCATCGTCGTTCGCGAAATAGAGGCGGAGATCCTCCGCGGTCGCGAAGCAAGGCAGGCGCCAATCCGGTTCACCGTCATGAACGGCCCCAACCGTGAACTGTGTCGACCGGTTCAGGCCACATACGCTGTTGTTCACGGAATGGAGGCGGAACCCTCCGCGGCCGTGGATCACTCCCTGAGTTCGGTTCGTGGGGGGGGGGAGAAGCGCTCAATGCCCAACGCAAATTACGGATTGACCAAGTCAGCTATAAACTTGGTATTCGGTCATGGGCTTACTCACAAGGTGTCGCGCGACCGCAGATACATCTCTTTCCCTACTCTATAAAAGGAGAACGAGGGGGAAAAGGGGAGGAGGAGATTCTGATTTGGACGATTCGAAGGTGGAAGGATTTCGAAGGAAGGCTTAGGATTTCGCAAATAGCGAAGTTCTAGTTCGCGAACCTGAGCAGGTATAAACCTAGGAACGAACTAATAAGGAACTGAAAATGCATAGTAATTTGGTGAACCGCGAACTCAAAATAACATAAAAAGTGAAGATGGAAAACCATAGCCCATCCGTGGATGCACTCCCCACGGACCAGGGTGCTTATGCCTCTTTTATAATTCACCACACCGCATAGCACCCTCCTATGCGGGCGAAGCCTCGAACGACGAACCCCCGATAGGTGCTAACCTTGGCCGCCACTGCTTGCGTGGAACCCTCTGCGTACCAACCCTATGCGCGGACCAAACTCGAATCCGCAAACCATCCTGGTTTGCGGATAGCCTCTCAGTCTGCGGACCATCCTGGTTCGCGGACGGCCTCTCAGTCCGTGGACCATCCTGGTTCGCGGACGGCCTCTCAGTCCGTGGACCATCCTGGTTCGCGGACGGCCTCTTCAGCCACGTAGCACTTCCCTACGCGAAGGGAGCCACCACCCATATGTGGTCTGCCGAAACCTTCAGAGTTCCCATTCCCCGAGCCACATAAGATCCTCCCGATCTGGCCTAATCCTCCTTGACTCCCTCATTGGTCTACTCATTGGCCGCAAGCCGAGGCCTCCACCAGAGCCATCGGATCTGCATGGTGTACCCTCAGGCGCATCAGCGCGCCGTTTTGAGTTCACATACCCACGGTAAGTAGAGGCGAAGGGGTTGCCTCAACCCTTGAGAAGATTCCCACAACATTCCTGGGTTCACATTCCCACGGTAATGTGGAGTCTGATCTTGGGAGTCCCCTTTTCGCCCCTCCACTTGTTAAGGGATTCTCGGGGATAGTAAAATACCCATCAGAAGGGAGCCCCTATGCATTGCAAGAGAGGAGATGGGCACAGGAGCACCCCCTTTCCCTCTCCCGCTACACTTTGTTACCTATGGGCCTCCTCAGATTGTAAGCCCCAATCCATCATCATGTGCCTCCATAGAGTGTAAGCCCCAATCTATCATTATGGGCCACTCCATGTGTAATCCCCACTCCACTTTTCACAGACGCACCTTTCACGACATGATCGTTTGGTCCCTGATGCCTCTTGTTTCTCACACCGAGCATGACTCACGTGGGCTTAGAGTAAGCATCGACGATGACATTATTCTGGGCCTCCTCAGAGTGTAAGCCCCAATCCATCATCATGGGCCTCCTCATAGTGTAATCCCCAATCCATCATCATGGGCCTCCTTAGAGTGTAAGCCCCAAGACAATGCGAACCACGAGGACTTTGATTCCCTACCACAGGGATACGTAGGAAGCCTCCATGAGGTTCAAGCCCGATCACCAACAGACTCTCGGGTCCAGCTTCATGTCGGTTCTTCGACACTCCCCATTCGAACTACGTGGACTTTGATCCCTGCCCCCTAGGCAGGGTACGTAGGAAGCATCCATGAGGTTCAATCTCCAAAACCGGTCGATCCATATATCCCCACATCGGTTCATCATGCCACCCCTAGTGCCACCTCAATAAGTTCCAACTCCTTGGGGTCATTAATCCAACGAGGGATGGTAAACCTCGGGCCTAAATAATTCTGAACCCCTGCGTTTAGCTGACTATTTCCAACCTTGGTTAAATCTATGGATACTATTCTTGGGTATAAACCAAAGATTCACGAACATATGAATACGTCTTAAATCTATAAGAGAGTCATGGAACATGCAATAATTCCCCCCAAAAGGGTGAAATGATCCCGAATTCCCATCCTCTCGACCAATGTGAGTTCTTAAGCGTCGCTGGTCAGACCATCCGGTGAATGCCTGCCTTTGGAAAGTAGGTCCACGCATCATCAGATACGGAACCATTGGGCGTTTCGAGACCAAAACCCAAAACAGTATTAAACCAACCTTAAATACCTAGTCCTCAGTGATTTATTAATCATATACAAAGAATTATTTAACTGGCACACCTTTATCTCATTTTCATCCATATTAAACCCATCTGGTTTCTCAATGTATACTCCCCCATTAATAACTCTATTGAGAAATATAGATTTCACATCTATTTGGTATACTTTTAAGTGTATGTTCATAAAAATAGTCAAAAAATACAAATAGTTTCCAATCAGGCTATGAGGGTTGATTTTTCATAAATATAAATTCCTTTGATCTAGTAATTCCCCTTGAACACTCTTCGTTCATTATTTTGAGCCACTTTTCCATAGTTAATGAGTTTATTACTCAACACCCACTTGGTTCTAATAACATGTTTATCTTCCAGCCTTAGAACAATTTCCATGTCACATTTTTCTTATTCGATTCAAGCTCCTCATGCATAGATCTTATCCAATTGTCATCTTTGTCACCCTCTCTAAATTATTTAGTATCTACTTAGGAAAAAATGATATTTTTTAGAGTCTTAATACTTTCATTTGTCACTAAAACTATCCGATCACCAATGATATTTTATTCATTGATTTAAGCCTTCCTTGTATTTCTAGTAGTTGATAATCCCTATTACTTTTTCTCATCATCAATGTCTTATTTTGATTGTACCTTAGACCCATTAGCTCCCCCCCCTATGATACTCAATTCAACATTAATTTACTCAGAAGTTTCATCATTATTTTAACTATTAACATTCTCCCCATTATAATTAGTAAAAAATATCTATCAATTTTATCTTATAATCATAAAAACATATCAACCCGCCATTTTTAACCCATTATTTAATTTTATCATTAACTAATATGATCAATTTTTCAGTACCAAAAATCAATTTCTTCTTTCAAACACAATTACCATAAATTTATACCAACCCCAAATTAGAAAATGGTTCGGCTAGTTTTCTATACCTTTGTAAAAATATATCCCTGTTTTAAATGATAACCCACTCATTAATATTTCTTAAAAATCACTTAATTTCTTTCATTACACATCTAATAAAAACAATGTATGTTTTACATTAATCAATCTAAAAATCGATCATTTTTTAACATTGCCTTTTGGTTCTATCCTTAGGAATATCTGATTACTATCCTTGTAATTCTCATAAATGGGAGGCATTACCCATTTTAGGGAACACAATGGAGTAAAACTATCATCCTCATCAGTTTCATCTTCTAAAAAGTTATTATTAAAATTTGTTTCATTAGACTCACCCCCATATCTTTTATTTTTATTTTACTAATCTAATTAGTAGTCATCATATGAATGACTACTTATTTGAGTATTTCAAGCGACATAGGTGCATGTCCACAAGAGATGGAGGATGAATTCCAAAAAACAAAATGCAAATATAACTGTTCAGAAGATGAGCTGATGAGGATGAAAATATTCTATAACTTTCACCTTTCTATGAATTTAGAGGATAAAAACTACCATAGTGGGGTAATTATTTTCTTAAATTCAATTACCCATTTTCTTTAAATCCTCTGAAACTCTTTTAAACAATCGAATGTTGAGTTTCCATTATTCAAATTATCTATAAATTTCACTTTTGATAATGAATATATTATGTGTATTTATTTATTTATTGTACAAAATGAATATTTTATAAACCCAACATGATATATTTACTTTCTCTCAGATGATTCAAATATTCAATCCAAGGCATCTTATTTTTTCATCATCATCCTCACTCTTTGATGGATTGTTTAGGGATATCTATTTTAATTTTTTATCATCATTATTTTTTTATTGTCAGCATATCCCTATGGCCAACAATATTTTTATAGTAAAATAATTATTTGTTAGAATTATTTTATTATTTCATATTTATTTTTAATTTATTTCTTTTTATAATTACTCATATAATAATTGTTTCCTTTTATAAGTGGATTCTTTTGTTCGAGTTGGGGTGGTCTGTTTAAAGATACTCATACTCATGAGGAATTGAACTTCAATCCTACAACTAAGATAATGACAATAAGGAAATGCATCAAGAATTCATACAATCATTAGAAAAAGTTGAATTCCTATAACTTATTTAATTAAGTTTTTCATTATTTTATATAATATTTTAAACTTAATTTCGTTATCATTTTAATCTAATACTTGGTTAGTTTTTATCATAGATATTTTGGGAAGTAATATTTTGATTTCAACTATTTTCAACAATCCAAAAAATAGATAAAATGATTATTTCTACAAATGGTACCACATTTTTCATTATTATTTCCTTTTTTGTCAAACTGCCAACACTACATATTTATTTGATGTTGTTATAAAAAAAACATGTTTGTTGTTGAAATCCAGAAGAGTAGAGGAATATTATGTTCCCATTTTGGTTACTTCTCATGATATAATGGGCACATGATATTCTTATACTCTTTTGAATTTCAACAATGAGAAAAGTTCATTAGTAAAGAACATTGATTCAATATGGAGTGTTGGAAGTTTGAAATAGAAAGAGAATGGAATTGTGTTAACATTGGAAGTTAGTATTTTTTTGAGACTTTGGGATGTGCAGGAATCAGAAGAAACTCAATAAAACACATGTTGTGATCAGTATGACTCAAAGTGCTTCTTTTTATTTAAAATTGACATTAATTTTAGTTGAAAGGACAAATGACATACTCAAATATAAGAAAAAAAAATTTCATTTGTTTTGATACTTTAGGTAAATGATCCATAATTCATTTGGTTTGTGTTTTAATTATTAACACATTAGTTTGACACATGGTGTGACCGCTTTGACTCAATGTGTCTATTATTAGTTTAAAATCGATAGTTTAGTTCAAAAAATGTCACTTACTAAAAATAGAGAAAAAAATATCTAATTTTATTGATAATTTATGACATTGATTCAGAAGTAATTTTTGATGTGTAGGAATCAGTCTCGCATCAAACTGATTCTTGTTGTGATTTATATGAGTTAAAGTGTGTGTTTCTAGTTTAAAATTACATTTTAGTAAAAAAAACAAGTGACATACTCAAAATCTAGGAAATGAATTAATGTTTTTAATACTTTATTTAAATTTTACATAATTCATTTGAGGCATGTCAAAATCATCCTCACCTCAATCTGATTCACGGTGTGACTGGTATGACTCCAAGCGTGTCTTTTAATTTAAAATTGGCATTAGTAAAATGGAAAATTAACCTACTCAAAATTGAGAAAATGAATTTATATGGTTTTGATACTTTAGGAAAATGATCCATAAGTCATTTGAGATGTGTAGAAATCATCCTCACCACAGTCCAACACATGGTGTGACCGGTATAACTCCAAGCTCATATTTTTATTTAAAATTGAAATCAATTTTAGTAAAAAGGACAAATAACCTACTCAAAATAGAGAAAATTGATTCATATTGCTTTGATACATTAGGGAAGCAATCCATAAGTCATTTTTTATATGTAGTAATCTTCCTCACCACAATCTGATACATGATGTGTTTTATATGACACAATGTGTCCATTATTAATTTAAAATTGATAGTTTAGTTCAAAAATGTCACTCACTAAAAACAGAGCAAACATGCTTGAATTTTCTTAATAATTTAGAAAATATATTCATAATTCATTTATGATGTGTAGGAATTAGTCTCATGTCAACCTGATACACGATGTGATTGGTATGAGTCAAAGTGCATGTTTCCGGTATAAAATGAAATTTTATTAAAAAAGGAAAGTGACGTACTAAAAATTGAGGAAACACATTCTTATTATTTTGATGCTTTATAAAAATGATATATAATCCATTTGGGACATGTATGAATTATCTTCACCTCAATCTGATGCATAGTGTGAACGATATGACTCCAAGTTCATTTCTTTATTTAAAATTGACATCAATTTTAGTAAAAAGGACAACTAACCTACTCAAAACTGGGAAAACACATTTAAATTGTTTTGATACTTTATGAAAATGACCCATAAGTCGTTTTTATGTGTAGTAATTATAAGAACCTCAATTTTACGAATGTTGTGACCAGTATGACTCCGAGTGCGTCTTTTTATTTAAAATTGACATCAATTTTAGTAAAAGGGTAACTAACCTAATCAAAACCAAAAAAAAACATTCAGATTGTTTTTATACTTTTGGAAAACAATACGTAAGTCATTTTTGATGTTTAGGAATCATCCTTACCTCAATCTGATGCATTATGTTTCTGGTATTACCAAATGTTTTTAATACTTTAGGAAAATGATCCACAATTCATTTTAGATGTGTAAGAATCAGATGAACCTCAATCTATTTCACAGTGTGACCAGTATGACTCCAAGTGCGTCTTTTCAATATATAAGTGTAATTTTAGTTTAAAATATGCATCACATCCCCAAAACTGAAAAAACAAGACTATATTATTTTATAATTATTTTGTATGCTATTACTTAAAAAGTTTCCTTATCATTTTTATCTTATACTTATTCAGTTAATTTTCATAGAGATAATGGTTGAAGATGAACAAGAAATGGTGTGACGTGTAAGAATCAACCGCAACTCAATCTGATACACAATTTTCTTGGTATGACTCAAAGTTAAGTTTAAAATTAACACTTTTTATTAATTTATTTCTTTATATTATTAATAAAATTTGAATTTTTTTCTTATATAGGTTTTTTTTTCCTCGATCATGGGTTAAGATCAAAATACAAAGGAATGCTGCTGTTATTGAATGTATGTAATAATTTTTACTTATGAAATTGTATAAAATAATGTTTGGAATGTCTATAATATAGTTTTTTCTTATATTTTTGTTGAAAATTTTATTTCATTTAAAATTTTTATTCATACTTGATTTTGATGATTTTTTGGTGTTTTTGGTTCTATGCTGTGTTGTTATAGCACATTGCACTGGTGTTGCTGTGTGTTGTTGAAACATACTACAGTATGCCCTTTTCTCAATGATTTTACAAGAACTAATAAAGAACCCCTTTATCATAACTTCTACAAGTTCTAATAAAGGACCACATTCTGAGTGCTTCTAGAAGCGTTGATAAAGGACCATTTTATCAGTGCTTTTTTTAACACTAATAAAAGACTAGGTCTTTTAATCTCACTTTGGTAGTTTTCACTTCTCTAGCACTGATAAAGCCTATTTTTAGAAATGTTAAAGGCCTATTTTGTATTAGGGTCCCCATTTATAGGATTATATCCGATTAAATTGGTATTTCTAAATCATGTGGACATGTTGAGGGACTTTCATATATTCTAGATGACATGTATAAGTACTTTTATGAGATCAAGATGTCTGTTGAAAGGATTTTACGTGATATTTTATGCCCTATCCGGGATATTCTTTGAGATTAGGATGTATTTATAGGGGTCCTTGCAAGATCAAACCACCCTTTCAATGGGTTATTCGAGACTGTTCTAGTGCATCAAATGAGTTTTATGACCTAAATAGGATCCTACCTTTTCTATTTTATTTTCTTATTTTATTTTTTGAAGGCTTATGGGTCTTGATAACTTGCATGATTGTTTTCAAACACAATCACTTTCCCCATTAGTAATGCATCGAGTGACCAACAAAAGGTATTGTGGTGCTTCATGAGAATTATCATGTACAAACCATTCTATTTATATGTTGAGCCAAAGGGGGGGAGTGAGACTATTGGGACATGTCTGAAGCCTTTCTCGTGAGGGGAGTGATATGCCAACAAGATTTTCACAACTAGGGATACATGTCACTAGGGATTCTGTGATGCCTTACAGGCTACATGGGTGTGTCACATGAGTTTTATGACCTCAAGAGGCTCCCTCCTTTCCCATTTTTATTTCCTTTTATTATTTTACAAATTTTGGGGATCTCATTAGCTTTCAAAAAAAAATTCAAAGACAATCACTCTACCAATCGATGATGCATCATGTGCTATTTAGGACTGCAATAGGCTCCCATATTTTTGATATTTTCCTCCTATTATCCAATTATTTTTTGATGGTTTTTTAGGTGTCCTACGATGGATAATTTATGCCAACTGGTGGTTATTTTTTTAATTCCACCACGGGATCAGTAAGTGTCTAGGATGACTTTACAAGAGTAGAAGGAATTTTCAAAAGGGGGGTTTGTGGGATCTTCAATAGGTTGTGTGATGTGCATGACCATCAACATGGCCTTCCGAGGTTAATGATACCACGTGTCTTCTAGGGGTTCACATAATTCGTGTGATTTTAGTTACCTTCTTATTAATTTTCTCTGCAAAAAAGATAATACCCATTTTCATGTATATCTTCCTTTATGAATTTGTTGATGCTCATTTTGCGGGAATCAAAAAATTCCCCCAATAAGAGTTATGTATGCATGGACAATGGCTTAGTACTAAGGAATGTAAATGTCTACCTAAGGCTTTGGCACTATCATCAATTGGTGGATTTGGGTGATGTTTGGTCTTGTACTGAGTCCATATTGTGGGACTCACATGATTTTTACATTTTACATTCTATAAGACTGAATTGATGATGTTTTTTAGTATAGTTTCTTTTGTCTCAGACCTTATATCATTGTAGTTTAGTGCCTTTTCGCTGGTACCTTCTATTGTTGTAGTTTAGGGTCTTTTAGCTCGAACCTTCTATTGTTGTAGTTTAGGGTCTTTTAGCTCAGTCCTTCTATCATTATAGTTTAGATTCTTTTAGTTCCAAATATAGGATTCCATGTAATTTAAAGTCTTACTCCATGACTTTATTGATGATCATGGAATATGGTGAATAAATTCCATGAATGACCCAAATCACCCTAGGGTGTTGAGTTCTATCATGGTGTTGTCGAGGCTCATGTGTAGTAGTGATCCTTTCCTATAAGGAGTATATGACTCTGGTTGGTTGGACAAATACCTTGTTCATTTGTAGCATTGGAAAGAATAGGTGTATCCACTCTTTTCTAAGGTTCATGGAATATTTATGGGGGTAATATTAGTTGAGGGAGAAATATTAAGGAAGTTAGGCCCACTTTGATAGTTGGAATGTAGGTGATATAAATCATGTACCTAGGATCTTAGATTAATGAATCATGTAATGGGGCATACATACCGGGGATAACCCATATAACATCCCGGTTTTGAAAGCAACACAACAGGTGCCCCGAACCCAGTTGGTCACATGACCTCAAGCACATTTACCCAAACCCCAGAGGCTGCCAACTAGCAGCAAGGGCCAAGGAATGATAGTGGGGAAACTATTCCCTCATTCATCAAAGTGTAGCATAGCGGAATAAAATATATAAGCATGCAAAAGATGAAGTAGTATACAATGTAAACCAGAAATGGACAACATAAGGGAAAAGATAACTAGTAGTCATATAGATATCATGATGCAACATGTCACTAATTCTAAGAAAGAATCCAAATTAGGAAACTGCAATCTAATACAATATAGCACAAGGTACAAAGTACATCAAAACAAAACTAAAGTAGTGCAACAGGAACGCAGCAGCATTGCAAGCCTAAGCTCGGCCCCATGCCCTCCTACTCCTGTACAATAATCATGTACCTGTGTAAGGACCCTTTCCTTTATCGACACCTACAACAATATAATCTATTTGGGCCCAAGACATGACCAAAACATGGTGTAAGAAATAAATCCCACTAGGAAACCACCAAAGGATCATGCCCAACTGTCCGTGAGAATGTGCAACAGTAGTGCACAAGAATAAAATGTTGTAAACTAGGCAGTACTCAAAAGTAACTATCTCTACCAGTTACATTGACATTTTAATAATTATTTATCAATTCCAAGCTTGTGCTTTAGCTTGGAAGGTACAACATAGGAAATCACCATAGTGAATATTCAAAGTAAATGTTGTCCTCAGACATGTAAATCCTTACCCTCAGGCAAGCAGAATCGAAACCTGCAGGTGACTGCCCACAAGCATAACGAATATTGCCCACCCGAATGGCCTAAAGGCATTATTTTTATTTTATTATGGATAATACAAGGGTTGAAGGGGAACCCGTACATGACCCATAGGCCCAAGGAACAAGGCCTGATAAAACCACAATACATGGCCCGAAGGCCCAGAGGCATTCGAGATATTGCCCGTAGGCACGAAAGTTACTACCCTCAGACATAGGAAATGTTTCCCTCAGGCTAAACAAAACACATCCCTTTGAAATTCCATAGGAAAAACAAGTAACCAAGATGATCCCAATGCACAAAAAAGAAATTCATATACGTTTCCTTTCATGAAAACTCAAAACATGCTATAATAATGACATACCCACGGGTATCTTGGACAAACGGCTAAACAAGGGAAACGCACCCACGGGGTGGCCCTGGATCAAAGCAACGATCCCAAATAGCAGTTTATATTTATTCATTAGATCACCTATGAAATTCTAGTTATCTCAACAGTCAAGGTCTCAACCACACGACACCCCAAACATGGGTGTGTGGCACAACGATACACAAAATCAACTCAACAGTTGTAATTAAACACAAGACCACCTACCTCGATCTCCTCTGATCGATATAGGTGAAAGGAACCTCCCGAAACAACCAATAATGGTGTTGATCTGGGATAAAATGTTACCTATTCAAACATAAATAACTTCCCTTAGGGAAATAATTTGAAGTCAACGTTCAAGAAGAGGGAAGACCTTACCCGCTTAGTTCAAACGAGATCGATGGAAAAAGAATCGGAGTTCTAGCGTGTGATCGGGATCTCCTTCAAGCTTCGGCATCCTCTCCTGGTGCTCCAAATAAACCCACTTCCTCCTTTTCCGAATGAGGAGGCTACTACCTATTTATAACAAAATACATAACTACATGGCGTGTACTCTCAAGTACACGGCGTGTACTATTTTTTTAACTATTCCTATGTCGGCTACTTTTCACTGCCACCCTGTTCATCTGCCGATTGATTACACAACATGTATTACTAAGTATATGGCGTGTAGTTAGTTATTACATCCTAAATCTCCGACAAGTCTACACACCCTGTGTTCTCGTCCCACACGGCCAAAGTACACGATGTGTATATGAAAGTACACGGCGTGTGGTTTGTTTTTACCAACAAACCTATGTGCCCTGTATTCTCATCCCACATAGCTGAAGTAAATGGCATGTGTACAAAAAGTAGACGGTGTGTACCCATAAATTTGGGATTTTCCCCCCATTTCCCTTGTTTTCTCAAAAACACTTAAGTAAAAAGGAAAAGAAGAAACTCGTACTATAAGAATAAGAACTGAGTTCTTAAAAACTTCCCCCCCTTAAAGCAATTCATCCCCAAATTTCCCTCCCAAGGGTGGTGAAGATAAAACGATAAACAATTCTGGCCACTGAGCACATACTTAGGTCTCCTGCTCCCAGGTTTTATCCTGCACTCAGCCATGCTTCCATAGCACCCATACGAGAGGAACTGACCAGCCTCGAATAACCTTCGTGCTCCTATCAACAATATGAATCGGATGCTCCTCAAAGGATTCATCTTCCTGAACTTTAACCTCCTCAGGCTGAAAAATGTGAGACGGGTCTGAGTGATAATGACACAAATATGATATGTCGAAGACATCATGAATGTCCTGGTAACTCTGTGGTAACTGCAACTAATAGGAAGCTATCCCGACTCTCTCTAGAATCTCAAACGGCCCTAAATACCTCAGTGAAAGTTTACCCTATCTCCTGATCCGCCTGTGTCCCAACCTCGGCGATACATGAAAGAACACCTAATCCCTGCCCACGAACTCCTAGGGTCGTCTGCGGTGATCAACATAAGATTTTTGATGAGACTGTGCAATAGTCTTCTTCTTCTCAATCAACTAGACCTGCTCTGAAGTCTCCTGCACGAGACGTGGTCCTAGTAAAGCTATCTAACCTGCTTCCAACCAGCATAAGGGTGATCGGCATGGTCAACCATATAAAGCCTCGTAAGGTGCCATCTCAATAGTTTCTTGAAAACTATTATTGTATGAAAACTCAACCAGGGGTATGTGCTTCTCCCAATATCCCTCAAAGTCAAGCATTCATGCATGAAGCATGTCCTCTGGCACCTGTATCGTATGCTTTGACTGGCCATCGGTCTGAGGGTGGTAAGTTGTGCTTAGAAGCACCTATGTACCCAATGCCCTCTGAAAACTCTATCAAAAACAAGACGTAAAATGGGTTTTCTATCTAAAACGATAGAATGAGGGACCCCATGAATACATACTACCTATCGTATATACAAATTCCTGAGTTCATCAACACAGAAGGTCTCCTTGATTGGAAAAAAGTGAGATACCTTCGTAAGTCTATCCACAACAAACCATACGACATCATTGCCTCGAGGTGACCTCAGCAACCCAGTCATGAAGTCCATCGTGACATCATCCCATTTCCACTCCAGAATAGATAACTGTTTCAACCGTCCAACTGGCCTCTAATTCTCCGCCTTTACCTGCTGATAGGTGGAACACCTCTTAACAAAATCAACTACCTATCTTTTCTTACCCGGCCACCAATACTAACATCTCAATTCATGGTACATTTTGGTAACCCCAAGATGCACTGCCCAAGATGAATCATGAAAGTTGAACATCAACTCCTCGCATATATACCCTAGAACCCACACTTGTCCATGGATACATAGTACCTCGTCATCGCCTATCGTCCAACCAGGAGGAGGGTCCTCACTTGCCACCGACTCCCATAGAACTAGGCCTTCCGAATCCGATAGTTGTCTCATAATCACTCTATCCATAAGGATATAAGTCACAGCTAAGGATGAAAGATAGGTTTTCCCTGACCATCTTGCACCTCCAAATGCATCTCAGAGAACAAATCCATAAGATGAAACTCACCATTGGCCTCCTACACTACCTGTATCTGAGTTCTCTTACTTAGTGCATCAGCTACTGCATTACCCTTACCAGGTGTATAGGCAAGCTCAATGTTAAAGGACTGAAGGTATTCAACCCACCTTAATTGTCTCAAATTCAAGTCACACTGGGTAAAGATGTATTTTAGACTTTTGTGTTCCGTAAACACCACAAAATGTTCTCCCAAGAGATAATGTCTCCAACAACGTAACAATGCACCACTACAACCAACTTAAGATCATGTGTCAGGTAATTCCTCTCATATGGCCTCAACTGCCGAGACTCGTATGAAACCACTCGATTTCCATGCATCAACACTACTCCCAACCCAATACCTGATGCATCACATTAAATTGTATATCTCTTCCCTTGCTCCGGAAGTATCAGGACTGGTGCTGATGTCAACCTTCCCTTCAACTCCTAAAAGGTTGTCTCACAAGCTTCTGACCATACAAACTTCATACCCTTCTTAGTCAAACCCATCAACAATGCTGGTAAGTGGGAGAATTCATGTATAAAGCGCATGTAGTACCTATCCCTCCCCAAGAAACTTTGTATTTCAAACACATTATTAGGCTGCTCCCAGGAAACTACTGCTCTCACTTTCTCTGGGTCTACCGCAACTCCTGCCTCTGAGATAATATTACCCAAGATGTGAATCTGGTCCATCCAAAAGTGGCACTTTGAGAGCTTAGCATATAACTTATGATCTCTCAGTGTAATCAATATGATCTAATGATGGGTGGAATGGTCATTTAGAGTGTGAGAGTACAACAAGATATCATCCACGAAGACTACCACAAAATAATCCAGATATGGGTGGAACACATGATTCATCAGAGCCATGAAGACTGTAGGCGTGTTTGTGAGTCTGAACGACATGACCAAGTACTCGTATAGACCATATCTACTCCGAAAGGTTGTAAGCGGTATTTATGATGGTCTAACACGCAACGAATGATATCCGGATCCCAAGTTAATATTCGAGAACACTCGCGCTCCTTGAAGTTGATCAAAAAGATCATCAATACATGGTAAGGGATATCGGTTCTTAACTATTAATAGGTTCATCTTCCGATAATGCACGAAGAGTCTGATGGTACGGTCTTCCTTCTTCGCAAACAAGATAGGCGAACCCAAGGAGAAGTAGTGGGTCGAATGAAACCCTTTGACTACAACTCCTCCAACTGCCTCTTGAGCTCCTGCAATTCTGGTGTAGCCATCCTATAAGGAGGAATGGACACTGGTGCCGCTCCTGGAACAAGCTCAATAGAGAAATCCACCTCTTGCTCCGGAGGTAGACCTGAAAAGTCATCCTGGAAGATATCCCTGAAACGATTAACCACTGGAGGGAAATCCTTCTGAAAAGTCCCATGTTCATCCAGATATAGACTCGCAATATGGGCTATCACTCCACCTCACCCATGATGCTCGGGTCTATCTCGGCTCACCTGGACATCCCATTCACCCTTGTATAGAAACTTCTGGCCCTATGGTGATGTGAAACTCACCCTACAATGATAGCAATTCACAAAGGCTTAGAAGGGTACAAACCAGTCCATCCCGAGAATGACATTATAGGCTGTCATCTCTAAGACAAATAGGTCCCATAGAAAGTGACACCCGCCAACCCCAAGGGGTCACTCCTTGCACTGACGCACACCTGTCGTTATCATTCCCAATAGAGTGTCTAGCGTCATGATATCTGATGAATAAGAAACATAGAGACCAAGGCTCTCCACAATGGGAACGGATATAAAGCTATGTGTAGCACCTGTATCAAAAAGTACAGAAGATAAAACAGAAGCAACTAGAATAGTACCTCTGACAGTGGAAGGTCCGAGATCCTGCTCCTGTTGGGTCTGTTGCACTGCATATACCTGCCCAGTGTTGCGGCCCTACAACACAGCATGGATACCTTGAGCTGACCCGCCTGGCTGTCTCTGTGATTCTGGTGTCCGGCTACCACGACCATAACCACTACTTTGGCCTAAACGTCCTAACATATTCCAATTCTCTGACTGGTAAGAAGTAGCTGGCCCTACTCCCTCGTGCAGAGTCTACACAGAACCCCTCTCAAAAGTCACTGGTGGATACACCCTGCAAAAACGCTGAAGATGACCCGTCCTTCCGCAAGCTCGGCACTCCACTGGGTCACATGGAAACTGAGGTCTCTTGTGCCCCTCTTTACCACACTAGTAGCACATGACCTGGTCAACTAAATAATTCTTCTAGATAGTACTACCACCACAAGATAATTCCATCTACCTCTTCCTCTTTCCAATAGAAATAGTACCAGAACCTGGTGTCGAACCACCCTGGTCCGCACCACTAGCTTCCTGCAGGTTCCGCTCAGTAATCAATGCTTGGTTCACAATAGAATGCATTGTAGGAAATGTGAAAACATTCACCAGTACACAGATGTCATACCGAAGACCATCCTCAAAGATTCTATCCCTCAACATCTCGTTACCCACTAGAATAGGTGAAAAACATTGTAGCTCGGTGAAGCGAGCAGAATAGTTCATCACTGACATGGCACCCTGCTACAGATTCATGAACTCTTGATCTTGGTCTTCCCTTAGCATCTCCAGAAAGAAAAATTCATAGAATACTACCAAAAAATATTCTCACGCCATGTCTCAATGATGCTCAGACTGGGTGGTAACATCTCACCATCTCTTGGAGGAATCACGCAGCATGTAAGTATCGAGCTTGACCCTCCTCCCAGGAGGAGTCTCTAGATGTTCGAAGATCACCTGCATAGAACCCAACCATGAATCCGCAGCTTGTGGTCCGCCATCCCATGAAAACGTAGGTAGATGTTGCAGTTGTAATATACATGTCAGCTCTTCCATAGATATGGCAACCTGTAGTGCTCCCTGGAAGGTCTTCATGAACCGCATGAAGCCTTCATGGAACTGTGCATTCGCGCCTACGTCTGGTATAACGGATGGCACCGCATCTAGCACTGCCGAAGGATCCATCGGTATCCCATGGACTACCATCTCTAGAGTATAATCATTACCACTCTCTTGGTGAACAACTCGTGGTTGTCTCGGCAGAATGACTCTACAAGGTCAAACACATGCCTTAGATCATGATTATCAAAGACTGAAAACTAGGAGACCAAGAAGGGAACAGGAGAAGAAAAGCACTCAAGTTTTACAAAACATGACTACACAGAATGTATAATTCCTACAAGGTTTGTTCCCATAATCCATTCACATGCGTGTGTACTTCAACTAGAAATGGTCGTGTAACACCCCAAACACACGGCGTGTTGTCTTAACACACAGTGTGTACTTGAATATTCTTTCCTTACCTTAGTCCTTCTACACGGTTAAGCCACATAGCTCTCCTAATACAAGACTACATGGCATGTTTAAGGTAGACACAACATGTACTTGACAAGCTTCATCGGCCCGTGTTGTTAGTGACACGGCCTGTGTACCTAGGTTACACTACATGGCATGTTCCAGACAGACACGGTGTGTACTAAGAAGCCCTAACCGACCTATGTTGATAGCTACAATGCCGGCTACCTAGCTCAGACTACACGGTGTGTTCAATCCTGACATGGAATGTATATCTTACGGTTCATTCGTTCGTGTTGTTAGTTACACAGGTGGACATAGGTTCAACACTACTTGGCATGTTCAACAAGTACACGTCGTGTTCCCGTAAGAAATCCATTATCCCGTGTATCTGCCCACATGGCTTACGACACGGTTAGAGACTACACGGCATGTATAAGGTCTACACAGCATGTAAATAAATCTTTTTTTCCTGAATAGAAGAGTACAAGAAGTGTAGTTAAAACAACATGGCGTGTATTCTGGGTTTTTTTGGACAGTAAACCTTAGAAACTACTTTGGAGCCCATAAAAACACTGAAACCAACACCCAAGTGCCAAATTACGATCCGTGAGGGCCCATACATCCCGCGAATCAAATCTTGGCATCTTATACATGTTATAAACAAAGTAAACAATTAAATGATCCACCAAATTTCGGTCAATGAGGGCTCATACTCTTCAAGAACCAACATTTGATGTTCATTCTAAAAAACCTCAGACAACAATACCTTATCAAATAGCAGGTATTTTTATCATGGAAACTACCACAACAACATGAATTTTTATAGCACAACATCTATCACAAAAACAAGGAATTTCTAATTCACCTACATGGAATGGAAACTATGCATGACATGTGATTCTAACATGTGCCTAAATGATGCATGGGATAGCATACCCTCATCTCGTCGGGTTGCAACTAAATAGAACCCAAGTATAAAATATAAAAAGCACACCACAAGTGCGTCACCCAATGGTGAAATAAAATAAACTGTAATAATCATAACCAAACAATCACAATTTATTTCTAGGAAATCCAGTATTTACTTGTACATGGGGTAGCTACTATCGGGCACAGTTTATTGCTGAATCCTGTAACAATATATCTCTTTCTGTCATATCCAAATAATAAAATAACCCAGAGAAAAGAAATCCCTCTGATACCACATTGTAACGTCCCGATTCCAGAATCCACACAACAGGTGAACTGAACCTGGTTGGTCACATGACCTCAAGCGCATTTCCCCAAACGCCAGAGGCTGCCGACTAGCAGCAAGGGACAAGGACTGATAGTGGGGAAACTATTCCCTCATTATTTAGAGTGTAGCACAGTGGAATAAAATATATAAGCATACAAAAGAAGAAGCAGTATACAATGTAAACCAGAAATGGACAACATAAGGGAAAAGATAACAAGTAGTCATAGAGATATCATTATGCAACATGTCACTAATTCTAAGAAAGTATCCAAAGCAGGAAACTATAATCTTATACAATACAGCTCAAGGTACAAATAATAGAAAAATAAAACTAAATCAGTGCAACAGGAACGCACAAGCATCACATGCCTAAGCTCGGTACCATACTCTCCTACTCCTCTGCAATAATCATATACCTATGTAGGGAACTTTTCATTTATCGAAACATGCAGCAATATAATCTATTTGGGCCCAAGACATGACCTAAAACAGGTGTGAGAAATAAATCCTAGTAGGCATCCACCAAAGGCCCATGCCCAACTATTTGTGAGAATGTGCAAAAACAGTGTGCAAGAATAAAATACAGTAAACTAGGTAGTAATCAAAAGTAACTATCTCTACTAGTTACATTTCCATTTTAATAATTATTTATAAATTCTAAGCTTGTGCTTTATCTTGGCAGGTACAACATATGAAATAACCACAGTTAATATTCAATGTAAACGTTGTCCTCAGACATTCAAATCCTTACCCTCAGTCAAGCATAATCGAAACCTGTAGGTGACTTCCCACAGGCATAATGAATATTTCCTACAGGCATACGAGATATTACCTATAGGCACGAAAGTTACTACCCTCAGACATAGGAAACGTTGCCCTCGGGCCAAACAAAACACTTCCCTCAGGAATTCTATAGGAAAAAAATTAATCGGGATGAGACCAATGCACAAATAATAAATTCATATACATTTCCTCTAAAGAAAACTCAAAACATGCTATAATCACAACATACCCATGGGTATCCTGGCCAAATGGCTAAACAAGGGAAACACACCCATGTGGTGGCCCTGGATCAAAGTAACGATCCCAAACAATAGTTTATCTTTATTCATTAGATCACCTATGAAATTCTAGGTATCTCAACAGTCAAGGTCTCAACCACATGACACCCTAAACATGGGCGTGTGGCACAACGGTACATAAAATCAACTCGACAGTTGTAATTAAACACAAGACTACCTACCTCGATCTCATATGATAAATATACATGAAAGGTGCCTCCTAAAATGACCAATAACGACGTAGATCTGGGATAAAATATTACCCGTTCAAACTTAAATAACTTACCTTATGGAAATAATTGGAAGGCAACATTTAAGAAGAGGGAAGACCTTACCCGCGTGGTTCAAAAGCGATCAATGGTGGAAGAATCGGAGTTGTGTGCGATCGGGAGGTCCTCCAAGATTCATCCTTCTCTCTTGGTGCTGTAAATGAACCCACTACATCTTTTTCCTAATGAGGAGGCTACTTCCCATTTATAATGGAAAAACATAACTACACAGCGTGTACTCTCAAGTACACAGTGTGTACTATTTTTTTTAATAGTTCCTCTGGCGTCTACTTTTCACCACCACCATGTTCATCTGCTAACTGATTACACAGAGTGTATTACTAAGTACATGGCGTGTAGTTAGTTATAACATCCTGAATCACTGACAAGTCTACATGCTCTTTGTTCTCATCCTACACGGCCAAAGTACACGGCGTTTATATGAAAGTACACAGTGTGTAGTTTTTTTACCAACAAACCTATGCACCCTGTATTCTCATCCCACATAGTCGAAGTACACAGGATGTGTAAAAATAGTACACTACGTGTACCCTTAAATTTGGGATTTTCCCCCTATTTCCCTTGTTTTCTCAAAAACACTTAAGGAAAAAGGAAAATAAGAAACCTGTACCTCAAGAATAAGAACAGGGTTCTTACAACCCAAGATATTCTAAGGTTCTAAGTTTCATTGTGGTGTTACTGGGGATCAAGAGGATTGGATCTCCTTTCTTATAAGAAGGGGATACCTTTGGTTAGTATCTCTAAGACCTTTATTAATAAATAACATAGAAAAATAGAGGTATCCCCACTATTTTCCAAGATCCATAAAATATTTTTGAATACTCAATCATTTATCCAATGAAGTTGGTATGAATTAAAAGCTATCCAGGAAGGGTTATAAAACCCTATTGAAATTTAGCACTTAATTTGTGAAACTTTATCCCTATTCCCTATAGCTTATAATCATGATTTGTAGGACATAAAAATATTTGGGATTGGAGTGTTGCATTCCTGCCATGAGAAACAATACAAAACACTGTGATGTGATGTTGAGGATGTTGAATCCACTTGAATGGTCTCATTACGGGGATTTTCAATCATGGTCTAGGAATATATGAGTTAACTAGAGATGGGAACCGGTGGGTATAGGTCAATCATCGATGATGATACGAGTGTTTATTGTTCCACTCATTCAAGATGGTAACTCCAAGATTTAGGGGGGGCTTCCTGGGATCTGATGGTCTGTTCAAAAGATAATTTCTCAGTTACCTACAATGGGGAGCTTGCATCAACTCATAATTTGAAGGCCTGAAGGTGGTTCATAAAATTTTAAATATTTAATAAAGGTTCAAGAACCCTAAAAGTTTTATCACAACCTGGAGAACATGTTCTCATGGATAGGAGATGTGACAAACCATTAATATTTTCTTAGGATAGTAGGGTCCAACAAGTATAGCTTGAATTTTACTAGGGATACAAATTAGTCACTATGAGCTTTATTCCTTATTTATCTACACCCTAATTTTTTCCTAAACACTGGATATTAAGAGTTTAGAAAGTGAATACTTGACTTTTTCTCAGGCCACCCTTTGTGGTTTTTCAACTTAAAACATTATGTGTCTATTTAACTAGTATTTTAAAGTCTTGTGATTTGAACCATTATATATAATAGTTTAAGGTTGTGCATCCTTAACCAAAGTGTAGGAAGTTTAAGTTTGTGATGAACATGGTCCTAATATGGGAGATGTTACACAATATTCCAATTAGGATACCCAGGGTCAAGAGAGATTAAACACTCTTCTGATCTAGAGATGAAAATGTTGTAAATCAAGGCTCAAGGTTCTCAGGTCGTGAGTAATTATTTGGGAAAATCAAACCTAGGATGGACCAAAACACATTTAGGTGTTGAGTTCCACCATTGTGACATCAAGATCATTAGGATTAGAAATCCCTCCTTATAGATCCAAGATTTCTATGATTGGTAGGTCTCATCCCTTATGAATTAATATTGTGGTCAAGAAGAGAAATCTCTTTTCCTTTCCATGGGCCATGAAAGGTTTGAAACAACCAAAGGTGCTCAAGAATTTATGTTTGGTATATGGATTGATGTTCTTAAAATATGGTAAAAGCACCCCATAATCTGGTTGACCAAGGTAAGGTGCGTATGTTCATTTGATAATGAATTATAATGGGCGATGGTCGTTTCATCAGGATGTTGTGGCGTGGAATGGATTCTGATTGTTGTGTTACCATTGTCACTTTTCCCTAAAAATCCCAATGGTTCCTCCATCCATAGCTGGGTATGGACCTGCTTTCCAATGGTCAATGATCATCTAGGTTTTCAGGCCCAGTGAATCTTGGGGAATCACATTGGTCGATAGGATAGGAGGTCAGGATCATCGCACCCTTTTAGGGGGAATTTTTTCTTACTATGGGACTCTCTTATATATTTAATACATGTTCATGAATCTCTTCCTAATCCCAATGCAGGACCGATTTCCCTAAAAATGGCTATGGGTTTACTCTCTTTTATGTGAAATACATTGGGATCTATTTTGTGAATCCATTTGTATGTATCTGAGGTTCTTCATCATTTTCTAGTAATGAGTAGTCACTTATATGCTGAAACCATATGACCAAGTGTTTCAATCCATGATACCTTTTATGGAGTCATTTGATATTCTGAAGATGGTATTGATCCATTATGAGGCATCCTATATATCCTGGTTATTATAAAAATCAAAACCCACATAGTTTGGTTGATCCATTAAGTTTAATGTCATGCGTTAATGACTAATATGGGGGTGTTAAAACTGAAAATTTTTGTGCTCGAGTCTTGAAGAGACGTACTACATATCTTGGTTATGGAAGGAATCAGATTCATCATAGTTCAGTCAATTTTGGGGCTTACACACTAAGGTTTCCCTGGTGAATGGGTATTTGATTCCTAATTAGGTGTTTGTTGCATCCCCCTAAGCCCGCGTGAGCCATGTTCATTGTGAGAAACAATGGGGAGTTCATGATAAACCTCATGGAATATAGATATGGGACCTATATATTGGGGTAGTCCTTTGAGTGTTTGATATGGAGATCAAGTCTTTAAGGAGACGTCCTACGTTTCCCAGTTATGGTGGGAATCAGAGTCTACATAGTTATCTTTGATATGTTGGGGCTTACACACTGAGGTTACCCTAGTGAATTGATATTTGATACCTAATGAGGTGTTTGTTGCATCCCCTAAGCCTATGTCAGACATGATCATTCTGAGAAATAAGGGGGGTGCATGATCAGCCTCATGGAATATAAATATGGGACCTATGTATTGGGGTGGTCCTTTGAGTGTTTGATATGGGGCTCAGGCCTTTAAGGAGGTGTCCTACATATCCCAGTTATGCTGGGAATCAGATTCCTTAAAGTTCTCTTAGAGATTTTGTGGCTTACACACTGAGGCTTCCCTAGTGAATAAGACTTCTTATCTGGTAGGTGTTGCATGATCATGTGGGAATACCCTAGAGGTCATCCCATGACCTGAATCAACACATGTGGAGGGTGTTAGAAGAGTCATGGTAGGGTGATCTGAGGGGTGTCTCATGTCTTGGATGACACCTTGGGAGGATATCGAGGGACCAGTCTGACATGTCCAGAGGGTGTCACATGTCTTGGATGACACCTCGGGGGGATATCATGGGGCTAGGCTGACATATACATAGTGTACGCTGTGAGATCTAGATTTTCATGTGTATATGTGTTGACGAGACTCATCTAACATGAGTGGGTGCCATTATATGAGTCAGGCGGTGTGTCTTTATAACATCTCTAGTCTAGGGTGATGAACCCAAAGGGTATGCAGGATCCAAGTGGTTCTTGCAAAGGGTCTGTAAGACTTTTCCCGACATGTCTGTAGCATTCTGCATATCCTAGATGATATGTCAAAGGGATGATGCAAGGTCTGGGTGGAACAACTTGGTATTGTTGCATATTCTTGATTGAAACATACAAAGAATGTGGAGGTCTGTGATCATGTCTTCCACTTATGTTTTCCACTTTGAATATTGGTTTTCCCTTGTGTTACGAGTACCTTGGTTCGGTTCAATGTCAGTTTTTTGGGTCTTGTGTGATCTGGAGGACATACAACATGGTTTTCGCATGTCTTTCCAGAAGTCCTTCATGTGAAATTTTATTTATCACACTGAAGTATTTATTACTGACACATGACTACTCTGGTGGTCCACTGATGTATTACCTAGTGGAAAGTTGACCAGTCATGTGATCAGATGTGTGTGGAAGCCCTTAGTTTGAGTTCCAACGTACGTAGTGGCAGTCTAGGTTCAAACCTCTTGTGTTCGATCATCCAACCAACAAACTGACCAACCCAACCCTTTTTCTAAGTTGGAATAGGTAATTTAAAGGCATATTCATCCATGTACTTCCCAATTTTTGTAGGGTATCTAGAACGAGTCCAGGATGGAGTCGACATGAGGTTTGGCATTACATAGTTTCATGAGTCTCTACAGTGGACTGCATCAAGGGTACTGCCTGATTTTGAAAGGAAACAAGTCCATATGTCCTTTATCAAATTATTTTTGACTATTGAGGACCTATGCTTTGAAGTAATTTCATGTCGTCATTTAGACATGTCCAAGGGTCTTCATGAGATCCAAATAACTATTATAAGGCATCTATGAGTCCTTGGATGTCTTGTCTCAGGGTCTCATAGGACCACACTGAGGGTGCATTGGGCGCATTGCTTTCCCTTCTTGAATCATGAACCCTTATCTCCTTCTCCTTTCTTATCTCCTTCGTTTTATGTGAATAAGTTTAGGATTCTTGCAAGATTGTACATATCATATTGAGGGTATGTACTCTATTTTTTGGAGATGTTTTCTGTGACCAGTATGGGTCATATGGTGCACATGAATTTTGGGGACAAGTCCTCATTCCAAAGGTATTCTGTTAGGCAAGGAAGTCATGTCATTGAGGTCTCGTGGTGTTGTGTGGGTCATCGAGGGTACGTCGTATGTCTTTCAGCGACCGAAATCCCATCTCGCTTCCTTTTTTTATATCTCTTTTTTTTATTTCAAAAAAATTTGGGGTCAGGTGGTATTTCATGATCAATGTCTGGGTTTTATTCCTGAATTTTTTGTAATGTTTTTCTTAACTAATATGTGGAATATAGAGATCGTGTGAGCATGTATGGGATAATTCTGTCGGTCTATCTTTAGATCACCATGGAGTTTTCGGAATGCATGTGTGGGCTTCCCAGCAGCGAGGCTGACAAGCCAAAGGGAATTCACGAGGTGAGGTGGTCATGATTCCGAGGTCTCGTAGTCTTTCATAAATCACTCAAGGCATGCATCTCATGTCTTTAAGCAGCCATGGATACTACTCACCTCCTCCATTTTCATCCCCTTTGCTTTATGTGAAAATGGTTGGGAGGTATGCGAGTTTTCTTGAGTAATATCTGTGATATTTACTTGGTTTTATAGTGGTGTATCATGTGTCCAATGTTGATCATATGAGAGTGCGCAAGTATTGCAGAAAAAACCATGTGTTTGAATTTAGAGCATTGTATAATTTTTTGGAGGTTTCCATATGGTGCGACTGACAAGATGAATGGGTCTCATAAGGTGCATCAGATAGTTCGTGGTGCATTGCTTGTCTTCAGGTGCGCGCCACATTTCCTTCAGTGGCGGTGAGCCCCTATCTATTCTCCTAGTTATATCCTTAGTTCTTTTTTATGAAGGTTCATAGATCTCTCAATATAACTCTGACATCATCTAGGGATTTTATTCTTTCTAATGATGATTTGGTGCATGATCTGTGTGTCCACCAGATGTCTCTTCCTTGGAATGTTTCTTCCCTTTATTTTTAAAGGATTCCCGATGTTTTTTCAGGTAATTACCAATGGAAAACTGTGCGACTTGGGGGATGCTTATCCATCTTTCACCACTTATCCATAGGTGAACATGGTTACTCATTGAGGAGGGATCTGTGAGATTTGTTGCGGGTTATGTGCCTTTCATGGAGACTTCGTGTGACCCTACAATGGTCATGAAATTGTGAGTCTTTAACCGTACTCTTCTTCATTGATCTCATGGGGAAAATAAAATCCATGTTTTAATGTTTCTTAATTTGTGGTTTTGATCATTCTTATTTTTTAGGTGTCAATAAATACACCCCCCCTCAAGAGAGATGTCTGAGGGGGCAATGAATCGGTCATGGGGACAACTAAACTCCCTATAGAGTCTTTAGTGGCGTCATGAAGTTATCATCAGGGCAGGAGATATGCCATGAAGGATGAGTGCTTTACATATCTGCAGAGAGCAGCTCGAGCGTGATAGGTCCATATAGCGAGCGTCATGAAAAATTTCACATGTTTTAGTTTAGGGTATTTAGCTCAGACTACCTGTTTCTTTAGTTTAGGGTCTTTTTAGCTTGGACCTTCTATTTCTTTAGTTTAGGGTATTTTATCTTGGACCTTCACGAAATATGGGGTTGGAAGGCTAGAAATAACACAAAACACTATGGGGTGATTATTTTTTCCATGATACAAATAGGGCTCATGAAGATAGGAGTTCCTTTTATGTAAAGGGGGAGATACTTTTAGCTGGCGGGTTAAGTCCCCTGTGTATCGGAAGCATGGATAGAAAAATCTAATATATACTCTTCTCCAAGGGATATAGAAGATTCATGGGGTGAATATGGTTGAGGGTGAAATACTAGGGATGTTAGGACTTCTTGGATATTTGGAATGTGGGTGATGTAAGTCACAATCCAAAATTCTGAGCCATGTGATATTGAATGGGGTAGACATGCCTAGTATATACCTTAACACTATGGGATGTTAGGTTCTGATGTGGTGTCATTGAGGCTCACAAGGATTAGGAGGACCTCTATATTGGGCCAAGATGTTTTCGGTCAGTGAGTCTGATCCCTTGAATCAATAGCATGGCCAATATAAGAGATCCCTTTTTCCTTCCAGGGGCTATGAAATATTTATGAATGCTCAAACATCAAGATGATGAAGTTGGGTATGAAAGGAAGGCTATCTAGGAAAGGTTATAGAACCCTATAGAAACTTATCTTGTAATAAAATAGCTTGAGACCCGTGACTTATAGTTTCGAATCAAAATGTGTGGGCTAAAAAAGTTTCAAGAATGAAGGGTCGCATTTTGGCTTTTAGAATGGGCACACAACATAGTGATACAAAGTTGAGGATATCAGATCTTCTTGGAGAGTCTGATATGGAGACTGTAAATTATGACCCAGGGTGTTCGAGTCAGAAGAGTGATATGGGAAAATCCTACAATGAGTAGTTCATACATACTGAGATGTTCAATTATTCCAAGATGATGTTAATGCTCAAAAGGATTGGAATTTACTTTTTCAGAGTGACACATTTGGTTGACGGCCATAGGTGAATATGAAGGATCCATGGGCATGTATGCATAGTCAAGAAAATGGACCTTGAATCAATATATCCTTTCCAAGGTCTATGTAAGGCTATGGTGATTCAAGACACCATGATTCATGAGGTGTGGTTAGTGGAAAGTGTAAAATCCAAGGAGGGTTTGAGTACCCTAAAAGTCATTCCACCACCTAAAGAACACATTCTCGTGATGAGGACATGTGACAAATCATTGCTATAATTTTTTCCCTGTACCAATGGGTCCAGAGAGCATATCTTGGATTTTACTAGGGCTACAAAATAGACCCTAAAAGATTATTGCATTATTTAATTGTGCACTAATTTTTTCCTAAACTCTAAAGGTTAAGAGTTTAGTGGGCAGAGACATGACTTTTTTCCAAGATTCCCTTTGTGAGTTTTTGAACTATAAAGTTTTTGTGTATATTTTATTGGTATTTTAAGGTCTTGATATTTGGACCATTATGATCTACATTTTAAGGATGTACAAATTTAACTATGGTATGAGTAGTTTAAGTTCATGCCACTTGGACCTAGTATGGGGATGTTACATAAGAGGCTCATTAGGAAACCTAGAGTCAAGAGTACTCCAAAATCCTTTTGGGTGGGTGATGGTGATTTCATAAATCATGTATCAAGGTTCTTAGGTCATGGGTGATGATATGGGATAATCATTATCAGGATGACCTTTAACACAATGGGGTGTTGGGTTCCACCTTGGTGATTTCAGGCTCATAAGAATCAAAAATCCCTTTATGTCTGGTGAAGATGTATCCATTTGGTGGGTCTGAGCCCAAAAATCAATATCATGACCAAATAGAGAGATCTATTTTCATTTTTAGGGGAAGTGAAAGGTTTGATATGACTTGATATGCTTGATCCATGATGTGTGGAACATGGATGGAGGTGTTTGAAAAGATAATGGGAGAACTCCGTTTTTTGGTTAGTCGGGTTAAGGATCTTGTGTTACTTTGATAAGGAAGGGTGATGGATGATTAACTACACGTTTTATCATCATTTAGTGGGGATTTTAATCTCTATGAATTTTAACATCATGCAGTAAGGACATGAGAACTGACATGAAAGGTGGTAATGCTACGGTTGGGCCCAGGATGAGGACTTAGGCATCACTACGTATCCCATAGGAATGAGAATCAAACCACATGTAGTTCTTGAAAGATTAAACATATTTTAACATCATGTGGTAAGGATGTGAGAACCAAAATGAAAGGTGGTAATTTTGCAGTTGGGACCAAGGATGAGAACATGGGCATCACTACGTATCTCATGGGTGTTAGAATCAAGCCACACTTAGTTCTTGAAGGACTGTGCATTTTAACATCATTCAGAAAGGACTTTTATCCACGTAGTTTAACATCATGTCATAAGGAATATGTGTCCTAGTTTAATGTCATGTTTCAAGGACATATGCGAATATTTTGGGGTCAGGTGATTCGGACTGTAAGATAGAGTCCTAGATGGAGATGCACAATGTGTTTCCATGAAGTGACCCAAATTGGATGAAGACCAAAGAGGTCTCAGCCACACCATTCAATTTTTTGAGAGAACTCAATCCAATGGGGCCAAAAGAGGTTATACTCATGGATGGGATAAAGAAATTTTTTTTGGGCATCACTATGTATCTCATGAGGATGATAATAAAGCCAAATGTGGTTTTTAGAATTATGTGCAGTTTAAGATCCCACAATAAAGACAAAGATATTCCATACAGTTTAACATCATGTGGTGAGGAAAAAGGTGAATTTACATGAAGATTATGGAACAAATAAAGTCCATGAAATATCAGTCTTGAACCCCAGGGATGTTTCTTACGTACCCCAACTGGTTGGGAATCAAAGTCCATGTAGTTCTTGGAAAAGGAGGTACTCTACGCAGGTCTGGCCCATACATAGAGGTAGGAATTGTCCCTTGTTGATAGTTGTATATAGGCCTAGTATTGGAAATCTAGGTGTCACTACATATCTCATGGGAGTGAGAATCAAGCTATGTGTAGTTCTTCTAATTTTATGTAGTTTAACATCATATGATAAGGAAGAAGGTGGAGGGATGAGGTCCCGAATGGGATGTACATGGCATGATAAAGAAAACCCAACATGAATGAAGACCAAAGATATCTACACCACACCATAAATCCCTAAAAGGGGATTGTTTTAAGAGGCCAAAAAGAAGAAAGGTTTTGTGGTACTTAGGGCTGGACCTAAGGATTAAATGCCAGGGCATTCCTATATATCCTATAAAGGTGGGAATCAAGCCACACATAGTTCTAGAATCACTATTTAGTTTAATGTCATGAGGTAAGGACCAATTTCCATACTATTTAACATCATGTAGTAAGTAATTGGTTCACCCAACGTGAGTGGAGATGGATGTCACGGGTCCATGCAGTTTTATGTCATGTGTTAAGGAAATTGGCCATCAAGTTTAATGTCTTACGGTAAGGAAATTGGGCCACCTAACGTGAAAGTAAGACAATCCTATGGTTGGGCCCATAAATAGGGTTCTAGGCATCACTATGTATCTTTTGATGATAGAAATCAATCCATATGTAGTTCTTGGGATGCTAGCATGGTATGAGATCAACACCAGTAATGGTGTTCCTCTTGTACAATTTCATGTCGTATAGGGGACATCAACCATGCAGTTTAACATCATGTGGTAAGGAATCATTGAAAACCTTTTACCTCCTTGTACTTAGGATGATAATGATCTAGTCCGGAGCCTTCACACCCTATTTTTGTAGGCAAACCCTTACTAGAATTCCTAAGATCGCATGATCTATTCTCAATGCAAGAAACAAGGACACACAAGGGTCCCTTACACTATTAAGAGGCATAGAGGATAAGATATAAGTATTTTATGTTATGTGGTGGCTGGGAAAATATATAGGATCAAGGAATCCCAACATATACCATTGTAAATGAGAATCAATTCGTACATAGTTCTAGGGATCCATGCAGTTTAACGTCATACAGTGAGGACATGCATTCATAGTTTATCTTCTTGTGTGATACATTCCATGCAATTTAACATCACGTGGTAATGAAAAATATGGGAATTACACCATTATGGATGCCCTATTTCTAGCGATTATGCATAGTATTTCTTGAGAAATATCGCATTGGTGGGTGGTGTGACACACTCCCCATCCATGGTAGCCAGTTAATAAGATCCAATATAATAGACTTTATGTATGATGTAAGTTCCCTCTCACTTGGGTTCTAACTTTAGGGGATTCATTCCCCATCTCATTGCGGTTTTGAGATATTGGGCTAGTTCTCCCTGGAGGAACGAACAGAAGAAAACCTTTTTATTGAAGGATTGTGCTATTGGGTTCTGGTGGATCTCAAGGTTTTGTAGTGTACGCAACCTCATCTCATCTATTTTCTCCAACCCATCCATCCATTTATGTACATGTTCATCATCTGAGAGTTTCTCGCAAATGGCTATCCGAAGTGAGGTAAGTTGGAACTCTATGGGTAGCACTGCCTCAGTCTCATACACCAATGAGTATGGTGTCACTTGTGGAGAAATACATGTGTTGGTATTGTAGGCCCATAAAGAATGTAGGAGTTTTTCTTTCCAAGTCTTCTTATCCTTATTCAACATCTTCTAGAGCATGTTCTATAGGGTCTTATTTAAGGCCTCTATCTATCCATTTGTTGATGCATGATAGCAATATGAGTGATTGGATTCAATGTTATACTCTTAGTATAGCTTCTTCAACTTCATAGAATAGATGTTAGTGCCATTTACCATCAATATTGTGTGAGGGACTCTGAACCTAGTGATGAGATGGGACTCTATGAAGTTGATGATATTCTTCATTGAAACTTACTTGAGGGGTATCGCCTCATCCTATTTGTATAAGAAGTTGGTTGCAGTAAGGATGTACTTGAATTTATTTACAGTGGTTAGGGGATAGGGTCCCACAACATTCATACCTCAAATGGACAATAGACAGGAATATTTGGTTATATGTAGTAATTCTGGGGGTTGATGGATGAATTTTTCATGAATACGGCATGCATAAAATTTTCTAGTGATTTCCACACTGTCTTGTATCATGGTTTGCTAATAATAACCCAACCTTTAGATATAGTGTGAGATCCTTGTTCCAGATTTGTGGGCACTATAGGATCCCAAGTGAACCTCTTCCATGACGGCAAGGATTTCTCCTTATACTATGCACCTAAGGATAACTTCGTCGAAACCATGCTTGTGTTGGATTTTCTAGTCATTTGGGTCATCTTTCAAGGTGATGTTTGTTTCCTGGTGTCAGATTTGTTCCTTTACAGCATGATCTATTAAGAGATTTCAATCCCGACAATAGCTAATTATGGGATCCATCGACCTAGTGGAGATCGCTGGTTCATCATGCTCTGGGTTGGTGCGGACCTGATTGATCCCCTTTGTATCACATACGATGATCAATGAGACCATTATTAATTATGCTATGAGGAAGGTCACCTCCTACTAATTAGGGTCGACCAAGATGGTTTCGGCATTATCCAATGTTTTAGAGAGAGAATTATGTGATCTAGGGATATAATACAATGTGCACTCAAATGGTAATTCTGCCATTATTCCCCTAACATAGCCATTGAGGGGGCTAGTTCATCCTTCTCGGTAGAATATTCATCGTTGATATACTTTATCACTATTTCTAAATCCCCTTTGATATTCAGGTATTCTATTTGAATCTATAAAGCCAGTTCCAACCCAGCGATGAGGTCTTGGTATTCATCCTTATTGTTCGGTCAGCCTTTGGATAGTGAGAAAGAGTAGGGAATAACTTCTTTTTCTAGAGACACAAATATAACCCCTAGGACAACCTGATTGATCTTTGATTTTTCCATTATTGAGATGATAGTACTCCATGAAGTGACATTAAAATACACCCCCATGTCCCTGGAGTGTTGTGGGCATAAAATACCTCTTTTTCTAGGAGTTTAGTGTCCTCCAGTGTATTTTCTAGAGTGGGATGTGTTTTCAGGAAGTTAGCTGGAGCTTTCCCTTTTACTGACTTTTGGGATATGAACAAGATGTCATACTGCTACAATATGACTGCCCATAGATCCAATTGCAAGGTAAATATAGACCATCCAAGCATATACTAGAGTGAGTTGATACAAGAGGTGAGGTGGACCTCGTGGTGCTACAGGAAATGCCATAGATTTTCCACAGCAAATATGAGCGCAAGGAAGTTCTTTTCGACATCAGAATATATGGTCTTGGCACCAAACATAGTTCAAATGAGGTAGTAAGGACTATTCTTTCTCCTTGCATCATTATTATGTGCAATGAGGGAACCTAATGAGCATTTCATGGCATCCACATATAAGATGAGTAGACTCCCTTCCACTGGAGGCATCAAAATTTGTGGGTGTGTCAGATAATGCTGGATATTTTTAAAATATTTTTTACACTCATCATCTCATTGGTAGGAGACCCCCTTCATCATTAGCCTTGTGAATGGGAGTTCTTTTTTGGCTAGGTTGGATATGAATCATCGAATATAGGTGAGGTGCCCTTAGACCCCCCTTGGTTATTTCAATTTGGGGGGACATTTCTATGATAGCACTGGTCTTCTTTGGGTCTTCCTCGACACTATGGTGGCATACCAAAAACCAAGGAATTTACCTGATGTTTCCCAAAAAGTGAACTTTAGCATATTCGACTTTATATTATGCTATCGCAACTTGTATAATATATCTCGGAGATTCATGAAGTGATCACATCACTGTAGGGATTTGATGACCAGGTCATCGACATAACACTCATCCATCCTTCCCAATAATATATTAAATATGTGATGAATGGAACACTGATATGTATTACCAGTATTCTTTAATCCGAATGGAATGAATAGTATCATAAGATCCCATGGGGTTCCCTGAAGGTGGTGGATTCTTCATCCTCAGGGTCCATTTTGATCTGATTGTACCCTGAGTACACAACCATGAAGTAAAGGTCTTAGAATCCAGCAATTTCATCAATCAAGAGTTATGTGATCAGTAATGGAAATTTTTTACTTCAGGAAATTCCAATTAAGGTCTCTAAAATCAATGCAGACCCTAATATTCCCATTCTTATTCTTGATGGGGATGATGTTGGAAAACAATTTTGGGTATTGTACTTCTCAAAAAAAATTGATTTGATCAACTTGTCCACTTCTGCCTCCGTGTTTGTAACATGAGAGGGGTGCTTTCTCCTGGCCACCTGCTTGAGGCCTCTATGCTCTTCAGGTAGTCTGAGATGGTGTGTAGCCACATCTAGATTCAATCCATTCATTTCTGTATAGTTCCATGTAAACACATATTGGTGTTGATTTAGGAATGCAATATACATCTCCTACTCTTCAAGGGGAATGGAAGAGCTAATCAATGTAGGTTTTGGTTCTACCTCTGTTCCTGGTTTTATATTTCAGATCTCATCTATGGTGGTGGAAACACCTTCCTCGAATGCTGGAGGGGTGTTTCTGAGATTATACTCATCTTCTTTTATTTTTGAGTCATCTCTTGTCATCTAAGTTGTGGCAGAGGGATGCTGAAGATTATTTTTGTTTAGGATAGGAGAGGCTTGGACCTCTAGGAAAGGGTCTAGTATTCGACCAAGTTTATGGGGAGCATGTAATCCTCACTGAGCATTCTCCAGGGATTTATAGGGGTGGTATCTAAATCATTATGGGAGGAAACCTATATAACATCATCTTCCATTAGCTATTTTATTCCATTCTTGTATAAATATACTTTATCATGTATATATCCCCAAGTCTCAAAGGGGGCGTTGTCGCCGTGAAGTATGTTGACCATTCCATTGATGGGGTGCTTCAAACATTGATGGAATGTTGATGGTATTGCTGATTGGCTATGGAGTTAGGGCCTCCCAATCAAGACATTATATGCGGTGTCTTACTGGATGAACATGAACTCAGAAACATATGTGAGATCCCCAAATTGGGTCTCTAGCTTAATCTTTTTTAGGGGCCTTTTTTCACACATATCACACCCTTGGATGGTCAGATTTGTTAGGGATAAGTCCCCATCACCATACCCCAAAATTCGGAGGTTTTGGGTTGGGATGAGACTGATCTCGGATCCATTTTTGATCAAAAACCTTTTTACATTGACATTATTAAGTTTTCATGAGATGTACAAGGTTCTTATGTGTCCCTAGATGGCCTCCTCTTGATCTTGACCAGTGAATGATATGGAGACATGACATCTTAATGACATGGTCTCCACTTGATAAACCTCAGCCATAGAAACTTATGTCTCAAATTCCTATGGTATTTAGAGGTATTCAATAAGTCCCTCCGCGAGTCATCTCAAAATACAAAGCACATCAAGGATTGAGAGATTGGATGGGATCATGACTAGCTATTTCATAATATCATACTTTTTGCACCAAATGTTGCCACTTCCTGACATAGGGCTACTCTGGGGCATGGAGCTTAGAAGATGGAGTATCTAAGGTCGATGGACCCAGGGCTTTCATGGAGGTTGAGGTAGTATCTATTTCGAATATAATAGGTTGTTCTAGCCTTCTCTATTGCCTCGGTTGACCAGGTTGAACCCCCATTAAGTGTTCATACAAGACAATCAAGTGTGGGAGACTACTAGAGGGATCTGAGGCACCTTCCTGCTTCTTTTGAACCTACTGGAGTGCTTTCCCATGGGTCTCGGCTACATATGTGTCTTTTTTGATGATATGGTAGGATATTGACATCAACCATATCCACGTTTTCCTATGTATCCTCATTTTTGGTGTACGCAGCCTCTCATTCCCCAGTTATATGTGGGTAAATCGTATTCAGGGGCATAATCATCATTGGATAAGGGGTTCTCCAAGTGTATCATGTTGAAGAAACCGAATATGAGCTCTTCTCCTGATGAGGATTCCATTTTGCGGGGTGGTTCCCATGCCAAAGATGTCATAGGGAAGAAATATGCAAGATTTAGAGTCTTATTTGGAGTATAAGACGATTCTTCCTCTTCTATTTCTTCCTACTTCTGGTGGTCATGCTCACCCTTGGGATGTACATCAGACTTCTCCTTTTTGGGTGGTGGAACTATTGTGAGTTTGCACAACTGTTCCCTTGGGGCATCATGATCTCGATCAACTATTTTACAAGTCATCCAACAATCAAACTTCTATGATTTCCTAGTAGGAACTTTATTCCATCATTCTTCTTCCTCTAACTGGGAAATGGATATACAAGACACTTGTAATGGAGGAAAATATAATTTAACGTTTCCAGAGTTGACCATTCCTTGAAGGATGTCCTTAAAAATGAAACAGTTCTAGATATTATGACCCAAATTTCTATGGAAAGGGAATTAATTGGGATGATCAATGAGGTTTACTTTATCGGTATTTTGACGATGCCGAAGTGTGACTAGGTTTTTTTTTCATAAATGCAAAGAATTTTTCCAAGAATTTCTCATTTCATAAGGAGTACACCTTGTCCATTCATTCCTAAAATCCCAAGTGGTCCTGGTTTCTCTATACTTCCAACCAAGGGTTATTCTGTGGGTTTCATCGGTCAACAAAATGTTCTAGGTGGTTCAGAGATTTCCTGGGTTCTTGGACTATTGTGGGATTGAGGGTGACAGCTGCAGCTTCTGCTCTTCCAAGATTTTTTCCTTACGTTGTGGGAGTGGGACCAGACTTGGATCTGGTTTTTTGAATATACTTCTCAAGATGATGTTTTTTTAGTGATCTTTCTCAATCCACTTGGATATTTCATGGGATTAGGGGTATCTGCAGCTCATCCTTGAGATTTTAAGTATAGATTCCTAGTAGTTGTTCCTATGCGGGAGGGATGCTGGGAAAATAGTTCATACCCTTCCACCATGCTATGAAGTCAGACACCCTTTCATTCTCACGCGGATTGTAGTTTTTCAGGTCGACAATCATCATATTCCTAAGTGTTCAACTAAATTAGTAAAGGAAATTATGATTAAGGTCTTACTATACCTTTATAGATCATGTAGAAAGACTATTATACCAGATGAAGGTTTTTTTACGAAACACCTCAACTTGGTCACCTCCTGATTATCCTGAGGGCCTATCATTGGCCTGCATCGAGACATGAAGTGTTTTAAATGCTTCTCCAGATCACCTACACCATTGGAGGTGGAAAAGGTAGGATTTTAGAAGTTGGGTGGAGGCGAGGTATAATATACCCATTCGGGATATGGATTCTTTTCAGGATGCACTGGCACATGTATCACTTCCATGGCTTCCATCCAAGTAGCCAAGGATTCAATGGCAGTGAGAAATTATGGAGGCACAATTGTTTGATCCACCTCCCATCCATAGGGAGTAGGTGGGGGATGTTACGTTGGTCCCACATTCATCTCATGTTGATCATGTATTTTTCATGTGTTTAAGGATGTACCCTGGTGAGGGAGAGGCTTTCGCTGTAGTGGGGGGAAGTCTCGATCATTCCTAGATTCCTCATTTATATGGATGGGTTTTCTAGACCCAGAGCTAATTTGATATTCAAACATTGCTCTGGTTGGTGGATCAGCTATATGAGGGAGAACATTCACCTATGGATGGAAATGATACCCAATGGGAATATTTCCCCTGAGAAACTCCTCATTGAGCAGATAGAGAGCTCTTATTTCACTGTCATATTGAGAAAATTTCTCTTCCAAAGATGGAAACCTAGGTGTGGTCACTTCTCCCCTTTTATATTTAGAGATATTACACTAAGGAGGTGGAAAATAACTATTATTTGGTGCCAAATTCTATATCCTTCTTTAATTATAGGTGAAAGAAACCTCATTTGGTGTGTCCAAATCACCATCCTCCTGGGGTATGTCTTCCCTGTTGTGACCCTCTGCATCAAGATCTTGATCCATTTCTACCATGTTAACTATGATGATGTTTACAGAGGAATATCAACCAATGGTGGTTGTTCAATTGCTTTCCACATGACAATTTGGTTCTATTAGTATTTCATTAGGGTCGTTATTCGAACCCTTGGACTTATTAGGCCATTTTGGATTTCGACCCTGGCAGGGCCTGATTACTATCACCATATGCTCCTCTCCTCTTGGTTTATGAATGGTGACCTTGAGGAAATTTATGGTCAGGTTTTCTGAATTATATCCACCTAATATAAGTTTATCTTGTGGTGGGAGGAACTGGTGGGATTTGACTATAGATCTGTTCCTCCCATCCTAGAGAATATTGATTTTTATATGGTGCTGATGATGGTAAAAATGCCCCTAGCCTTATGGGTTGGGGTTTATATTGGGTTTTCATTAGAAATGAAGATGTAGTTTTCCCTATCCCATTAGGGTTGAGGTGATCTGGAATCGCCAGTGATGTCCCCATCCCTTTTTAGTGGATAATGAATTTGGAGATAGCAATTGAGATATAAATTCTCCCAGCCCAGTGGGTAGGGGCTTATCTGGGACTATTTTAAGCATGTCCTGAATTTTATTAGGTACTGATGATCTGAGGGGCGGAGGTAGTAGAAAATTTTCTCTTGGTGCATGGGTTCCTATCCATTCTTGGATGGGCATTATGGCAGCTGCTACTGTGGTCTCTGTGATGTAGTGTAGTTGTGCTTGCATGAGAGATGGGTACGATGGCAGTCCAAGATGTGGATCATTCCTCAAAGGTAGTCATCCAAGTGATCACAAATTTGATCTCTATGTTCATAATGTACTTCTATTATCTCGAGGGGCCCATTTTGAAGTCATGTTGTCTATTATATCTCCCCATATATGATTTCTAGTCATTGTTGGAGCAGGGGAGTTATATTACAACGACCAACTAGCCTGATCATTTCCCGGTCCCCTGACCTCGCTGGAGGATATCACATTACATGATGTCATGTCTGAGGTGCTCTACTATTAAAGGGGAGCGGTGAAGTGTAATGCTCCATATTTTCCCCTTCCTTGAATTCGAATGCCTGATGAGTCTTCATAGATCAGCTGCAGAAGTGTTCAGATGCAATGGCGACCAGTGTGTTGCTAATTTGTGTTTTGTTTTTCCAATTTTGGATCCCAAACCAGAAATATAGCAGCTAGGTTGAGCTAGAAATAGGGTATCTTGATGTTCTGAAGGTGACACTCGTATCCTAGATAAGGGATATTCATATACTTTAGTCGCTGATGATTAGTCCACATATTATATCATAGATAAGGAATGCACTCCTTTTCTAGCTCATTAGGAATATCATAACTATAAGTAGTGAGGGGCTAAAACATGATGGGGATGTTGTTTCTAGCTAAATCTCTCCATATGTCAATGTCGGCCTCTTTTTCATCAAACATATATTCCTCCATCCTGTTAGACCATAAAAGATAACTATGATGGTCTCTTATTGACGAGAGTAGAGTGCTGCTGGATGCTGATGGGGAACTATATACAGTTGACCCTAGTGTTTTGATCACCTCTCTACGTAAAGGTGTCGGTGTTTGGTTCACCTCTCTATATGGATGTGTCTGGAAAAGGGGAGTTTTACCTTTCCCATGGGATATATTTTCTTAGGTAGGTTGACCACATTGAATGTTAGGAGTAGAGTCCCTACAATCCATCTCCACATTACCACAAGGACGAATATCGTAGTAATGAGCGTCTCCTACTTAAGATTCAATAGAACAGTCTACAAACCCTTGTGCTATTTAGAGTGTGTCTTGAACAATCTCAAGGACACTGGCATTGAGAATATTAGAAATATTATCCATGTTCTGCATAGTGGTTGGAATATGTCGACCTTCCTTTCATGGTTGTGCAAGGATATGGTCCTGTTGTATAGAGGTTTTTAGAACTAGTATATAACTGCCTGGTGCTATGGGGATATGAGCCCACTACTAAGGAGCTATCGTAATATGTTAATAATTTTCTCATTTTTTGTAGCGATATGAGCCTATTTTGAGGTGTGTGCCACTCTCACTTGGTGAGCCTCAGTCAATATGAGGGTATGGGCCCGATCTTGAGCCTTTAGAATATACCACCAGTCTTTGTTTGCAAGAGTATGAGCCTGCCCTGAGGCATGTTCCACTCTCACATTGTTGGCCTCGGTTGGATAAGTAATATACACCCAGTTTGAATATGCATTTCCCAGCCAAAATATGCTAACAAACTTTCGAAATGGGAGAAATAATATGAGACTCCTCTTGTATTACCTTGGAATGATGCTAGCACAATCATTAATTATTAGAATTACGAATATGAGTCTTCCTTCTGTGATCTACTCGAGTATGCCAAGAAGATTTGTTGATAGAAATATGAGCTTGTCATGAGGCTTGTTTCACTCTCACCTGGTTAAGCTCAGCCAGAATAGGGATATTATCCCGATCCTGGGCCTCTAGATTATGCCAAAGGACTTCTTCGACAGGCATGTTCCCCTTTCCCAAGGTGTGTTCCACTCTCACATGGTTGTCCCCCATTGGAATGGGATTATGATCCCGGCCTAATTCCTCTCCCTTTATTAGGATATGTCGATAATCCTCCCGACTAGGATCAATAATGTGTGCTTCCTCCATTACAACCAATTGATCATAATGATCAGAGTGTTGAGTCATCCCGGTTGTACAGATAAGAGTATGCACCTATCCCTTGATCTTAAAGACTTCTAGAATATTCCAGTGGGGTTCTTCAGCTGTTGTTAAAATCTATTTTCATTTTACCAAAGTGTGTGCAAGTATATAAGCCATCATGTTTTCTATCTCCATGACTTATTGATAGATATATTCTATTGAAGTGGGGATGTGCTCCCACTTTCTTCTTCCATGGTCCATCAGGATATGATTATGGGATTCATGCACGAGAGTAGGAGTAGGACCCTCTCCCATGTTTACTGCAAGAATATTCCCCCATACTTGTTCTAAATGAGTAAGGATATGAGCATGTTGGTTGGTCCCTGATAGAGTATGTTGGCGGGTGCTATCAGCAGGAGTGGGAGTATTAGCCCATTCCTAGTTATCTAGTGTCTTCTTTATATGATTATTTTTCCTTGGTGGGGCCTTTGCAGGGGTGTCTGAGGTGGATGTCTATCAGGAGGTACCCTCAGCAGGTAGTTGACCGGTACCAATTTAATGATTCTGGTGATGCTGATTAACAGGCACCCTCCTTGGCAGTGCTTGACTCGTGGGGAATCCGGATCCATCTCCCTGATCCACCTTTATCAGCTATGGAAGGTGGAAGTTGTCATGCTCTAGGGATAATATCCTGAAGTGATGGGTTGTGACGATGGGGTCCATTAGTTTAGTGGGAACCATCATCGAGCAACTTGGAAGAATCTCATGAACAGCTTCCATAGATAGGATTATACCATATCAGTTGAACTCTTGAGTCATTAATCACTCTACCTACTTTTGAATCCATTTGGAAGGTGAGACCATTTTACGACTCGTGGGGGTCGCATCAGTGGATGGAGTACTGGAACTAGCACTGGAAGATGATGAAATTATCTCAGATCAGAAGTCTGAAATATTGCAGATAATAAGGAACAAGTCCACCGATCATTGTTATATCATAGGAATAATAATGCTCAGTTAGATATGTATGGTTAATATAATTGTCCCATATTCCCTCGCTGACTATTCTACTCATGTTGACTTGTCAGCATGAGGATGGACTTACAGGAATCCCGATTTATAATGGTCTTGTTTCTTTGTTTGTATATGGTTTACAAAGGTGTACTAAGAGGTTCACGTCAATCTTATCATTTTCCTTTTTGTATAAGGGTCAAGAAACACAGCTTGATGGATTATAACCCAATTATCTGTTAACAAAGGTATTTGTGTTAGATTCATCATTTTTGTTTGTTTATGGGGAAAAATGGAATGGTCTGATAGATTATAACTTGATCATTTTGTTATTTCATATATTCACGTTGGGTTCACCATTTTTGTTTCATCAAATTTTTTTGGTGTGGAATGGATTCCGCTCATTTTGTTACTTTTTTGACTTTTCCATGAAACTCCCAATGGTTTCTCTATCTATAGCTAGGCATAGACCTACTTTCCAAAGGTTGGAGATCATCTAGGTTTTCAGTCTCAGTGACTCTTGTGGACTCTCATTGGTTGAGAGGACTGGAGGTCAGGCTCATCACACCCTTTTGGGGGAATTGTTTCCTACTTCGGGACTCTATTATATATTTAAGACATGTTCATGAATATCTTCCTAATCTCTATGTGGGACATATTACCCTAAAAAATATCTATAGGTTAACTCTCTTTTATATGAGACAAACTAAAATCTCTTCTGTGAATCCATTTATATGTATCTGAGGTTCTTCATCATTTTCCGGTAAAGAGCAGTCGCATATATACTGAAACTATATGACCAAGTGTTTCAAGCCATGCTCCATTTTATGGAGTTGGTTGATATTTCGAGGATGAAATTGAACCATTATGAGGCGTCCTATGTATCCTTATTATTTTATGAATCAAAACCCACATATTTCAGTTGATCCATGCAGTTTAACATCATGCATTAAGGACTAATATGAGGGTGTTGAAACACCAAATATTTGAGATTGATTCTAGAAGATATGTCCTATGTGTCCTGGTTGTGGAATAAATTAGAGTCATCATAGTTGGGTAGATGTTGGGGCTTATACATTGAGTTTTCCCTGGTGAATGGGTATTTGATGCCTGATGAGGTGTTCGTTGCATCCCCCTAAGCCTAAGTGATCCACACTCATTGTGAGAAATAACGGGGAGTACATGATCAGACTAATAGAATATGGATATAGGACCTGTGTATTGGGGAAGTTCTTTGAGTGTTTGATATGGAGATCAGGCCTTTATGAAGGTGTTTTACGAACCATGGTTATGGAAGGAATCACAGTTCTCATAGATGTTGGGGATTATACACTGAGGTATCCCTGGTGAATGGTTATTTGATACCTAATGAGGCTTTCGTTGCATCCCCCTAAGATTGAGTGAGCCATGATTGTTGTGGGAAACAAGGGGGGGAGTATGATCCGCCTCATGGAATATAGATATGATACCTGTATATTTGGGTAGTCCTTAGAGTGTTTGATATGGAGCTCAGTCCTTTAAAGAGGCGTCCTACGTATCCCAGTTATAGAGGAAACCAAAGTACCCATTGTTCTCTTAGAGGTCTTGGGGATTACACAATGAGGATACCCTGGTAAATTGGCCTTCTTATCTGGACAATGTCACATGATCCTATTATCATACCCTAAAGGTCATCGCATGACCTAGATCAGCACATGTGGAGGGTGTTGCAAGAGTCACGGTAGCATGATCTAATGGGTGTCGCGTGTCTTGGATGATAGATTCAAAGAACATTGCGGGACCAGGATTACATATCTAGAGGGTGTTGAATGTCTTGGATGACACCTCGGGGGGCATCGTGGGGTTCGTATGAAAGTCCAGAGTGTAAGTCGTGAGAGATCGATTTTTATGTCTATATGTATCGATGAGACTCAACTAACATGAGTGAATGCCATTATATGAGTCAGGTGGTGCATCCTGAGGATGTTGCTAGTCTAGGGTGATGAACCTAAAGGTTTTGAAAGATCCAAGTAGTGTCCATGAAGGGTCTTCAAGACTTGTCCTGGCATGTTTGGAGTGTTCTACATATCTCATATGACATGTTGAAGGGATGTTGTGAGGTCTGTGTAGCACGACTTGGTACTAGCATGTATTCTTGATTGACACATGTGATTCACATAGAGGTCTATGGTCATGTATTATGCTTGGGTTTTCCAATTTGAATCCAGGTTTTTTTACCCTTGTGATGCAAGTACCTTAGTTTGGTTCAATGTTAGTTTGTTTGGGTCTCGCATGATCTATAGGACATGCAACCTTGTTTTTTGATGCCTCTCCATAAATCCTTCATGTGATCTTTCATTTATCACATGGAGGGATTTGTGCCTGGTGAATGACTACTCTGGAGGTCCACTAGTGTATTACCTAGTGTAAAGTCGACCAGTCACGTGATCAGATGTGTACAGAATCCTAGATCTTGAGCACCAACGTGCGTAGCAGTGGTCTGGGTCCAAACCTCTAGTGTTCGATCAGCCAACCAATGAACTGACCAACCCTACCATTTTTCTGAGTTGGATTATGGAATTTATAGGTGTATCCATCCATGTACTCATTGATTTTTGTGAGAAATCTAGCATGATTCTAGACTGGAGTTAACACTGGGTATCCGTTACACGGTTTCAGGAGTCTCTATGGTGGACTGCATCAAGGGTTCCACCTGATTTTAAATGGCTGCAAGTCCATCTATCCTTTATTGGATTGTTTCTAACTATTGAGGACATGTGCTTCGAAAGGACTTCCATTGTTTCATGTTGACATGTCAAAGGGTCTTTGTGAGATCCAAATGACTGTTGGAAGGTATCCACGAGTCCTTGGATGGCTTGTCTCAAGGTCTCTTGGGACCATGCTGAGGGTACGTTGGGCGCATCACATGCCCTTTGGCGATCATGAACCCTACTCACCTTATCCTTTCCTATCTTCTTCATTTTATGTGACAAAGTTTGGGATTCACATGAGATTTAATGTATGGTATTGAGGGTATTTATTATATTTTTCAGAGACATGTCGTGTGACTAGTATGGGTCATTTGGTGTGCTATCATTTTATGGACAAGTCCTTGAGCCAAAGGGCTTCTGTGAGGTGAGGATAACATGTCACAAAGGGCCATGGTGCTGCACGGGTTGTCATGGGCACACCACATGTCTTTCAGTGAAAATGATCCCCTTTTGCTTCCCCTTTTTCTATCTCCTTTGTTTTATTTCACAAAGGTCTGGGGTCATGCGGGATTTCATGATCAATGTCTGGGTTTTATGCCTGATTTTTGGTTGATGCTTCACTTGACCAATATGGGGCATATGGAGATCGTGCGATCATGTAGGGGACAGGTATTTTCATATGTCTTTATAGCACCATGGATTTGTCTAGATGCATGTGTTTGCATCAAATAAGTGAGGCTGAAAATCCAAAGGGACTTTGTGAGGTGAGGTGGTCTTGAAACTGAGGTCCCACGGTGTCTCCCAGATTTTTCAAGTCACGTGTTGTATGTCCTTCAGCGACTATGTACACCACTTGTCTCCTCCTTTTTTATCCCCTTTGTTTTATGTGATAAGGGTCGAGAGGTATGTGAGTTTTCTCGAGTAATATTTATGATTTTCACTCAATTTTCTATTGGTGTCTCATGTGGACAATTTGGATCATATGAGAGTGTGCAAGTATTGTGGAAAAAACCATGCGTGTGTCTTTAGAGCATCGTGGAGTTGTCTGGAGGTTTCAATATAGCATGGTCTATGAGGAAAAGTGGTTTCATGGGGCACGTTGGATAGGTTGTAGTGCATCTCATGCCTTTATAGGAGTAATGCATGTTCTTTAGCGACTACAAGCCTATATCACCTCCACCTAGTTATCTCCTTAGTTCTTTTTGATGATGGTTCAGAGGTCTTGTGAGATGGATTGTACATCATCAATGGATTTTATTCTTCCCAATGATGATTTGGAACATGATCTATGTGACCACTAGGGTTATCTTCCTTGGAATTTCACTTCCCTTGATTTTTAAATGATTCTTAATGGTTTGTTAGGTACTTTTCAATGGAAAAACATGTAGCTTGGGGGATTCTTATCCAGTTTTCACTACTCAAACACTGGTGAACAAGTGTTCCCATTGAGGTGGGCTTCGTGGGATATTACATGGGTTAGGTTCATTTCTTGGATACTTCACATGACATTGAAATGGTCATGTAATCACAAGTCTTTAACTGTCGTATTCTTTCTTGATCTCATGGGGAAAATAATATCCATGTTTTAATGTTTCTTCCTTTTTGGTTTTTCTAATGCTTATTTAGTAGGTGTCAACAATTTCCTACACATTTTAATGTCATTTAGTGGGGATGTATTTGTTTAAATCTTTTCATGTCATGAGGCCATGATGTTTTCCTTACAGTTTAATCATCATGCAGTAATGATGTATTTGTTTCCTTTTAGTTTAAAGTCAAATGGTAAGGACGTACTTGTTTCCTTGTAGTTTAGTTTCATCGGTTAAATATTTTTGAACCAATATTAAATATTGTGCAAGATATATTTCTTGAACAAGTAATTCATATGTAGATCCGACTCATATGTAAACAAAATGATCTTGAATGACTCGACCCTTATATATTTGTGGGTGTATTTTTTCGGTTATTGTATCTGGGCCCATGATTTTTCACGACCTGTCATAGAGGGGTCCATGTCATGACTACCAAAAGATTGTCTCATATAGGCTAGGGGCTGGTGACTAGAACCGAGTAGACATATCCCACAAATGAGAGGTATTAGCCTAAAGTACCTGTACACACATATCTTTAATCCACAAAATGATAAAATGTAAAAAAACTGAAAGAATGAATGAATACCACTAATATCCCAAAACTAGAGTACAACATGAAGTAAAGGAAAAGTAAATTGAGCCAAATACAAGCCCATCATAGAGAGTCCTTAACACAAGTCTAACTAAAACTATAAAGAGTCCAACCTTCTCCAAGGGTGAGGACTATGTCAAAGGTATTATCCTGGTAAACACCTCGGTCTACCCAACTCCATATATGATCCACCCACTCATCGTCCTCCTAGGATATCATCGAAAGGGATTTCTTTTTCACAAGATATGACACATTCAGGGAAATCCAGTGCAGGGGTGAGTATAAAAATACTCAGCAGGACACCCCAAAAACACTAAACACAAAGCACTGAGTAATTCATCCCAATACAATATGTAACACTGTATCACAGATACAAGGATAAAGAGAAAACCCAGATATACTCAGAAGAGACTTCATGCCATTATGTAGTCACAACCAACTACCATCCACATAATTCTATTCAAAGCAATGATCAATCTGGGAGATACCACTACATGATCCATGATATCATCAGAGACACTCAATGAATAAGCCTACCTAATTTGGTCTATTCCCAAAGAGAACACACTAGTCTGAGAATACTACGATACACAGATCAGGGGTCATGCCTAGGACCACTGGGGGGCACCACAAACCCATTCTGGATCAACCTTGATACAAAGATAGGTGGTCACACCCAGAATTGCTAGGGGACACCACTAACCCAATATGGATCAACCCTATACATTGGGGATATCATATCAACGATTCCTCAAACCCTACCGATTTGGCCCGCTATATGGAGGATCTATGACCTTCTCATGGAGGTTATTGAAATTCCAAAAACTCTACTAGGGTTTATATCGAATTTCACTCCAGTATCATAGAGGGAAACCATGCTCTATCTGAGACTCGGCCTCTAGAGGGGATTACAATCCAGTGATGTGGATGTAATGTTTCACTGTACCCTCAAGGAAAGTAACAAGGTAATGCACTAAACCTATACTTTTCTAAACTAAAAATCCATCATTGGCCTCAAAATTACCATCTAAATGTTAGGGTATCAATGCCATAATTAACTCATATATTGGACGATCCGTTTAGGAGTTATGATCATTTGAAACTGTCAGGGGTCACTACGCCCACGGACCAACCGTCGTGGTCAATCCACTTATCATTCTGACCAACCGCTATAGTCAACCATCATGTTCAACCTTCACGGTCAAATTTCGGCAGTCCTGTCGCATATTCATTGCACCCATGGAAGCTTGAGCTGTCACAACACATGTTTGACCACCACAGTCACTCGTGCCACCCATTCAATGCACCTCTTGGTAGCTCGAGCTGTCATGGTACCACGGTCGACATCACCATAGTCGACCACAACCGAGCTCTACCCAGGTTTCCCCAAATCTAACATAGGTCTGTCCAGTCCCACTAGTATGACCCGACTCGCATACCAGGCCCATCTGGCCAAACCCTGCCCACCGGCCCACTCTACGTCCTCCGTCATCATGGTCCCACACAACCACCCACCTTGGTCCGCCTCCATCGGCCACCATCTCACATGGTCTCCATTGTGAATCTGTCGCCCCCAAGCGCTCCACCACCACGCACCACCACCAGTGCTACTTCCACATGATGGAAGTCCCTTCTGTGGACCACCACACATCATTCGATTCTTGAAAATCGAAACGATCGTAGATCTGAGCTCCTTGGGTCCCAATCTATATTTATCCATCCTCAATTATTGATTTTCCTCTAATATATCAGTCCAATCATGTTCATAACCATCTAAAAACATCAAGTCGGTACTACAAGGATTGAACAGAGAAGAACGTGATAAACAGAGGGAGAAATGAACATGAACAAGGGTTTACCATTTTTGGACAAGAGTTATTGGACAACAATCAAGAATGGGGGATTTTGGGTTATAAAAACAAATTAAAAAATCTTGTTAACCCTATAAAAATAATCCCATCCCACAAATACAATTGACCCATGGGATAATTCGTTCATATCTTAGTCTGATTTCATCATAGGAATCAAAAATGGGGAAGAACAGATTAAATAAAAATCCCTACCTCGATTTGGTTCAATCAATGATGAAGAATGATCATTATGTCACTTTCATTGGTGAGATCTATAGAATCTGAGGTTGTTTTAATTGATCAATCCACGGTCCTCATGTCCATCGTCGTTTACTCGAGAAGATCTCTAGGGGTTCATTCCCAACATCTCCATAGGATCCCAGGGTTATGAGACTAACCTCAAATCTTTGAAAAAGGGTTTATTTAAAAATAAACCTATCACTACATCCTTGTGTTGATGAAAAAAATATTTTATTAATTCATTTTATTCTTTTAAAATGCCCAGGAGGACTTTCCACAACTAATCCATGATGATCAATGTTAGGTTGTGACTAGGGTAAAGCTGATGTTCTAAAATCAATGGTGCCTTTTAGTTTCTGATCTAGGAACCTATTTGGGAGTTATTTCTCTTTTTCAGGAAAACTGTGTGTGCTTTCTATTTAATATTTTAATATTTTTTGGAAATTTATTCTAGATACATCGGGCCTCATAATAGCATGATTTCTTAGTTCTTGGTCTCAAAAATAATTCATATAATATCTAAAAATTATACATGGAAAATCTAAGACATTACATTCTACCCACCATGGGGCTTTATGCCCCCAAAAATCAAAAAAAGGCTACTCAAATAGATGAGGGTACTGATCACGAATCTGAGCCTCCCACTCCCATGTTCTCTCCTAGAGATTCCTATGTTGCCAATAGACATGCACGAAAGGAATCAATCAACCATTAAGGGTCCTCTCCTACTGATCCTCAATCTCCACTGGCTACTCATCAAGATTTTCTTCATCCTTGATGTCCAACACATCCTAGTAGGGATGTGTAATGGGTCATACACTTACCTCCTTAGTTGTGAAACATAGAGGATGTTGTGTACCTGATCTAACAGCGAAGGTAGATCCAAGAAGTATTCCACCTTTCTAACTCTATATAGTATCTGGAAAGGGATGATGAACCTAAGAGATAGCTTGTCACCTCAGAAAAATCTATGTAATCCACATTGAGGTGAAACCCAATGGAATACATGGTTTCCTTCCTCAAAACCCGAAGGCCTATGTCACCTACCAGCATAAGACTTTTGACAGATCTATGTAGTCTTCATCCTCTCCTGGATTATCTTTAACTTCTTTGTAGTATCTCACACTAAGTTCAAGCTCATTAGTGCTGACTCTCCTGGGTCAATCCAACAAATTGGTGACCTACAAGGCCACCTATAAAAATCCTCAAATGGTTCCATATCGATGGGGGAATGGTAGATATTTTTGTATGCAAACTCCACCAATGGTAGGTGATACTAAAAACTATTGACAAAGTCTAGAATTAAAGCTTGCAACATATCCTATAGAACCTAAATGGTCCACTCAGTATGGTTGTCCGTCTGTGGGTGAAACCCTATACTCAAGGGTAACTAGGTCCTAAACACTTACCGTAATCCCTTCCATAAATAGGATGTGAAATTAGCATCATGATCAGAAACAATCATCTATGTAACTCCATGGAGTCGAACTATATCCTACACATAGAGGTATCCTAATATCTCTACTGAATTCTGCTCTCAGATAGCTATAAAGTTGGCTAACATGGTGAGATGGTCAATGATCACCTATGTGGAATCATGTCCCCTAGACATACATGGTAATACCATCACAAAGTCCATAGATATCTCATCCCACTTCCATTTTGTAAGCTCAAGTGGTTGAACTAAACCCGCTAGAACGTAGTGCTCAGTCTCACTTTCTGAAAATTAAGGCATCAAGAAACAAACTCGGCAACTCCTTTCTTCATCCCTAGCCACCAAAACTGATGTCATAGGTCCTAGTACTTCATTGAAACACATGGATGTACCACTAAAGGGGATATATGAAACATAATCAGAACCTTCTCTCATAATTCCATTGGTACTATTGTGCATCCTCTGAAGATAATGACATGCTCCCTGCCTTTCAAATATCCATTAGGATAATGCCCTATGGATATATATGAAACTAAGGTTTTGCAGTTGGTATCCCCAATTTGTGCCTCCTGGACTCACTATAAGAGTGGAGGCGTGACAACCATCAACTGGAGGTAAGTTATTCAATTTCTATCTATAAAGGATAATTGAAATAAGGCCAACTTCCCTAATTCCTCGTTCATCAACTATCAACTGGATTTTCTACTGAGAGTAAGAGCCACCATGTTCCCATTCCCAGAAGTATAGACAATCTCCTAGTCATATCCTTAGAGGAACTCTATCCATCGCCTCTACCTCACGTTAAGATATTTTTTAGAGAAGATATACTTGAGACTCTTTTGATTAGAGTAGACGATAAATCGGTCCCCCATCAGGTAGTGTCACCACATATTCAATGTGAAGACTACCAATTCTAACTTAAGATCATGGGTCACATAGTTCTACTCATGTGGTCACACCTATCATAAACCATATGCAATCACCACTTTCCTATGAATTAGGACATAACCAAGCCTAGTCCCTGATGCATCGAATAACACTATGTACTCGACTCCTTCCTCCAGTAACCTCAAGATATAAGCACTCATCAACCTCTACCTTATGTCTAGAAAATATTGTCATCACCTTTATGTCCAAACAAAAGGTTTTCCCTTCCATGATAAATTGTAAATGGTGTTACCACTTTGGAGAATTTGGGTACAAACCCTTGATTATACCCTTCCAATCCAAGGAAACTTCACACCTTGGTAACTCTATTGGGTGGGTCCTAAGAAAGAATTGCCTCAGTCTTCATTGGATCCACTGCAAATCCAGCCTTTGAGATAACATGTCCCATAAACTGGACTTCTCGAATCCAAAACTAGAACTTCGAGAGATTCTCGTAAAGTTGGTGATCTCAGAGTGTGTCCAAGACCATCCTCAAGTGTCTCGCATTATCCTCCTCAGACACCTAATGTACCATGATTTCATCGATTAAAACTACCATGAAAATTTATAAGGATAAAATATCATATTCACGAGTCCCATGAACACTTTTGGTGTGTTCTTCACACCAAATAGAATCACCAAGTACTCATGTTGGTTGTAATGACATTTGAAGGTTTTATTTGGTATATCCTCATATCGTACTCATAGCTGGTGATAGACAGATCTGATGTGAATATTCGAGAACCATTGTGCCCCCATAAACTGATCAAATAGGTCCTCAATCCTTAGTAGCGGATACTTCTTCTTCATAGTCACCTGGTTTAAGTGTTGTAAATCCACACATAACATCAAGCTCCCATCTGACTTCTTGGGAAACAAAATTGGGGTTTCCAAGGGTGAAACATTGGGTCTCATAAAGCCCTTACTCTTCAATTATTTCAACTATACTCTCATATCACGAAGATCTATGGGTTACATCTGATATCCAGGTGTAGATATCAGTGTCTTATCAGGGTATAGATCAACATATAAGTCTATCTCCATATGGGGAGGTAAACCAGGAATATCTTCACAAAATACTTCCTCATACTCCACCACCACTGTAGGAAATTGAGGACTCATATCATCCACTACATCGAGGGTTATTGTAGAAAATTGATGAGTAATTGGATGCACCCTCCTATGTGTGAGTCCTTCATACACTTCATGTGTTTACTTTTCACCAACAAAGTAAAACTTGGTTCCATCACTATGGACACA